>CM051237.1:443554951-444754951 GCA_027917425.1 Gastrophryne carolinensis
GCGACCACATCCCGCTATCCCTCTAGCAGGGCATGTGCCCACGCCAGGCATTTGTGAGTGGACGGCGAGGGCATGCTCCCTGTTAGAGGGAAGCGGGGGATGCGGCCGCTGGCTCAGACGAAGCCTTAGACGATGTGAGGCCAGCGGCTCTGACCTGGTGGGTTTCACATAGCGGCGCACACCCGATCGGGGTGCCCTGGGGGGAAAGGAGCAAAACCCAGGATAGTCAAAATCCTGGGTTTTGGTCCACTTTAAATGAGAGACTTTCCTTTGCTGTCTGATTCTTTCTTATACAAAGGTCAGGGTTTTTATTCTCATATTCCATGTCTTCGTAAAGCAGACTAAATGCCTTTGCTCCTCAGGGGCATGCTGATCTGGGCACTGGCCCTGGGTGTGAGGTCCCTCCCCCTGTTACCCTCCAGGGCACATGACCATGTACGATGAGCCCTGGATGTTGCCATTTCCACGTGAACAGCCAGAGGGTTTCACACACAGGGGCATCCCAAATCGGGAAAAACAATAGATTGGAAATACATGGAATTAGGTCCTTCGGGAATCAATCCCACGGCTCATGCGCAGGCCTCTGGCATCCCCAGCACATCTGAATGGCTAACGGTGACAGGGGTGAATGAGTTCTGATTGGATGAGACCCTGCGCATGGGCCGTGGGAGCATAGACCGAGGTAAGCAAACTGGCAATTCTCGTGGGATGCCCCTATAAAGCGGACCAATACTAAGGTGAGTGATAATCCTGGGTTTTGGCCTGCTTTAAGCAGAAGGAGCATCAGACCAATGATGTGTAGGCTAATTAAAGGGCCCAACAAAAATTATTACTGACCTTTCTTCCCCACGGCATTTATAGGGTTATAGTTCAGGTGAATAAAACATACTGTGTGCCAAGATTGAGTCCTGCAGCGTCCAGGCTTACAATTCAGATCAGCGAAAACATTGTGGTATAGCCTCACCAACCCCACCTTGAGGTTAGCCAAGCCCGCTTCATCTACTGCAATGCATGGGGCATGGCCAGCACCATAACCGAAAGAGCGGGGGCAGCCATGTGTAACGCAGGACTCAATATCGGGAGTTTAAACCGGACCTTCAGCATGATTTAAAGAAAAAAGCCCAAACCCTTAAAAATCTATTCCCCAGCATCTAAAATTAATATATTTCAAGTTTTTAGTCACTTTATTCTTTCCCCCACTGGGCTGCAACTCTGCTCAGGACTCTAGGATATGGGCGCCGCCATTTTGACTCAGAAGCATCACATACTGAGGAGAGGTGAGCAGGTTAAAATACAGGGGGCGGGTTATAGCTGTGCTTTACATGGACATAGCAGAGCTGGGGTCAGGGGAAGGACAACAATCCCAGAATGCAGAGCAACACAGTCAGAAGACACTTCCTGTTTGCAGGCTGCCTGATGCTCTATGAGCTGCCATCTTGGATGTTTAAAGGCTCATAACATGCAGTAGATGCAGGTAGGATGATTTTTAATGTGAGCAATCTGTATGTACAGGGTGTGGGAATCATAAGACAGATCTTATTCTGGGTGAAGGTCCGCTTTAATTCAACCAGACTATAAAGGAAAGGCTGCGGGGGAGAAAAAAAGTGTGTATTAACCTCCGATCTGGGATGCCCTGCTGTGTGAAACCCCCAAATATCGCCTATAAAAACTCACATTTTCCTGGTTCTCGTTCAATCAGAGCAATTTGCCGGGCAAATGAAACCGGACCTTCAGCATCATTTCATAAAAACTCTTAAAAAAAACTATTTCTCTGCATCTTAAAGTGGACCAGCACCCAGGATTTTGACTATCCTGGGTTTCGGTCCACTTCGGTGGGGCACCCCGATCGGTGTCTGAAACCCCCCAGAAACACTCACCTCACCACGCTCCCGCTCCAGCCAATCACAGCGCTCAGAGCCGCTGTGGTATGCGCGTCCAAGGCCGCTTGGACGCGCATAGCAGCTCAGCGGCTCTGAGCGCTGGAGGCCGCGTCTCGCGCTTCCCTCTAACAGGGATCGCGCCTGTGCCGGCCATTCACAAACGGCCGGCGCGGGTGCGCGCCCTGCTAGAGGGAAGCGCGAGATGCGGCCGCGGCCCGCGCATGCGCCGATGGAACGGGGCTGAGGTAAGGTTTGTGGGCCTCCTGGAGGGTTTTACACAGCGGGGAATCCCGATTTCGGATGCCCCGCGGGGAGGGATCTGATCGGTCCGGGAATCTTATAGATTCCCGGGCCGATCCCCCCTGGGTGTTGGTCCACTTTAATTTAATATATTTTACGTTTTTAGTTGCTTACTTATTATTCTTTCACCTACTGGGCTGCAACTCTGTTCAAGACTCTAGGATACGGGCACCGCCATCTTGCCTCAGAAACATCACATTCTGAGGAGAGGAAGGGGGAAACTGCAGGGGGTGAGGTTATAGCTGTGCTTTGCTCAGAGGTCAGGAAGAGGTCAGCAATCCCAGAATGCAGAGCTGCATATTCAGAAGACACTTCCTGTCTACAGGCGGCCTGAAACTCCATGGGCCGCCATCTGGGATGTTAAAAGGTTAAAGAAACGCAATAGGTTCAGGTAGGATGATTTTTAATGTGGGCAACCTGTATGTAGGAGGTGAGGGAAAGATACAAAATAGACTCTTATTCAGGGTGAAGGTCTGCTTTAAGGTTCTATGTACGGCAATCAGGAGCGCCCAGATGCAGTCCTTCCAGCCAATCAGATCGGGAGCATGCCATAGCCCAGAGATGCTGGGGATGTGCCCGTCCAATGTTAAGATTGGTGAGTGAGTGTGGAAGTAGGTGAGTTTTGTGTTGACTTGAAGGGGGGGGGGGGGGACAGATTTGGGATGCCCCATGAGAAGGCCAGCCCTGGAAACTTTAGGATTCTAGGGCTGACCCTGTTGGGTTTTGTTCTGCTTTAATAAATGTTATTTTTAGCCTGGGCAGAAATTGTAATCATTACCAAGCACAATGATAGAGGCTTTGTTGTGCCGCATAGAGAGGCTCTAATCTTTCCCCTCCCGGCTGGTGATGTCACTGGTGGCTCGCTTGAAGCAGAAACAAGTCGCTGTATAATGTAGAAAATGTGGCGGCAGAACATATGGCCGCTGTGACGTTATTATTGCGATGAATCTTTTATACATTAAAAGGCAAAGCCAGGCAGCGATCGGCAGCTGTTCGATCTGCATATTACAACAAAGCTTCCGCCTCTTATAATAATAAATACGGGCCAATCAAAATCAAGCTGCAGGCGGCTCATTTATCAAGATGTTCCGCAGCTTTCACACAGTCTGCTTTTTTTTTTACATACAGAACTTTCTAGATAACTTCTCGGACTAGACTGCGTCTTATAACCTTTCGGAAAGCTTAGCCCAGGAGAGGCCTGGTCCACAGAACAACGGGCTCAGCGCCCGGCATGCACGGCTACCCTTTCATAATGATTCACAGCATGACGGGTGAACTTCAGCCCTGTTGCTGAGAAACTACAAGTCCCAGCATGACCCGGCCGCCTGGACTTGATTAAAGCTGGAAAACTGTCTGAACAAGACATAGAAGGGTGTCACGATCGCACTCTATCATCCCAGCCAAGACGCTAGAGAGAGTGTGATGGTGCAAGGGTTAAAGCCACCAGACCCCTGGGTATGCACTACTAGTCCCAGCAAGCCACCAAATTAACCCTTTGATAAACGTGTTTCACCAGAGCTTCCTTCAGAAAGGTGAGCTTATATATTTAGAGATCAAAGGCCAGAGCTGATTCATTAAACATTTAATCTGATAAAAAGGTATCACAGTGCTGGATGTAATATACAGAAACAAATGACATACAAGTACAAAAATACATAAAAGAGTACAACAAGATCAGTTCAGCAAATAAAAAGAAAGTCCTTACAGAATAATGGCGTAGCAGTCCTTGTGAGTGAGTATCCAGTTGTTGCTTAAAGTGGACCAACACCCAGGATTTTGACTATCCTGGGTATTGGTCCACTTCGGCGGGGCACCCTGATCGGGGGTGCCCCGCTGTGTGAAACCCCCCAGAAACCCCCAAAAACTCACCCCTCAACGCTCCCACGTGAACGCCGCAGCCAATCCCGCCAACGTCCAGGCGGGGATCAGGAACGTCCAAGCCGCTTCCGCTGCCGCCGCCTCCCGCGCGTCACTCTCGGCACGCGCGCGCCCCCGCCGGCCATTCACGGAGGGCCAGCGCGGGCGCGCGCACGTCTGGAGGGGCGCGCGGGAGGCGGCGGCGGCGGATCAGGTAAGATGTTTTTGGGGTTTCTGGGGGGTTTCACCCCGCGGGACATCCCGATCTCGGATGTCCCGCGGGGTGGGAGGTGATCGGCCCGGGAATCTTATAGATTTCCAGGCCGATCACCTCTCGGTGTTGGTCCTCTTTAAGGTCTTATATCCAGCTTTTGCCACAGGCTTGTGGCACTTTAAATAGGCAAATATTGATGCAGATCTGCATGTTACACCTCAGAGAGGGACAAATGAGAATGAGTGTCCCCAGGGGAGGTCAATGCTGCAACAAAAGGGGATTTTTAAGAAAATAAAAAGGTTTTAGGGGCAACAATGCACAAAAGTATTTTTTTAGGGTGATGTTCCAGTTTAAGTAGACAGGGGGACTTTAAAGATCAAAACCCAGGATTTTAACCCACGTGGGTTCTGGTCTGCTTCACAGGGACATCCCGATTTGGGGGCTGGGGTTCCTTGGTTTGTGGGTACAGGGAGCTGAGAGGTGGACTAAGGGGGAAGGGTTTGAACGTGGGTGGTAACAGAACAGCCCAACTGGGCATTGTCTTCCTATGGCCAGCAAATAGTTCCAAGCGCAGCTGCACTCTTACCGATTGTGTCATGCGGGTGCACGGTTCGCGGAGACGCCGCAAATACCAGACCATTTGTGAAGAACCAGCACTCCAAAAAAAGTTCATGCATAAAGGTGTATTGCTATAACATCAGTAAAGTACAGCAGTGGAAGTGAGCCGACGTTTCGGGGTGCACTGGGGCCCCCTTCATCAGGACCCACCGCATGTACAAGAGGCCAGTCTGCCCCTGTGTGGCTCCAAAGTTGCAGGCTCCAAAGTGGCCATCCATACTTTGCACCATTTGGATTGCGGCCTGGGCCATTCTTGGCAAGAGGACAACGCGGGCCATGATGCGTTATGAAATGGCGGTTTATTGAGAACAGTAAAACATGTTCCATAGACTTGGGAACATGTCCTCCTATCTGCTCGGAGGTTTTGCAATCCTTGGCCGCGGCCGCCAATAATAAGTGAGCTCTGCCCAACCCTGCCAGCTCCTCCGTTGCCCAAACAAGACTCTGCTAGCAGAAGAAAAGGGCTTCAGGGCCTAGCCGTAAACCTGTAGTCACGGGCCCGGGCCGCCGCCCCTCCGTCCAGAGCTCTGACACATTGTGCGGCCTTCCTTGCCTTCGCTTTATCACAATGCAGCCACGCTGACTCGTTCCCAGGGAGCTGGCAGACGTTCAAGGTCTTGTGATACGACCAACGAGCCAACTTCTTGTCCTTTGACACGGGAGCCCTAAGCCAGCACGGCCATATTTACCAGCAATCAGGCAACCCCCCCCCCCCTCTTCAGCCCGGCCCAGGACGGAGGGGGAGCGCTCCTCCTCTGTTCAGGTTTTACTTTTCAACATTTTCCCTCTTGTCTAAAAATATTTAACTTGGAATCAGTCAATAAGTCACATTGTGAAAGCCCAGGTGGATGACAATCACCCGCCTCTACCCGCCCTGATATGGTGGGGGGTGGGGGGGGGAGAGAGAAAGGGCCCTGCTGGCCTGTCATGGCTGAATGTGGAGAGAGTCAGATTGCAGAAAACAAGGAAGGAAAGCAGAGAAAAAAAAAAAAAAAAAAGTTTCCAGCAGCCACTTGCGAGGCAGACAGGGGAGGAGGGTGGAAGGAAATCAACAAGGAAATGTGAGAGAACAGAGAAGGGGAGGGGGCTGCTCGGGTTTCCCCTCTGCTCCTTATTTCTTTGAGACACCCTGCTGTCAGGGGCCCAGTACACTGCCACCCACGGGGGACGCCACCGCGTCATGTATGAGCGGAGCCCCCTCCAGCACGCTACACGCCAGGAGCATGGTCGTCGGCTGTAGGAAACCATGACCAACAGTGCTTAAAAAGGCAATAAAATATTGTTGCTGGTTATTATTGTTTATTTACTGGCCATCCCGAGTTCACAACTTTTCATGCTGCTTTCACACTTGGGTGACGAGGCCCTGGTGAAAACATTTAATGGGGCACTTTCATGGCTCATACAGTAAACTTTTTTTTTTCTGTCTTTTAACTTAATTGGATGCAGCTAGACAACTAATGACTGAAATAGTAGGGACAAATGGAGCTTCCTTTCTCTAAATCAGTGATACTCAACTGGCGGACCGGGGTCTGAATGTGGACCTTGGTGCCGGATTTCCGGACCCCTGCCCTGACAGCCCTGCACTCACTTGCCCATCCAATCCCTGCCCCATCCATTTCTGCCCATCCAATCCCCGGCCTCCCAGCTTTGCCAATCCGTTACCCTTTTGTTAAGTTCGTACCCCAATTGGGCACAGCTTCTACTTCTGTTGTCAGAGTCCAAATCATTCTAAGAGTGAATAAGACACAGACACAGACGCTGTGTAGTAAAGACTCAAAGGGCATCTGAAGCGAATACGCCCTTTTGATTTTATTTTCAGTTGCTAATATACAATGATATGGGTGGGTGTTGTCACACATATACAGATACAAATTCAAGCATTTTCATTGGTCATCTGACACACCCCTTTCCCAGTATATACCCCATAGGGAGTGTCAGACTTTTTCTTGTAATTTTATTGTTTGTCTGACACTCTCCAGGTCATGACCTGGGACAAGTACAAAATATGAAAACATTTCTTGGGATGATATGAGTTATGGCGTCACAAGCTGTATTTTGGCTAATAATGCTGTGAAGGCTAAAACCTTGAAGAGAAGAAGTGGTGTTCACACATAATAGACATTCTTCAGAAAATCACCAGATGCTTGTTTATTCAAAAGTGTTCATGTTAATTTCAGTCAGGTTAACCCTAGGTTTAACCCTATCAATTCCCCCCTTTTAACATCTTCATCTGAATAAAATTGGGCTGGGTCCTCAAGGAAAGGTGATAGTGAATTCTTTCCTCAGGTACTTTCCCAAACCGGCGAGTTGTCTGGGGGAGTTTCAGATCTTCTAAGCTGTCTCCATCCCCTAAATACTCGAATTCACATCCTTTCCAGGAAGAGTCCCTCATCATCAGATGGAGTGCCAATCAGGATTTTCTGTAAAGCAAACAAACTAGAGTTAGCAAGCCAATATCTAGGCATTAATAATATCTTTTACTGCTTTTTCCTTTTACTAATTTATTTACCAAGCATAATGCTAGCTTAATAGAAGTATAAACTATGAATATTAGTATAAGACCCATCAGTAAATACATACCAATAGACTTCAGTATTCCATAAAACCAATTTCCAGTACTTCCAAAGATTCCACTCATACCTTGGAAAGGGTTCCACCCATCCTTTCCAATATCTCTTGCTCTATTTTGCAATTCTCTTACTTTTTCTACATGTGCCTCTACCGCATCGCTATCATCATCTATCCAGGTACAACAATCATCTCCGATAAAGGTACAATACCCACCTTGACTGGCCAATAGATAATCTAAGGCCATCTGGTTCTGCAATACCATCTTTCTTACCTGTCTCAGTTCTAGATTACCTAGGTTTACCGCTTGCATTGTTTCATTGAGCATTGTATCTATCAAGGTGGAGAAATTATTCAGTCTGATCATCATCTCCATACCCCATCCTGTCCATTCCGGAATTAAAGCCCACCACATGTCACTAATAGTGAACAAACTCCTTTTAAATCTAAGATGTACTGTGGCCTCTATCTCTGCTTTCACGGTGTCATTGTAAATTTTAATACCTGGCATTACTTTCCCTATGTAACACGTACCTTGTCCATTTGTGGGAATCCACGCATATGCCCTTCTATCACATATGAAATAGATTCCACTGTTTAGTATTACTGAATAATTCTGAAAAACTGCTGTTAACAATGATGTCATTTTCATTGAAGCATTGAACATTTCATTATTTGTGTCATTGTACTTTGTTATCTCAGTGCCATTTATGGTTACATTGTAGAAGGATACCCCTGCTATAGTGAGATTGGTGTGGGCAGCTGTACAGTTGGACCTTCCTAGTATTTTTGAACCTGGTTTAGAAATGTTAAGACACAAACCTGGTGACAGGGGGACGGAAATCACTATGAGGAAACTGGGTTTTGATTTCCTTTCCTCTGTCACAGTCTCTGAAGTTATTACCTTGTTAATTTCACTAAATTCATCTGGTCGCAGTGGGATTGCTACCCATGGAGCCCCAGTTGATTGTCTATATTTAGCACTACACACCCAACAGTTAGTTCTGTTTGTAAGGTTTGCTGCTTGTAGGTGCATTATGGCAAAACTATTGTCTTTCATCACTTCCCTGAGGGCAGAATCAATAAATTGCCAAACTACTATTAAGCATAAAACATAACCCTTCATGTTCCTGATTTAGTTAGAGATAGTTTACAATGACTAGCATGTATCCAAGAAAACTTCCCTTCTAATTTCACCGAGGTAGGTGTAGTCAGTAGTACTTGGAAGGGTCCTTCAAAGCGGGATTCAAGTGGTTTTCTTGAATGCTTTTTCACATAGACATAGTCTCCAGGATTTAGTCTGTGAGTTCCTGCAATTTGTTCAGGATCTGGAAGAGAATCAAAAACACTTTTGTGCAGTTTAGTGAGATGTTTCTGTAACTGTATGACATAATCAGTCAAACTGTCTGTCTGCTTTTAATACAAGACTTTGTGGGAAGTATAAACCTGTTCTTGGTGCATTTCCAAACAATATCTCATAAGGAGACAACCCTGTCTTCCCTGTAGGGGTGTACCTTATTGAAAGCAAGACTAGTGGCAGGCAATCAGGCCATGGTTTATTTAACTCCTTCATTGCCTTTTGTAATTTCACTGGGTATGCTTCTGGCCAACCTGAAAACAGATCTATACACACAAGCACATATTCAAAGGGCCCACTTTTGGGAAGCTGTATGTAGTCAATTTGCAGTCTTTGAAATGGATATAGGGACTTCGGCTGGTGTTCACAGGGTGTCTTAATAACCTGTCCTGGATTTTCGGACAGACAGATGCTACAGGCCGCACAATATCCTCGTGCAGCTACACTGAAACCAGGTGCTATCCAATGGTTATTGACTAGGCTTACCATGGAGTTGGCACTCAAATGGGTGGGGAGATGAGTCAGGGCTGCTACCTCAGGAAATAGAGAACTAGGCAAGCACAATCGGTTCTCCTTCCTCCACATCCCATCTTCCTCAGCTGCTCCCAACTTTTCCCATTTCTGTTTCTCTTCCTTTGTAGCCTGTTTTTGTAAGATCTTTAATCGATCCATACTTACCGGTTCTTCTCTTAGAGTTCTCATTTCTTCACCCTTAAAAGGAATCAAAGCTGCTTGTTTGGCTGCTAAATCAGCCTTTTCGTTTCCCCGAGCCTCTTTGCTTGTGCCTTTTGTGTGTGCAGCTACCTTGACCTGATTCAGATTGGTCAGAATTTCCTAAACTAGTTCTGCATGTCTTATGGGAGTTCCTGCTGCTGTTAGGAATCCTCTGGCTTCAATGTCATCAAAAAAAAAAAAAAATTTCTTCCTCTTCTATCTCTTTCCCCCCTTCTGAATCTAACCTTTGTATAGGAAGTAAGGTGGCAAGATTCAGAGTTGAACATCTCTTACATTTTATATTAGGGGACAAGAGCAGGGTACATTGTGACCTGAGTTGGCGGGCCATAGACAAGTGTTTAGGGTTAACTTGGGATAATATCCCATGGATGTCATGATTACAGTTGACACTGTAAGTACAGTTTCCAGTTCTGGTATCTCTACCGGGTTTTTCTGTTTATAAGTCCTCATATGCTTGTATTCTCATACAAGTTTCCAATTCAGCAGGGTGGTCCGGCAAAGACAAGGTGACCAGTCCATCCTCTGAATAATTAATATTTGCTTTTAGATTTCCCAAAATGTCCACTCCCAGCAGACACATAGGAGCTGTTTCCGGAATTAAAAATTTTGAAACAAACATGTGTGGACCTATTTTTCCTTTGAGAGGGTTAGTCAAATTGACAACCTTAGGTAAACCCTCAAAACCTGAAACAACATGGGTTTCCTGGGATATTTGTCTAGAGCTTAAAACAGACGGGTTGTCATGTACATGGGGCAGGCCCATGATTCATTAACTCTATACAATCATGACAGTCATCTGATTCCTCAAATTCAAGAAAATTTTCATCCTGTGTCTTCCCCCCTTCTGAATCTGACTTCTGTACCAGGATATGTTAATAGCATATGTTTGTAAGTCAGTCAAAGTCTGGTCAGAGAGGAGTATGTCTGATGTTAACTTGGGCATTCGCATGTCTGCTGTTTGCGTGTATGTCCTTAAGAAGGAAAAATTAATTATGAGTAGTAAAGTAAAGTCGTATCATGTCACAAAAAGTAAAGATTTCTGCCATTTCTATCACTCCACACAAGGCCAGGGCTATGAGACACACAGGCATTGCCCTGTACCTGCCCAGGGACCACCTTTGAGGAAAAAAAACAACAGGGCACCTCCATGTTCTTATGCTGGGCCCTGCACACGGCTGTACAAATCCTGGCAACTAAGTGACATCTTGCCATAATCGGGAAAACCTAACCCTGGGGCTATCATCATATCTCAAATACACAAAACATTGCACATTACACATTTCATTTAACCATTTTAGGGTGTCAGGTTTATCAACATACATTTCAGCTCTCAATATGCTGTCATAACATGAACAATCTAGAATCCATTGGTGGCAGCAACCAATCATACCAAGGAAGGGTAACATGTCCTTCTTGGTAAGTGGGCAGGGCAGACCCACGACAGCAGCTATTCTCTTATAGCTCATTTCTCTTTGTCCCTGGGAAAGCATAAAACCCAGGTATTCAACATTTTCCTGACACCATTACAACTTTTCTTTAGACACTTTATAATCACTTACAAAAAGACAATTCAAATGATTCCATCTTGTTCCACAGGGTGGCCTCCCAATCAAAACTGCAGAGGAGAAAACTGTCTGCAGTAGGACGGAACCATGGCTGGGTGTCCAGACTTTAAGAGGAGGATTATTGTATCATTACACAAAAAACTACTACAGTATTTACCAATACACATAAGCCTAGGGCAAATGTGAACTAAAACAAAAGCAAAGATGGGCTGTGTCTCCTCGTCCACTGGGACGCTGAAAAAAACTATTTCTTAAATCAATGTTGCTATTCCAGCCCCGTGTCACGAAGTGAGAAGAGATGGCAGACAGACACTAAAAGGATAGTTCCTGAGACAAATCTCATGGTTTTAATGTGGCTGTTTTAAAAAATCTCCTGGCAATAAAAAATCCCACATCCAGGGGCTTATCTAGTTTAAGTCTGCATACAACCTTCTTGTTAAGTTTCATTGTGAAACTATGTATGATTCCCTGTTTAGCATGAAGTTGGTCAGAAATTAGTAAGAGCGGTGTATTTATCTCCATTGCTTGTGCTCTCAGCGCAGCGCGTATTATCTATTTTCTGTTTATTCTCACACACATTCCTTTCCTGCCAGCCTGCGTACTTTTTAACCCATACACTGTCACACAGCATGGGATGTCTCCAAATTAATTTCATATTAACCCAATCTTATGTGGATCCTAAAAAGCATCTATAATTCCCCCACATTTTACTCCAGGCGTTGTCAGTTTAAATTCCCTCCATATATGAGTTAATTGTCTGGCTGCATCTTTTCCATGTCTTTGTTCTGTAATCTTACACTACTCCAAGTCTCATCATCTGGGATTTTTATTTTGGACAAACTTCTTCCCATATCTTTAGCTGTCCGAGTCCTAGGTAGCTTATTGGGGATAAATAGATTTATCTTTAAATCTATCTTTATCTTTAAATCTTCTTCAGATTTAAATCCCTCATTGCTTTCCCCCTAGGCAACTAGAATCCAGAAAACCTCTCCTGGGTTTTCTCTCTGATGTTGGATTATCTTCAATCCCAGACCTATTGCAAATAACAAAAATAACAATATGGCCAGGAGCGTCAATCACACATCTTCTTCTATCATATGGGGAATGTCCCGTCCTAAGTACAGGCGTACTTTATACCCTCCCAGTATCGGACTTAAGTTCTTTCTCTTCTGTCTAACTCAATCGAAACTTGTCCTGGACTTATAGAGTTATTCCAGGCTCATACAGTCAACCAGACAATGGTTTATGTGATATATCGGGATTTAAGCATGAATCATGACCCCCGTTAAGGCGCTTTCATGAAACAGTTCGGCATACCCTCGACAATATCTCATACCAACTTGACGTGGCTCATTCAAACACACAAGAAGGGAATAAGGATTTGACTTTTAACTTCTTTCAGTCACCACTTGCGTTCACCGTCACTGGGTTATAGCCAGAGGGGTGGGGCGTCTTCTGACCGTCCAAAGTTGCAACACAATACAATCTGTACAACAGAAGTTCTAAAAAGTTTCTATTCAATAACCCCCTTCGCAGAGACTGGATAAGCCAACTTTACCTCAAGACAGGACTCTCAGTATCTCACATAGAAGAGCAGAATATAAGAGAAATTAAATGTTCTCTCACCTGCAGGGTTTGATCTGCTGTTCTCTGGAGGCACCGAGGTTGTGTCCCGTCCTATCAGCAAAGCATCTCTTGCGAAATCCGGGGGTCCCTGTTCGGGCGCCAAATGTTAAGTTCGTACCCCAATTGGGCACAGCTTCTACTTCTGTTGTCAGAGTCCAAATCATTCTAAGAGTGAATAAGACACAGACACAGACGCTGTGTAGTAAAGACTCAAAGGGCATCTGAAGCGAATACGCCCTTTTGATTTTATTTTCAGTTGCTAATATACAATGATATGGGTGGGTGTTGTCACACATATACAGATACAAATTCAAGCATTTTCATTGGTCATCTGACACACCCCTTTCCCAGTATATACCCCATAGGGAGTGTCAGACTTTTTCTTGTAATTTTATTGTTTGT
This sequence comes from Gastrophryne carolinensis, assembly GCA_027917425.1. NCBI lineage: Eukaryota > Metazoa > Chordata > Amphibia > Anura > Microhylidae > Gastrophryne > Gastrophryne carolinensis. The sequence continues at coordinate 443,568,074 of CM051237.1, forward strand.
CTGACACTCTCCAGGTCATGACCTGGGACAAGTACAAAATATGAAAACATTTCTTGGGATGATATGAGTTATGGCGTCACAAGCTGTATTTTGGCTAATAATGCTGTGAAGGCTAAAACCTTGAAGAGAAGAAGTGGTGTTCACACATAATAGACATTCTTCAGAAAATCACCAGATGCTTGTTTATTCAAAAGTGTTCATGTTAATTTCAGTCAGGTTAACCCTAGGTTTAACCCTATCACTTTCTTCCAGCTCTGCCCATTCAATTATGCCCACCTATCCCTTCTCCCAGCTCTCTCTCCATCCCTCCTTGCCCTTCCTGTTCTGTCTATCCATCCCTCTTCCTTATCCTTACAGCTTGTCTCCCATCCATCCCATGCCTCCCAACTGTCCCGATTTTCCCGGGATTGTCCCGATTTTTGAGAAGGATCCCGCGGTCCCGGAACATTACCAAATGTCCCGGGACGCCCTGCGCTGTGACAGCCCAGGGCCGCAATGACGCCGGCGCGAAGATAACTTCCTGGCGCGTGGGGTGAGAGAGTGGGGCGGGCGCACGGGGGTGGGTGGGCAGGCGCACGGGGGTGGGGGGGCGGGCGGTATGCTGGTTTGGGGATACGTACGCATGCAGGGGTGAAGGCAGCTGACATTGCTGGAGCTGGAGAGCGTGGCCGGGGCGTGACGGGGGTGTGGCCGGGGCGTGACGGGGGTGTGGCCGGGGCGTGACGGGGGTGTGGCCGGGGGCATGGCTTGTCCCGCTTTCACGTTTTCAGAAGTTGGGAGGTATGCCATCCCTATCCCCCAAGCCCTATCTATTCACCCTTGTTACCAGACATTATTGCCAGTTACATTTTAGGCTCTAGGCCAACCCTGTACACAGACTGCACTAATTGCAAGGGGTGAGCAGTGTGCTGTGGGCCAAAGCAGTTGGTTCTGTGGGGATACAAAAAAAAAAAGTTCCTGTTTTTCCCAGTGGCCAATAGGATTTTTGCAGTGGGGTAGTGAGGCAAGCAGCCTTTTTTAGTTTGCTTGGGGAGTCTATAGCCCCTCCCCCAGTGTGCTGATTTCTATCCTATAACTATTCCCCCCCACAACAGCCCTCTGCCCGGACCTTCACCTCTCTCCTGATGCCTGTAAACGGACCTTTACAGGAAGTGGTTGAGTACCCCTGCTCTAAACAATGCCAAGTGAGCACAAATACGATAATCTATAAGATTCCCAGGTCGATCGATTCCTTCCCCAGGAGCATCTCAATTTTGATTGTGAAGCCCCCAAGGGTGCCCTATACACTTACCTTCTTTCCCGGTCCAATGGTGCATGCACAAGCCACGACTGTATCTCCTGCTACCCCTCTAGCAGGGCTTGTGCCCGTGCCAGGCATTTGTGAATGGCCGGCACAGGCATGCTTCCTGTTAGAGGGTAGCGGGGGATGCGGCCATCAGTGCGCTCCGAGCCGCTCGCCTTAGACGACGTGACATCAGCAGCTCTGAGCGCAATGATTGGACGAGCAGCCGCGCATGCACAGTAGGATCGGGAAGAGGTGAGTTTGTTTTGGAGACCTGGGGGGGGGGGGGGGAGGGGTTCACACAGCGGTTGTGACCCCCGATTGGGGGCAAAGACCAAAAACCAGGATAGTCAAAATCCTGGGTTTTGGTCCACTTTAAGCTGGAGGAGCAACAATGATGCCCCCCCCCCCCCCGACCTTCTGGGCCCCGTGCGGTCACACCTCCTCCTTGGGTGGTTTCTGTGCTGACTGCAGTAAGGCCGGCCTGTTGTGCCAGATCCATAATGAGGTCTCATACACAACAGTCACTCCCCCATGTAAACAAGTCACATGGCTACTTCCTGAATACTTGCTGTGCTGCTGGGATGTGTAGGGTCAAAGTGCTTGTAAATAAAGGTGCTGGGACTTGTGGTGCTGCAGCCTGGATTTTATATGCCTAACACATTTAATAAACCAGTGTGACTAGTGGTATGCTGGGACTTGTAGTACTACAGCCTGCACTAATGGTATGCTGGGAGTTGTAGTCCAGCAGTCTAGCTTTTATATTTCTAACATATTTGATTTAGAAAAAGAGTTACAAATCAAGACTGACGCTATGCTGGGTCTTGTAGTTCTACAGCCTGCATGTTATATATCTGATTAATAAAAGCGACGAGCGGGACTGGCACTTTGCTTACTGAAAAAACATTTCCCCAATGCACATGGCAAAAAGGCTTGGCGGGCTGGCACTTGTAGTTCCACCAGCACTGCTTAGGGCATGTGTTTCAATACCAATAACAGCGATGAGCTGCGACATGCAGATCCACAGCAGTTGCTTAGGGCAGTAAAGATGTGTTTATTGTGTTCATATCATTAGAGCGGCATGCTGAGACATTACTGCTGATGATGCATTCTGGTACTTGTAGTTCTGCAAGCCCTGGAAAGCCGTGTAGAAGCATCTAGATGGATTGAAGCTAGAGGGGGAGCTGTGTATCTGAGCTGCTTTTCATACCGAGACAGATCCCCAGGGATGCTGCAAAGTTATAGGACAGCAAGCTGCATGCTGAGACTTGTAGTGCCAGCATGTAAGCTATGTAAACAAGCAGCACCACCGACTAGTCCTCATGGCAGACAAGGGCTTCCATTTGTAAACAAGTCAGGATTTACAGCTCGAGTTTATCTGTGAAACATGTGTGCGGGGGAGGGGAGAGGATGGGGGGGGGGGGTCTGCATACTTGGATTTGGAGCTCTGCGACATGCTTACTTGTGATCATACAACTCGCAGAAAACGTGCATGATGGGATTTGTAGTGCAACAACTTTCATAGTGTAGAAACACACACGCCCCACTGTTGTCGATCAAATGTATCTCTACTGATTTGCTTTGTTTTTCCACACACAATACATCTGCCATGCTTGTACTTGTAGTTCCATACCTCCCAAATGTCCCTGATTTGGAGGGACTGTCCCTCTTTCGAGTCCATGTCCCCCTGCCCCTCGTTCTCATGTGTCCCTCTTTGAGGTGTAACATGCAGATCTGCAGCAATAAATGATGATTCATTTATTTGCCTATTTAAAGTGGACCAACACCCAGGATTTTGACTATCCTGGGTTTTGGTCCACTTCGGCGGGGCACCCCAATCGGGGGTGCCCCGCTGTGTGAAACCCCCCAGAAACCCCAAAAAACTCACCTCTCAGCGCTCCCACGTGAGCGCCGCAGCCAATCCCCGCCAACGTCCAGGCGGGGATCAGGAACGTCCAAGACGCTTCCGCCGCCGCCGCCTCCCGCGCGTCACTCTCGGCGCGCGCGCGCCCCCGCCGGCCATTCACAGAGGGCCGGCGCGGGCGCGCGCACGTCTGGAGGGGCGCGCGGGAGGCGGCGGCGGCGGAAGCGGCGGCGGATCAGGTAAGGTGTTTTTGGGGTTTCTGGGGGGTTTCACCCCGCGGGACATCCCGATCTCTGATGTCCCGCGGGGTGGGAGGTGATCGGCCCGGGAATCTTATAGATTTCCGGGCCGATCACCCCTGGGTGTTGGTCCTCTTTAAAGTGTTTCTATTGTTGTAACTGTTACATCCCATCTACTATCCATCAATCAATGAGGGGGCGTGGCCTAATTGAACAAATGTCCCTCTTTTTGACCCTGAAAAGTTGGTAGGTATGTAGTTCCACAGGGTTTAGATAGCAGAGGCATTGGGACAGATACACAGATCTGTTTATACAACGTTAAACCTTTAGGTACCTGCTGTTTGAAGTTGCTAAGTGAATAGATTGGAATGAGTGCCCCCCTATTGGTGTTGGAGCGTTGTTCATTGCATGTTTGTGGGGTGTCCGGGTCCCTCCAGTGGAGCTAAAGCTAGGGGCCCGCCCCACATTTAGATGCAAGTATAATTGGCTTATATTCGGGGCCCACGTGCTTAAACATTATGACAAACTGTATTGTCTCTGTCTGTGCACTTAGGATGCAGCAAATAAGCTGTAGATAGTTCAGGTCTTAAAGTGGACCAAAACCCAGGATTTTGACTATCCCGGGTTTTAGTCCTTGCCTCCGGTTGGGAATGCCTTGCTGTGTGAAACTCCCCAGGTAACCGAAACAAACTCACCTCTTCCTGGTCCTATGGTGCATATGCGGTTACCTGGGGATTCCCAGGTAACCCTGTGGCCAGTCTGAGCCTGATGCTTGTAGATTCTTGTAAAGAAATAGTGTATGTCCCCCATAAATGTAGGCTTGTAAATAAACCAGGATGTTTACCCAGATGCTGGCATGTTGGTGGTTTCACAGCTTATATTAGGGTGCTTGGCCCACGTACATACATAGGTGTACAGACCTAGATGTGTACACACACCTATGAGCATGGGTAGGGTTTGCATAGCTGTGAGGGTTCCCATTCATTCGGGCCGTGTTAGAGATACAGTAACAAATCAAGGCAATATGCCTGGCTAGCCAACGGATGCATAACTACATAAATCAGGTTTCCCAGTTGGGATTTGTAGTCCAATTGTCTTATAGATGGGCTGGTCACTAAATCAGGGATCCCCCCCCCCCCCCCAGTCATTTATCTTGAAAAAAAGTTCACTGTGAAACTACAAATACCAGAATGCCAAGTACACCGCTTGTACATCGGGAATTGTGGTAGATTTTACATGTTGGGATTTGTATAGCAGTAACTCATACCCCATATAATGGGCGAGAGGTAGGACACATGTGCCAGCAAATCAAGAGCGAGTCTAGATTCTGAAAGCTGGTATTTGTAGTACCACAGAGAACATAGCTATACAAGTAAATCAGGGTACATACCTAAAACCTAAGGGGGTGCATGTTGCATGCTGGGGTATGTAGTCCCATAGTACTGAAAAACACAGTGCATATACCATATAATGGGGGGTATATTGTCCATGCTAGTTTGCCATCAGATTCCATTGCTCTGTACAAGATGAATAGGCCCCATATAGGCTATAGGCTGCATGCTGGGGTTTGTAGTCCCATATAGTTGGACAACATGGGTGGTTTTATGGGGTGTATTTGGTATGCTGCCATTTATAGTCCCACAGATATAGAAGACATGGGTATACCAGTGATCCATTACTGCTCCTTATTCATATAGAGAGAGACGCTATATTCCATGGCGCTGTACAAGGTACAAAAGCAGGGCACATACCCAGTATCTAGGGTGTAGGCTGCACGCTGGGCTTTGTAGTCAGTGTTGGAAAACATGGGATAGCTCAATAAATATCCCATTAACTAGGGGGGTATTTGTGCATGCTGGTATTTGTAGTCCTACATACATAGAAGATATGGTTATACCAGTAAATCATTATTCAATTAGGGAGTGGCCACATAACCAATAGTTTGTGTGTCTGCTGCTTTGTAGTCCCATAGTATTGGAGAAGATGGGCAGGTCAATGAATATATGGGGATTATTGCTCATGCTGGTATTTGTAGTGCCACAGAAAAACATAGTCAGGACACAACCAATATTGGGGGAAGGTTTGAATGCTGGTGTTTGTAGTTCCTCAAAGAGGACACAATCAGGGCACATACATAGTATCTGGGAGGGAGTGGTGCTGTATGATGGTACTTATAGTTACACATAATAAGATACAATCAGGACACATGCTCAGTATCAAGAGGGGGGGGGGGGTATATTTCATGCTGGTGTTTGTAGTCCCCTAGAATGTTGTATAGTGGTATTTGTAGTTCCACAGAGAAGCTACAATCAGGACACATACCCAGTAAGGGGGGATAGATTGCATGCTGGGGTTTGTAGTGCCATAGACAAAATAAATCACAGTTACTGTGGGGATTATGTTGCATGCTGGTATTTGTAGTTCCCAGAGAAGTTACAAACAAGACACAAACCCAGTATGGGGGGTATATTGCATGCTGGGTTTTAAAGAACATAGGTACTGCAGGGATTATGTTGCATGCTGGTATTTGTAGTTCCTCAGAAGATACAAACAGAGCACATACCCAGTATGGGGGGTATATTGCATGCTGGGCTTTAGAGAACATAGGTACTGTGGGGATTATGCTGCATGTTGGTATTTGTAGTTCCCCAGAGAAGTTACAAACAAGACACAAACCCAGTATGGGGGGTATATTGCATGCTGGGCTTTAGGGAACATAGGTACTGTGGAGATTATGTTGCATGCTGGTATTTGTAGTTCCTCAGAAGATACAAACAGAGCACATACCCAGTATTGGGGGGGGGGGGGGGGTTATATTGCATGCTGGGCTTTAGAGAACATAGGTACTGTGGGGATTATGTTGCATGCTGGTATCTGTAGTTCCTCAGAGAACATACAAACAGGGCACATACCCAGTATGGGGGGGTATATTGCATGCTGGGCTTTAGAGAACATAGGTACTGTGGGGATTATGTTGCATGCTGGTATTTGTAGTTCCTCAGAGAACATACAAACAGGGCACATACCCAGTATGGGGGGTATATTGCATGCTGGGCTTTAGAGAACATAGGTACTGTGGGGATTATGTTGCAAGCTGGTATTTGTAGTCCCACAGCTATGCCATTGATTCAGAGTACAACCTAATGACTATGCAGGGTGCATGCTGGTATTTGTAGTTCCTAGTTCCACAGCTATGCCAGTAAATCAAGAGTAGAAACCCAATGACTATGCAGGGTGCATGCTGGTAGTTGTAGTTCCACAGCTATGCCAGTAAAACAGAGTACATACCCAGTGACCATGCAAGGTGCATGCTGGTATTTGTAGTTCCACAACAGTGCAGCATAGAAGGGGATGGGAGTTTTATATGAACGGGGGCGAGTAGTTTTGAGTCGACAAGAGGTCCCGCAGTAGTTTGCTCTCCAGCTCCCGGGAAAAACGACCAAGTCCAAGCAAGGCACGCTGGTTGTTGTAGTCCCACCACAATTGGAGAAAATGAAGGCACTCTGAGATTTGTAGTTCTGCGGCAGCTGGAGAGCAAAGCATGGGCGGTGGAGGGGGTTGTAACACTAGTTCCCCCGTGTTACTGTTCCCAGGTCCCCGCTCCGACTGCGGCTCCTGAGGTGAAAGTATGCGAGCTTCTTTGCTGGGGCAAATTGGCGGCGTCCAATAGGAAGCGGCCAGGCCGACGTCACAGAGAAGAGAGGCGTGCCCCCCGCAGTCCGGCGCGGTGACCCCGCCCCCCTCGCACCCTAGCAGCATTTATATAGTGGCGCTCACACGCGGCCCGGGGAGTCAGCTCGTTGCACTTATTTGAACCCCTTCATCGTTCTCCTCCTGCACCAACACCGCGACCACCGCTGCCGGCGCCATCCATCCTCCTTCCCCTGCACCCCGCCAGCAATTCGGACCTGTCAGCCGCCCGCCTCGGAGCTTTAGTCGTGGCTATTCCAAAGCCCCCCTTTAGGAACGCAGGATCTTACCGGTCCTCTGGACTCTCTGCAAACTGGAGCTGGAAATGTCTGCCACCATTTTATCCGCCTTCTACGACATCGACCTGTTCTGCAAGGTGTGTATGGCCCTGAGCCTGGAGATCGAGGAAAACTTTCCTGCTGCTGCAGCACAGAGGACCATTAGACCTTCCCTCCATAGACCTCATCTGAGCTGGCCAAACCATCAGGGCTGGGGGCCTTGTACTTATTTTATCTACTTTATTTAGTATTATTTATTAAGGTTGTGCCCTTTTTTATATTAGTTTTTTTGTGCCTGTTGCTTTAAGGCTAGATTATCCGGACTGGCATTAGCCGAGAGGTTGCCGAGCCCGTGCTGCGGCTCTAGGTCACCCTGTAGGCAAAGGCTAAGTCCGAAACGTGTTTGTCCAGCAAGTCCTGCTTTGTCTCCATAGGGTGTTTTTTTCCCCCTATTGGAGTATTGTTTTTTTTTTTTACCCTCCTTGGTAGGTTTGTGTATTGAAGGTTTTTATTTTTAACCCTCCTCCTCATCTGTAGGTTTGGGTAGATAGCAGGGAATTGCTTAGTAATATGCTACTATCAGTAGAGCGAAATCTGCTCTTGGGGCGAATTGCTGGTAGATCTCCATGGACAGGGACACATTTAGTCAAGATCCTCACCAGCTTTCCTAATCTGAATCTACATGTGGCTTCTTTTTGTCTGTACGCGTTAGGCTGGGGTAGATCTTTCACTAGCATTCATACATCTGCCCCATAGGGAGGGTAACTCCCTCTGTACTAGAAGTTGATGTGCTTATAGAATGATTAGGGGCAACTTTGGGGTAGATCTGTCTTGTGTAGGTAACTTTGTTCTTCCTTTATAAACTTGCTGCTATAGTGCTGCTTATTCTCTATGCTCGATCTCTGCTTTGTTGCCTTTAACGAGGGTAGATCTTGTATGAGCCTTCCTATATCTGCCCCATAGTGTGGGTCATTTCTCCAGCACTAGAATTACGTCTATTAGGCTCTTCACTCTTTGAATGCTCTCTATTCAAATCTTTTTAGGCTGTTTAGGGATGTTGAGGTGCATCCTCTGCTGATCTACCCCTCAACATGGACACACTCCTTTTTATACTAGAAGTAAAAGTCCTTCTTGTAGGGTGTATGGGGGGGGATTTTGGCGCTAGTCTTGATCAGTATGCCCCATGGTATAGGTCACTCCCTCTGTACTAGAAGATCTGCTTGACTAAATGGGGTACATCTAGGAAGGTTTAATTGATCTGCCCAGAGCCTGTATGATTCCTGCTTCTAACTTGGATCTCCTTTTAGGATGTTAAGGGTTTTTATTCATAAGGGTTGGGGTACACTTACTGCAACTGGATAAATCTGTCCGACAATGTGCGCTATTTTTCTAGTGCTAGAAAAAGACCTCCTAAGGGAAGGTAGAAGGCTGGGGTAGATCTTTCACTAGTGTGGGTGAACCCCTCCTCCACTACAAGTACATCTTGTATGCCGTAGAGGGGCAAGTTTAGGAAGGTTGGGTGATCTTGCACCAGCCTTGATCTAATCTGCCCCAATGTGAGATCTCCTGTATTGTAGTGGACCATAGGCACTGCATGTTTGGGTGCATGTGAAGTTAGAAGTTTCAGACCTGGGTGGGAGGTGGTGCAGTCGTGCAAGTGGTGGCAGTTTTTTTTATTTGCTTCTCTTGTAAGTTGTAGTAACTTTGTTTTAATCTAGATTTGTTCTTTTTCCTTTTTTTCTTATTTTTAGAACGAGAAAGTCTTGAATAATCTAAACCTGAGCAGCATGCTGGACAAGAAGGCGGTGGGCAGCCCAGTGACTGCCCCCAACTCCAGCCTGATCCCAGAGTTCCTGCGACGACACTCGACCAGCAACTTGCAGGCTCTGGCTAACAACAACTCATCCCCCAAGTTCTGCAACAACAACCTCAAGGATTCAGTGGTGAACACCACTGCCCTGCTAAACAAAGAGAACAAGTTCCGGGACCGCTCGTTCAGCGAGAATGGAGAGCGCAGCCAGCACCTCCTGCACCTCCAGCAGCAGCAACAGCAGCAGAAGTCCGGGGCACAGATCAACTCCACCCGTTACAAGACGGAGCTGTGTCGGCCCTTTGAGGAAAGCGGCACCTGCAAGTATGGCGAGAAGTGCCAGTTCGCCCACGGCTTCCACGAGCTGCGCAGCCTGACCAGGCACCCAAAGTACAAGACCGAGCTGTGCCGCACCTTTCACACTATTGGCTTCTGCCCCTATGGTCCCCGCTGCCACTTCATCCACAACGCAGAGGAGAGGAGGCAAGCTCCTGGCGGAGGGGGCTCTCCCACAGACTGTTTCAGCGGGCAGCGTCCCAAACTGCACCACAGCCTCAGCTTCTCCGGCTTCCCGAACAACAGCATGGATTCGCCTCTGCTGGAGAGCCCGACCTCACGCACGCCTCCGCCGCAGCCATCCAACTCTCTATACTGTGAGGAGAGCGTGCCCTGTGCCAACAATGCCTTCACCTTCTCCGGCCAGGAGCTCAGCCTGATCACGCCCTTGGCCATCCAGACCCACAACTTGTCCAGCTTCAACCCTGCTGCCTTCTGCCGCCAGCAGCAGCCACCAGCCTCCTCCAACTCGCCCCCGCCAACCCTCAACTTCCAACCCCTGCGACGCCTCTCTGAATCCCCAGTGTTTGATGCCCCACCGAGTCCCCCTGACTCCCTCTCTGATCGGGAGAGCTATCTGAGCGGCTCTCTGAGCTCTGGCAGCCTGAGTGGATCAGATTCTCCCACCCTGGACTCTAACAGACGCCTGCCCATTTTCAGCAGGCTGTCCATCTCTGATGACTGAGCCACCACCCGCTTCCCCTGTTAAGAGGGGGATAGTCTGGACTGGGGCCGCGAGTTGCTACCCAGGCTGGTATGAATTTTTGTTTTCTTCTTGATCTGGGCTTATAGCCACCTGTCTAAGAGCAGAGGGCAGTGCTGTAAAGTCTACAGCTGCTGCAGAACCTCCTTTCCGCGCAGGGTCGACACTTTTGGTCACGTTGGTTGCAGGGCTCCTCTTCAAAAGTCTGGACAGTCAAAGGCTCTGCTTGCAGAGGTTGTGTGGCAGCTGAGGTCTTTTTTGGATTCCACAAGAAGCTGCCCCAGTGATTGGACTAAGGGTATAGATTTTTGCCCACTCTGCCTTTAAATACAGCGGTAACATCTGGGTCCGGTTTTTGTGCCCCCCTTTATTGTGTCACTAAAGCTGCCAGTCTATCCCCCCCCTGCACATCTTAACTTGCTGTGCTACAGAGACTCGGGAGGGGGAGCGAACATTAAGAACGAACCCACCCCCCAAAGCCTTAAACCGAATCACGGCATGGACTTAACACTTGAACTATGTTTGAAGCTGGCACTCGAGATGTACCCTGTATTACTATTGTCTTTGTTATTTTTGCCTTCGTGCCTCTGCCAATTTTTATTTAATGTAAAGAAGAGTTTTTGATAAAAAAAAGCCTTGTGAAAAAACCCTGAAAGGTGAACAAAAACCTTACTCGCGAAAGGGCAAACTTAATAGAACAAAACTATTTTTATAGAACTGTGGGGGTTAGCGGGTGGGATGTGTCTTTTTTTTTTTTTTTTTTTTTTTTTTTTTTTTTTGTGGGCGGGGGATAGTTTTAAGCACCAGCAGGCATTCCATCTCTTGAAGCATTAGCACAGTGAACTTGGGGGAATTAAACTTGTTTGCATTTTCCCAAGCATTTAATAATAAAACACAACAGTCCGGTTGGTAAAAAAAAGAAAACATTTTTTATTAAAAAAAAAAAAAAATCACCATCCTGCCAAGAATATGCCTTAACAACAAGCAACCCTCTAAGAGTTACTATTTTTTTTTTTTTTCTTTAGCTTAACATACTAAAAACAAAAACACAAAAAAACTTTCATTCCAAAGTTAACATCAGTTCCATTTCCATTTTGCTTAGTGGGCTGTTAGCTTAGAACAATGTTTCTCGGAAGCACTCAGTTAGTTTATAATTGTTGAATAACTGCTGATTTTTTTTTTTTTTTTTATTATATTATTTTAGCTGTCTGAGTTGCTTGCCTGTCACTGCACACAACTCAATATGAAACTATTTAACTTATTTATTATCTTGTGAAAAATATACATTGAATAATTTGTTCATACTGTATTTATCGGGTATGATGAAAAAAGCAATAGATATATATTCTTTTATTACGTTTAAATTATGATTGCCATTATTAATCTGCAAAAATGTTGAGTGTATGTTCTTTTCACAGTAATATATGCCTTTTTTTGTAACTTCACCTTGTTTTATTTTATTGTAAATGAGTAAAATCTTAATTTAAGAGATTGTATGTAATATTTATTTCATTAATTCCTTTCCTTGTTTACGTTAATAAAAAGAAAAAAATTGAACGATTTCTGTCAAAGAAATCTGTGCTGTGGAAGAAGTTTGAGGAATTTTTTTTTTTTTTTTTTGTATGTAGTTTTTCCACTTTTCCCTCCCACTTTTTTTTTTTTTTTTTTTTTTTATTCTGTAGCCCGTCCAAAAGTGAATTAAAAATATATAATTTGACTCGAGTGACTCGCGTGACTCACTCAGATGTTTTGTCATTTTCAGCTTTTTTTTTTCTCTAATTTCCACCGCAATCACTGTGATGGTATGTAGCAATAATTGGGGTCCCAGTATTATATTTCACAGTGCCTTTTTTTTTTTTTTTTTCTCTCGAAGAGTTCACACTTGCCTTAATGTTTCTCAACCAAAAAGTATTGTGTAAAGGTGTGATCATTTGAATGTAGGGATGGGTTTTTGTTATACCGTAGTGCTTGTTATTTAAGAAAAAGAAAATGCCACAGTCCTAAAACTTCATGCAGTACATAGAAGTACTTCAGCGCATTCCGTACATGGAAAGCCAAACTTTTTTTTTTCTAGAATTTGCCTAGATGGTAAATGACGAAAATGTTTTTTTTTTTCTTTTTTTTCCCCCCTCTTCCTTTTGTACATAGTAGGTACAGATTAAGCACTATGTACTCTCTGAACTACTTTAACAGTTTTTTTTTTCTCCTGAATGTAACGAAAGGCTGAGTTGACTATAATTATATGTATATATAATTAGTCGGTTCACTAAGAATTGTGAGACTGTATTCTTTGTACTGTACATGTTTTGTAGTTCTCCCAATAAATTTTTTGGAAATGAAAAAAAGCATACCATGAATGTTTTTGTTGGTGGGGGGGGGGAGGGTTGCCTTCAGGTTAGTGTTTGAAAGGAGAAAAAAAAAGTTGCAACATTTTCTGGCCCTGAGCCAAGACAAACTGCAAGGATTGTAGTAGGTTCCAAAGTACTTCTTCATAGATCTAGGCAGCGTTGTTAACCCCCTAGATTTCATAATGGCTTATCACATGGCTGGCCTGATCTTTCCATGTGTACTCAATCAGCCATCTGCACGTCCTGGTCTTCTAAAAAGGCATAGATTCAAAAGATATTGCAATGAAAATGTGATTCGAATTTTACTAGAAACTAAATCCTGTTGCTTTCAGAGCAAAGCTTTTTCTTGAAATCCACAAACTGAACAACCAGGGAGGTTTATTGAAAAGACTTGACAATGCTGCCAAAATAATTGGTGTATTCATTCACCAGGGCTTTGTAATTACAGGTCATCTCCAGCTAACTCAATTTCAGGTGAAACAAAAAAAAAAAAAAAAGGGGGTGAAACTTTGTTTCTCTGGTGGCTGGATTTAATTTTAGGGAGAGCATGAAGAAAATATAGATTTACAAAAGATATATATTGAAGAAAAGCAGACAGATGTGATCACGTTAGGAAGGGGTGACAGACAAGTGTTACCATAAGGTGATACTTTAACACCTATTAGTATTTAGTCCTTCCTTGCTGGCTTTCTGCAAGTGTCTTGGCTGTCGCTGTTTGATTGTTCAAAAGTAACACCAGATTTACAGGGCAAGGCCTTGTGCCATTTGTGTTTGTTTTTTTATTTTTTTATTTTTTCCTCTTGGCAAAAAATTAAGCATGCCTTTTTTTAAAGTAGACAAGCACTATCACAAAGGGGCACATCCTTATTGCTAATTGCACTCATCCACATGCCCCCGGTTGCAAGTCTGGGTTTGGGCAACCCCCATACTTGTTCATCATAGGGACTTGGTGTCCAATCCCTACCAGCAGTCGTGGGGGAATCGCATGCTGGCGGCCAAGTAGTGGTAACTATAGGGCTGTATCAAAAATACACCTATAAACAAGTAGGGTAGATTTTATTCAAGAATTCAAAGTAGTAGCCACAAAAATATTGATATAAACTCACCATAGAACACTTTCTTTCCTAAAATAAGCTCCCTATCACTCCTGCTTAACTGCCTACGCCAGATCTTAGGTATATGTTTGATATTGATACAGTGCTATAGGATTAATGATCAGTGCTGGCCTATTGTATATAGGGCTCAATACTGCTTGGTTAAATATAGGGCTTCTCAAAATCAGGGTTGGGGTGCTATTGGGATGGGCTCTCGTGCTAAACCATTTGTCACCTTTTTAAATATTTTCTGCTGCACAGCAATAGGAAAGCTATTATTTGAGCATTGTGCAGTTATTATATTACTGTGTATATTAGTGCTGTATTTTCAGGCTAGGTTCAGACTGTGGGCAAAGGTTTCAGTTCCATGTTCTTGCAGTTTCTGATCTTATTGTGGAAATACAGGCTCACTGCAGGAAGTTACTATAATGAAACCTACACCCGCAAAGTCATGCCTGTCTTCGCAGGACAGGCTTCATATCTGACTAAGTACCCCCGCAGAATGGTGATATTTGCCTACCCCCCATTAACCGTCCAATGGTACAACAGCAGGGCCAGCACTTTGTTCCATTGGGGGTGACAGCTTCCAGTCTATCATATCATAAGGATCGACCCCCCCCCCAAGGGATCCAACATTAAGATAGGCCTACACTTGAGGTCATGGGACTAAGCTAGCTTTAATGTCTCTGAAGCAAAAAGTCTTACTAGTAAGAGAATGTAGGTCTGCTTTATAGCAGAACAAAACCCAGGATTTTTACTATCCCAGGTTCTGTTGCCTGCCATGGGGGCATCCCAAATTGGTATTCCCCGCTGTGTGAACCTATGTTTGTGTTCTATGTGGTCTGTTTTGGGTGCCTGTAGGATTTTGTGTTCAAGCGGACCATAACCCAGTGACTCTTTAGACTTTAGTCCAGGTTAAAGAGAACCAAATCCATCTGTTGAGTTTATAACTAAGGCAGCCTGTCTCCCTATTTTGGATGCTCCACTGTGTGACCCTGGCTTCCCGTGGCAGAGGAGTAGCTAGCTTTCTGCTACCCGGGGCAAATATTCGAAATGGCGCCCCCATCTGTTCTCAGGCACCCCCCTGACCTTCTGCACCCAGGGCATGTGCCCCCCCCCCCTAGCTACGCCCCTGTCCGGTTGCAGTTACACACACCCTTGCTAGGCAGATCTGAATGGTTGGCACAAGTACCTTCAAACTAAGGAGGAGTGCCTGGACTTTCTTAGCTTTATTAGTCACTCAAAAATATGCATGGTTAAGAAAACCGATTGGAGAAAGGCCTGCACAATGCATCATGGGATTGTAGAAGTAAGAATACCCATGAGGCGGTCATCCTGGGGCATAAAAAAATCATTAATATCCTGGGTTTTGGTCCTTAAGGTGCGTCTTGATTTGGGATGCCCTGCAGTGTAAAACCCCTCCTTGTTTCCCTGTATTCTCACCTCAAATCTACAGAACACGCCCAGGCCTCTGGTGGCGTCTCCACTCTGTGCTCTTGAATGTCTGCCACCAGAGAAGCTGGATGGAGTGGGGATGCTGCGGAGCGCAACCAAGCTTAGCCACAGCCCTGGGATTGAGGATAAAGGTGAGTGTTATAGGGCCATCGTGGCCTATAGAGGTAACCAAAAGATAGCTGGTGGGGAGCACTACTATTATTGAATGTGATAAGAGGCTACTTGGGTGCTCCTAGAATTCCACAACTTCATAAATTGTTACCCAAAGAAAAAACAAAAAAGTGGAATTCATAACAATGGGCACTCCAACAGATGAGTAATAATGTACAAAATGTATTTATTAATCACATATAAAGTTAAAAACTATACACAAGACAAAACACATTAAAAACAGGGGTCTCCTGATGGTATATAATCATAATGGGTGTAACCCTCAGCACTAGCAATCAGGGTTGCTGGGCTGAATCAACCCTGTTTGTTACTTAGCCTAATCAATTTGTTACTTAGCCTTCAGTCTTTTGTGTTTCATGTATCCAATGTATTATTGAGCATTTTATCCTGCGGACAGCAGGTTTTTACTTTCATTTTTACTTTTTCACTATTTCCAATTGAGGGATATTATATGCTGGATTTGGTTTTTTGTTTATATTTTTTGGGGGATTAAAATAGGGCTTAAAATAGGGATTGTTTGCAGTGTTACTATATGTATATAATTTACTATCTTTTCACAATTGCACATTATTATTAACACTTACCGCCCTTATTTGGAATCATCCTTTTATGCATTGCATTTAGAACTTATGTAAATTTTTGTATTGATTCAGCCCAGCAACCCTGATTGCTAGTGCTGAGGGTTACACCCATTATGATTATATACCATCAGGAGACCCCTGATTTTAATGTGTTTTGTCTTGTGTATAGTTTTTAACTTTATATGTGATTAATAAATACATTTTGTACATTATTACTCATCTGTTGGAGTGCCCATTGTTATGAATTCCACTTTTTTGTTTTTTCTTTGGGTAACAGCCTATAGAGGTAACTTGTGACCAAAGGGTGGCAGGTTTGATTCCTATGTGTGCACATGCACACATAACTGTCCCATAAAAAGTAGGGAAAATTGAGGTTTCACACAATGGGGCACCCCAAATCTGGATGTCCCAAGAGAAGTCTCTTAAAGCTGTCCCACACCTATTTTCTACATAATGGGTGTGGGTCCGCATTGTGACAGGTTTGGGGGGGGGGAGATCAAGATTACTGGAAGTATAGACCCCTGCAATCCTTGCCTGAATCTCGATCAGCTGGCCAAATAAGGCCCTACGATTGGCCTGATTGCTGGGACAGATTTTGTCCGCTAATCAAGGTTAGCTTTGGGGCTCACCCTCACATAGAACCCCCTGTACCATGTGAGGGTGAGCCCAAAAGCCATTATACAGAAAATGGGCGTGGGACTGCCTTAAAGTGCCTTAAACACCCAGGGGAGATCAGATGCCTCCCCGCGGGGCATCCGAAATCGGGATGCCCCGTTGTGTGAAACCCCGCAGGACGCCCAGAAACCTTACCGTATCCCCGTTCCAATGGCGCATGCGTGAGCCGCGCCCGCATCTCGCGCTTCTCTCTTGCAGGGCGCACATCCGCGCCGCAAGTTTGTGAATGGCGCGCTCCATATTAGAGGGAAGCGCGAGATGCGGCCTCCAGCGTGCTCAAAACCGCTGCGGTTGTCCGTCGCTTGTCCGTACATACCACAGCGGCTCTGAGCACTCTGATTGGACGAGCGCTCGCTTAGGAGCGGGGTGAGGTGAGTTTTTAGGGCGATCTGGGGGGTTTCATGCAGCGGGGTACCCCCGATCAGGGTGCCCCGCTGAAGTGGACCAAAACCCAGGATAGTGAAAATCCTGGGTGTTGGTCCACTTTAAAGAGGGCCAGTTTTAATGTACTTTCAGTTCATGGGGATGTCCCCGGGGTAGAAATCCTGGGTTTTAGTCTGCTTTAACATTGTGTTCTGTTTTAACCTAATGATGTTGTACAAAGAATAGATAGGTATAAAAACATAGACTATTGGGTTGATTCAAAGAAACATGTAACAGCTTGGATTTGGCTCACGATCATCCTATTTTTCCCGTCCGCTCGTGCGTTCGTATGAACTTGCGAGTGATTCAATAAGCAAATACGTTTCTATCCTAAAATATACGTCCGTTCGTATGGCAGTTCGGGAATCAGACCTATGTCAGTTTCCATCCTGAATTTTCCGTTTCATTTCTCAGGTTGCAACATTGGTTTTGCCCTTTTTCCTTTTTTGTCTGGACGTAAATCCTTCTGATCTTGCGGCTCCGCACTACAAACTTACCTCATTAAAGTGCATTCTAAATATTTGGTCTTTTATTTTTCTTTATTTCATTCATTTTGTAGTAACCAACCATTAATGAATGCATTTGCATAAGTAAATCTTACTTTGTTTAATTTTTAGTTAACTTGCATTTTTTACTTGTGGATTTAATTTTAATATTTATGCTTCAAATGGTACAACTTTAAATTTTTAGTGTGGTTACCCACACCCTCTACATACAGATTGGTCTCAAATATTAAAAAACACCCAGAAACTTCTGCATGTTATGAGCCTAGAAACAGCCAAGATGGCGGCTCAGGTATTATCGGGCAGCCTGCAAACAGAAAGGGCCTTGTGACTGTGTTGCTCTGGATTCTTTGATTTCTGACCTTTCCATGCCCCCAGCTCTACTGTGTCTGTGCAAAATACAGCAGTAACCCACATCCTGCACTTTATCCCGCTCTCCTCTCCTCAGTAAGTGTGATGCATCTGACCAAAGATGTGCTTAAATAATTAAACAAAGCAAAGGTAAACAACTACACCAATAAATGCAATCTAAAAATATTATTCTAGTACCTCAATTTTAAATTAAATAACAAAGGACATAAGTTTCTTTAATTAACGCAAATATATTGCCAAATAAAGGTTTACATGCAAAGGACTAATTAAGGTCCACATTAAAATGCTTTTATAAGGCATACATGAATCAGGTATGCATTGCAATACAATTTATGGCCTCGGCCATGCTGATACATGCAGTTCATTGGAGCACAAGACGCGCAGACTCCTCCACTTAGCCAAAAAACCTGTTCACGAACAGCAATCCGACTGCTAAAAGGTGTCGGCAGTGGCTTTCTTTTAAAACGCGTTTAGAGGTTTCTCTGAATCACACCTAAACACATCCAATTAACCTAAGTTTTACGTTTTGATCCTAAGTTTTACGTTTTGATCCTAAAATTTAGGAACGAACTTCCGCTGATCGTAAGAGCATATACGCATTCGTACGTAGGCTCGTGCGAGTCGTAAATGGCCAAAAAAACAGGAAAAAATGACTAACACCCACCCAAACTTACGATTCTCGATACGAAATCAATTAACTTTTGCTCTTTGAATCGAGGGGTATGACTGTGATCCATTTCAGCCAAGGAATGTGACTTGCCTGTATGTGGCTATGGACAGGCTGCCTGCTGCAATAGTTTAATATGACCACTAGGGGTGCTAGTCCCTCATTTAATAAAATGCAAAGTCAGGTTGTGGCTGGAAGTTTCTTAGCTGCTGTAAATGATAGAAATAAATAAGAGCCATGTCCTCTATAACAATGCAGGGAGAGCCAGCGGCATGTTTAGCTGCAGATCACGAGTGACGATGCTGGAGACGACTTGTATTCGTGGGGGGGGGGGGGGGGGGATGTTTTCTTTTTCCTGTGCACAGCAGACTTCCTGTTGGTAATCCTGGGGAAGGACACAGCGGGGCTTTGTCTCGGTGGGCTGATAATAGAACAATGGCTCACATTCACCTACACTGCAGATTTAATTATAGCCGCAAATATTTTGTGTCTTTAAGATGACCATAAACGTAACACCTTTCAATTGGATTGTACAATCTTAGTCCGCGTAGCTTTTAAAGTGGACCTTAATTCATCCTGGGGGGTCTGACCCAGTAAGGGGTCTCCCTGCCCCATCCGTGCCATGAGCTGTAATTACTCTGTTTCAGGTTGGGTCATCTGAAGTCGCAGAGCCAGTGCTTCCTCCAATAAGGAGTCCTGATTAAAGGTGTCGCCATAGTGTGCACTGCCACTTGCAGGGCCGGCTCCAGGTTTATGTGGGCCCTTGGGCGGCATGGTCTCAGTGGGCCCCTTTATGGTGAAGAGTCGCGTCACATCACCAAGGGATGTCCCAAATATTGATGATCACTAAGGATTACGCTATTTGGACCGAATCTCTAGTTTTGGTCTACTTTGAAGCGCACCAAACCCCGATAAACCTGACCTCGGAGTCTAAGCGAATCTAGATTCTCCTGATTTTGGATGCCCCGTGTGTGAGCCCCTCCTTTGTTAATTACTTTCCTCGTACTGCTGAATGCACTGTGGGATCGCCAGTTTGAGTTAACGGCCAAACCAGGGGGGTTCTTTCACAAACAGGGGCATCCCAAATTGAGATGCCCCTATAAAGCAGACCAAAACCCAGGGGTGGAATTGCTTGCATAGTGGGTATGCCAGCGATCCCAGGGGGGTATCACACAGTAGGGTATTACAGATTAGGATGCTCCTGGGATAGGAAATCAACTGGGGGGGGGGGGGCAACCTAAAAGCAAAACAAAACCCAGCACTTCCTCCCCTGGAATCTAAATCGAGATGCCCTGTTGTGTGGAACCCCGCCATCCGAGGAGATGTGGGCAACAGCTTTGCTGCCCTCCCAGTCTGCCAGTCAAGCGTCGTCGCACAGCCCAGTCCCCTGGATGAGCGCCCGCGCATGCGCTGTAGCACCGGGAAGAGGTGAGTTGGTTTCAGTGCCCCGGGGGAAAGGACCAAAACCCAGGATAGTCAAAATCCTGAGTTTTGGTCCACTTTAAAGCAGACCATGCTCCCTGGAATCTCTTGGCCAGAGTGAATCCTGGCTTATAGGGAAACTAAGCTAACCCAACTCCCTCATGTCATCAGTGAGCCCTGCTCTATTTTCCCTATTTCCGATGGAGAGCAGGAAACCGTTTACATTTTTTATTTCTAAAGTGCCATCCTCTTCCGTAGCACTGTACAAACTATTGATTACAGACAGGGTAGAAACATACAGTACATAGACCATTACACATGCAGTGTTACAATGAATATTTTGAATACAAGATACAATAGGAGAGACAGAGTTGCACACACATGCAGTAATCACACCCAGAATCGGCCTAGAGATCCCCTGGTGGGCACTTGCAGCCAGGGGCCCCTTTGAGGACCCTGTATAGCTTATTTGTGGCTTACCAAATGCGCACACAGAGACAATACAGTTTGGCATAATGTTTCTGTGTGAGCCCTGAGTATAAGCAAGTGGCAGTGATACTAGCATCTGAATGTGGGGTGGGCCCCTAGAGTCAGTTCTACTGGTGGCCCCCAGACAAACCAATCCAACACTGGCCACATCTCCTTCAATAGTAGACATGCTTCATTGCAGCTCATCATGCAGAATTCCTCATCGGATTTTGGCTAAAAATGTATTAATTATTAAATTTGGTTATTTTTGAGTGGAGGTCCACTGTACTGGGCTTTGGATTCTCTGGCCAGTTTAGGTTGTTATTTTCCCGGGGCCTTTGCATTTTTCTTTTGCCTTTCTAATGCCTTAAGCTACTTCTGCCCTCCCTGTAATTTACGAATAGGCATAGTAAGGGGATTGTGGAATATAATTTCTCTGGGAGAATTCCCTGCCCTTCAGGGCTCTTCTCCGGCTAAGATTTAGGATGTGTCCTAAGACCATTAAGTAGAACTAATTCATGCTACTATCTGGGGTGGACTATCCAAGTCGCCAGCCATAATACATTCCTTAAAGCCAATATATAGGCAAAGCATATATATATATATATATATATATATATATATATATATATATCCAACCACAGTAGGGGTACACCATATTAATAAGTCAGCTGTGCTACACTGTATCAAAGCACCTGAAGAAACCAAAACATTGGCTAAGGGGAAAAAAGATTCCCACTCCACCACATTAACAGGAGCACCAAAAATTAATTTACAATCAAATACAGTTAATGCATAATTTATTAATAACAGCAAGACAACATACAATCACAAACAAGACACATTAAAAACTCTGCATACCCCACAATCCTTCCAGTGCCTACAATAAAAAGCAATCAATAGCTGGGAAATCTCCTCAATATACCTAGTGTAAGGACTACAAGTGATAATTCCTAAGATTTTGTGCCGGCACAAAAAAACCCTAATTAAGTTATAAAAAATCCATAACCAAGATCTAAAATACAATAAAGTGACTGTGCATACAATATATAGAAAATCTAGACTTGACCAATATTATAACACTCTAAAAGCAAACATGCTCTAGTGCTAGTACACAGACAATATATATATATATATATATATATATATATATATATATATATATATATTACACAAATACACACAGGTTAGTGTCCCAGTGCTTACAGAAGCCTATCTAGGTATACAGAAAAAAATACTAAAGATAAGCTTTAAAGAAGTCAAGCATGACTTTAGGTCCCCTTTAACAATCCTCCCGGGATCCTGATTTGGCATACCCCTAAAGAGACTATAAATGATCAAAATACCTCCCACCCGGCTCAACCCTCTGCTCTCCTCCCCTAGCGTTCAGCCACAGGACCAAAACCCATGTAACCTAGCTCTAGTGTCCAAAATACAGATTTTAAAGAGGAACACCAGGAGAAGTTAAAACATCCCCCAAACCTCACCGGACTGCTGCCCCCCTCTGGTTTTACCATTGGGCAATTTTTACTCACCTTGCCAGGGCATCCATCTTCTGGGTCCCCCGGATTCTGACCCCAAAGCACCAAGGTAAAGTAGGGGCAGATGGGGGGGGGGGGGAATCGACCCTTTTTATTTTAGGTCTGATGTTCCTCTTTTATCCCCCCCCCCCCCCCGGTTCATTGTTTACTCAGCCAAGCCCATCCGTTCATTATGCACAGCTAAGAAAGCTGATTGGAGGAGAACCAGCATATGCGCTGTGGGAGCGAGGATTGAGGTCAGTTTCCATTGTGACCAGGGGCTTTCACACTCAAATCGGGGTAGAAAATTTGTGATGCTGGCTCAACCCCCGGATCTTACCCCAATACATTCTGTGCCGGGTCAGAAAAGTTCAATTTTCAAATGCAAAGCGAAAACATGGAGTTGCTGGCACTGGTTGGGATCGGGAAGCCCCTGTAAAGCAGATCAAAACCCATAAAAGTGACCATTTGGAGTATTGTCACTCTTTAAAAGCAAATAAAAATCACTTACCTGGTCCTTCCAGAAGGCCTGATTCTGCCCTGAAGCCTCGGCTTCTGCTCCTATGGCCGGTGCTTAGAGTGCATTACAATGGAGCAGCAGAGCCTAGGACCAACATGGGATCGAGCTCACAGAAGGGTCCAGGTTTTTGGGTTTTAATCACCTATGTGGTTGAGCGCCTGTGTTTGAGACTTTAGAGTCTCTCCTTAAAGTGGACCAACACCCAGGATTTTGACTATCCTGGGTTTTGGTCCACTTCAGGGGGGGGCACCCCGATTGGGGGTGCCCCGCTGTGTGAAACCCCCCAGAAAGCCCCAAAAACTCGCCTCACCACGCTCCCACGTGACCGCGCCGTCCAATCCCCGCCGACGGACAAGTGGGTGACAGCGACGGAGAAGACAGCACGTCCGGCGCCTCCCGCACGTCACTCTTACAGGGCGCGCGACTGCGCTGGCCGTGCATGCGCACGTCTAGAGGGGTGCGTGGGATAACGTAAGGTTTTTTGGGGGGTTTGGGGAGGTTTCACCCCGCGGGACATCCCGATCTCCCTGGGTGTTGGTCCACTTTAAACAGCAAAATCAGGCATGGAATTCTGTATGATTGGGGACAGGAAATAGCTTTGCACTGCAATGCAATGTGTGCTATTGGAGGAGGCATGGTTCACAAATGGGTGCGCAGCTGTTTCCAGTCTCCCATCAGATCTGATAGGAAAAGGTGTCTTTCTAATATAGGTTCACTAATAGTGTAAGGGAATAGGTTAGTTGAGTGTCCCAGTGAGAACCTTCCCTGGCAAAGAGATGTCAGGGAGAGTGTAGGTCCCTTTCTAAGTGTATTCCCAAATGTGTATTCCCAATAGACTTTAAAAGTCAAGATATGGAATACTGCATCTGTATTAAAGCGGACCTTCCGCATGATTTATTGAAAAGCCCAAACCCTTAAAAAACTATTTCCCAGCATCTAAAATTAATACATTACCTTATATAAACACGTTTTTAGTCATTTACTTATTATTCTTTCCTCCGCTGGGCTGCAACTCTGTTCAGGACTCTAGGATACGGGAGCCGCCAACTTGACTTAGAAGCATCACATACTGATGCTTTGCACAGACAGAACAGAGCTGGGATCAGGAAAAGGACAGCAATCCCTGAATGCAGAGCAGCACAGTCAGAAGACATTTTCTGTTTGCAGGCTGCCTCATGCTCCATGAGCCGCCTTCTTGGATGTTTAAAGGCTCATAACATGCAGTAGATGCAGGTAGGATGGTTTTTAATGTGAGCAATCTGTATGTACAGGGTGGGGGAAACATATAAGATATGCTGTTATTCAGGGTAAAGGTCCGCTTTAAAGTGGACCAACACCCAGGGGGGATCTATAAGATTCCCTGGCCGATCAGATCCCTCCCCGCAGGGCATCCGAAATCGGGATGTCCCGCGGGGTGAAACCCCCCAGGAAGCCCACAATCCTACCTTTTCCACGTTCCAGCGGCGCATGCGCGTCTGCCGCCGCCGCCTCCCGCGCGTCCCTCTAGCAGGGCGCGCTCCCACGCCAGCCGTTTGTGAATGGCCGGCGCGGGTGCACTTCCTGTAAGAGGGACGCACGGGAGGCGGCGGCGGACGCGCTCTGCTTGTCCGGCGCTGCGTCTCGCTTGTCCGCCGGCGGGGATTGGCTGCAGCGGTCACGTGGGAGCGGGGAGAGGTGAGTTTTCGGGGCTTTCTGGGGGGTTTCACACAGCGTTGCACCCCCGATCGGGGTGCCCCACCGAAGTGGACCAAAACCCAGGATAGTCAAAATCCTGGGTATTGGTCCACTTTAAGACTGGTACTAGAAAAACGAAAGGAAAACTGGAGCATTTATTCTGATTCTTGTCTGGCTCTATTTTACCATGTCCCTTATAACCAAGCAACACCCAAACATGACGCATATAGGCCGTGGGTAACATATCCTCCCCTGCCTCAGGCTCCACATTCTCCACCTATAAGAAGGTGAGGGGTAATTTTTTTGGCTTTAATTAAATCTGTCCCTCAGGCTTTAGGCCACGAGGCCTAGTTTGTTTACAACCTTTCATTACACTTCTGGTGTATTTTCACATTACTGCAGGTGGCAACCTACAGGTATGAATGCCATCTCCATTAAATTGCTACACTTTTATTTTTGTACATTTTTATACAATAATGTCCTTTTCTTTGAATGGGGGAGGTCGTGTATTATACAATGTCTGCAGGGCTGTGATGGAGTGACCCACATACTGGTGGTAATGTAAAACCTCAGGTTGCCTCAGAGCATGTTTCTTTTCCTTTTGTATGTTCCCTGCAAGTTTGTACTGGAAATAGCGCCCCACCCCACTCACTATACTGATGATTATCTCAGCCGCGGCCCTCTGGGGTATACAAAGCTGCTGTTACATTGTCAGTGTATATTTTACAATAATTAAGGTTTTTACAAATACATATCCTGCCTTATATTTAATGCTTCTTATCCCATATGAAAGTAACTTTTCTATCACTGTTTTTCTGAGACTTGTTCCTAGAGTCTACTTTGGGGTTTATTCATCAAGGGATAGCGCCAGTAGCGCCTCGTAGCGCCAGGCAGCATCTGGTGAACGCCGGGTGCTGTACGCAATACCACATTTATGAAGGCAATTTTGGTGAGTGACTCTAACAGTGCCATGTAGCGTCCGATTCATCAATACAGGTGGCTCAGCGTATAGTGCCGGCGCTCTAGCTTCCAGAGCGGCAGGTATTACATGTCCTGTCGCTCTCCCATACATTTCAATGGACGTTCCTTTTCTTCTGTTTAAACAGGGTTTTTTTGTTTTAATTTTTTTTCCTCTCAAGTAATTGTGTGACCTCTCCTGGTCTAGAAAAAGTCATTTTTGAAAACTTTTTAGATTTGTTATATTTTTATGCAGAATTGTAATTACAGGTCTGGCATTAAAGTATTAATTGTCACAATGTTACAACAATGTCATTCCATGTGTTTTCGCTTTGTTACTGGTGGATATGTGTTCAAAAACAGACTTTAATCACACAGCGTCTGGCGTTCTATGCTATAGCGACCAGATCCAGAGCGCCGACGCTGTGTATGTGAATATTTTTGTTGAATATGGTGTGAGTCGCTGAGAGTCGGCCGCAATGAGCTGGCGCTACCTTTCGCTCCCTGCAACTCTGTACTGGTGTTAGAACGCCCAACGTACATCTAATTCATCAATGCCGGCCAGGTTACTACAGCGAATGAGACACTCTGTTGCAGCGCCTGATAGCTGATCACAGCGTATACTAGCGGTCGCTCTTAGCACCTCTGTACAGACGCTCATCCGCCGATACCTGGCGCTAGTAATGAATCAGTCTGCCCATTTTTCTTGATTTTCAGTGCCAGGAATTGGACTTTTTTAAAAGAGAACCAAAGCAATATATTTGACCTATTCTGGGTTTATATAGGTGGCGGATATATATCCACCTGATCGCCGGGGCTTCCTTACCTTTTCCGCTATCCCATGGCGCATGTACAGGCTCTCCTCTAATCACCATTCAAAAAAAATGCAGAATGAATGTGCGCTGTTTTGAATCCTTGCCCCGGGTGCCAGAAAACCTAGCTACTCCTCTGATTAAAGACTGAAATAGCAGAGAAAAATGGCACTTCTTTTTTTTCTGTACATGATGGTACATGAGAGCACCTATTAAAGTGAACCAAAACCCAGGATTTTCACCACCCTGGGTGTGGTTCCTTGCCCCAGGGTCAGGGCTGGCTCCAAGCTTGTGGGGGCCCTTTGGCAAGAGAGTCTTAGTGGGCCCCAAAGTAGTGTGTCACATGATTTGTCACATGAACCTTTCAGCTCCGCTGCCACAAGTGGGTCATCTTCTGCTGCTGATCGCCCTCCAGTCCTTATTGCCTTCTCTGTAGCCACCAATCATCCTCCAGTCCTTATTGCCTTCCCTATAGCCACCAATCACCCTCCAGTCCTTATTGCCTTCCCTATAGCCACCAATCACCCTCCAGTCCTTATTGCCTTCCCTATAGCCACCAATAGCCCTCCAGTCCTTATTGCCTTCCCTATAGCCACCAATAGCCCTCCAGTCCTTGTTGCCTTCCCTGTAGCCACCAATCATCCTCTAGCCCTTGTTGCATTCTCTGCTGCCAACAAGCACCCTATAGCCCTTACTGCTTGCTCCGCTGCCACTAAATATCATTTCTGTCAGTTGTTACCTGGTTCTCGCCACCTTCTGAGCTTCC
Organism: Gastrophryne carolinensis; assembly: GCA_027917425.1. Classification (NCBI taxonomy): domain Eukaryota; kingdom Metazoa; phylum Chordata; class Amphibia; order Anura; family Microhylidae; genus Gastrophryne; species Gastrophryne carolinensis. The sequence continues at coordinate 443,594,704 of CM051237.1, forward strand.
ATTAATTGCCCTCCATTCCAGGCCACCTCCTCTTTTGTTGCTGATCATCCCCTGTTGTTGAGGTCAGCCATGAGCAGGTCGGCACACAACACCCGGCATTTGGTGGTTCAGGTCCCCTGTAAAAATATCCCATGGCCAAATGTGAGCCCGAGTGGGCCCCTGAAGGTGCCAGGGGCCCTGGCAATTGCCCAGGTTTGCCCTGTGCTGGCGCCGGCCCTGCCCAGGGTCATGCCACTTTCGGATGCCTCACTATGTGAAACTCCCCAGTTCGCCGGTAAGACTCATGTGCGGGCTCTTGTCCAATCAGCGCCGTTTGCCATGCATATTATATCTCGGCAAACCGCTCTGTTTACATGCAGAGCTCGCCAATGGTGAGCGTAAGCGGATGCATCCCTATCCGCGAGAACGCGCGTCAGCCTAGTGATTCCGGGGATGCGGCCGCCGATGTTCACATCGGTGTGGCAGCCAGGGCAAAGGTGAGCTTTGCGTTGACCCAGGAGGGTTCACACAATGGGGCATCCCAATTTGGGATGACCCAGGGCCAGCGGTCTGGCAGCTCACTGTTTTGTTTCATTTTAAATAAGGTTGAGGAGCAGCAATGATGGTGTCCCCTGACTTAATGGGCTATGGTGTGGGCGCTACCTCTGCCTCCCTTGTTGTTCCGCCCCGGGTACTAGCTATTCAGATAGGCATGGTGCAGGTGCGCACAGCAGCTACAGGGATGCAGATGATGCCAATTGTAGGATTCATAGCAAACCAAGGAGGGCATCCCAAATCCGACAGGGAATTGGCCAGCCCTAGAGTAGGTCAGGTGCCCAAGGAATTCTGTGTGTGTTTGTGTGTGTGTGTGTGTGTGTGGGGGGGGGGGGGGGGGATATGATGGGAGAAAGACTTTCTCAGAAAGAGACTGCTGCTGATGTTTTATAATGTGATGGGTCATGCCATGATTCTTATTCTCCGCATGGTTCAACGTATTTGGTGAAAGGTTGATCCCATACCTCCCAAGTGTCCCTGATTTGGAGGTGGCTGTCCCGCTTTTGAGTTCATGCCCCCCTGTCCCTCGTCATTCTCCTTTGTCCCTCTTTGAGGTTTAACATGCAGATCTGCATCAGTATATGATTCATTTTCCTATTCAAAGTGTTTATATTGTTGTAACTGTTACACCCTATCTCCTATCCATCCCCAATGAGAAGGCGTGGCTTAATTTAACAATTGTTCCTACCCTAAAAAGTTGGGAGCTATGGGTAATCGTAATGTATCGTAATCTATTCTGTTCTGTTTCTTTCACTTGCCCATCATTTGTTGGCTGTAGTTGACAGATTCGGTTCAAGTTTAACTTGTATGTTTCTACCTTGTCTGTAACTACTACTTTGTAAAGCGCTGCGGAAGATGATGGCGCTATATAAATAAACAATAATAATAATAATAATAATAACTGGGTTTTCAACAGGCTAATTTATGACTAGCGCCAGGTACCGGCAGATGAGCGTCTGTACAGAGGCGCTAAGAGCGACCGCTAGTAGACGCTGTGATCGGCTATCGGGCGCTGTAATAGAGCGCCTCAGTCACTGTAGTAACCTGGCCGGCATTGATGAATGAGATGTATGTTGGGCGTTCTAACACCAGTACAGCGCTGCAGGGAGCGAAAGGTAGCGCCAGCTCATTTCGACCGACTCTCAGTACTCCACACCATATTCAACAAAAAAACACACAGAGGCCGATTTATTAATAGCGCCAGGTAGCGACAGATGAGCGACAGTAGCGTGATTTTCACAGCGCCCGCTAGTATTCGCTGTGCTTGGGCGTTGTTCGGCTGTTGACAGCGACTCAGTCGGTGTGCGGTAATGTTGTTAGGAGTCGCTGTTTGACTGGGTCCGCGCTGTATGGGAGCGCCTGACAGCGAATGGGCATAGCGAACGGCTCCCAGCATATTCATTAACAAATCACGCTCAAAAATTTCTTGCGCTGTGAAATGCTTGTTTAAACCCCAGAGCGCTGGCGGCGATGGCTTAAAAGTAGTTTTTAACCCCCAAACATCCATATTTTTTCATTTAAAAATTAAACACGTTTTTCTAAACATTTTGTAATATGAATACATTAATATCAGACCTGTAATATCAATTCTGCACATTTTTTTTTTTGAAATTTTTTTACCTTAACAAAAAAAATAACATTGCCGAAGTGGTCACAGAATTTTTGACATTTAAAAAAAAAAAAAAAAAAAAAAATTAAATATGAATATTTAAAGATTGCTCCATTGAAATGCATTGGAGAGCGCCAGGTAGCGAGAGGTCATACCTGGCGCTGTGATGGGATTAGCAGTGGCGCTGTTCGTTGCAGTCCGCTACATGATGAATCCCGCGCTAGCTGACGCTCTCACCGGCGCTAGCCTCATTTAGCGTGATAAATGCGTGATTGTGTCCGCTGCCTGGCGTTCTGAAGTCGGTAGCCGCCGATAGCTGGCGCTACCTGGCGCTAGTGAGACACTACCTGGCGCTATCCCTTGATAAATAAGGGCCACACACAGCGTCGGCGCTCTAAATCTGGTCGCTATAGCATAGAGCGCCAGACACTGTGTGATTAAAGTCTGTTTTTGAACACATATCCACCAGTAACAAAGCGAAAACATATGAAATGACATTGTTGTAACATCGTGACATTAATGCTTTAACGCCAAACCTGTAATGACAATTCTGCATAATAATTTAAAAAATCAAAAAAGTTTTCAAAAATTCTAGGCCAGGAGAGGTCACACAATGATTTGAGAGAAAAAAATAAATAAATTAAAAACAAAAAACCCTGTTTAAACAGAAGAAAAGGAACGTCCATTGAAATGTGGGAGAGCGACAGGTAGCGTAAGGTAATACCTGGCGCTCTGGAAGCTGAGCTGCCTGTAATGATGAATCGTACGCTACATGGCGCTGTTAGAGTCGCCCACCAGAATTGCTTTCATAAATGTGGTTTTGCGTACAGCGCCCATCGTTCACCAGACGCTACAAGGCACTACCTGCCGCTATCCCTTGATGAATAAACCCCCAAGTGATTCGCCAGTGGAGAACAGAAATAAAACGTGGCCTAGGCCCAGCTGGTAAAGTTGCACGTGCCCCAATGAAAGGTCAACCTTATAACTTCTTAGATCTTGGCACACAGGCTCTCATTGTAAAATGCTGAAGAATGGTCGTTAAACTATCCTTCAAGGTCACCCATGTACAGTGAGACGGCACCCTGGTGTTTCTTACTTTACATCTGGTCTTAAAATAGACATCAAGCCATTAGCGCTTATCTGGACTCTGGTCAGAACGAAAGAGGAAACAGAAGAGCTGGTCTACATAGGGATAGATTTGGTTCCTTATCTGTTATTTAGGTTATTCAAACAAGACATCAAAGCGCTTCTAAATTAAAGGGCAACCATAACCCTAGAAGCAGTCATTCCTTTTTTTTTAACAAAACACTATATTTTGAAATGATTTAAGTGACCTAAAACAGTGCAATGTGACCATGTTGTCAATACAGATCACCAGGCAATTAGTGAAAGTCACTACTACCGTCTTTCCCCGATAGTAAGACACCCCCGACTGTAAGACGTATGGGGAGTTTCAGAGGGGTCGCCTAATATAAGTCGTAATAACATTGTTGTCGAACGGGGCTGAGGGAAGCGATATAGCCCCCCCCCCGGCGTGTATCCCCCTGTGCCGACGGGACCTACCTGAGAGGAGGAGAGGCGGCGGTGGATCCGGGGCTGCGAGCGCAGGAGCTGAGGCACGGCCGCCATCTTGCCACTGACCTATCGCCCCCACTGACTGTAGAGGCCGGGGCATCTGTACGGGAGGTCCGCTTTGCCGGGCGGTCTCCCCCCTCCTGTGCCCCAGAGACCGCGGGTGACCCACAGAAGACGAGCGGCGCCGGGTGCAGAGGAGCGTCTGTCATCTGGCTCTCACTGCAGCACAGAGCGGGAGCAGCGCCGTGACCGGAGGTGAGCTGCGGGCGCTGCGAGGAGCCCGACGTGACTGAACCCCGACCGGGGGCCCCCCTCACCGGTGATCATCCCCGCGCATAGGCTATCACCCCCCCTAGTGAAGTCCGCGGCGGCCGGCACCGCCGCTCACAGCTGCTGTCGCTGTGAGTTGTTGCGGCTTTGTAAACCCCGCCCCTCCACCTGATGTAATTACTAGGTCTCCCCCTATTGGCCAGCAAGGCCTTCTCTCACACTGCTCTGTCCCTCACATGAAAATGACGGGCTCGCTCACCAACGTCATCCGGCATATTTAAGGGAGTGAGCGAGCCCGCCATCTTTGTGTGAGGGAAGGAGCAGCGTGTGAGAGAAGACATCGTTGAAGGATTCCCCAAAAAGTGGGTTTTTTCCAATATAAGACATACCCCGAAAGTAAGACGTAGTGGGGCTTTTGGGGATAAAAAGAAAGTAAGACAGTGTCTTACTTTCGGGGAAACACGGTAGCAGACAGAATGGGCGCAGGACTTTCCCCAACAAACCCCAAAGCAGAAGCACCATTAGGGCATTAGGTTCCATGACTTACCCCAGTGGCATCTATCACACTCTTCAGAGTTCAGCATCCCTATGACTTCCTTGCGGGGTCCCCCAGTCAGTCTCACTGGAGAATGGGACCAGACCAAGGTGCTCATAGAGAATAATTGGTGCCTTGACTTGCTCCCATGCTCCACATACCTACCTAGAGACCTGAAGCTAGAACTGCAAAGGGGGACGCGGGCCCACAGGAGAGACATACAGGCTGATTCATTAATAGCGCCAGGTAGCGACAGATGAGCGACAGTAGCGTTATTTTCACAGTGCCCGCTAGTATTCGCTGTGCTTGGCCGTTGTTCGGCTGTTGACAGCGACTCAGTCGGTGTGCGGTAATGTTGAATACGGGGTTAGGAGTCGCTATTTGACAGGTTCCGCGCTGTATGGGAGCGCATGACAGCGAACGGTCATAGCGAACGGCTCCCAGCATATTCATTAACAAATCACGCTCCAAAAATTCTCGCACTGTGAAATGCTTGTTTAAACCCCAGAGCGCTGGCGGCGATGGGTTAAAAGTAGTTTTTTAACCCCCAAACAACCATATTTTTTAGCTTAAAAAAATATCTAACATTGCAGAAGTGGTCACAGAATTTTTGACATTAAAAAAAATAAATAAATAAATAATAGCAATTAATTATGAATATTTAAAGATTGCTCCATTGAAATGCATTGGAGAGCACCAGGTAGCGAGAGGTCATACCTGTCGCTGTTCAAGGTCGCTCGCTGGCGCTGTGGGGTGAGGCTGGAATAATGATGAATGAGTCGCTATCTGGCGCTCTGTCAGTCGCTAAGCAGGATCGGCTTCATAAATGTGTGATTGCGGAGGGGAGCCGGCGTTCTCGTGGCGGTGAGCGTCATTACCGTTCGCTCACCATTCGCTACCTGGCGCTATCCCTTGTTAAATAAGGGCCATATATTTTGCGGGAGTGCCTGGTGGAGTACCTTGTTGTTTAGTTGTTGTTTGTCGACCAAACCCATGGTGATTGGCCTGGGATTCTATAAGATTCCCGAGCCGATTGATTCCCTCCCCCCGGGGCATCCAAAATTAGGATGCCGCGCTGTGTGAAACCCCCCAGGTCACCCATACACTTTACTTTACCTTCTTTCCCAGTCCAACAGAGCATTGCGCGAGTCATGGTGGCATTCCCGCTACCTCTCTAGCAGGGCACGTGCCCGGGTCAGGTATTAGTGAATGGCCGGCGCTGGCACGCTCCCTGTGAGAGCCGCTCGCCTTAGACGAAGGTTTAGACGACGTGCCGTTAGCGGATCCGAGCGCGCTGATTGGACGAGCTGCCGTGCATGCGGCTTAGGACCGGGAAGAGGTGAGTTGGTTTCGTCACACAGTGGGGCATCCCCGATCAGGGTGCCCCGGGACCAAGGACCAAAACCCAGGATAGTCAAAATCCTGGGTTTTGGTCCACTTTAAAGTGATCCTATAACCAGAAAGAAAGTTTATGTTGATACTACTGTCTATTTTTCTATGCTAGGAACAGCACTTATGCCCTTATTCATCAAGCGATAGCGCCAGGTAGTGTCTGACGAGCGCCAGGTAGCGGCAGCTAACGGCGACTACCGACTCAAGTACGCCCGGCGGCGGTCACAATGACGCATTTATCAAGCAAAATGAGGCTAGCGCCGGCGAGAGCGACGGCTAGCGCGGCATTCATCATGAAGCCGCCTGGACCGAACAGCGCCGCTGCAAATTCCCTCACAGCGGCAGGTATGAGCTGTCGCTCCCTGGCGATGTCCAATGCATTTCAATGGAGCAATCTATAATTATTCATAATTAATTGGTATTATTTTTTTTTTTTTTTTTTTTTAATGTCAAAAAATCGGAGAACACTTCTGCAATGTTAGGATTTATTTTTAAGTAAAAAAAAAAATTAAAACAAATTTGTGCAGAATTGATCTAACAGGTCTGAGATTAATGTATTCATATTACAAAATGATTCTAAAAACATGTATAATGTTACATTCAAAAAATATGGTTGTTTAGGGGTTAAAAACTAGTTAATACACATCGCCGCCAGCGCTCTGGGGTTTAAACAAGGAATGGACAGCGACAGCACATTCGGAGCGTGATTTGTTAATGAATATGAAGCTAGCCGTTCGCTCTGGCCATTCGTTGTCAGGCGCTCACATACAACGCTGGACCTGTGAAACAGCGACCCCCCAGCCCGTATTCAACATTACCGCACACCGACTGAGTCGCTGTCATCAAGCTAATGCCGGCCAAGCACAGCGAATACTGGCTGGCGCTGAAAAAATCACGCTACAGTCGCTCATCTGGCGCTACCTGGCGCTATTAATGAATCGGCCTCTTAGTGCTGGATTAAGTTAGAAATGTAGTTAGAAATACATATGAACAGGGGGAAATGGGTGCAGAAATCTGGGTTTTAATGGCCTCGACCAGCCCACGAGCCTCTGAGCCTCATCCCCAATGTTCCTCTCAGCAAGTCAATAATAGCTGAGGCAACACAATTGCAAGGGGCAGGGCTGGATATATCTTAACGTGGACCAAAACCCAGGATTTTGACTATCCTGGATTTTGGTTCTTGCTCCTAGGGCACCCCCATCGGGGATGCCCCGCTGTGTGAAACCCCCCAGGTTTCACCGGTCCTACGATGCATGCACGGTCTCTCGTCAAATCAGCATGCCTAGATGCTCTCCCACCCCTTTTTCTAAGAGCTTGTCTAAGTGAGCGAACTTGAGCGTGCTGGAGGCCGCCTCCCCCGCTACCCTCCAGTGTGCTTGTGTCGGCCATTCACAAATGCCTAGTGTGGGCACGCCTCCTGCTAAAGGGATAGCGAGGATGCGGATGCCGCTCACTCATGTGCCGTTGGACTGGGGAAGGTGAGTTTCCGTGAGACCTGGGGGGTTTCACACAGCGGGATATCCCGATTGTGGATGCCCTGGGGGGGGGGGGGGGGGGAGGGAATCTAGCAGCCCTGGATCTTGGTCCTTTGTAAAGAGATGGTACTGAAGTTTAAGTATTGTAAGGGCAGATACTTTGGAATAGGTGAGTATGACCCCCCCACAGCCATGATAGAAACATAGAAACGGGCAGGCTAGTGACGCTAGTGACGCTGTGATTGCCTATCGAGCGCTGTAACAGAGCATCTCAGTCACTGTATTAACCTGCCCGGCATTGATGAATGAGATGTGTGTTGGGCGCTCTAACACCAGTACAGCGTTGCAGGGAGCGAAAGGTAGTGCCAGCTCATTGCAAATGACTCTCAGCGGCTCACACCATATTCAACAAAAAAAACACACACACAGCGTCGGTGCTCTGGATCTGCTCACTATAGCATAGAGCGCCAGAAGCTGTGTGATTAAAGGTTGTTTTTGAACACATATTCACCAGTAACAAAGCGAAAACACATGGAATGACATTGTTGTAACATTGTGATATTAATACTTTAATGCCAGACCTGTAATGACAATTCTGCATAAAAATATAAAAAATCCAAAAAGTTTAAAAAAATGACTTTTTCTAGGCCAGGAGAGGTGACACAATTATTTGAGAGAAAAAAAAATTAAAAACAAAAAACCCTGTTTAAAGTGGACCAACACCCAGGGGGGATCGTTTCTCATTTACTGGACTTCATTATTAGCCACTATTATAGATTCATACATACTTTTCCTTGTTTCAGAAGGTGCACTTCAATCCTGAGGTTATGCATACGTGTTACCAGACTGTAGCTGGCTCCTATGTATCCTTTTTTTGTTCTTGGAAAATGATGGTCATTTATTACTGCATATGTTATAATATAGTGTAAATACACTTTTTTTACTTGCAATCTATTACTTATAGAGGCCGATTCATTAATAGCGGCAGGTAGCGACAGTTGAGCGACTGTAGCGGCATTTTCAGAGCGCCCGCTAGTAGTCGCTGTGCTTGGCCGTTGTTCGGTAGTTGATAGCGACTCAGTCGGTTTGCCGTAATGTTGAATATTGGGTGAGGAGTCGCTATTTGACAGGTTCCGTGCTGTATGGGAGCGCATGATAGCGACTGGCCCTAGCGACCGGCTCCCACCATATTCGTTAACAAATCACGCTCAAAAAATTCTCGCGCTGTGAAATGCATGTTTAAACCCCAGAGCGCTGGCGGCGATGGGTTAAAAGTAGTTTTTTAACCCCCAAACAACCATATTTTTGGAAACCAAAAAAAAAACAAGTTTTTTAAATAATTTTGTAATATGAATACATTAATATCAGACCTGTAATATCAATTCTGTACATTTTTTTTTTTTACCTAATCTAAAATGGCAGAAGTGGTCACAGAATTTTTCACATTTAAAAAAAAAAAAAAAATCATAACAATTAATTATGAATATTTAAAGATTGTTCCATTGAAATGCATTGGAGAGCGCCAGGTAGCGAGAGGTCATACCTGGCGCTGTTCAAGGTCGGACGCTGGCGCTGTGGGCTGAGGCTGGAATAATGATGAATGAGTCGCTATCTGGCGCTATCTCAGTCGCTAAGCAGGATCGGCTTGATAAATGTGTGATTGTGGTGGGGAGCCGGCGTTCTCGTGGCGGGGCCCGTCATTACCGGCCGCTCACCAGTCGCTACCTGTCGCTATCCCTTGTTAAATAAGGACCATAGTGTGGTGTGCATCCTTTCCATGTTTGGTCCTACACCCAGGACAAATGGCCCTAAGGCATTAGGGTTGATTCAGAGCCCCTTTCTTGCCACTTTTTTGCATGAAAATTTCCGTTCTTGTCCATCTTCCCCCCTCGTCTGATTCAGCGGAGCCTTTTTTTTCTGCAACACATGTTGTGTGACATGTTTTAATTTGTGTGCGATTTTTCGTTTGGTAGCAAGACCTCCATAAAAACGTTGAGAAAGGGGCTCTGAATCAAGCCTATAGGCTATAGGCACCGAAAACGCTCCCTGTGCTCCCTATAGCATCCCTGCACACAAGCAGAGCCCAGACTTTTCTCCATTCCCGTATTCAATTATCTCTGCTGTTCTGCCAAATTCAAAAAGTCACCATGGGTCACTATCTAGTTGCTGAATATCATAAGACATTTCTTCTTTTAATTAGAGGATCATTAGGCACGGATCTGCTTTTCATTTGTGCGCACTGCCATTTTTTTTTCTTCCCACGTCTGACTTTTATTCCTTCCAGGAAGGGGTGCTCCAGTGCATGTTGCCAAAGGGTGAGGTAAATCTTGCCTAATGGCTGAGACCAACTGATTAAGCCACAGACAGTAATTAGGCCATGATGCCTGAGCCTTAAAACAAAGCGGAAGCGTGCGGGCCCGTCCAGCGCCGAGCCGCCGCAGTGTTAGAAGTCGCTGCCTCGGGCTCAGTTAATTACATCAAGCGACGAGGATGTCAGAGTTTTTCAGATGGGGTCTTGGCATGAGCCCGGGTGGTGTGTCAGACTCGTGCTGGCAGCCGGCCAGGGTGCGTGGGCGGACAGCGAAGGGTTAAGTCTGCCAGTCTTGTGAGACACGGTGACTCACATGGCCATTGTGCGCCCGGCCCGCTGCGCAGTGTGTTGGAAAAACGTGTCTTTCATTTTAGAAGGGAAACAAACGCTGCCTGATTGTTCTCATTTGATATTTACAACGTTATGTCATATTCGCTTCAGGAGCTGGAGATGCCACAGAGGTGAGTCACTCCAGGAGGAGTTTTAAAGTGGACCAACACCCAGGATTTTCACTATCCTGTGTTTTGGTCCAGTTCCCCAGGGCACCCGATCGGGGGTGCTCCGCTATGTGAAACCCCCCATACCGCAAGTTACAACTCACCCCGCTCCTACGGCGCATGTGCGCCCGCTCATCCAATCAGTGCGCTCGGAGCTGCTGTGGTATGCGCGTCAAAGCGGCGTCAAAGCTCAGCGGCTCCGAGCACACTGGCGGGCGCATCTCCTGCATCCCTCCGACAGGGAGCGCGCTGGCCATTCACAAATGGAACGGCACGGGCACGCGCCCTGCTAGAGAGAAGCGCGAGATGCATCGCGCGCATGCGCCGTTGGACCAGGATTCAGGTAAGATTTGCGGGTGTCCTAGGGGTTTCACACAGCGGAGCATCCCGATTTTGGATGCCCCGCAGGGAGGGATTGGATCAGGCAGGGTGTTGGTCCACTTTAAAGGAGAACTCTGGGATTCGAGGAATGAAAGACAGGAAGTGGGGAGCAGAGGAGGACCGGTGTCTTGGGGCCCATTCACAGCTGACGCCTGGTAACATCGCTAGCATGTGGGGCAGTTATGGGCTAGAGCAGGGGTGGGCAATTATTTTTTCCATAAGGCCACATGAGAAACTAAAAATATTGTGGAGGGCCACTGAGCTATGGGCATCTAAGCGACGTCTAAGCTCAGCGGCTCCGAGCGCGCTGGCGGCCGCATCTCGCGCTTCCCTCTAACAGGGAGCGTGCCCGCCATTCACAAATGGGCGACGCGGGCACGCGCCCTGCTAGAGGGATAGCGGGGATGCGGCCCGCGCATGCGCCGTTGGGCCAAGAAAGAAGGTGAGTTTATGGGTGACCTGGGGGGTTTCACACAGCGGGGCATCCCGATTTTGGTTCCCCAGCGGGGATGGGATCTATAAGATTCCCAGGCCGATACACAGGGTTTTGTTCCACTTTAAACGTTGTGGTGTGATCATTTCCCAGCCAATCAGAGACACCCTTGGCTTCTGGCAGTCTGGAAGGAGAGCTCAGATAAGGGTTGGCCCCCTATCCGGTCAGATGCTTCACACAGAGTTGTATTTAGAATGGCTGTTGTGTGTGATGTGGCCCCCTGCAGGCCCCCAGACAGCTCACATGTTTCAGACGCAGCAGCAATGGCGCACACCGGCTCATCAGGACCGGTGCGTTCTCCCTTTCTCAGAGGAAAGGAGAACGCGCCAGACCCGATCGGCTGCTGCTTAACTTAAACTGGACCAACAGCTTGGAACAGTTGGAAAAGAAAGGTAGCGGCCATTTTGGAGCTTCCCCTCCCAGCATCTCAGCCACGCTGCTGCCTGGATTCAACTGACCTAACTGACAAAGCACAGTAACAGGAAGCCCAGCAGCACTTCCTGTTTGTAGGTGGCCTGCAAGTCCATGAATCGCCGTCTTGTTTTTAAAATTGACCCCAGCAGGAGTTAGAAAAAGGTAAATGAATTTTTATCTGCAGCAATCTGAATTGCTCCGGGGAGGGAGGCATATGAGCAATGTTTGTTGTGCCGGTCTGGCTTAGGTCATTTTTGACTTTTGGATCGCTTTAAGTGATCGCTTGTGTACAGTGCGGTAGGCCGCACTAAAGCCGGTGTGTGCCATTGCCATACCTCCCAACTTCTGAAAATGTGAAAGCGGGACAAGCCACGCCCCTGACCACACCCACGGCCACACCCATGCCTCGCCCCGGCCACACCCCCTGTCACGCCCTTCAGCTCCGATCCTCCAGCAATGTCGGCTGCCTTCCCCCCTGCATGCCAGCCTCCGTAAGTTTTTTTTATCCCCAACCCAGCCCCTCGTGCGCCGCCCCCTGCGCGCTCACCCGCAAGCCAGGAAGTCAGTATCATCGCGCCGGCCAGTGTTTATACAGAAGACGCCGGCGTCGTTGCGGCCCTGGGCACACCGCCACAGCGCAGGGCGTCCTGGGACATTTGCTAACGGTCCGGGACTGCGGGATTTTTTGGAAAAATCGGGACAATCCCGGGAAAATCGGGACAGTTGGGAGGTATGCCATTGCTGCTGTGTCTCTTACCAGCCAGCTCAGCCCGGGGCGGTAAAAACCTATCAAAGAGTCTTATACGGCCCGTTCTGGCCTAGAGGTTTACTGAGGTATGAGCACATGTTAAATGGAATAAGTAGTGCACCCCATAGCAATTGAACAAAGCACCTAACCCCCCATTGCCCTGGGCGCCTAGTTTAGGGCGGCCACTCCGTGCACGTGTGCACTTCACTGCCCCTTAGTGTGTTATTTACCTGTGTGTAGTCACTAATATTGTGTTTATTCACTGGCGTGTTCACTGTGTGTAATTCACTTGTGTGTAGACACTAATGTGGAGGCTGATTCATTACTAACTTCAGGTATCGGCAGATGAGCGTCTGTATAGCGGCGCTTAGAGCGACCGTTCGTAGACGCTGTAAGCGGGTATCGGGCGCTGTGACAGATCGTCTCAGTCGCTGTAGTAACCTGGCCCGCATTGATAAATGTGATGTATGTTAACACCAGTACAGCGCTGCAGGGAGTGAAAGGTAGCGCTAGCTCAGTGCGACCGAGTCTCTCCGCTATACACCATACTCAAAAATGGACACACACACAGCGTCGGCGCTCTAAATCTGGTCCCTATAGCATAGAGCGCCAGGTGCTGTGTGATTAAAGTCTGTTTTTGAACACATATACACCAGTAACAAAGCGAAAACACATGGAATATCGTTGACACTGTGACAATAACACTTGATAGGAGCGGATCTGAGCGCGCTGGCGGCCGCACCCCCACTACCCTCTGACAGGGAGTATGCCCGCGCCAGCCATTCACAAATGCCTGGCCCAGGGAATGCGCCCTGCTAGAGGAATAGCTGAGATGCGGCTGCTGTTTGTGCATGCGCTGTTGGACCGGGAAAGAAGGTGAGTTTATGTGTGACCTGGGGGTTTCACACAGCAGGGATTTCCTGATTCTGGATGCCTGGGGGGGAGGAAATCCCGGGAATCTGATCTCTGTGGGTTTTGGTGATGGTGATGGTACTGAAGCTTTAGGCCCTTATTTAACAAGGGATAGCGCCAGGTAGCGAATGGTGAGCGAACGGTAATGACGGTCACCGCCACGAGAACGCCGGCTCCCCTCCGCAATCACATATTTATCAAGCCAGTCCTGCTTAGCGACTGACAGAGCGCCAGATAGCGACTCATTCATCATTATTCCAGCCTCACCCCACAGCGCCAGCGAGCGACCTTGAACAGCGACAGGTATGACCTCTCGCTACCTGGCGCTCTCCAATGCATTTCAATGGAGCAATCTTTAAATATTAATAATTAATTGTTATTAATGTTTTTTTTTTCTTTTTTTTAAATGTCAAAAATTCTGTGACCACTTCTGCCATGTTAGATATTTTTTTTAAGGTAAAAAAAAAACAAAAATTTGTGCAGAATTGATATTACAGGTCTGATATTAATGTATTCATATTACAAAATGTTTTGAAAAACTTTTTTTTCCCCAAAAAATATGGTTGTTTGGGGGTTAAAAACCAACTTCTAACCCATCGCCGCCAGCGCTCTGGGGTTTAAACAAGCATTTCACTGCGCGAGAATTTTTTAAGCGTGATTTGTTAATGAATATGCTGGGAGCCGTTCGCTATGGCCATTCGCTGTCATGCGCTCCCATACGGCGCGGAACCTGTCAAATAGCGACTCCTCACCCAATATTCAACATTACGGCAAACTGACTGAGTCGCTATCAACTACCGAACAACGGCCAAGCACAGCGACTACTAGCGGGCGCTCTGAAAATGCCGCTACTGTCGCTCATCTGTCGCTACCTGGCGCTATTAATGAATCGCCCTCTTAGTATTGTAGGGACAGATACTGTGGCAGAGGTGGATGATGGCTGCTCCATCTGAACACCCCAAAGGTCAGACATGCTAGGGATTGGGGGTGTACATACCATAGAGGCAGCGCAGGCATGTGCCCCCAGACCCAGGGAACAAAGGGGGCCCATGAAATCTGCCTCTGTAGTATGTACTCCCTGCACATAAGTACCCAGCCATGCCGTGCCAAGCAGATATTGACCCGCTTGGTGAATGGCGCATCGGGAGGCGGCGCTGATGGGGGCCCTGCTATGGGGCCCCATCAAGGCTATGTATGCCCCTGCTAGGGATGCTTAAATGTTCAAATGGAACAAAGTTGCCAGGAAGGGTTCGAGTCTGCTTTTGTAGTGGAAGTCCAGTTGTTTTTGAATAACTTTCGGAAGCAGCTTTCTCGTTGTCCAGTGCTCAAAAACGTGCCCGTTTCTGAGAACGGGCCCCTGGCATCCTGGCTCGCTCCTGTGTATTTCATAACAGATACGTGTTCTGTCTCAGTTGCAACCCGGCTGCTCAGTTTTTAAAAGTTTTGTTTACAAGCTGGGGTGTGCAAACCATAGAGGCAGGGGATGCAGCTGCTACCGAGCCCTTGGGTGAAGGGGATCCATGTAATCTGCTCCCCCCCCACCTTGCAGCATCTGTGGCAAAAGCACTGAATTGGCGCTGCCCCAAAATGCATTATGGGTGCGCTGTCTGCTGGGAGCACCAGGGGCAAGACCTGCCCCCCGGTTAGATGCCAGCCCTTTAAGTACCCCCTACCGACAAGCAGTTGCAAACGGGGGAGGGGGGGGGGCGCAGCCTTGAACATTTCTGAGCCCTCTGGTGTATGCCTACTACAAGTTGAGACACAGTGTCCTAGTAGACTGAAAGCTCCTCCACCGTCTATGTCTTTCCTTATATCCTAATAGAGTGCAAGCTCTTCCACATTCTGTATTCTGTCCATATCACTTCAATATCGCTTATCACTTTTCTTATACCTTAATAGATGGTAGAAGTAATTGCTTCCATCCACTGTATCCTACCTATACACTAATAGAGTGCAAGCTCCTTCATCTTCTATTTCCTAATGCTTTTGGCTCCTGACAATGAACATAGCAAGTTTTTAATGGGACGCCATCATTTGTAGTTTGGCCCTTGTCTGTCGCCATTCGAAGATTTTGGATAAATATACATATTTCGCCTTTTAGCAGGCTGCCTTGCTTCTTTTTTGTCATCCATAAGGCCATTTAGGGTAAGATCAGAATAAAGTCACAGGTTTCCGGTTCAGCAGTGCGTACTGTTTGTTTTCAGAATGACGGAGCCTCTCACTGATTGCTGCGGGGTGGGCGATGGCGCTACACAATGGAGTCATAGCGCACTTATAATCTTTGATTTAGTCACTTGTGCCATTCATTTGTTTTTTTGCATCTGAAACATCTGTGGTTCTCTGAGTAAAAAACAAAAAGTAGTTACTTTGTGGGGAAGTCCCAGTTGTACCAAAATGTCCTATTTGCCTATAAGTGCTAATCGTTGTGTAACGCAAGGCAGTGTATGTGACTCTCCTGGCCTGGTGTACGAAAGGACTTGTGTTCCTGCAACAGTGCAGTTCTCCTTTAAGGATCAGTTAAACAGGACCTTCAGCATGATTGAATGAAAAGCCCAAACCCTTAAAAAAACGATTCCCCAGCATCTAAAATTAATATATTTTAAGTTTTTAGTCTCTTACTGAATATTCTTTCGCCACTGGCTGCAACTCTGTTCAGGACTCTAGGATACGGGCGCCGCCATCTTGCCTCAGAGGCATCACATACTGAGGAGACGAGAGCAGGATAATGTACGGGGGGGAGGGGGGCAGGTTATAGCTGTGCTTTGCACAGACAGAGCAGAGCTGGGGTCAGGAAAAGGACAGCAATCCCAGAATGCAGAGTGACACAGTCAGAAGACACTTCCTGTTTGCAGCCTGTCTGATGTTCCATGAGCCGCCATCTTGGATGTTTAAAGGCTCATAACATGCAGTAGATGCAGGTAGGATGATTTTTAATGTGAGCGATCTGTATGTACAGGGTGTGGGAAACATATAAGATATAAGAAATATCTTATTCATGGTGAAGGTCCACTTTAGGTAATATTCCTCCTGGGGCTGAAAGTTAAAGTGGACCAACACCCAGGGGTGATCGGCCCGGGAATCTATAAGATTCCCGGGCCGATCACCTCCCTCACCGCGGGACATCCGAGATCGGGTACCTTATCGGCGGCGGCTGCGCGCGCCCGCGCCGGCCGTTTGTGAATGGCCGGCGCGGGTGCGCACCCTGTAAGAGTGACGTGCGGGAGGCGGCGGCGGACGTGCTGTCTTGGACGTCGCTGTCACCCGCTTGGACGTCGGCGGGGATTGGACGGCGCGGTCATGTGGGAGCGTGGTGAGGTGAGTTTTTGGGGCTTTCTGGGGGGTTTCACACAGCGGGGCACCCCCAATCGGGGTGCCCCCCCCCCCCCGAAGTGGACCAAAACCCAGGATAGTCAAAATCCTGGGTGTTGGTCCACTTTAATAACAGTTAGTAGGAGCCTCTCTATTCCATCAGTGTCAGCAGAGGTGGGTAGCCTGGATAGCTCTTTAAACCAGATAGTTATGGGCATTTGTATTAGAGCTAAGGGAAGTTAGGAACTGAACTATTTAAAGCTTAGGTGCCCAACCCTATCCTCAAGGGCCACCAACAGGTCAAGTTTTGTGGATTTCCATGTAGCTGTTCTATAGATATGTCTGCACTAATTAGTCCATCTGTGCATCTGTGTGGAGATCAGCAAATCCTGGCCCTTGAGGAGGAAGGCGGCGGAGTGGGAGGGCACCACCACAGCTGCCCACATCTCAGGCTCCACACAACGGGGCATCTCAATTTAGATTCCAGGGGAGGAAGTGCTGGGTTTTGTTCTGCTTTTAAGTTGCCCATCCCAGCTGATTTCCTATCCCTGGAGCATCCCAACTTTGATACACTACAGCAGTGGTCCTCAACCCTGTCCTCAAGGCCCACCAACATGTCATGTTTTTTTGATCTCCAAATAGCCAGCTCTATTGCTCTGCAGCTGCACTAATTACTCCACCTGTGCATCTTTGTGGAGGTCTGCAAAACCTGGTCTTTTGGTGGGCCTTGAGGACAGGGTTGGGGACCACTGCCCTACAGTGTCAAACCCCCTGGGATTGCTGGCATACCCACTGCAAGCAATTCCACTCCTGGGTTTTGGTCTGCTTTATAAGGGCATCTTAAATTGGGATGCCCGTGTTTGTGAAAGAACCCTCCTGGTTTGGCTGTTGACTCAAACTGGCGATCCCACAATGCATTCACCAGTTTGAGGACAGTAATGGACAAGGGAGGGGTCACACACAGGGGCATCCAAAATCAGGTGAATCTAGATTCGTTTAGACTCCAAGGTCAAGTTTAAAGGGGTTTGGTGCGCTTCAAAGTAGACCAAAACTAGAGTTTTGTCCAAATAGCATGATCCTTAGGGGACATCCAGATTTGGGACGTCCCTCGGTGATGTGACTCTTCACCACAATGGGGCCCACTGAGACCATGCCGCCCAAGGGCCCACATAAACCTGGAGCCCTGACCTCAGGGCCCGAGAAGATTCTGATCCCCACACAAGCTGGTGACACCCCCAGGTGTATGTGTGCAACACACACTGTACATTCAAATAGTTGCTCATTAGTCCCCCTCTTTGTATTAATCTCTGATAATTGTTGCTATCATCGGATTGTCTTCTGCTGTGCGGGAGGCATGGGGGGGGGGGGCAGGAGAGGAAGCAATGAGAGAGTTAAAGGGTTTGAAGTAGGATTAAAAACAAGAGGGCGTCAGAGTCGCAGGATCTATCAGACATGTACTTGAACATGGCCGGGGATAAAATCTTCAAATTGAAAAACATAAAAGATTAGACACCCTGGGTGGGCTATTTAATCCATTAAGTAGCTTGTGAGCCCCCAGCATATGCTCCACAGGCTGCTCGCATAGGGGGTGATATATTCCTCCACTGATTTCTTGTAAACAATAAAGGCACCATTGCCTATTCATCAGTGCTCATCTCCATAGCAATGTCTATTGAATGGCCATGGGAGCCTTGTCCTCTATACATGTATGTTCTCCGAGCCGAGTAACCGAATCCCGCCTCCAACATACGAGGCCGCAGTGTTATCTCTGAGTCTCGGAAATGCAGGAGAATATTCATTAAAGGACTCTCATGCCATTGTCTTTTCTATCACAAATAATATTGGTGATGGGAAACTGGTAAACCACCTGCATGTATTGTGGGAAAATCTATATGTGCTATAACAAGGGCATCCAATGCCTCAGATGCCCATCTACAGAGGGGTAAGAGCAGGGTGGATTAGGTGCGGTGGAGGCCCCTGTGCACAAAATCTGGTGAAGGCCCCCGGATACAGTACTTTTATTCCTTTAAAATAATAGTCCAACTAAGACCCTTATTTAACAAGGGATAGCGACAGGTAGCGCCTGGTGAGCGACCGGTAATGACGGGCACCGCCACGAGAACGCCGGCTCCCCACCACAATCACACATTTATCAAGCCGATCCTGCTTAGCGACTGAGATAGCGCCATATAGCGACTCATTCATCATTATTCCAGCCTCAGCCCACAGCGCCAGTGTCCGACCTTGAACAGCGACAGGTATGACCTCTCGCTACCTGGCGCTCTCCAATGCATTTCAATGGAACAATCTTTAAATATTCATAATTAATTCATATTAATGTTTTTTTTTTTTTTTTAATGTGAAAAATTCTGTGACCACTTCTGCTTCTGCCATGTTAGATTTTTTTTTTAAGGTAAAAAAAAAAAACTTTGTGCAGAATTGATATTACAGGTCTGATATTAATGTATTAATATTACAAAATGTTATTAAAAACTTGTTTTTTTTGGTTTCCAAAAATATGGTTGTTTGGGGGTTAAAAAACGACTTTTAACCCATCGCCGCCAGCGCTCTGGGGTTTAAACATGCATTTCACAGCGCGAAAATTTTTTGAGCGTGATTTGTTAATGAATATGTTGGGAGCCGGTCGCTATGGCCAGTCGTTATCATGCGCTCCCATACAGCGCGGAACCTGTCAAACAGCGACTCCTCACCCAATATTCAACATTACGGCAAACCGACTGAGTCGCTGTTAACAACCGAACAACGGCCAAGCACAGCGACTACTAGCAGGTGCTGTGAAAATACTGCTACAGTCGCTCAACTGTCGCTACCTGCCGCTATTAATGAATCGGCCTCTAAGTAACTGATTGGTGCTTGTCTGGATCCCACCTGCCAGCTCTGCACCTATCACTGTAGCGTTGCTGGCGACGGCTTTTCTGCTCTAGACTTTCCGTCCTGCCCTGTGGTGGCTTTGGCTGCAGGTTTGCAAAACATAAAAAGGCTTGTCCAAGCGAGGGGGGGCCACTGCTGCCACCGATAGCTTTGTTGCCCCGCGGCCCATCAGACCAAAGACTGAAAAGCCTTCTGGACCAGACCATAACCCAAAGGTTGGTGGAGGCCCCCTTTGCAGGGCAAGTAATGGAGGCCCCTGTATTTGTAAATAATAAAAAATAACTTTCCAAACCCCAATGCCTTGGATGCACATGATGGACATGTGTCTTATGTCAACCATATTGACTATGGGCCTTATTTATGACGTGCGCCTTTTAGCATTATTTTTGTGGCTAAAGCGCCAGCTTCCGAGCGCCGCCATTCCCGTCTTACCTGGCGCTGTGCTGTGTACTAAATTGGTGCTTGCAGTCGCTGCACCGAATGCTACTAATTAGCTTTGATTGTTGCACTAGGTATTGGCCGGCCTATGTCAGGGTCTGTTGGAACCGCCGGCCGATTATCCCAGCGCCAGTGAATGCCACTCTACTTATTTAAGAAATGCTAACGCCACGTAGCGGCAGGTGTTTTTCGTGAGTGCCACCGGCAAGTCATATATATGTGCCACTCCTAGCGACATGTAACGCTCCATGTATCAAGAGCACCAGGTGCTTTGTTAGCGCCACATCACATCAGATGCTCAATGTCGTTCTCCCATAGACTTCAATTAGCCATTGCAGTCCCGTTTTTTCGGGTGACTTATGGTTAGCGTATTTTATTTTTTTTTTTAACTACAGGATCCCTGGCCTGTTCGAAATTTTTTTTGCTCATTATTGTACTTAGGTTACCCGCAGCTAACTTGTGTTTTCATGCCTGCCAATCATGTGTCATGTCTTTGGATCTCCCCAATGTCACTCCATGTCCCTGAGGAAGCATAGCTGAAGTCAAAGCAACTTAGAGGCCGATTCATTAATAGCGCCAGGTAGCGACAGATGAGCGCCAGTACCGTGATTTTCATAGCGCCCGCTAGTATTCGCAGTGATTGGCCGTTGTTTGCTTGTTGACAGCGACTCAGTCGGTGTGCGGTAATGTTGAATACGGGGTTAGGAGTCGCTGTTTCACAGGTTCCGCGCTGTATGGGTGCGCCTGACAGCGAATGACAGCCAGAGCGAACGGCTCCCAGCATATTCATTAACAAATCACGCTCAAAAAATTCTCGCGCTGTGAAATGCTTGTTTAAACCCCAGAGCGCTGGCGGCGATGGCTTAAAAGTAGTTTTTTAACCCCCAAACAACCATATTTTTTGATTAAAAAATTAAACAATTTTTCTAAACATTTTGTAATATGAATACATTAATATCAGACCTGTAATATCAATTCTGCACAAATTTTTTTTTATTTTTTTTTTTTACCTTAAAAAAATATCTAACATTGCAGAAGTGGTCACAGAATTTTTGACAATTAAAAAAAAAAAAAAACAAAAAAAAAAACAGTCATATCAATTAATTAAGAATATTTAAAGATTGCTCCATTGCAATGCATTGGAGAGCGCCAGGTAGCGAGAGGTCATACCTGGCGCTGTGATGGGATTAGCAGCGGCGCTGTTCGTTGCAGTCCGCTACATGATGAATCCCGCGCTAGGTGACGCTCTCGCCGGCGCTAGCCTCATTTAGCGTGATAAATGCGTGATTGTGTCCGCCGCCTGGCGTTCTGGAGTCGGTAGCCGCCGATAACTGGCGCTACCTGGCGCTAGTGAGACACTACCTGCCGCTATCCCTTGATAAATAAGGCCCTTAGTAAAGCTAAATGAAGCACTGGACACTAATTAGAGAAGAGCCCGCGGATACAACATCGGGAGGTAAGTAAATGAGGCTATCCGGGGGATTTTTCGCAAAATACACAGTTGTGAAATTCCTGGGTCTTGTACCTCTTCAAAAAAAGCCGGAACCTTGGTTCATACAGTAACTTCTGCAGTTACAACTTGGCCCCCAGCTATCGCATCGAGGGCAAAATTAGAGCAGGAATGCAGATCCAGTAATTCTTCATAATTGGGGCCTAGCTAGGGCATTTTACAGGAGGGATGCCCCAAGGGGGTTTTAGTCCTTTCCCCAGGGCCCCCACCCCGATTAGGGGTGCCCGGCTGTCTGAAACCTCCCAGATTGTCGCAGCCAACTCACCTCTTCCCCGTCCCATGGCGTCTCTAAGAACAGCGGCTCTGACGACCGCATCATCCACCTCCCTCTAACAGGGAGCGTGCCGCGCCGGCCATTCACAAATGCTTCGTGCAGGCATGCGCACTGTTAGAGGTAAGCGGAGGATGCGGCCGTCAGAGCCACTACTCAGAGGGACCGGGAAGAGGTGAGTTGGCTGCGGCGATCTGGGGGGGGGGGGGGGGGGGGTTCATATAGCGGGGTGATAGTCAAAATCCTGAGTTTTGGTCCACTTTAAAGTGGATCAAAGCAGCCCCGGAGTTTATAATATTCCAGGGCCGTCTGATTCACTCCCACAGGGGCATCCAGATTCGGGGTATCCAGATCTGAGTCCTCTGTAAAACCTACCTTCTCCCTGATCTAATGGCGCGGGTGTGAGCCGCAACCATCATAATCTATACCTTTAGCAGGGCGCGTGCCTGCGCCAGCCAATTGTGAATGTCTGGCAAGAGCACGCACCCTGTTAATGGGTAGCAGGGATGCCGTCCTGACTGGACAATGGTCTGCACATGTGCCACAGGACCAGCAAAAGGTGCGTTTTACTGGGTGCCCTGGGAGGGAATTTTTACACAGTGGGGAATCCCGATTCGGGGGGTGTACCAGGGTCAGGGACCAAAACCTGTGACAGTGAAAATTATAGGTTTTGGTCCACTTTAAAGTCTTTTTTGACTGAAGGTACATGTTCGTTTATGTGGACCAAAACACACGGCAATAGGCCCAGAAATCTATAAGATTCCTGGGCCGATCGATTTCCTCCCCCCCGGGGCATCCAAAATGGGGAAACCCCCCAGGTCGCCCATACACTTACCTTCTTTCCCGGTCCAACGGCACATACGTGAGCCATGGCCGCATCCCAGCTATTCCTCTAGCAGGGTGCGTGCCTGCGCCAGGCATTTGTGAATGGCTAGTGCGGGCACACTCCCTGTTAGAGGGAAGCGGGGGATTCGGCCGTCAGCGTGCTCGGAGCCGCTCGCCTTAGAAGGCTTAGATGACGTGACGTCAGCGGATCCAATCGCAGTAATTGGACGAGCGGTTGCGCATGCGCCATAGGACTGGGTTGAGGTAAGTTGGTTTCGGTGACCTGGGAGGTTTTACACAGCGGGGCACTGCCAATCGGGGGCAAGGACCAAAACCCAGTATAGTCAAAATCCTGGGTTTTGGTCCACTTTAAGCCATAAAATGCATGCTCGCACTCCCTAGTCACACCAGCCTGCAGAATAGCAGGAGCCACCTAAATGAATCCTGCCTGAGCCTCCCTGTACTGCCCTGTTGGTGGCCCTGTTAGTGTTATTACTACCAGTACTATTAGTACTATTATAATTACTAATAGCATATAAATTGCCAGCACTGAGCTGTTTGACGGAGCTGCAGACGGCCCTGAAGAGCAGATGGGAGAAGGTGCTTATCAGTAAGGTGACACCGCGACGTGCTGAGTGACATTGTTGTCTGACCTGTTATGGGAACCTGTATAGCGGGATGGGGACCGGGCTCACGTTCTTTCTGTAGATTGGATAAATATTTCATGAAGGTGAGGGAGCACCACATTGCACGGAGCTTATTTGCACTGATTTTGTGAGGCTCTTTATTGTGCATCACAGGCCAATGCTTGTGAAAAGCGTTACAGCCCTGAGAATAAAAGGACGGGAAATTGTATGTAAAGTGCCTCCTATTTGCATTTCTTTGAAAAGGTCAGACTATAGGAATAAAATAGCCCCTATACTGAGGGGCGAGGGAGGGGGATCCGATCATTAGGGATCTGAAGCAGGGATGTAAAACCTGCCGCCTGCACTGCCATACGTTTCGGCCTCAGTTCTTCTGCCTACCTCTAGCTACATATTCTCCTCTGACCTCTGCTTATCTCTGCCCACAACATCACCTCTAATCATCAAATCTCTTCCCGCCTCACCACTTCTAACCTTATCTCAGTCCATATCATATTTAACCTCCTGACCCTGCCCACATCTTCCATGCCTCTCCTCTGCCCCTTTTTCCACCTCACTACTGCTTGGGTCTTCTCTGCTCATCTCACATCTTCCCATCTCATCACATCTCACCTCACCTCTTCCTGTTTCACTCAGACCACTTTTTCCACCTCACCTTATCCTGCCTCGCCCAGTCCACTTTTTTCTACCTCACCTTTTCCTGCCTCGCCCAGTCCACTTTTTTCTACCTCACCTTTTCCTGCCTCGCCCAGTCCACTTTTTTCTACCTCACCTTTTCCTGCCTCGCCCAGTCCACTTTTTTCTACCTCACCTTTTCCTGCCTCGCCCAGTCCACTTTTTTCTACCTCACCTTTTTCTGTCTCACCCAGACCACTTATTTCCACTTCACCTCTTCCTGCCTCACCCAGCCCACTTTTCTCTACCTTACCTTTTCCTGCCTCACCCAGCCCACTTTTTTCTACCTGACCCTTTCCTGCCTCACCCAGCCCACTTTTTTCACTTGGTGCCTCCTCTGTGTTCTCCTAAACTTTTGGTGCCTCAGCTCGCCTTAGCTCTACCCGCTTTTTCTAACCTCAGTGCTGCTCACCTCACATTTACCCATATCACCTCTACCCCCCCCCCCCTCTGCTCACCACTTCTCGTCTCACCTATGCCCACCCCTCCCTGTCTTACCTTTGCTTAAAGAGGAACAACACACAGGAATTTCATGTATGTATTGTTCCTTTCATGTATGTATTGTTCCTCTGTGCTGCCGCATCCTGAATTGGGATGCCCCAGTGTGTGTGCCCCCTTAGGTCACCCCGTTTCACGCACCTTCCTTCTGCTCCCATGGCGCAGAATCGGCACCCTTGCTGTCATTTGGCTCCCTTCGGCGCTGCTGAGGGCTAAGACACCAGCTATGCAGCCGAGAGGCGCCTGCCAGCCGTATCCCCTGCCCAACATGCAGCCGTAGCATGCCTGCGCCGCTCATTCAGAAAGGCCAGACGTGGGTGCATGCATGGCTAGAGGTGAGCGGGGATGCGGCGGTGGCTCACAGACATGGCAAGGGCTCCAGGAGAAGGTGAGTGAAACTGGTGATCGGCTGGATCCCAATTCAGGATGCCCCAAGGATTGGAACTCAGAGGCCCTAAAGTCTTTTAGATTACAGGGCCTCTGATGTTCCTCTTTAATTCATCTTTTCCTGCCTCATCCCTGCCCACATCCTTATATACATAAAAGTAATAATGACTTTCAGGTTACAGCTTTCCGGCAGGTAGCGGCTTGCATTTTGCCTGTTTAGATTTCAATGTGGCCCATTGAAGTGGAACAATAAAAAAATGTGGCCCTTGGACCAAAACAGGTTGTGCACCCCTGATCTAATGGTACTCATATGGTCTATTTCCATTGATAGATAAATTGACTGGGTGAGTGAACGAATGTACTGGTAGTTTGCATTTGGACGCAGAAGATTTGCCTGCTCATTGTTTATTACAGTGATCACTCGTGAGATTGTTCTTGCTGCACGTTCCACGTCCTATCTGTGGTCCATTACTGTTTCCACGCGGTTATGTGACAAATGAGAAATTTTATGTAAGCGAAAGCGATACGATGCTCACATGAATTTTTGATCTTTGATTTGTGGGAATGGGCCAATAGACCTGATTAAAAAGCTTTTGCACAACCAATACCAGCACTAATGGCTCATGTCCACAAATCCAAAGCTTGACCATGACATAAGGAAGACTGGGGTGACCACCAGCAATTTCTCGGTCCTGGGAAAGAAATCAAACTTTCTTATCTGGGTCCATCATGGCCTGGAAACATTGAAGGAAGGAGGAGGCTGCATTACTCACCCCATTCACTGAACAAGAACTGCTGACAAATACCACTGACCTTGCCGTAGGTGGCAACCATGGCCCAAAGAAGCACATTTAAAGCAGACCTTCAGTCAAGATAATAAAGTTGGGTAATTTGCCCCCCAAAGCCTTCTTTGACAATCAGTGGTGTAAGCCGTTTCAGATCCTAGCTATTTTCAGGTCCTAGAATTACATGGGAGCAGCCATTTTGGATTGTACCTGCGAGCCCTTCTTGCACATAAGCATGTGTGGGGGAATGGGGGAGAGCATTTGCTAGTACACAGACACACTGCAGTTGAGCTGGGAGCTTCCTTATGATCAGCCTAACCATCCAGAGATTTTATCTGTTTTCACACACCGCAGAGCATCGCAACATTGTTTACAATGTTGATACAATGTTTTAAAGTGGACCAAAACCCAGAATTTTGACTATTATAGGGTTTGGTCCCTTCCCCGGAAGCACCCCGATCGGGGGTGCCCCGCTGTGTGAAACCCCCCAGATCGCCCGAACCCAGGTCACCTTATCCCGGTCCCACTGCGCATCTAAGAGCAGTGGTTCTGAAGATCGCATCCTCCGCTTCCCTCTAACAGGTAGTGTGCCCGTGCCAACCATTTGTTGATGGCCAACGCAGGCACGCTCCCTGTTTGAGGTAGGCGGAGGATGCGGCAGTCAGAGCCGCTGCTCTTAGACGTGCTGTGGGATCGGGATAAGGTGAGCTGGGCTCGGCGTCCTGGGGGGTTTCACACAGTGGGGCACCCCCGATCGGGGTGCCCCCGTGGAAAGGACCAAAACCCAGGATAGTTTTGGATAGTTTTGGTCCTGAGTAGTGATGAGTCATTGCAGCTGATGGTTCTTAACTTGTGGCTAGAGCTAAAGCATTATTTCATCAAGATTTAGGGTAATTTTGACTGTGGGACTGGGTTTTTCAGAAGCAGGGCTGTCAAAATTCATCTTGAGATACTTATAAAATATAATGTGGTACCAAATAAAAAAATGGAGATTCCTGGTATAGAGCGTGGTATACAATGATTCAATAATGTAGCAGGAGACCAGCTCCAGGGTTCCAGGGACCTAACTCCAATTTCCTGAACCTATGGATCTTCATGAAGGGCCTGTTCTCCTTGGCTGCCAGTTGGCTGTCCATACTCTGATAGGAATTGTGGACATATAAAGGATTGAAGATATAAAGGATTGAACATGTTAGACGATTCTCTATTAAGCAATAATGTACAACACGTCTACCATTATGGATGTGCTGGCCTGGGAACCTGGAGAGTTGCCTCCAGCACAGTAATATGTCTGACGACCAACAGGCCTTTCCTAAACACTCAAATGGGTTGGTGTCACTTTCATCACATTAACGTCTACCAGTAAACACACTGAAGGAAGCCATGTTGTAGACTACAGGAATCGTTAGGGAGACTATAAGTGATATATTCAGTGCCGTCTGGACACAAGAGCTTTTATAACATTGCCACATGCTGGTGGTGATTCTTGTATTCACAAAATCATGTAAATGACTTCAGAGTTCCTTTAAATAAATCTGTTGTGGGGAGTGAGAGACTGTTTTGGAAAAATCTGAAAGAGAGATCTTAATCTGATCTGTGACCCGAGGTTTGTTGATGTCTCGGGTGGTGTCAGAATGCCTTCCTTATGTTATGTGACAAAACACATTGACTTTGAAGACATAATGTACCCTTGCCTTAAATATTTCCTGTAGCGGCTCTGCCTCCTCTCTCATTTTCCTCAATGAGCCGACTCCAGAGATCTGGTGATTTACTAACAATTCAATGAGAAAACGCTGAACGCGATGCCCGTTACTCACTGGTATGGAAACCCGTCACCCAATTACTGTAACTGTTCCAGCTTGTGTGTTACCGCATTCACTATTAGATTCCTAAAATGTCACTGTTATGTGAGCAGTACTTATCTTATGAAATAAGAAATATCTTATTTCTTATGAAATTCTGTTAAAAAAAAATATATACACACACACATTACACCCAGTAATACTTCAAAACCATAGGTGTATTATTTGTTCCATTATTTTATTTTATTTATTTTCTACTAATTTCCATACTTTAAAGTGGACCAAAACCCAGCGTGATCGGACCGGAAGCACATTTGGAAAGCCAAAGTCAGTGCAACTCTTTCTGGCTCAGGTACACTTTGTGGCTGGAAATGCATCTGTGCTAATACCTGGTTATGGTTTGTAACTGTCACACTAGTCAAATGTTTGATTCATGGAGGTCAAAAACAGCCTGACCCTCACATGTGACCAGGGCCCTGTATGTGACAAATCTTTATAGCTGGAGCTGCCATTCACATGGGATCTGCCCAGGGGTATTCTGGCCATAGGGAGACCCAGGCCACACTGCTTTGGGTGCCAGGTGGGCTGCTGCTTTTAAAGTGGACCAAAACCCATGCCGCAACGGCCCTGAAATTTATGAGATTCCCAGGCCGATTGATTCCGTCCCCCCAGAGCATCCAGAATCAGAATGCCCCGCTGTGTGAAACCTTCCGAGGTCGTTCGGATATTCGCCTTCTTTCCTGGTCCAACTGTGCATGCGCGAGCTGCGGACGCATCCTCCCTACCCCTTTAGCAGGGCGTGGGCCCGCGACAGGCATTTGTGAATGGACGGCATGGGCATGCTCCCTGTTAGAGGGTAGCGGGGGATGTGCCCGCCAGTGAGCTCGGATCTGCTCACTTAGACAAGCTATTAGACAAAGGGGCGGGAGTGGATCCGAGCATGCTGATTGGACGAGAGGGCTGCATATGTGCTGTAGGACCTGGGAAAGGTGAGTGAGATCGGGCGACCTGGGGGGTTTCACACAGCGGGGCCAAGACGAAAACCCAGTATAGTCAAAAGTCTGGGGTTTGGTCCACTTTAATACCCACGCTAAATCCTTGCTCCCTTAGTCTCCCACTCAGCCCCCTGTACCCATCCCCACTGTACCCACAAACCAAGGAATCCCAATGCTATAGCCCGGCATAATGGTAGGGGGGCTTCAGCAGGGATGTCTCGGGCCGGCCAGGGGCTGGTAAAATTCAGGGCTGGTTTTTGGCCCCAGTCCGCCACTGGATCTGCTTGTCTGTTTCCCCATACAATCGGACTCCTTGCAATTCACCCACATGGCATTATGCTGCAGAGGCCACTTCCCTGAATGGAAGCAGGTATGTAATGGCAGCTGGACCCCATCTGAGGCCTCTTCTGTTTGCAGCAGTGGACTGGGGACAAAAATTAGCCCGGGATTTTACCAGCACCTGGCCAGCCCATGACCAACCAGTGGCATCTCTGCTGCTTCCTGGCCAGTCAACCAGTGGGCTCCAAGACTGAGGCTATATCATGAGGGTGAGGACATGGGCTGGCGTTGCTTGGGTAAGGGGATAGAGTGGTGAAGGGGATGGGGGGCTGGGATTGGATGGGAGCGTTAGTAAAGGTAGCACCCCAGACTGCCCCAAAGCAGTGCGGCCCACGGGGCATTTGCCTGGGTCTCCCTATGGCCAGTCCACCCCTGTCTGGACCCTAAACTGGATTGACACATGCACTGTACTGTCCTCCACTGTTATCAGTAAGAGAAAACAGAGCTCAATTAGAAAAAAAAATGTAAACCCACCCACTCAGATTAAATGGCGTCCGGCCCCCTCGGCCAGGGCAAGGCTGGTACAGCGAGTGCAGCACCCAGAGGACCTCCACCTTGTTGTGCTTTTCAACACTGAGTCGAGTTGTTGCATAACGCGATACATTTACTTCCTTGAGCAGAACTGTCTTCCTGAATGTTCCTACGCACAGGCTTCCTGCAATACACCGCTTCATTACTGTAACACCTGCCAGCCAATTCGCCCCGGGTGCTTTTCTCGTATAGGCGCAGCTTGCACGTCTCTGAGTGTGAGGCCTTGATCCCACTCAATGTTCTTACCCCCCCCCCCCACGCTGGAAATCACACACCGCTCAGCTGGCTGTTGTTGTTCTCTCGCTTTCTGGTGTAAAAATGAATCTGTAACTTGGAAGAGCCGACATATATTCAAACCCTGTGAACCAGGTGCCGGCTCCACTCCTGATGAGCCCCTGTCATGTGGCCAATCTAGGGTGCCTGGCGGTTACTGTGACCATGGGGTTCCTGTGGACTGTGCAGGTTACAGCTTGCCCCTGGAGCAGGGGGGGGGGGGGGCACGTGCCCCGGGTGCAGCAGGTCAGGGGGGTGCCTAAGTAGGGCCTGAGCATAGGTGGGGGGGGGGGGACGCCTTTTCGAATCCAGAAAGCCTAGCTACTCCTCTTCCCTGGGCCATCCAGATTTGAGATGCCATGCTGTGTTACCCCTCTGGTCACCTGAATACATCGAACTATCTCAAGTGGACGTATTAGCCCTATACCCCCCACACACTATGCCCATTTACTCTACCCCCTCAGAAGCCTTGGGTGCTTGGCGGAGCGCGCGGGGGCAGCTTTTTCAGACCACTGGACCTAGTTATTTGGTGATAGCTAACTGCTCTTTTTGTTACTACGTAAATATCATGGTTTGTTATTCTTTGCATACTCTGCTTCCATCTAATCTTTAGTATAAGCATTTAGATAAAAGAAATACATGTTTTGCACTTAGTACTTTTTACACTATATTGGGGTCTGTATATGAATTTTTGAGTATATATGTATTTATATCTTTAGAATCAATTTCCTTAGCACTATGCACTTTATTTGAATCACAAGTTCAGGGTGTTGTTCATTAGGAATACCCTGTATCACCAGTTACTTTGGATAGTCATATATGTAGTGATATTTTGGGGGCAGTAGAGGGTAGCCTCTTATACTGCTCAGCCTTAGGAGTTTAAGAGATAGTGTGCATTATTATTTTTATGCTTTTGGGGAGCATATCGTTGCACTTTTAGTCTGGGGCGGCAGCACCTTTGTATATTACCCTTGTAGTAGCAGATACAATATTATTGAGAGCAGTTGCTTTCCTCTTTATATTTCCCTTTCATGTATATTGATGAAATTATGGGATTTTAATGATTATTGTATATATATTCTATTTGTCCAGTGGCCATTTTGTTTTATTTGTATCATGTGTTTGTGTTGTATGTCTTTTTATATTATTGCGCTAATTAATAGATTGAATTTATTTTATCTGGTGGAATTCTGATTTTGGGTTGTTCTTACATGTGTTAATTCAGGAATTCCGGGAGCACCCTCTGGATTGTGTATTTGTTGGTAGTGCCCTTACAGTAGCAGTTTTGCTTAATTTGCATTTACTCAACCACATTGTGATATATAAAAAATATACAGTTTATTTTCAAAAGATTAAAAAACAGTTTCTTGTCTGTACATGTTCCATTCCAAAACGGTCATTTGCCATGCAAAATCTTGGATTAATACTTTACAATCTTTTATAAGGTATGATGTTATATTCCATAACAAGAAAAAATGTCCTGAGGAAGTGACGCTGGTGACGTCACGTAACGCGTAGACAAGGGGCAGTGGGCTGGTGGTCGTATGGTTATGTAAGTTTAATTTTGGTTGCTCTCACGTTTTTGCATCTATGTTTATTTGTCACCCCTGGCTTGTTCTGGTATTGTATGGGAAATATTAGTATGGTTAGGTTAGTATTATGTTTTTTTAGGGAGCACATGTATTTTTATTGAGGTATAATGAGGGAATATGAGTGTTATCTCAGCTAATTTGCACTTAGGCACTTTAATTATCAACTGTAGGGATTAGTTATGCTTATTTATTATTATAATTATATTACATGTATGTATAAGAATTCTGTTATATCTAATTAATCCTCCACCCGCCCCCTGCCCCTTTATTCTGGGTTTTTTTTGTCCCCTTCCTTACTGACATTGTTGTGTCTTCATGTTTTTTAATCAGTTTGTCAAGTTTGTAGTTTATGTAGTGTAGTGTGACATTGAAGTTGAAGTTGATTAATAAAAATCATTTATCAAATTTTACTAAACATTAATTGGTAGTGGTGCCACATTTTTGGGGTTTTGTGGGGGGAGTGGGACCTCCTGCGTTTTTTGCCATAAAAAGAGATATTCCATGTTTTTTCTCTCACTGTGTGTTTCGCAGGGTAAACATGTTTCGCTTTAAACAGCTTTCTCAATACCCCATGCACTGTGCGAAAAATAATAATAGTAATAGTGACTTCACTGTACAGTATGCTACTGCCTATTGCCTAGTATGCTACTGCCTATTAATTAATATAGATCACATTAACATAACCAAAAAAACAACTGAAATCAGTGCAGGACAATTTCAATACATTTTGCATCATAAACTTTCAAACAGATCCCAAGTATGTATGTAACCTATGAGCATATATGAATATTTGCAGGATTTGTGGAATCCACTCTTATAGAGATTGCAAGTATCATTCAAAGGGCTATTAAGTTCTTCCCATTTAAGCTGCATAAATAAGAAGGGGAGTATTCTTATTAGTATTCCCCTCTGTTCATATATCTGTATTGATTAAGGCTAACTATTTAGGCTTACCTTCAAAAACTTGTTTGGGACCGTTGTGGCAGGCTATATGGCATCTCCCCGATAAGATGGGCAAACTCGGCCCATTCGCGCTGGGGTGCTGTTGGAGGAAAGAAGGGAGAGGGGGGACATGACTGAGACCTTTAAATATGTGAAAGGATTGAATAAGGTTCAGGAGGGAAGTGTTTTTAAGAAGAAACTTAATGATAGAACAAGGGGGCACAACCTGAAGCTAGTCGGAGGGAAGATCAGGAGCAATGTTAGAAAATATTATTTTAGAGTAGTAGATGCTTGGAACAAACTTCCAGCAGAGGTAGTGGAAAAATCAACAGTCACTGAATTTAAACATGCCTGGGATAAGCACACATCTATCCTAAGATAAAGAGAACATACAGTATACACATAAGGGCAGACTAGATGGAGCGTATGCTCTCCTTCTGCCGTCAACCTTCTATGAGGCCGATTCATTAATAGCGACATGTAGCGACAGTTGAGCGACTGTAGCAGTATTTTCACAGCGCCCGCTAGTAGTCGCTGTGCTTGGCCGTTGTTCGGTTGTTGACAGCGACTCAGTCGGTGTGCGGTAATGTTGAATATTGGGTGAGGAGTCGCTATTTGACAGGTTCCGCGCTGTATGGGAGCGCATGATAGCGACTGGGCATAGCGACCGGCTCCCACCATATTCATTAACAAATCACGCTCAAAAAATTCTCGCGCTGTGAAATGCATGTTTAAACCCCAGAGCGCTGGCGGCGATGGGTTAAAAGTCGTTTTTTAACCCCCAAACAACCATATTTTTTTGAAACCAAAAAAAACAAGTTTATAAAAACATTTTGTAATATGAATACATTAATATCAGACCTGTAATATCAATTCTGCACAAATTTTTTTTGAATTTTTTTTTTACCTTAAAAAAAATATCTAACATTGCAGAAGTGGTCACAGAATTTTTCACATTAAAAAAAAAAAAAAAAAAAATAATAATAATAACTAATTATGATTATTTAAAGATTGTCAGATTGAAATGCATTGGAGAGCGCCAGGTAGCGAGAGGTCATACCTGTCGCTGTTCAAGGTCGCTCGCTGGCGCTGTGGGGTGAGGCTGGAATAATGATGAATGATTCGCTATCTGGCGCTCTCTCAATTGCTAAGCAGGATCGGCTTGATAAATGTGTGATTGTGGTGGGGAGCCGGCGTTCTCGTGGCGGTGACCGTCATTACCGTTTGCTCACCAGTCGCTACCTGGCGCTATCCCTTGTTAAATAAGGGCCTATGTTTCTATGTTTCTATGATCCCCCCAGTGGCCCATTGATGTTTGCAAATATCAGGCAAGCGGAGATCCAGGGAATGTCCTGCGGCCAGGAAAATAAACTGTATATTTTATATATATCACAATGTGGTCGAGTAAATGGGCATAGCGTGTGGGGGGTGTAGGCCTAATACCTCCACTTCAGATAGTTCTTAACATACGGCCCATTACCCGAACCAATCAATATCACTATTAAAGGGTGAGGTCACCACACTTCTAAAGCACCTGAATAACATACCTTGTTCTTTGATGGCAGCATATAGGACACTTCTGCGCACACCCCCGCTAGCATGTCTGGCGCCAGCGTGTAGCAAAGGGGAGCGGCCAGGGGAGGCACCCAGCAACCGGTTCCATCCAGAACACATTGATGAGTTCTGCTTGCAAAAGACTCCACACATGCTCCATCCCAAACTGGATGCCCCTGTAATGCAGACCAAAACTTAGGTAAGTGGAAAAACTTGTTTGCTTTAAAGTGGATATATAGGAACTTTATTTAAAGTGGGTTTTGGTCCCCGATCGGGGGTGCCCCGCTGTGTGAAACTTCCCAGATCGCTGATGGCAACTTACCTCTTCCCGGTCCTATGGCACATGCATGGGCACTCGTCCAATCAGCGAGCTTGGAGTCACGTCATCTAAGCGTCACGTCATCTAAGCCTTTGTCTAAGGCCATTGTCTCCGAGCGTGCTGACAGCCGCATCCCCTGCTTCCCTCTAACAGGGGGCGTGCCCGCGCCGGCCATTCATAAATGCCTGGCGCGGGCTTGCACCCTGCTAGAGGGATAGTGGGGATGCGGCCGCAGCTCACCCATGGAAAGTTGGACCGGGAAACAAGGTAAATGTATGGGGCGACCCCCTGTGCATTACCTGGCTGCAGAGAGGCATCCCGAATGCTGATGCCCCCTGTGCATTAATGGCCGCAAACCGGAGAAATCTTTTCTCCTTGTTCGCCTGGAGAAATCCAGCGCTGTGATTGGCCACCACGGTTACGTGGGTGCTGACACTTAGGCCCTTATTTATGAAGGAGTAGCGACAGGTAGCGACTGGTGAGCGGCCGGTAATGACGGGCCCCGCCACGAGAACGCCGGCTCCCCACCACAATCACACATTTATCAAGCCACTTCTGCCATTTTAGATAATTTTTTTAAGGGAAAAAAAATAAAAAATTGTACAGAATTGATATTACAGGTCTGATATTAATGTATTCATATTACTAAATTATTTAAAAAACTTGTTTTTTTGGTTTCCAAAAATATGGTTGTTTGGGGGTTAAAAAACTACTTTTAACCCATCGCCGCCAGCGCTCTGGGGTTTAAACATGCATTTTACAGCGCGAGAATTTTTTGAGCGTGATTTTTTAATGAATATGGTGGGAGCCGGTCGCTAGGGCCAGTCGCTATCATGCGCACCCATACAGCGCGGAACCTGCCAAATAGCGACTCCTCACCCAATATTCAACATTACGGCAAACCGACTGAGTCGCTATCAACTACCGAACAACGGCCAAGCACAGCGACTACTAGCGGGCGCTCAGAAAATGCCGCTACAGTCGCTCAACTGTCGCTACCTGCCGCTATTAATGAATCGGCCTCCCCGTGTTGTTCCAGTTTAATGAGTTTGGGATGCTCTCTAGTAAGTAACACCCCCTCCCCTTCCCAGTCCATGATGTTCTTTAACAGCACCAAACAGTAGAGTGATTATTGGCTCCCACACAGGCGGTTATCGGGAGATCCGCTCATGAGATTTCTGATAAAAACTCTGTTGGCAGATTTGAAGCCATGCTTTGCATTTGAACAATTGGGGAAATAAAAGATCACCTCATGGACGACCGGTTGCATACCGAGTGTCCCTGATTTGGAGGGACTGTCCCTCTTTTGAGTCCATGTGCCCCTGTCCTTTGTTGTTCTCCTTTGCCCCTCTTTGAGGTGTAACATGCAGATCTGCAATAAATGATTAATTTGCCTATTTAAAGTGGTTCTATTGTAACTGTTACACGCTATCGCCTAGCCATCAATCAATGAGGGGGCGCGGCCTAATTGAACAATTGTCCCTCTTTCCCACCCTGTGGTAGATGTTGTACTCACTATAGACTGCAGCTCGGGCACAGGCGGATCCTTAAACAAAGGCTCAGATGTGCTTGGCTGGAGGGAGATCGGTTATCTGGCCGGGTAATGGAATACTCTGTCCAGATTTCCAGGGGAAGGCCGAATGGCCTTAGGGCGTGTCAGTTCTGGAAGTAAATAATAACAGAAATGACTGATTAGCAGTGGCCGCTGTCAGGCTCATGTAAACACTGGGAAGGTTGGGGTTAATACATCATTCAGTGGTGTTTGTGCAGCGAGACAAGCAGCGCCAAGGAGCTTACTCTCTAATGGACTGCTATGACCAGAGACCACCTACCCCACATTGCCCTGACCCCTATCAGAGGCTCCTGGGACACTAAAACCTGCTTTACAGCCCTGACCAAAGACAGGCAAACAATCATGGAGTGTCCATGTGCTCTTATCCTGCTTATTTATATAGCGCTGACATCATCTGCAGCACCTTATATTATTATTCATTTTATTTATTAAAAGCCATTGGGCAGGCTGATTCATTACTAGCACCAGGTATCGGCAGATGAGCGTCTGTACAGAGGCGCTAAGAGCGACAGCTAGTATACGCTGTGATCGGCTATCGGGCGCTGTGACAGAGCGCCTCAGTCGCTGTAGTAACCTGGCCGGCATTGATGAATCAAAGGGGGGGTGGCAGCCGCTCAGACCATTTTATAACTAACCTGGGAGGTGCACGTTAGCAGGGCAATTAGTACACACAAGTCTTAAAGGAGCCACAGCACTAAACCCTGTTAGCTTGCAGGCCAGCCTATAATCTGTCTCTAAACTTGGTTAAAAACAGAGGACACGGTCACACACATCTGCAGAAGTATGCTTAAGCTGCACCACTACGCCAAAGTGCCTCTGTGAGGTGCAGTCCTAACTCTAATCTCTGAGAGCCCATCTGGGACATACAGTGCAATAGATAAATTGGGAGCAGGCTTACCTGAGGTTGCCCTAAACCTCTCAAGTGCAAGCCATGGGGTGGAAGGGTCAAGACCTTGCAATACAGCCTAGACCCCACACACCATAGGGTCGATTCAAAGAAACATGTAACAGCTTGGATTTTGGTGCCGATCATCCTATTTTTCCCGTACGCTCGTGCGTTCGTATGAACTTGCGAGTGATTCTATGAGCAAATACGTTCCTATCCTAAAATGTCCGTCCGTTCGTATGGCAGTTCGGGAATCAGACCTATGTCAGTTTCCATCCTGAATTTTCCGTTTCATTTCTCAGGTTGCAACATTGGTTTTGCCCTTTTTCCTTTTTTGTCTGGACGTAAATCCTTCTGATCTTGCGGCTGCGCACTACAAACTTACCTCATTAAAGTGCATTCTAAATATTTGGTCTTTTGTTTTTCTTTATTTCATTCATTTTGTAGTAACCAACCATTAATGAATGCATTTGCATAAGTAAATCTTACTTTGTTTAATTTTTAGTTAACTTGCATTTTTTACTTGTGGATTTAATTTTAATATTTTGGCTTCAAATGGCACAACTTAAAATGTTGTGTGTGGTTACCCACACCCTCTCCATACAGATTGCTCTCAAAAATTAAAAAACACCCAGCAACTTCTGCATGTTATGAGTCTAGAAACAGCCAAGATGGCGGCTCAGGTATTATCGGGCAGCCTGCAAACAGAAAGGGCCTTGTGACTGTGTTGCTCTGCATTCTTTGATTTCTGACCTTTCCGTGCCCCCAGCTCTGCTGTGTCTGTGCAAAATACAGCAGTAACCCACATCCTGCACTTTATCCCGCTCTCCTCTCCTCAGTAAGTGTGATGCATCTGACCAAAGATGTGCTTAAATAATTAAACAAAGCAAAGGTAAACAACTACACCAATAAATGCTATCTAAAAATATTATTCTAGTACATCAATTTAAAAATAAATAACAAAGGACATAAGTTTCTTTAATTAACGCAAATAAATTGCCAAATAAAGGTTTACATGCAAAGGACTAATTAAGGTCCACATTAAAATGCTTTTATAAGGCATACATGAATCAGGTATGCATTGCCATACAATTTATGGCCTCGGCCATGCTGATACATGCAGTTCATTGGAGCACAAGACGCGCAGACTCCTCCACATAGCCAAAAAACCTGTTCAAGAACAGCAATCTGACTGCTAAAAGGTGTCGGCAGTGGCTTTCTTTAAAAACGTATTTAGAGGTTTGAAAACTGTTCTCTGAATCACACCTAAACACATCCAATTATCCTAAGTTTTACGTTTTGATCCTAAGTTTTACGTTTTGATCCTAAAATTTAGGAACGAACTTGCGATGATCGTAAGAGCATATACGCATTCGTACGTAGGCTCGTACGAGTCGGAAATGGCCAAAAAAACAGGAAAAAATGACTAACACCCACCCAAACTTACGATTCTCGATCCGAAATCAATTAACTTTTGCTCTTTGAATCGAGGGGCATGTGCTTGCACAAATTCAAAAGAAACAAAGGAGGGGTGGCAGCCGCTCAGACCATTGGGCATTGATGAATGAGATGTATGTTGGGCATTCTAATACCAGTACAGCGCTGCAGGGAGCGAAAGATAGCGTCAGTTCAGTGCAACCATATTCAACAAAAAAAACACACACAGCGTTGGTGCCCTGGATCTGGTCGCTATAGCATAGAGCGCCAGACGCTGTGTAATTAAAGCGGACCTTCAGCATGATTTAATGCAAAGCCCAAACCCTTAAAAAACTATTTCCCAGCATCTAAAATTAATACATTTTAAGTTTTTAGTCACTTACTTATTATTCTTTCCCCCACTGGGCTGCAACTCTGTTCAGGACTCTAGGATACGGGCGCCGCCATCTTGACTCAGAAGCATCTCACTTACTGAGGAGAGGGGAGTGGGATAAAGTACAGGGGGAAGGTTATAGCTGTGCTTTGCTCAGATAGAGCAGAGCTGGGGTCAGGAAAAGGTCAGCAATCCCAGAATGCAGAGCAGCACAGTCAGAAGGCACTTCCTGTTTGCAGGCTGCCTGATGCTCCATGAGCCGACATCTTGGATGTATAAAGGCTCATAACATGCAGTAGATGCAGGTAGGATGATTTTTAATGTGGGCAATCTGTATGTACAGGGTGTGGGAAACATATAAGATAGACTCTTATTTAGGGTGAAGGACCGCTTTAAAGTCTGTTTTTGAACACATATCCACCAGTAACAAAGCAAAAAAACATGGAATGACGTTGTTGTAACATTGTGATATTAATACTTTAATGCCAGACCTGTAATGACAATTAAAAAATCAAAAAAGTTTTCAAAAATGACGTTTTCTAGGCCAAGAGAGGTGACACAATTATTTGAGAGAAAAAAAGTAAACACAAAAATCCCTGTTTAAACAGAAGAAAAGGAACGTCCATTGAAATCTATGGGAAAGCGACAGGTAATACCTGGCGCTCTGGAAGCTAGAGCTCCGGCGCTATACGCTGAGCTGCCTGTAATAACAGACAAGTCAAATACTTATAATACAACAATGACGACAATGCATTTACTGCACACAGTATTATGCGTCAGATGTAGATGCAGGAGTACATTAGCATACCTCCCAACATTTGAAAGCCGTAAAGAGGGACATGAGAAGACATTTTTTAACATTTAAACCACGCCCCAGTCACAAGCCCAGCCACGCCCTTAAAGGGAAACTCCACCTACGAATTAAATAATAATAATAATACAGGCAAGACCTCCGCAAACACATTACAGCCAGGGGCTGTAGTGAGAGGGGCATCTCTCCATTCCAGCCAGTGAGGGGCATCCCTCCATTACAGCCAGTGAGGGGCATCCCTCATTACAGCCAGTGAGGGGCATGCCTCATTACAGCCAGTGAGGGGCATCCCTCATTCCAGCCAGTGAGGGGCATCCCTCATTACAGCCAGTGAGGGGCATGCCTCATTACAGCCAGTGAGGGGCATCCCTCATTCCAGCCAGTGAGGGGCATCCCTCATTACAGCCAGTGAGGGGCATGCCTCATTACAGCCAGTGAGGAACATCCCTCATTACAGCCAGTGAGGGGCATCCCTCATTACAGCCAGTGAGGGGCATGCCTCATTACAGCCAGTGAGGGGCATCCCTCATTCCAGCCAGTGAGGGGCATCCCTCATTACAGCCAGTGAGGGGCATGCCTCATTACAGCCAGTGAGGGGCATCCCTCATTCCAGCCAGTGAGGGGCATCCCTCATTACAGCCAGTGAGGGGCATGCCTCATTACAGCCAGTGAGGGGCATGCCTCATTACAGCCAGTGAGGGGCATCCCTCATTCCAGCCAGTGAGGGGCATCCCTCCATTACAGCCAGTGAGGGGCATCCCTTATTACAGCCAGTGAGGGGCATCCCTCATTACAGCCAGTGAGGGGCATCCCTCATTACAGCCAGTGAGGAACATCCCTCATTACAGCCAGTGAGGGGCATCCCTCCATTCCAGCCAGTGAGGGGCATCCCTCCATTCTAGCCAGTGATGGGCATCCCTCATTACAGCCAGTGAGGGGCATCCCTCCATTCCAGCCAGTGAGGGGCATCCCTCCATTCTAGCCAGTGATGGGCATCCCTCATTACAGCCAGTGAGGGGCATGCCTCATTACAGCCAGTGAGGGGCATCCCTCATTACAGCCAGTGAGGGGCATCCCTCATTACAGCCAGTGAGGGGCATGCCTCATTACAGCCAGTGAGGGGCATCCCTCATTACAGCCAGTGAGGGGCATCCCTCATTACAGCCAGTGAGGGGCATGCCTCATTACAGCCAGTGAGGGGCATCCCTCATTACAGCCAGTGAGGGGCATCCCTCATTACAGCCAGTGAGGGGCATCCCTCATTACAGCCAGTGAGGGGCATCCCTCATTACAGCCAGTGAGGGGCATCCCTCATTACAGCCAGTGAGGGGCATGCCTCATTACAGCCAGTGAGCCCTCATTATCATTGTGGGGCAGTTATGGCCTAGAGGTAGGGAAAACGGTGGCAGGTTCAATTCCCAACCATTGGACATGACTGAAGTGCCATTGAGCAAGGCACCTAACCCCCAATTGCTCCCCGGGCACTGACTTTAGGGCAGCCCACCACTCCGGGCACGTCTACACTTACCCCTTAGTTTGTAATACTTGTGTATAGTCACTCAAATGATGTTTATTCATTGGTGTGTTCATGAAGTTGTGTTGTTCACAGTGCACAGATGGGTAAATGTGGAGAAAGAATTCCATGTGTGCGTTGGCAAACAATGGCCACTATTACTAATAATTATAGTCAGGGGCATCCCCCATTACAGCCAGTTCGGAGCACCCTTCATTAGTCAGTTAGGGACATCCTTCATTACAGTCAGTCAGTATTTTCTAACTTTGCTCCTGAGTCCTGATCTTCCCCCCGACTAGCTTCAGGTTGTGCCCCCTTGTTCTATCATTAAGTTTCTTCTTAAAAACACTTCCCTCCTGAACCTTATTCAATCCTTTCACATTTTTAAAGGTCTCAATCATGTCCCCCCTCTCCCTTCTTTCCTCCAGACTGTACAAATTAAGTTCTTTAAAGTGGACCAACACCCAGGATTTTGACTATCCTGGGTTTTGGTCCACTTCGGCGGGGCACCCCAATCGGTGTCTGAAACCCCCCAGAAACCCCAAAAAACTCACCTCTCCCCGCTCCCACGTGACCACGCCGTCCAATCCCCACCGACGTCCAAGCGGGTGACAGCGGCGTCCAAGACAGTGCGTCCGCTGCCGCCTCCCGCAGGTCACTTTCGGCGTGCGCACGCCCGTGCCGGCCATTCACAGACGGCCGGCGCGGGCGCACGCACGTCTAGAGGGGCGCGCGGGAGGCGGCGGCGGCGGATCAGGTAAGGAGTTTGGGGGTTTTCTGGGGGGTTTCACCCCGCGGGACATCCCGATCTCGGATGTCCCGCGGTGAGTGAGGCGATCGGCCCGGGAATCTTATAGATTCCCGGGCCGATCACCCCTGGGTGTTGGTCCACTTTAAGTCTTTCCTGATAAGTTTTAAGTTTAAGTCCTTCTACCATTTTCGTTGCCCGCCTTTGGACACGTTCTATTTGAATAATGTCTTTTTGCAGGTAAGGTCTCCAGAACTGCACACAGTATTCTAGCTGTGGCCTCACCAGGGCTCTATACAGCGGCATCACAACCTCCCTCTTCCTACTGGTGATGCCTCGAGCTATGCAGCCGAGCATCCTGCTTGCTTTTCCCACTGCCTGGCTACACCGACCAATCATCTTGCAGCTTTCAGTAATCAGTATCCCTAAATCTCTCTCCTCCGAGGTCCTGGATAACACAGTGCTGCCCATATGGTAGCAGGGATTCCTTCTACCCAAGTGCATGATTTTGCATTTAAAGACATTAAACTCTAGTTTCCACAGTTTTGACCATTTATACAGTAAAACTAAATAATTTCCCATGTTGCAGACACCTCCAGGAGTGTCCACCCTATTACTAACCTTTGTATCATCAGCAAACAGGAAAACTTTTCCTCCCAAGCCTTCTCCTATGTCACTTACAAACATATTAAAAAGAATGGGGCCCAGGACAGAACCTTGCTTCCTTTAGAAGTGAAACATGTTCTTTGGCTTCCCCAAGAGCTAGCAGGGTGTAGGTCCTAATTATAGCAACCCTGGTTATGCTCCCTCTGGTGATGACACTTGGGTAATGGCACTGGGGGTCCCCTAAGTCGCAGGGGCCCTGCACAGGAGCTCCATTGCACACATTATAATCAGGTTCTGGCCAGGCTAGCATTGCCGTCACATCCTTAGCTGTTGCTGGATGAACTGGGGATGAAGTGGGCGATGTGCCCACGGAACACGTGGCTCCTGGTGCTGTAGGCGGTGGGGAGACTTCACATATGTTATTTTCATGATACCTTGGCTTTATTTCTGGTGATTTTTTTTGTGATAGATTTGTGATTTCTGGATTGGTATTGTGATATACATCAGTGATTCCCCTTTGGGAAGCCTAATAATATATACAGGTGATTATATTTTCATATTATTCTTTAATTGGTGAATAGAGTAGATTGATATGTTTATAAGTTGTTATGGTTGGGAATATTAATTCTTAATTGATTGTTTGACTAGGAGCACTTGCACTTTATAAATATGTAGATTTTATAGTGATCCGGATCATAGGCAGGATTTGCACATGCT
The DNA here is from genome assembly GCA_027917425.1 of Gastrophryne carolinensis. NCBI lineage: Eukaryota > Metazoa > Chordata > Amphibia > Anura > Microhylidae > Gastrophryne > Gastrophryne carolinensis. Next base: position 443,637,095 of record CM051237.1, read on the forward strand.
CAGTTGCACTGTTGGAACACTATGGCCCTTATTTATGAAGGAATAGCGACAGGTAGCGACTGGTGAGCGGCCGGTAATGACGGGCCCCACCACGAGAACGCCGGCTCCCCACCACAATCACACATTTATCAAGCCGATCCTGCTTAGCGACTGAGATAGCGCCAGATAGCCACTCATTCATCAATATTCCAGCCTCAGCCCACAGCGCCAGCGTCCGACCTTGAACAGCGACAGGTATGACCTCTCGCTACCTGGCGCACTCCAATGCATTTCAATGGAACAATCTTTAAATATTCATAATTAATTATGTTTTTTGTTTTTTTTTTTAAATGTGAAAAATTCTGTGACCACTTCTGCCATGTTAGATAATTTTTTTTAAGGTAAAAAAAATAAATAAAATTGTGCAGAATTGATATTACAGGTCTGATATTATTGTATTCATATTACTAAATTCTTAAAAAATTTTTTTTTTTTTTTGTTTCCAAAAATATGGTGGTTTGGGGGTTAAAAAACTACTTTTAACACATCGCCGCCAGCGCTCTGGGGTTTAAACATGCATTTCACAGCGCAATAATTTTTTTAACGTGATTTTTTGATGAATATGGTGGGAGCCGGTCGCTCGGACCAGTCGCTATCATGCGCACCCATACATCGCGGAACCTGTCAAATAGCGACTCGTCACCCCGTATTCAACATTACTGCACACCGACTGAGTCGCTATCAACAACCGAACAATGGCCAAGCACAGCGACTACTAGCAGGCGCTGTGAAAATACTGCTACAGTCGCTCAACTGTCGCTACCTGCCGCTATTAATGAATCGGCCTGTTTGTTGAATGATTTTAGCCCATATATCTAGGCATTTGATATCAATTAGTGCGGTGAGACTCTCCCCATTGCCTACACACCTTTATGTTGGTTTGCCCTGTGTGTTATTGTTCGATTTAGGTGTTTTTTAAGGGATTTAAATATGTTGAGTGTATTGTATGTAGTGATTATAAATATGTCATTAATAAAAATGTATTTTTTGATCAATTTATGAGTTGAGAGTGCCTCCCATACACAAAGTGCACTGGGCTGTGTTGTGTTCAGGTATTTCCACTGTCACTGGTTTCAAAGCGGATGGCTGAAGGCTGCTATATTCCCAGTTGAAGGCCGCAGCCCGGGGCAGGCGTCCGGCCCTCATATGTGTGGGGGGGAGATGTCAGCTGGAGCTGGCCGTTCTTCACACACAGACAGACTCCTGAGATTGGATTGTGTATGGCATTCCGTCATCTTCTGGCAGCGGTGAGAACACCTGATGGGAGAGTCCGGCGCTGTAAGGAGCATTACGCAATGTTAGACAATGCAAGTCTGTTTCTATAACTGCTCAGATTATCGCCATGGAGACGTGTGTGTTCTCTTATCGCAGTCACCACAATCCCGCGCAGAAACTTTTGGGGGAATATATAACTTACATTTCTCTGGGCTCCTATTACTTTTTTACATATTCATATATCTAGGTTCATCTTTATTATTCCGCTTGGGGGTTCCACTTGCTTGGTCACCCCTAATCAGTGACCCTACCTCATTTATCCTTGTTGTGAATTCCCACTTTGATAATAGATAATAGTGTGCTGGTCCATATATAGGCTTTCTATGACATAAAATTGGCTGTTTTGGGGCTAGGTACTTCCCAAGAAAAAGTTGGGTGAACGCCTTTATATATGACCTTGCAACAAGAATCCTTTAAGACATCACATTTATTTGCAAGACATTACAATGAATGTGCGCTATTATCCATTTAAAATCTTTTAACAATTATGTACATATTTTGTGCATCGGCCCAGGAATCTTATAGATCACCTGCCCCGATGAACGTGGGTTTAGGTCCACTTTAAATCCAATTAGACTGATTATTAAAAATTGATGCATACTGGGCTTTTTCCTGAATTTGCCTATACGTTCATCTTTACGGGATCAGTTGGCTGGTGATGAAACGTCTGCTCTGTCTACTCATGGCTGCACCCTATAATCTCTCAAATCCACCAGGTACACACACACGGGGCACTCGCCCAACATCCATTGTATTCAGAGCTGAAATCCAAACACGTCCCGCCATTGTCATCACCCGAAGCTTCCATCTCCAGCTTATCCCAAGGAGCGTGTTTATTCTGAGGTGACACCAGTGTAATAGTGGAGCCATTGTGAGGTAAATCCCACAAATGGCGGCAATGAAAAGGTTACAGCGTCACATTCTCCCTCTGGCTACAGGGCCGGGATTTACACGTTTACCTGTGCCGGCAGGATGGCGAGAGCTTCATCTATGCTTCTCACCTGTAAATTCACATCACCCCACCCATCACGGGGTGACAACAGGCCTGGCCTAAGCCCTCTTCACATGCTAAAATCTTTTGTCTTATCTGGAAAGCTTTTGGTTAAGGAAACGCTATCAAAAACAAAACAAAAGCACTCAAGGAGCACAAATAAAGGCTTTAATCCCTCCAAAGGGGCAATACAAGGCGGCCTAGTCACGTCTCTCACCCAGCACCAAATGTGCTAAATGTTTAAAAGAATGTCAAAGAAAGTAACATAAAAAAGGCAACAACAAAGTGAATGTTTGGGGCCCCATTTGGATTTAATTTCTATTAAAGCCAATTGCCCCTCTCCCGCTAGTTCAAATATACAGGCAGGCTGATTCAGTACTAGCGTTAGGTATCGGCAGATGAGCGTCTGTACAGAGGCGCTTAGAGCGACCGCTAGTATACGCTGTGATCGGCCATCAGGCGCCTCAGTCGCTGTAGTAACCTGGCCGGCATTGATGAATGAGATGTATGTTGGGCGTTCTAACACCAGTACAGCGTTGCAGGGAGCGAACGGCAGTGACCAACGCTCAGCGACTCACAACAAATTCAACAAAAATCCACACTCACAGAATGCCGGCACTCAAAATTGTGTCACTGTAGCCCAAAGCGCCAGACGCTGTGTGATTAAAGTCTGTTTTGTAACTTATATCCACTAGTAACCAAGCGAAAACATATGGAATGACATTGTTATAACATTGTGACATTAAAACTTTAATGCCAGACCTGTAATGACAATTCTGCATAAAAATATAAAACATCAAAAAAAAATTCAGAAATGACTTTTAATAGACCAGGAGAGGTCACACAATGATTTCATAAAAAAAAAAAAAAAAGAGAAAAAAAGAAAAAAATGTAAAAGAAAAACCTGTTTAAAGAGAAGAAAAGTAACGTCCATTGAAATGTATAAGAAAGAGACAGGTAGAGACAGGTAATACCAGGCGCTCTGGAAGCTAGAGCGCCAGCGCTATACGCTGAGCCGTCTGTGATGATGAATCGGATGCTACATGGCGCTGTTAGAGTCGCTCACCAGAATCGCTTTGATAAATGTGGTATTGCGTACAGCGCCCGGCGTTCAACGTTCGCTACCTGCCACTACGAGGCTCTACCTGACGCTATCCCTTGATGAATAACCCCCATAGATGCCAATCTGACCTATTTCTGCAGGGTGATTTTTCTCCGGCCCTGCACTTCACAATGACCATTTACCTCAACAAACCTGGGCTCAGACAACTGGGCTGAATGGGAATTCTAATTAGTCCAGGTGTTAGGGGCGTACATAGCACGGTCCACATCATGGGCCCCCGTCATCACGCCCACATGGCACTCATTGGCCAGATGTACGGTAAAATTGGGCAGCGTGTGTTTACTGGAGGTACGGGAGAGGCGGAGGAGGCGAATATGGGGGCGGAGCGAGGCATGTCGCCATTTGAAGGAGAAGCCAACGTGGAGGCAAGAGGCGCCATGACTGGGTAAGGTAAGTATTAAAGTGGACTGAACCCAGGGCCGCTAAATTCCTTCCCCCGGGGCATCCAGAATCGAGATGCCCTGCTGTGTAAAACCCCCCAGGTAGTTTGGTATACTCACCGTCTCCCCTGGTCCAACCGTGCGTGCATGAGCTGTGCCCACATCCCCGCTATTACTTTAGCAGGGCGTGTCCCCGAAGCCAGGCATTTGTGATTGGCCGGTGTGGGCACGCTCCCTGTTAGAGGGTAGTGGGGGATGTGGCCGCCAGCTCAGCTAGACTTGACTTCTTAGACGGGCAAGCGTCAGCGCAGACGAGCATGCTGATTGGACAGGAGGCTGCACATGCACCGTAGGACCAGGAAAAGGCATCCCACATTGGGGTTGAAGCAAAACCCGGAATAGTCAAAATACTGGGTTTTGGTCCACTTTAAGCTTTTCTGCCGCCATGAAGTCTATAGAGGTGGTTGAGGTAGCTTGTGCCGGGCTCCCTTTTGCCATGGACCCGTGCATTTGCTGCATCTATGGAATGTACGCTCCTGCCAGGTGTGCTGTGGTCAATGGTCATTGTGAAGTGCAGGGCTGGAGTAAAATCACCCTACAGAAATGGGTCAGGTTGACATCCCTGAATATATCCCCCATTTAATGTTTAAATACCACACAGTGCCTCTAGAACCACCCCCACCCCGCTCGGTATACTGAGCTGCCCGCTCACTTAAAAATTGCAAAGAAATGCCCCAAATCAGGCAGTTTTACTCACACGTCACACCCCATGACTTTCAATCAATGTGGCGACCACACAGGGACTGTGGAGGCCAATGCTACTCCTCCTCCTTTGTTTACTGGCCTTATGTGAAACTGAGGTGACAATTTAGAATGTCCTGGATGGCCAGCTCGCAGCACTATTGGTGGTGACCTACTCCTTAACAAGATCTAGGAATCCTGAAAACATTTCTTACCATCAACCTTTAATACTCACCCTCCTGGGATACCCCAGACATAGCAACCGTAGTCTTCCAATGCGGTTCCTGGGATGGTATTGCACATGCACTCGTCAAACCCAAATGGCTGTATTCATGTAAAGCAGGAGAGCGATGTGGGAGCGCAGTCCCTCCTATTCAGACGACCCAAAGTATGTTTTTTACTTTAGGTAAATAACTTCAAAGCTGACCTCCAGTCTAAATTGACTGGAGTTCCAACCACCCGAACCCCCCCCCCCCCCCGCAACCCGAAGGTCTCTATCACAAATAATAAAATGGGTACAGGCAGGGGTGGACTGGCCATAGGAAGACCTGGGGCCATGTCCGGTGGGCTGCACTGCTGCTTTGGGGCCAGTTGGGCTGCTGCTTTTAACACCCACATTCAATCCCTGACCTCTTAATCTCCCTCTCATCCCCCTGTAGCCAGCCTCACTGTACCCACAAGCCAAGGAACCCCAGCCCCCAATGCTATAGCCCAGCATCATGGTTGGGGGGCCTCAGCAGGGATGTCTCGGGTCAGCCAAGGGCTGGTAAAATCCAGGACTGTTCTTTGGACCCAGTCCGCCACTGGGTACAGGTACCTATAGCCATGTTCATTGATGTTAAAGCCACTCTGCTTGCATAGTAACAGTAGGGACTGGGCCTAGACAGGGCTAGTATCACTTGGTAGGTGCCCTGTGCATAACTGCAGGATAGTGACCCCACCCAAGGACAAAACAGACTGTGTGCCCTATAATGGCCCCCTCACCTCTAAAAATACATCTTTCAGATGTGAGCAAATGGTTCCTCTTACCCTCCCGGGACAAAACGTGCTGCCTGCCCTCCAATAAACCCAATTTTTTCCCCAAAAAAGCATTCTGGCAGAAGCTGAGCAGAGTGGGTGGTAGCTTCCTTTCCTCCTGCCCCCAAGAGGAGCAAACAGAGACCATTTACAAAAATAAAAAGCCTGGCAGCTCCAGGGGACACCCAAAAAGTTCAGCCATGGGCCAATATATGGTGTTATATTCATTTTTTTGGGTGGGTCAAATCAATTAAAAATTCAATCAGAAATGTGGGGCTGTATGTATAATGTGGCAGCAGCAGTGCCCAAGTCTCCATGGAGTCATTGTGGGGGAGCAGGGGGGCACTTGCCCCGGGTGCAGCAGGTCAAGGGGGCACCAAAGGGGGGCCTGAGAACAGGTGGGGGCACCATTTTGAATCTTTGCCCACGGGTGCCAGGAAGACTAGCTGCTCCTCTGCCTTGGTAAGTTCAATGGTGCAGAACAAGGCAGAATCAGGCTCAAATAAAGAGCAGCTTTGGTCGATTCCATCTTGTTATAGAAAACCAGGTGCATGACACAGAGGTCCTTCCCCATCCTTCTTCAAAGGAAAAAAAACAACCTTCCCTCAGGATGTAAAAAACATTGTCCAGCTCCGGAATTCCACCCTCAAATGTTTTTTTGACAACAAAGATGTGAGGCCTGGTCACTTTCTCCCATTAGCAACGGCTTCCAGGTCACCTCAGAGCCATTTGATTTGTGTTGTTGTGGTTACTCTCCTGCTGGACAACCATAAGGTCAAAAAGTTTTATTGGTCGTGGCTCAGTAAAGACAATATTGGGAAAGATGGTTGTAAACAGATCTTCAGGCCTGAGAGCAGAACACTTACCTCTGATATTTGAGTCATGGCTTAACAACCATGAGATTGTTTTCAGGGCATGGGTTTCCCTCACGTTATTGGGGACAGAGTTTCAAATGTGATGTCTGTGATATCTGAGCTCACCACCGATCATCAGTGACCAGGGATGATTTCTCCATGCTGCAGTATATTTCTTCCCAATCTTCCTTTTCTCAATGAGGCCCTGGAAATGAGCATTTTTGGATTAAAGTGGACCAAAATTTTGACTATCCTGGCTTTAGGTCCACTCCCCCACTATATGAAACCCCCCAGATCTCCAGAGGAAACTCACCTCATCGTGGTCCCATGGCACATGCACGGTCGCTAGTCCAATCAAAGCACTCGCGGCCGCTATGCACGTCTAGCCCGATGTCTTAGCTCAGCGGCTCCGAGCGCTTGCAGCCACATCTCGCGCTTCCCTCTAACTGCCAAAGGAATAGCGGGAATGCGGCCGCGGCCTGCACATGCGCCGTTGGCCCGGATTGAGGTAAGTGTAGCAGGCGACCTGGGGGTTTCACACAGCGGGGCATCCTGATTTTGGATGGCCCACCACAGGGAGGTAATAGATCGTCCCAGGAATCGTATAGATTCCCTGGCCGATACAGCTGGGTTTTGTTCCACTTTAAAGCAGACCAACACTGGGATTTTGCCCCATCTAGGTTTTGGTTCGCCTCATAAGGGAATCCCAATTTATGATGCTCTGCTGTTTAAAGTGGACCAAAACCCACGGATATCATCAGCTTACAGATTCCTGGACCGATTGTTTCCCTTCCCCCGGGGCATCCAAAATCGAGAAGCCCCGCTGTGTGAAACCCTACAGGTCGCCCATAAACTCACCTTCTTTTCTGATCCAATGGTGCACGTGCAAACCGTGCCCACATCCCCGCTATCCCTCTGGCAAGGCGCGTGTCCACATCAGGCATTTGTGAATGGCCGGCGTGGGCACGCTCCTTGTTAGAGGGTGTGGTCGCCAGTGCGCTTGTATTAGATGAGCTCCTGGACGAAGGGGCTCGAGCGGATCAGAGTGCTGATTGGATGAGTGCTCAGTCGTTCGTCATAGGACCGGGAAGAGATGACTTTGTTCGGGCGACCTGGGGGGTTTCACACAGCGGGGCACCATACCTACCAACTTTTACGGTGGGAAAGAGGGACATTTGTTAAATTAGGCCACGCCCCCTAATTGAGGGATGAATAGGAGATAGGGTGTAAAATTTAAAACAATATAAACCCTTTAAATAGGCAAATGAATCATTTATTGATGCAGATATGCATGTTACACCCTTAAAGAGGGACAGGAGGACATGGACTCAAAAGACAGTCCCTCCAAATCAGGGACACTTGAGAGGTATGGGGCACCCCTGAAAATCCTGGGTTTTGGTCCACTTTAACACCCCGTAGAATTGCCAGATTCGTATCTGCTTCCTCTCTCCCATGCACATGCATAGGCTTCCCTGCAGTGCTGCTCCCTCAGCAGATATGCTGCCAGGTTGCTTTTAGACTCTAGGGTGTGAATTCTACCGTTTTGGTCTACTTTAAAGGATACAACCAGGTAATTCTTATCACAGCATCCCCAAAATTATGCCCGGAGGTCAAAAAGTCATTTCAGCTTATGGTCTATACCAGCGATACTCAACTGGCAGACCGGGGTCCGATTGCGGACCTCTGAACCAGATTTCCGGACCCCTGCCGTGACAGCCCTGCACTCAATACGTAGCTCCTGTTTTTCGTAGCGCCCTGTAGGGTTTTTGGGATGGGGCAAGCAGTCTTTTTTAGTTTTGCCTGGGGAATCTATAGGCCCTCCCCAATGTGCTGATTTCTAACTATCCACCCCCCCCCCCCGCAACAGCCTTCCGCCCGGACCTTCACCTCTCACCAGATGCCTTTAAATGGACCTTTACAAGAAGTGGTTGAGTACCCCTGGTCTATACTCTCACACCACCACTGCTTGACGGCCAGGGTTTATCGTAGGATTACTTGGCACCACACATAGCACGTCCATGAGGAGACTTTAAAAATACCCTCCAGTTGTCCTATAAAAGGATACTCACCAGCTATCCCCTGGATGCATTGCTCCATAACTTACCAGTTTTTGAGTTCCAATCCTCGGCGTCCTGGCTTTCTCCATACATAGGAGAGTGCCTGCCATGTCCCACAGTTGCAGTGAACGTAGTTGGGTGCGCTCCAGTGACTTAGGTGCCAGGGGTGGTTGGGCGATTTTGAGCACCAATCTTGCTTTGGACAGCTTTGGGGGAGAAAATGTTTATTTTATTTATTTTATTACTGGAGAGCCCCTTTAAATATGGTTTGCTGTATTGAGATTATAAATTAGAATGGTCCACTGTCATGAGTCAAGTGGACCAAAACCCACGATAAGATTCCCGGGCCAATCAATTTCCTCCCCCACCCAAAAAAATCAGATGCCCCGCTGTGTGAAACCCCCCAGGTCGCCCCATACACTTACTTTGTTATCCTGTCCAATGGCGCATGCGCAAGCAGGACGCGTGCCTGTGCCAGGCATTCGGCGGGCACGCTTCCTGTTAGAGGGAAGCGGGGGATGCGGCCGCCGGCGCACCCAGAGCCGCTGGCCTTAGACAAAGGCTTAGACGACGTGACGTCAGCGGCTCCGGTTGCGCTGATTGGATGAGAGGCTGCGCATGCGCCGTAGGACCGGGAAGAGGTGAGTTGGCATTGGCGATTTGGGGGGTTTCACACACCGGGGCACCCCCAATTGGGGGGAAGGACCAAAACCCAGGATAGTCAAAATCCTGGGTTTTGTTCCACTTTTACATTTTAAAGTGGGACTACAGCACCCTAGGAAGGCAAGACGGGTGTAAGTCCCCTGTGACTCCAAAGAATATACTCGACTGTCTCATCACTGCATACCAAATACTTCTTTCAGACTGATGAAGAGCAGGAAGCCATATGAACACTTACCACATTTTTCCTAGTCTATGTCCAGAGGAGGGTCCAGAAGCCACAGCGCACACAGCAGGGGCTGCCACCTCCCCCACCTGGAGGCAGGACTGGCCCTAGGTTTATGTGTATAGAAGGAATGACAGTAATGACAGTAATTAAAGAGGAACAAAACCAGGTTTTGTTCCATGTCAGAAGTGGGATACCCGCTGTGTGAAACCCCCGAGTAAGCCAAAAAAACTCACCTGTCCAGGCTCAAATGGCACATGTGCGGGCTCTTGTGAATGACAGTCATAGCAGGTGGCTCCCATTAGACAAGAGCCTGTGCATGCGCTGTTGGAGCGGGGAAAGGTGAGTTTTTATGGGTGTCCTGGGGGTGTCACACAGTGGGGCATCCTGATTTGGAATGCCCCAGGGAAAAGCCAAGGCTGGCTGCTGTTGAGTTTCCTTCCACTTTAAGTAAAGAAGAAATAAGAAATAGAGGGGGTTGCAGAAAGAAAGAGAAATAACGAATTAAAGTGGACCAAAATCCAGGATTTGGACTATCCTGGGTTTTGGTCTGTGCCCTGATCGGGGATGCCCCGCTGTATGAAACCCCCCAGATTGCCGAAACCAACTCACCTCTTCCCGGTCCTACGGCGCATGCACGGCTGCTCGTCCAATCAGCTTGCTCGGATCCAATGACGTCGTCTAAGGCGAGCTGCTAGAGGCATAGAGGGGATACGGCCATGGCTGACGCATTCGCCGTTGCACCGGGAAAGAAGGTAAGTGTATGTGCGAACTGGGACGGTTCACACAGCGGGGCAACACAGTTTTTGGATACTCCAGGGGAAGGGAATCGATCGACCTGGGAATCTACCGATCGTATTACTAGAGGCGGCGGGGAGGCCGATTCAGTAATAGCGCCAGGTAGCGACAGATGAGCGCCAGTAGCGTGATTTTTACAGCGCCCGCTAGTATTCGCTGTGCTTGGCCGCTGTTCGGTTGTTGACAGCGACTCAGTCGGTGTGCAGTAATGTTGAATACGGGGTTAGGAGTCGCTGTTTGACAGGTTCCGCGCTGTATGGGAGCGCATGATAGCGAATGGGCATAGCGAACGGCTCCCAGCATATTCATTAACAAATCACGCTCAAAAAATTCTCGCGCTGTGAAAAGCTTGTTTAAACCCCAGAGCGCTGGCGGCGATGGCTTAAAATACCATTTTGTGAAATACTCACCTGTAAAATGGGTATTATAAGTATGTCACACACCCCGCTTCAGATATCCATAACACATGGGTAATACCTCCTTAAGAGGGCGTTTCCTGCAGAGATGATGCAAAGAAAAAAGCCCCTCCCTGCTCCATAAATACCTGGGCCCTCCCACTCATTACCCAGTATACAGAAGCAGCAAGAAAGGGACCAGGAAGAGGCAACAATAAACAAAGAACCACGCAAAGTGCCCAATACAGAGTATCCAGAATACCAAACAAGGGCGGGTGAAGCGGGGTGTGTGACATACTTATAATACCCATTTTACAGGTGAGTATTTCACAAAATGGTATTATTCTAAGTATGTCACACACCCCGCTTCAGATATCCATAACACATGGGACATCCAAGAGCAGTGTCCATAAAAGGGCGGGAAACCCAAAGAACAAGGTAACAAGGCACAACCTATGCCACAACAGTTTGTAGAACCAGGCGGCCAATACCAGCATCCGCTGAGGCCCGAACATCAACCTTGTAAAACTTGGAAAAAGTGTGAACAGAAGACCAAGAAGCGGCCTTGCAAACCCGTGCAACAGAGGCCTGGTGCTGGAAGGCCCAGGACGCTCCCAGAGCGCGAGTAGAGTCAGCAGTAACACGAAAAGGGGGACTCTTCCCCATGGCAGAGTAGGCCCCAACAATGGCCTGACTAATCCAATTACTGATAGACGATTTGGCAGGAGCCAAAACCTTCCTAGGCCCGGAAGGCACCACAAAGAAGGCGTCCGTCTTACGAAAAGAAGACGTGGCCACCAGGTAATATTTTACAGCGCGGACAACGTCCAAGGAATGCCAAGCCCTCTCCTTCTCATTCCTAGGATTAGGACAAAGAGAGGGCAGAACAATGTCCTGATTCAAATGGAAAGCCGAAACAACCTTAGGAAGGAAATCTGGCTTGAAACAAAACACCACCTTATCCTGGTGTCTTTCAAAATACGGAGCTTTAATGGATAAAGCAGCCAACTCAGAAACACATCTCACAGAAGCGATGGCCACCAAAAAAGGCCACCTTCTGAGTAAGGGACGACAAGGCAGCCTCATGCATGGGCTCAAATGGAGAACCCTGAAGAGCAGAAAGAACCAAATTCAGGTCCCAGAGCGGAACAAAAAGGCTTCCTAGGAGGCCGTAAATGCATAACTCCCTGGAAAAAAGTCTTGACCAAGGGATGAGGCGCAAAGGACCTTTAAAAGAAAACCGCCAGGGCAGAAACCTGCCCCCTTCAGGGTACTAATCTGAAGCCCCAGATCTAAACCATGCTGGAGAAACACCAAGAGCCTGGGAATAGAAAATTCCCGGCAAGAGAGGGACCCTCCCCCACACCAGTCAATATAGGACCTCCAAGACCTATAATAAATAGTAGAGGAAGACCGCTTCCTAGCACTGATAAGTGACTGAATAACGGCATCAGAAAGACCTTCCTCTTTCAAGATTGTGGACTCAGCAGCCACGCCGTCAAAGCCAGCGATTGTAAATCGGGAGGACGCAGACGACCCTGAGTGAGCAGGTCCGGACTTAACGGCAACACGAACTGGTCTTTCGCCAGACTAACTAGATCTGCGAACCAAACGCGCCTTGGCCACCTTGGGGCCACCAGGATCGCAGAAGCCCCTTCCAACGCCAGTTTGCGCACCACCCTGGCCAGCAGCGGAAACGGAGGGAACAGGTAAAGGAGACCCAGATCCCTCCAGTTCAAAGACATGGCATCCACCGCCAGAGCCAGAGGAACCTGCGAGAGCGACACAAAGACTGAAAGCTTGTGATTGTGGCGAGAGGCAAAGAGATCCACCGCTGGGGACCCCCACCGGAGACAAATCAGACGAAACACCCTGGGACTGAGGGACCACTCCCCCTGACGAGAGAAGGCCCTGCTCAGCAAGTCCGCCTCCGTATTTCCCACTCCCGGAATGTAGACCGCCGAGATACACGGGACGTGGGTCTCCGCCCAATCCAGAATCAAAGACACCTCCCAGAGGGCACTCCTGCTGCGAGTCCCCCCTTGGTGATTGATGTAAGCAACCGCCGTCCTGTTGTCCGACCGGACCTGAACCGGCAGGCCCTGCAACTGATGAGTCAAGCGAGAAAAGGACCAACCTGATGGCTCTCAATTCCAGAATGTTGATGGGCTCGTGAGCCTCCTGCGGACTCCATAGCCCCTGAAGCTGGCAATCCTTCCAAACACCCCCCCCCAGCCCGATAGGCTGGCGTCCGTGGTGACCGTTTCTCAGCAAGGGGCCAGGAAGGATTTGCCCTTCCCCAGATCGACAGACCCCATCCACCACCGTAGGGATCACCGAACCTGAGGGAACAACCGAAAGGGCCGGTCCAACGACCGCGGCGACCTGTCCCAAACCTTCAGCAGATGAAGTTGAAGCGTCCTCGTATGGAATTGCGCAAAGGGAACAGCCTCGAATGAGGCCACCATTAATCCCACCAGCCTCATTCCTATCCGGATGGATGGGTGAGGAGCTGTCAAGAGTAACCGCACTAAGTCCTGGATCAGAAGTGACTTGGCCTGGAGCAGAAAGGCCCGGGCCTGCGAGGTGTCCAGAGACATTCCCAGAAACGTCACAATCCTGGATGGACAAGGGAAGATTTGGGGTGAATGATCACCCAACCGAACCCCTCCAGAATGGACACCACCACACCGGTGCCCAACTCTCGCTCGGCCGAATGACTCCGCCATGATCAGCAGGTCGTCCAGATAGGGAACAATGCGAAAGCCCTGGACCCAGAGCAGTGCCATCACCCCCGCCAGCAGCTTGGTGAACACCCGAGGTGCCGAGGTGAGGCCGAAAGGGAGGGCCACAAACTGAAAGTGACGGTCCCCCACCGCAAACCTGAGGAGCCCCTGGTGCGCTGGCAATAACGGGATGTGTAGATAAGCATCCTTGACTTCTAAGGACGTCAGAAAAACTCCCTGCCGGAGAGACTGAATGGCCTAGCGCAAGGTCTCCATGCGGAATTTGCGCGGCCCGACGAACTTGTTGAGAAGCTTGAGATCCAGGATGGGGCGGACCGACCCGCCCTTCTTGGGCACCGTGAACAGATTGGAATAGAAGCCCCTGCCCTGTTCCGAGACAGACACGGGCCGAATGACATCCATGTCCAAAAGACTCTGTACTGCCCCCATGAGCCCCTGAGCCGCCAGGGGCTCTGAAGGCATCCGAGACCTTAGAATCTGGAGAGAGGGCGGAACTCGAACTCTAGCTTGTAACCGGAGGACACAACCTCCCGAATCCACCTGTCCGAGACTTCTTGATCCCAAACCAGGGAGAAGCGCATGAATCGTCCCCCCACCCGCAAGGGTGAGGGCGCCCCCTCATCGCAGAACGGGCTTGACCACCGGCTTGACTTTGTGCCCCAGCTGTATCCAGAGCGGGCACGTCCTCTGCCCCTGCTCCCCGAATCACTTCTGGAGGGACGAAATGTAGATCCCTTTACAGATCTGGCCCCCAGAAAGGAAGGGACAGCAGAGGTCGCCCCCCGAAAGGGGCGACGCTGCTTCTTACGCTGCGGCAACCTACCCCCCTAGGTGACCGAGTCCAAAGTCTCACCGAAGAGCCTCAACCCCGCAAAGGGTAGGGCCATAAGAGACCTTTTTTTTTTTTTTTTTTTTTTTTTTTTTTTTTTTTGGACATAAAGTCCGCCGCCCCCTGGCGCAGCCATACCGACCGCCGGGTAGTCACCAGTAAGGCAGACGTTCTACCACACATCATTAGGGTGTTGTCCAGGGCTGTCAAAACAAGGTTCAAAAACAGGTCGCAGCGTTAGAGGCTAAGGAACTCATTACTCCCTGGACGAAGACCAGAGGACGTCAGCAGTTCCTTAACCAAGGATCTGGCCGCCATCCATAAGCTTGGAGGCACAGACAGGCCGCATAGCCGACCCGACGCTAATGAACCCATGGCAAGCCATTTGATCAATGCGCTTATCCTCCCCGTCCTTGAGGGAGGACCAATCAGGCCTATTGAGGACCGAGGAATTGGACAACCCCAGAACCGGGGCGTCGACCTCGGGCGGGGAAGACCAGCGCTTGACCACCGGGGTAGGGAAGGGGTATTTCCTATCCCACCCCTGCGGGATGCCCGGCAGCCGTGCCGGCCTCTCCCATTCCTTGTCAATGATTTTGGAAAAATGCCGCTGCGTAGGAATTTCCAGGCGCGGCCTGGATTCCACAAACAGCTCACCATCCTGCTGCGATGCCGTTTCAGGAGGAGAGAAATTCAGAACCTCCAACATCAAGGCAAGGGCTTGAAGGGAGTCCGCCGACTTTCCCAGCTCACTAAACGCGGCATCAGCACCCGCAGGACACTCATCGTCGGTAGCCTCTGACCCCTCGGACACCTCTCCGTCCACCGGGACAGACCAATGAGACCAGTAAGAAAATTAATATCATCTCCATCATCCCCTTGCGGAGCCGGGGACCAATGTTTCCTCTTGGCCGGGACCTTGCGGACGGCCGACGAGGAACCAATCTTTTCCAGAGCCGCCAGTCTGGCGCAAACATTCGCCTGCGAATCCCTGCCCTCGACCGCATAGCCGGAGGCCTGCGTCAGGGTGGGAGGCGGAGATGACGCAGCCGACGGTGCTGATCCCGAAGGCTGGGATCCTGACTGCCGGGTAATGGTCAGCTGTGCACAAGCGATACATAGCAGTACAAAGTCCCCGAAATGGACACACCGCACATTATGCACTTCTTGGGATGCCCCGAAGGGGTGCCCGCTCCCGTATCCGGGGATGCCTCCATAAAGGTGATTTTGTGTGGTCCCTAAGACCCTGGGAATTACGCCAGTAGGCAACCCGGGATGCCCCTTTTAATGTCCCGTGTGGGAGGATAAACATAAAAAGGAACCCAGGGATTTAGGACAGGGAAGGGCCCAATGATCCCGGAAGAAGAGGATTCCCAAAACGGCCCCATAAATGACCCCTAAAGAATAATGGCACTACTACACACATCCAAGGCAATCAAAACGGGGCCCACAGGGCCACTCACGGTTAGCAGTCAGGCCAGGAAGTGCGGATGAAAACTCAGAGGCCTGATCACAGGAGGAGGAGGAAGGCCGCCATCACCAGAAGCTCCGCAGGAGCCAGCAAAGAGGAAGAAAAGGCGCGATTAGTGACCGCGTCATATGACGCTCGCGCCCCCCCCCCCCCCCCCCCCGACACACGCAGCCTGCAAAAGCGCGCCAGCGCTGAGGAAGGAGAGGGGCGGGGTCGCGGCGATGACGCGCCGCGAGCTGGCCCCGCCCCCCCCCGCCATTGAAACCAACAAGGAAAAAGGGCTTATGCGCAGCAGGCGCCGCCGCCGCGGCGTCCGAAAACACCGCCCGCCGGGTGCCCCCGCCACGCGGGGCACCCCCGGGCAACCCCAAAGGCACGATCAGACGGGCCGCGGCACGCGCCGCCGCTAGGCCCCGCCCCCAAGCAAAACAGGCCCAGGCGCGAGGGAACAGTCCTCACGCCTGGCGCCAAAGGCCAGCGCAAACGCGCTGCTCCAAGGAGAAGTGAAACACACCTAACACACATTCACAACATGGGGAAAAGGCGGGAGGGAGGGGAGGGGGGAAGGGAACCGCGGGCCCTACAACCCCAAAATCCAAGGGGAACTAGCCTGACATATAGGGACGGGGCATCCCAAACCGGGATCACCAACCCGGACCGCCGCCTACCCTCTTTTGCAGGGTCTCACGGGGGGGGAGCGCAGCTCCGCAGCACAGTGAGTGCTCCTATACCCTCGCTCGGCCAGCAGCCTAGGCTGAGGAGGCATACATAAGTGAAAACAGGGGATCCCTAGGGGAACAAGAAAGGGGCCGAGCGGAAATAAAATACAAACAGGCCGGGGGCAACCCCGGCTACCTTAACTCCCCCTGAGCAAGGAGGAGGCATCATCTTCTGACTTGCTCGCCGTCTTGCAGAGATGGACAACTGGGTAATGAGTGGGAGGGCCCAGGTATTTATGGAGCAGGGAGGGGCTTTTTTCTTTGCATCATCTCTGCAGGAAACGCCCTCTTAAGGAGGTATTACCCATGTGTTATGGATATCTGAAGCGGGGTGTGTGACATACTTAGAATAAGTAGTTTTTAACCCCCAAACATCCATATTTTTTGATTAAAAAATTAAACAAGTTTTTCTAAACATTTTGTAATATGAATACATTAATATCAGACCTATAATATCAATTCTGCACAAATTTTTTTTTTTAATTTTTTTACCTTAAAAAAAATATCTAACATTGCAGAAGTGGTCACAGAATTTTTGACATTTAAAAAAAAATAAATAAAAACAAAAAAACATTAATAACAATTAAATATGAAGATTTAAAGATTGCTCCATTGAAATGCATTGGAGAGCGCCAGGTAGCGAGAGGTCATACCTGGCGCTGTGATGGGATTAGCAGCGGCGCTGTTCGTTGCAGAGCTGACGCTCTCGCCGGCGCTAGCCTCATTTAGCGTGATAAATGCGTGATTGTGTCCGCCGCCGGGCGTTCTGGAGTCGGTAGCCACCGATAGCTGGCGATACCTGGCGCTAGTGAGACACTACCTGGCGCTATCCCTTGATAAATAAGGGCCTTAGTGTAAAGCTCCGGTGCTCTAGGTTCAGCAGCGCCATGTATTTCCTTTCGCTCAGTGTCGCTCTGCCATACATTTCAATGGGGTTTCATTTGGTTGTGGTTAAATAGTGTGTTGGGTGATTAAAATTATTTTTTGCCCAAATTTTGATCATGTGTGACCTCTCCTGGCTACAAACACTTTTATACATTTTTTAAAATATTTTTATACAGAATTGTATGTGCAGGTCACAATGTTAAAGAGTCATTGTCACAAACAATGTCATTCCATGTGTTTTCGCTTTGTTACTGGTGGATATGTGTTCAGAAACAGCCTTTGATCACACAGCATCTGGCGCTCTATGCTACAGCGCCCAGCTTTAGAGTGTGTGCAGTTTTTTCTTAAATATGGTGGGGAGCACCAATGGCCGGACGCACTGAGCTGGCACTACCTATCGCTCGCTGCAGCGTTGTCCTCTTGTTAGATGTGGTGTCGTCTTGGGCGCTTTGACCTTAGGACACCACCTAGCGTTCTCCATTGGCTCTGCAGTGAATCAGGGAGAGCGCTTCTACAGCACCCCCTACAGACATCACATTCATCAATGCCGGCCAGGATACTACAGCGACCGCTACGCTAGGTTACAGTGACCGACATCCATTTGCAGCGTCTGCTAGCGGTCGCTCTAAGCGCCGCTATACAGACGTTCACATGGCGATACGTGGCGCTAGTAATCAATCAGCCTACACGTGACAAGAAAATACTTCCTTAAAAAAAATAGATATATAAACATAGTTCAAAGATTGACAAAACATGACTCAAAAAAACCTATTCACTGCAAATGCAAGTGTATGAACGGGCACTAATGCTCTCTTCAAGTCAAATTTGAAAAAGGAAACCCTATCATACTAGTCTCCCATTGGTTGATTGTCGAGGGTCCCAATGGCAGAGACCTGGTTGATCAGCTATTATCCATAGATCAGCAGGAATAGGGCGACCAAAGCAACGAGGCGCCAGCTTCCCCTGTGCTGTGGAGGCTGATTCATTACTAGTGCCAGCTATTGGCAGATGAGCGCCTGTATAGCGGCAATTAGCGGCGACCGCTAGTGTACACTGTAAGCAGGTATCGGGCGCTGTAACAGAACATATCATTCGCTGTAGTAACTTGGGCCCTTATTTATGAAGGAATAGCGACAGGTAGCGACTGGTGAGCGGCCGGTAATGACGGGCCCCGCCACGAGAATGCCGGCTCCCCACCACAATCACACATTTATCAAGCCAATCCTGCTTAGCCGCTGAGATAGCGCCATATAGCGACTCATTCATCATTATTCCAGCCTCAGCCCACAGCGCCAGCGAGCGACCTTGAACAGCGACAGGTATGACCTCTCGCTACCTGGCGCTCTCCAATGCATTTCAATCGGACAATCTTTAAATATTCATAATTAATTGTTATTAATGTTTTTTTTGTTTTTTTTTAAATGTGAAAAATTCTGTGACCACTTCTGCCATGTTAGATATTTTTTTTAAGGAAAAAAAAAAAAAACACATTTGTGCAGAATTGATATTACAGGTCTGATATTAATGTATTCATATTACAAAATTATTTAAAAAACTTGTTTTTTTTGGTTTCCAAAAATATGGTTGTTTGGGGGTTAAAAAACTACTTTTAACCCATCGCCGCCAGCGCTCTGGGGTTTAAACATGCATTTCACAGCGCGAGAATTTTTTGAGCGTGATTTTTTAATGAATATGGTGGGAGCCGGTCGCTATGGCCAGTCGCTATCATGCGCTCCCATACAGCGCAGAACCTGTCAAATAGCGACTCCTCACCCAATATTCAACATTACGGCAAACCGACTGAGTCGCTGTCAACAACCGAACAACGGCCAAGCACAGCGACTACTAGCGGGCGCTGTGAAAATACTGCTACAGTCGCTCAACTGTCGCTATCTGCCGCCATTAATGAATCGGCCTCTTGGCCGGCATTGATGAATGTGATGTATGTTGGGTGCTCTAACACCAGTACAGCGCTGCAGGGAGCGAAAGGTAGCGCCAGCTCAGTGCGACTGACTCCCAGACTTATAAAAATAGGACACACACACAGCGTCGGGGTTGGTTGCTATAGCATAGAGCGTCAGACGCTGTGCGAGTTTGTTTTTGGACACATATACGCCTGTAACAAAGCGAAAACACATGGAATGACATTTTAGTGCCAGACCTGTAATGAAAATTCTGCATAAAAATATGAAATAAAAAAAAAAATTAGTTTTTCCAGGCCAGGAGAGGTCACACAATTATTTGAGAGATTAGAAGGAACTTCTATTGAAATGTAAGGGAGAGCGCCAGGTAGCGACAGGTAATACCTGGCGCTATACGCTGAGCCGCCTGTAATGATGAATCTTAGGCCCTTATTTAACAAGGGATAGCGCCAGGTAGCGACTGGTGAGCGAACGGTAATGACGGTCACCGCCACGAGAACGCCGGCTCCCCACCACAATCACACATTTATCAAGCCGATCCTGCTTAGCGACTGAGAGAGCGCCAGATAGCGAATCATTCATCATTATTCCAGCCTCACCCCACAGCGCCAGCGAGCGACCTTGAACAGCGACAGGTATGACCTCTCGCTACCTGGCGCTCTCCAATGCATTTCAATGGAGCAATCTTTAAATATTCATAATTAATTGTTATTAATGTTTTTTTTTTTTTCAATGTCAAAAATTCTGTGACCACTTCTGCAATGTTAGTTTTTTTTTTTTATGGTAAAAAAAAAAAAAAAAAAATTGTGCAGAATTGATATTACAGGTCTGATATTAATGTATTCATATTACAAAATGTTTTTAAAGACTTGTTTTTTTTTTGTTTCCAAAAATATGGTTGTTTGGGGGTTAAAAAACGACTTTTAACCCATCGCCGCCAGCGCTCTGGGGTTTAAACATGCATTTCACAGCGCGAGAATTTTTTGAGCGTGATTTGTTAATGAATATGGTGGGAGCCGTTCGCTATGGCCAGTCGTTATCATGCGCTCCCATACAGCGCGGAACCTGTCAAATAGCGACTCCTCATCCAATATTCAACATTACCGCACACCGACTGAGTCGCTGTCAACAACCGAACAACGGCCAAGCACAGTGACTACTAGCGGGCGCTATGAAAATACCGCTACAGTCGTTCATCTGTCGCTACCTGCCGCTATTAATGAATCGGCCTCTTACACTGCATGACGCTGTTAGAGTCGCTCACCAGAATCGCCTACATAAATGTGGTTTTGCCTACAGCGCCCGGCGTTCACCAGACGCTGCCTGCCGCTACGAGGCGCTACCTGGCCGTAGACCTTCATGAATAAACCCCATAGAAAACAGCTACTACAGCCGAGGTTTTGGCGATCACAACAGATCAGTTTATTAGGGGCAGATTTTAGGATTTCCACCATAACTGAAATTGTAAATCCCCCGTCATGTAAATGAACTCAAACTTTCCGAAAATCAATCGCTTCACCGCGTTACATGCCAAGATGACTTGGTGATCAATAAACTCATTCTGATTCTGAATCACTTGAGATGCTAACTATTCAAAATGTTTCCACTGTTAATGACTCCCGGTGTTGCTACTGAAACATGCATACAGTATTCATATGCTAATTGTCTCTTAAATATGCAAATCAAAAACAGGTTGGGGGTTTCTGCCACGCCTCCCTGCCGTGTGGGCCCCACTATCTAACCTCCCTTATTGTATCTATTCTGCTGGGTGTCTGCACTGTATACACATCCTGGATATGTTTTATTATTATAATCATCCCTGTAATACAATAACATGCTCTTACTTTTTACATTTTATTAAACTTTACTGTTTATTTAAAGGGGGACCTTGAAAAACAAAATGATCCAATAATAAAAGATCGCAAAATGAGCATTTGTTTATATACCCGGCATCAAGAACATCCAGACAAGCTTCTTTCTTTTATTGGAAGGAAAAATAATCAGGTAATAAAAATACCATTCTGCTTAAAGAGGATTTCCAGTTCTCTGCTGACGTCCTCTTTAAAGTGGAACAAAACCCAGGATTTTGTCTATCCTGGGTTTTGGTCCTTGCCCCGGGCAACCCGATCGGGGGTGGCCTGCTGTGTGACACCCCCTAGGTCGCCCGCACAAACTCTCCTCTTCCCGATCCTACGGCGCGCGTATGGGTCGTCCAATCAGCGCGCTCGAAGCCGCTGCCGCTCTTCGTCTAAGCCCAATGGCTCCGAGTGCAGTGGTGGCCGCATCCCCCGCTTCCCTCTAACAGGGAGCGTGCCTGCGCGGCCATTTATGAATGCCTGGCGGACACGTGCCCTGCTAGAGGGATAGCGGGATGCTCCCATGCATGCGATTATTTATTAATGGACTATGGCCCTTATTTAAGAAGGGATAGCGTCAGGTAGTGGCTGGTTAATGAGAGGTAGCGACTGGTGAACACTGGACACGGCACACAATTACACATTTATCAAGCAGAATCTGTTTAGCGACTGGGATAGCGCCATGTAGCGTCTGATTCATCATTTTCACAGCCTCAGCGAACAGCGCCAGCCTTGCACAGTGCCAGGTATGACCTCTCGCTACCTGTCGCTCTCCCATACATTTCAATGGATGAACCTTTTCTTCTCTTTAAACTGTTTTTTTTTTTTTTTTTTCAAAAAACCTCTTCTGGCATTGAGAAAGCAGTTTTTTCATATTTTTTTCATTTTTTATATATTTCCTAAGAAATAACATTACAGGTCTGGCATTAAAGTGTTCATGTTACAATGTTGTTACAATGTAATTCCATATGTTTTCGCTTTGTTACTTGTTGACAGATGCTTGAAAACAGACTTTCAACACACAGCCTCCTGTGCTCTGGGCTTCAAACAAGCATTTTTCAGCGCCAGAGATTTGTGAGGCTGTTTTTTTGCTGAATATGGTGTGAGTCGGTCGCTATGAGCAGTCGCTAACATGCGCTCCCATACAGCGCTGTACTGGTCAAATAGCGACTCCTCACAATGTTTTCAACATTACTGAACAGCGACTATAACGGCTATAAAGTAGCGACTCACTGCCGAGCACTGCAACTACTAGCTGGCGCTCTGAAAATGCCTGCTACAGACGCTCATCTGTCGCTACCTGGCGTTAGTGATGAATCAGCCTGCCCGTGTGTTTTAAAGT
Source organism: Gastrophryne carolinensis (assembly GCA_027917425.1). Lineage (NCBI taxonomy): Eukaryota > Metazoa > Chordata > Amphibia > Anura > Microhylidae > Gastrophryne > Gastrophryne carolinensis. Next base: position 443,659,422 of record CM051237.1, read on the forward strand.
GGACCTAAATAAAACAAGTACTGAGAATTTTTTAAACACGTTTGATGAGGTCAAATGATTGGGTCATGGGAATGGGACCCAGCCTTAGGGCCTCAAAGGTTTTGGAAGTGTACGGGCAACCTGAGGGTTCCACACAGCGGGGCATCCCGAATTTGGATGCCCCGGGCCGAAGGAATCGATCGCCCCTATAAGATTCCCTGTTAGATGGAAACGGGGGATGCGCCTGCCAGCGTGCTCGGAGCCGCTGGCCTTAGATGCTGGCTTAGACGTCTTGACGTCAGCGGCTCCGAGCGCGCATGCGCCGTAGGACCGGGAAGAGGTGAGTTCCGCTCTACGATCTGGGGGGGTTTCACACTGCAGGGCCCCCTGGATAGTCAAAGGATAGCTTGGGGGCAGTTGTGGCTTAGAAGTAAGGGAGCGGACTTGTAACCGGAGGGTGACAGGTTTCGAATCCCGGTCCTGGGACATGACTGAAGTGCTCTTGAGCAAGGCACCTAACCCCCCAACTGCTCCCAACTTACTGCTGCGGCGCTGTAATTAGGGCAGCCCATGTGTACACTCACTGCACGGATGGGTTAAATGTGGAGGACGAATTCCTATGAGGCCGATTCATTAATAGCGCCAGGTAGCGACAGATGAGCGACTGTAGCATGATTTTTTCAGCGCCAGCCAGTATTCGCTGTGCTTGGCCGGCGTTAGCTTGATGACAGCGACTCAGTCGGTGTGCGGTAATGTTGAATACGGGCTGGGGGGGTCGCTGTTTCACAGGTCCAGCGTTGTATGTGAGCGCCTGACAACGAATGGCCAGAGCGAACGGCTAGCTTCATATTCATCAACAAATCACGCTCCGAATGTGCTGTCGCTGTCCATTCCTTGTTTAAACCCCAGAGCGCTGGCGGCGATGTGTATTAACTAGTTTTTAACCCCTAAACAACCATATTTTTTGAATGTAACATTATACATGTTTTTAGAATCATTTTGTAATATGAATACATTAATCTCAGACCTGTTAGATCAATTCTGCACATATTTTTTTTATTTTTTTTTTGACTTAAAAATAAATCCTAACATTGCAGAAGTGTTCTCCGATTTTTTGACATTAAAAAAAAAAAAAAAAAAAAATTAATACCAATTAATTATGAATAATTATAGATTGCTCCATTGAAATGTATTGGACATCGCCAGGGAGCGACAGCTCATACCTGGCGCTGTGAGGGAATTTGCAGCGGCGCTGTTCGGTCCAGGCGGCTTCATGATGAATGCCGCGCTAGCCGTCGCTCTCGCCGGCGCTAGCCTCATTTTGCTTGATAAATGCGTCATTGTGACCGCCGCCGGGCGTACTTGAGTCGGTAGTCGCCGTTAGCTGCCGCTACCTGGCGCTCATCAGACACTACCTGGCGCTATCGCTTGATGAATAAGGGCCTATGTCTGTGCAAGCATACAATGGCCATCTATGCATTTAGAAAAAAAAAATCCTGGGTTTGGTCAGGATTGCTGCTAGAGGCAGCAGGGGCATGCTGATGTACAAAGAAAGCATCTGGGGCAGGAAGCCATAAGAGGTACAACATGGACCAGGACGGATGGGCGATGCCAGTGGTAGTTGTAAACTGTGGGGCACTGTGATGGGCAATCTGATGACAGAACTGGCCAGAGAATAAAAAAATATTCCGATGATTTCCTTAATGTTGCTGGTGCCTTCATGCTGCCTCTAAATAGCCGGCCATTATGGGATTTCAAGCATTTAAAGTGATGGTTAGAAAAATGGAATTAGCTCCCGGGGGGGGGGGGGGGGGGGTGCACAGATACATCACTGCCAATGTCCCCGCCAGCCCCCTACTGTCAGCTCACACTGTGGTCTTTATGGTGAGTGAAGGGACTGTTAATCACCTATTCATATCCATCCCACATACTGTCCGACTGAAACTCCTCATCACAAACGCACACAAGGAAAAGCTGAGTCTGCCCCCCGCCTTCCAACATTTATTGTGAGGGCCCACCATTCCCCTGTGTGTCCATTCAACTGAAAATCCCAGTTTCCCCCTCTGTCCACTTGTAAAAACCACAGTCGCAGTTTCACTCACCCTGGCGCTAATGCTCACAAAAACTTTTTTAGGATTTAGGGTCTCTCTGTGGGGGCGAGAGGCAGTTTGCAGAAGGATATAGCAGATCTCCATTTCCCTCGATGATGGCGTGCATGAAAGGGCAGCGGGGAAGCGGGTGACAATGGCAGGATGAGCAGGCAATTGTGAAGAGAATGGGAGGAAGAAGAGCTTGGGGATCAGCTACTTGGAATATTTGTGTTGTAAAGAGGCAGGAGGCCCAGGAATGATGGTTTCTTTTATTTCAGTAGCAGAAGGTTGAACTTAGTAACCATCTAACCATGCAGTGATCTTCCAGTGTTTCTAGAATGGCAACTATATGCTATACAAATAAACATCAATTCATTATTTAATTCTACACGGGCAGGACATCAGAAATGTCTGGGCCCCATACGACCTATTCCGCCATCTGGAATTCTAGGTCCAAGACTGGTCTTAGGATGGAAGGTGTCCTGTGCGACACAACAGGATGGTGCCGCTCCCACGCACATTTGCGCTACCTCCTCAGTCCTGGCTTACTGCCCCACATGGTTGCCGGCAGCTACTGGGGTTCACTGGAAGCCCTCTACACATCAAGCCTGATGCCACATGAGCATTCCCTAACCATTGGCTGCTGCTGCACTCCCCCATGTGTCCACTGTCAGCTGGTGGGGAGGCAATGCTAAAGTGGGGGATAATGCTAGGGGCAGGGGCATACATAGCCATGATGGGGCAGGGCCCCCATCATCAGCAAGTCATCATGCCCCCCCCCCACAGACACTCCCCTGCCGATCGCCAACTTTCTTTGAAGCAACGACATCAGAGATAAGGGCCGTGGGAGCACCGCTGTCAAAGGAGTAGGTTGAGATCGGATACGGATGCGCTCCTTGGATGTAGACAGGGCCCGCGGGAGATGCCGACGAAGAGATGGGACCCGCGCATGGCGCCGCAGAAGAAGCAGAGGGGAGGAGGCGGCATCGCTAGGTGAGTATGCAGGTAGAGGCAGTGGAGGCAGCATGTGCCACCCCCCCTTGTTCCACGGGCCCAGGGGAATGTGCCTGCACTACCCCTATGCTATGTACACTCCTGGCTAGGGGTGAGTGGATCATTTTGACTTCTGTCCCACTTCAAAGTGGAGCAAAACTTGTTTTTGCCATCTCTGCAGTCTGAGTCGGGTGATTCCTCACTGTGGGAAACCCACAGGGATTGCTGGTATACTTACCTCGCAAAGCCATACCATGGCACATGCACAGGCCACATTCCTGGCTTTTCCGGCCTGTGCTGTGCTCTGTGGACAATTAAAGTGGACCAAAACCCAGCTAGATCCATTCCCTCCCCACGGGGCATCCAAAATTGGGATGCCCCGCTGTGTAAAAGCCCCCCGAGACCGCTACACTTACCTTAATCCCAGTCCAACGGCGCATGCGCGGGCTGCGGATGCATCTCACGCCTCTTTCTAGCAGGGTGCGTACCCGCGCTGGCCATTTGTGAATGGCCGTTGTGGGCGCGCTCCCTGTTAGAGGGAAGTGCAAAATGTGTCTGCCAGCGCACTGGGAGCCACTGAGCTAAGACGCCACTAAGACGTGCATAGCTCAGCGGCTCCGGCGTTGCATGCGCCGTAGGACCGCGGTGGGGTGAGTTGATCCGGGTCGATCTGGGGGGTTTCACATAGTGGGGCACCCCCGATCTTGGTGCCCCGAGGGAGTGGACCAAAACCCAGGATAGTCAAAATCCACTTTAAAAACAGGTGGGCGGAGGGGGGTAAGCAAGCGAGTAACCAGTAAGCAGAGTGGGCAGGGGGCGCCAAGCAAGTGGGCAGCCCTCAGACAATGGTGCCGTGAGCGATGGGCCACCTGGCACACCCCAAAGACCGTCCATATATATATATATATATATATATATATTGCAGGAACACTGTTTTTTCAAAATATAAATGTGATGTTTATTAATTTAATAATTAACTAAATAAATAACAAACTCACAGAACCCTTTATGCAAACCAAAAACCCTGTGTTAGACTCCTTTCACATTGTGCGCTTCCGCCGCCATTGTGTGCTGCGTTCTGCCTGCCATGTGGTGCAGTGTGGTACACTGTCATACCTTCCAACTTTTCAGGGTGGAAAAGAGGGACAATTATGAAATTAAGACAAGTCCCCTCATTGGTTGCTGGATGGAACATAGGATGTAACCGTTACAACAATATAAACACTTTGAATAGGCAAAGGAATCATTTATTGCTGCAGATCTGCATGTTACATGTTACACCCCAAAGAGGGACAAATGAGAACAATGAGGGCCAGGGGGACATGGACTCAAAAGAGGGACAGTCCCTCCAAATCAGGGATACTTGGGAGGTATGCACTGTTGATAGCAGTCCCGACACGGGCGTAGGCACTTGGAGCAGCAGCGAGGGCAAGGAGTTGCGGGTGGTGGAAGGAGCACCGGCTCCTGTGGCGGCGACACCAGGTGGCGGTGCGTGGTGGCGACAGCCGGAAACGGGACCGGCATCCTCCTCCAGGAACTGCTGCAGCCACCTGGTGGCCTTCCACTAGTCCCTGCTGGCACCAAGGACTGAAGGCCCCAAAGAAGCTGGCTGCAGCAGTGCCAGACTGAATAATGGTTCCGGAACCAGCGGCGATGGATCGGGAGATGAGGGTGAGTACAGGGCTTTCACCGCAATGCATGCGCTTTACCTGTGGTGCCCATAGACTGTGGGGGCATGTTGCGGGCAAAACGCTGCATGTAGCATTTTGCAAAATGCATCACTCCAACGCGACGTTTCAAAAATTGGCCTCGATTTAATAAAGGTAGAAAAAAATTCTCATGGTAGTAAAAAAATTCAATTCATGAGAAAAAAGCCTGAGAATGTCACTGTTACTGAATCACTAGACAAAAAGACAATGAAAGTCAATGGCAGCTTTTACCACAGTGTAGAAAGGAGTAAACAGTTCTCTACTAAAAAAGTGCCATTGCCTTTCATTGTCTTTTAATCTAGTGATTCAGTAACAGTGACATTCTCAGGCTTTTTTTCTCATGAATTGAATCTTTTACTACCATAAGAATTTTTTTTCTACCTTTATTGAATCGAGGCCATTGTTACTGCAAATTCCACTACCAGCATAGTAAATAATTTTGCTGTTACACTGGAAGTATATTGGGCAAACCACTGAAATAGACAGGTAGGGACAGGCCCTCTTCTTCGGAGAGTTAAAGTGGACCTATCGCCAAGATTTGGACTATCCTGGTGATAGGTTCTTGCACCAAGGGCATCCGGAATGGGGTTGCCCTGCTGTATGACACCCCCCAGATCGTCTACTCCACTTACCTTTCCGCTGTTCCCAAGGTGCATGCACGGGCGCTCCTCCAATCAGCGCTTTCTGCCGTGCATACTATTGTATGGCGTAAAGCCGTTGTTTTGAATGGCGCATCAGCATAGGGACTGCTGGGGGCCAATTTGAATGGCTGGGTGCGGGAGAACGCACAGCTGCAGGGATGCTTGGGATACAGCGATAGCGTGCAATCGCAGCTAGGGACTTGGGAAATATACGGGGGCTTGCGGGCGATCTGGGAGGGCTCACACAGTGGGGCATACTGAATCGGCATGCCCCAGGGGCACCTAGTTGGCTGACCCTGGAGTCTTTTACACATACCTACCAACTTTTCAGGATGGGAAAGAGGGACATTTGCTAAATTAGGCCACGCCCCTCATTGAGAGATGGATAGAACATAGAAACATAGGCCCTTATTTATGAAGGAATAGCGACAGGTAGCGACTGGTGAGCGGCCGGTAATGACGGGCACCGCCACGAGAACGCCGGCTCCCCACCACAATCACACATTTATCAAGCCAATCCTGCTTAGCGACTGAGATAGCGCCATATAGCCACTCATTCATCATTATTCTCACCCCTCACCCCACAGCGCCAGCGTCCGACCTTGAACAGCGACAGGTATGACCTCTCGCTACCTGGCGCGCGAATGCATTTCAATGGAACAATCTTTAAATATTCATAATTAATTGTTATTAATGTTTTTTTTTTTTTTTTAAATGTGAAAAATGATGTGACCACTTCTGCCATTTTAGATAATTTTTTTAAGGTAAAAAAAAAATAAAAATTGCGCAGGATTGATATTACAGGTCTGGTATTAATGTATTCATATTACTAAATTATTTATTATTTTTTTTTTTATTTTGGTTTCCAAAAATATGGTTGTTTGGGGGTTAAAAAACTACTTTTAACACATCGCCGCCAGCGCTCTGGGGTTTAAACATGCATTTCACAGCGCGAGAATTTTTTGAGCGTGATTTTTTGATGAATATGGTGGGAGCCGGTCGCTCTGACCAGTCGTTATCATGCGCACCCATACAGCGCGGAACCTGTCAAATAGCGACTCGTCACCCCGTATTCAACATTACTGCACACCGACTCGCAATCAACAACCGAACAATGGCCAAGCACAGCGACTACTAGCGGGCGCTGTGAAAATACTGCTACAGTCGCTCAACTGTCGCTACCTGCCGCTATTAATGAATCGGCCTCCCCGAAGGTTGGAGACCATACGGTCCATCTAGTCTGCCCTTATGTGTATACTGTATGTTCTCTTTATCTGAGGATAGATGTGTGCTTATCCCAGGCATGTTTAAATTCAGTGACTGTTGATTTTTCAACTACCTCTGCTGGAAGTTTGTTCCAAGCATCTACTACTCTTTCTGTAAAATAATATTTTCTAACATTGCTCCTGATCTTCCCCCCGGATAGGTGATAACAGTTAAAACAATATAAACACTATAGGCAAAGCAATCATTTATTGATGCAGATCTGCATGTTACACCTCAAAGAGGGACAAAGGAGAACAACGTATCATCATGCCCCATGGTTACCTTTAAAGTAATGGTTACGTATAGCATATAGCATATATACATATAACATACCTCCCAACTTTTCAGGGTGGCAAAAAGAGACAGTTGTTAAATTAGGCCACGCCCCCTCGTTTATTGATGGATAGGAGATACATTGTAACAGTTACGACAATAGAAACACTTTGAATAGGCAAATGAATCAATTATTGCTGCAGATCTTCATATTAAACCTCAAAGAGGGACAAATGAGAACAAGGAGGGACAGGGGGACATTGACTCCAACGGGGACAGTCCCTCCAAATCAGGGACAGTTGGAAGATATGATATAGGGTGTACAGGCAATTAGAATACAAAGCAGCACATTCTGTATAGAGCAATAGTGTCATATTTCTGATGGAAAGGGTGAGGATGTAATGCGTTCTGGAGGCGAGAGAGCGACAATAAGGAGGTCACCAGAAGGTCGAGGAGATTTCCTGACTTCTTCCATGGAAGTAAAGGAAATCCCCCATAGGTTGGACTACAGTACTTCCTGATGCTCTATATCATAATCAGTTTGGACATACTCCGGAGTAGGGATGCACACACTGCGGCCTAGATGTCACATGAGGTCCTCACTACCCCCCATACCCCCAACTCTTAATACTGGGGTGCTAAAAAGCTGAGCTTGCCTTGACTGTAGTGCACGTGGCTGGCCACTAGAGCTAGAGCAATGCTAGTGCAATTCCTGAAGCACAATATGAGGCACTAATAAACTGCTCTGTAGAGGTGGGTGACACATATATTGCTATTTACTTCTCACGTGCAACTTCAATCTTCTGGAATGCCCTCCCGCACCCAATCTGCCACTCCACAACCCTCAAAACCTTCAAAGGCGCCCTTAAAACTCAGTTATTCAGACAAGCATATAATCTGGCCTAACCAATCTTCTAAAGGGCACATGCCACAAAGCTCAATACTGACTGTTTGTGATCCTTCCCCCTCGTCTTCACCCCTCTTCCTTTAGACTGTAAGCTCCTCGGGGGCTGGGCTCTCTCTCGTATTGTATCTTGTACTCAGAATATCCATTGTCAACTCTGTAAAACTGCATTTGAAATAGTCTCTGTACCGTATGTTTCTACCCTGTCTGTAATTACTACTTTGTAACGCGCTATGGAAGATGATGGCGCTATATAAATAAACAATAATAATAATAATAATAATATTTAGAGGCTGATTCATTACTAGCGCCAGGTACCGGCAGATGAGCGTCTGTAGCGAGGCGCTCAGAGCGACCGCTAGTAATCGCTGGTATCGGCTATGGTTTATGTTACCGAGCGCCTCAGTCGCTGGCCGGAATTGATGAATTTGATGTGTGAATCGCTATAACACCAGTACAGCGCTATATGGGAGCGAACGGTAGCGACTGGTCAGTGTGATCGACTCAAAGCAACTGTCCGTTTTTGAACACATATCCACCAGTAACAAAGCGAAAACATATGGAATTACATTGTTATTACATTGTGACATTAAGACTTTAATACCAGACCTGTAATGACAATTGTGCATAAAAATATAAAAAAAAAATCAAGTCACACGATGATTTGATAAAAAAATAAATAAATAAATAAATAAAAGAAAACCCTGTTTAAAGAGAAGAAAAGGAACGTCCATTAGAATGTATGGGAGAGCGACAGGTAGCGACAGGCAATACCAGGTGCTCTGGAAGCCAGAGCGTTGGCGCTATACGCTGAGCCATTTTGAGTTTTCCCAGACATTGCTGCAAACACACATCTAAACATTCTAAAAAAAGTCAGAGCTCAAATCCAGGGACAATGTCTTGTCTGTGATCTATGAGATCTATCCTAAACTTTGGTTTGGGCGCTTGATGTTCATTATCCTATTGCTGGTTGTCTCAGCTCTGCTGACCTCGCCTCTTACCACTGGGCATGCATTCTATGGCAACCCCTTGAAGTGGAACAATATTACGATGCTGCCCTTAGCCCCATAAAGGCTGTGCAGCCCTGCTCTAGACTGATGGCTTTAGTTAATTGAAGTGGACCCAAATCCAGGATTTTTACTATTCAGGGTTTTAGTCCTTGCCCTGTGGTATGCAGGTTGGGGGGAGCCCCGCTGTGTGAGACCCCCCAGGTCACCCATGAAAACAATGTCTAACGGCACATGCGCAGGCTCACAGCCAAGCAGCACACTCGGCTCCATTAGGCCCTTTTGGCTAGGAATCAGCTTAGTGACCAATAGAGCCAAATAAATGGCTGACACGGGTGCACGTCTGGCTAAAGGTATAGCGTAGAGCGGCCACGGCACGCACATGTGACGTTGGATCAGGATCACACAGATTTTGCTGGGGACTCAGGGGGTTTCACACAGCGCAGTATCCTAATTCAGGATGCCCTGGGGAGAGGGAATCGGACGGCCCTGGAGTCTTATAGATTCCAGGGCCGCCCAAGATGAGTTTTGGTCCAATTTCAAAAGCTATAGTCAGAAATTATCTCGGGTAGCTACTAACTAACCACCAGGGACCTCGCATGGCCAACTGGAAAACGCCATCGAAGTCAAACACGAGCAGCACCGAAGTGCGGCAAAATTGTTGTGGCAATAGGTGCAGGTAGGATATTTTTTAATGTGAGCAATCTGTATGTACAGGGTGTGGGAAACATATAAGATAGACTATTATTCAGGGTGAAGGTCCGCTTTAAGCTCATCACTTTGTGCCCCACCATCTACTGTTGTCTGGGGCTGCATGTGTGTGGATCGTTGCTGGCTACCTGGGACTTCAATTCCTAAGATGCTTTGGCCCTTATCTAACAAGGGATAGCGCCAGGTAGCGACTGGTGAGCGAACGGTAATGACGGTCACCGCCACGAGAACGCCGGCTCCCCTCCGCAATCACACATTTATCAAGCCGATCCTGCTTAGCGACTGACAGAGCGCCAGATAGCGAATCATTCATCATTATTCCAGCCTCAGCCCACAGCGCCAGCGAGCGACCTTGAACAGCGACAGGTATGACCTCTCGCTACCTGGCGCTCTCCAATGCATTTCAATGGAGCAATCTTTAAATATTCTTAATTAATTGCTATTATTTATTTATTTTTTTTTAAATGTCAAAAATTCTGTGACCACTTCTGCAATGTTAGATATTTTTTTTAAGGTAAAAAAAAAAAAAAAAAAAAAATTGTGCAGAATTGATATTACAGGTCTGATATTAATGTATTCATATTACAAAATGTTTTGAAAAACTTTTTTTTTTTTTTTTTCCCAAAAATATGGTTGTTTGGGGGTTAAAAAACGACTTTTAACCCATCGCCGCCAGCGCTCTGGGGTTTAAACAAGCATTTCACAGCGCGAGAATTTTTTGAGCGTGATTTGTTAATGAATATGGTGGGAGCCGTTCGCTATGGCCGTTCGCTGTCATGCGCTCCCATACAGCGCGGAACCTGTAAAACAGCGACTCCTAACCCTGTATTCAACATTACCGCACACCGACTGAGTCGCTGTCAACAGCCGAACAACGGCCAAGCACACCGACTACTAGCGGGCGCTGTGAAAATAACGCTACTGTCGCTCATCTGTCGCTACCTGGCGCTATTAATGAATCGGCCTCCCCGTTTCAGGCACAACCAGATGGAGTATACAGTGTGTTCCAGGCTGGTGGACACTGATTGGGCAGCCAAGCCACCAAAGCAGCCTGGCTCTACAGCAACCTAACAGGACTCCCAAAGCAGCCTTTAATTCCCCCAGCAGCCTTATAGGGTAATCCCAGCAGCCTTATAGGGTAATCCCAGCAGCCTTATAGGGTAATCCCAGCAGCCTAGTTCCATAGCAACCTAACAGTGGCCCGCAGTAGCCTAACAGGGTCCCATGCAGCAGCCAAAAATGGTCACCTGCAGCAGCCAGACAGGGTTCCCACAGCATCCTAACAGAGCCCCCTTAGCAGCCTAGCCAAAAACAATACTGTATGGAGGGCTCCACCAGACTTTCTGCCCAGGGGCCCCACCACAATTAATCTGGGCCTGATTTTACCATATAAAAAAATCATAATTTCATAGGGCTGCCATTAGAAATGTCTGGGCCCCATATAATCCCTCTCTTTTGGATCCGCTGCCATTACTTGTTAGATATGAACATCCTTTAATTTGACTCCATCCTGCAGCAGCTTCCACATTGATTCTCCTTGCCCCATGTTGGAGCCTCAAGATGCCTCAAGGTATAATAGTAATAATAATAATAATAATCTCAAATGTAGGCTATGAAAAGATGACGATTAAACCATCAACCACATTCTCAGCTGCTGCCAAAAGATTGCGCAGACTGATTACAAACAGCGACTCAACGCTGTCGCCAAGATGATTCACCGGAATCTGTGCCAGAACCACCAGCTGCCTGCAGCACAGAACTGGTGGGATTATAATCCCCTGAAAAAGTGGTTACAACTGAAACTGCAGAAATAATATGACATTTCTGGATATGAACAGACACAATTCTGAAATACAACTCCCCGGACGTCTCCATCGGGGAGCTGACGAGAAGCAACTCAAGAAGATCGCTAGATACAAGGACCTGAAGATCTCAATGCAACAGCTCCACAAGTTTCAGCAGAGGTCCCAGTGGTCAATGGAAAGCTGGGTGCTGTCCCAAAAGATCCCAAACCGCCTTTAAAACAAAAACACCGAAAAAACACACAGCGCTAAATTGCTTCAAAACAGAGATAAAATCAAATGTCCCAAAGCGCATGTGCTAAAAGGGATCTTCATATCGTGGCATACAATTTGAACAATAGTCTTTACTACATTTGCGGTATCCCACAGTGCATGTGCCTGTTCTCTTGACGTGCTCCCGTCTCCCGATGGTGCAAGGGTTCCTACCAGATAATGCCAATAAGATGGCTGATTACTTATGGGATGCCCAATCCAATAGACGCTCCAATTCACAATCCTTTTATTCTCTGCCTCAATGATCAGGGCGTATTAGAACCAAAGGAAGTGCATGCAAAATGAACAAAGACTAGTGCAATACTGTAACAACACAGAGGTATTTAATAAAGATAAGAATGCACTCACAAAATCAAAGTCTTTAAAACGCATGTAGCGTAATAAAACAGCAGCTCTCACCGCCCAGCTTAAAGTGGACCAACACCCAGGGGTGTTCGGCCCGGGAATCTATAAGATTCCGGGGCCGATCACCTCCCTCACCGCGGGACATCCGAGATCGGGTCCTGCGGGGTGAAACCCCCCCGAAAAGACCCAAAAAACCTTACCTTATCGGCGACGGAGCAGCCGCCGCCGCCTCCCGCGCACCCCTTTAGCACTGCGCGCGCCCGCGCTGGCTGTTTGTGAATGGCCCTGTAAGAGGGACGCGTGGGAGGCGGCGGTGGCGGCAGCTTGCCCATCGTCGAAAAGGTACGTTTTTTAGGGCTTTTGGGGGGGTTTCACCCCACGGGGCATCCTGATCTTGGATGTCCCGCGGTGAGGGAGGTGATCAGCCCCGGAATCTTATAGATCTCAGATGCCCCACTGAAGTGGACCAACACCCAGGATAGTGAAAATCCTGGGTGTTGGTCCACTTTAAAACGCTCCAATGTCCTTAGGATAAAATAGCGTAAGGGATCCGCGTTTTAGCAGCGTAACGTTCCAGTCGCAGTAGTGTCAGGTATGGGGGATCGCTGGGTGGGGGGGGGGGGGGGGTCTTGGTTAGCTTGGAGTGATGTTAGAAGGTTTTAGAATAAGCAGTCCGGTTGAGTGGGCTTCATGCTGGAGGCTACACCCAGCTCAAGTTGCCCTAAAGCAGTGCGGCCAACCAGGAATTCTCCCTGGGCTCCCTATGGGCAGCCCAACCCTGGTGGCCATAGATGTTGGAAAACATAATTGTATTCACATATAAGTTATATCCATGCATATGTTGTCTCTATGTATTTAAAGTGGACCAACATTCACAAACGGCTGGCGCGGGCGCGCGCACGTCTAGAGGGGCGCGCGGGAGGATAAGGTAAGGTTTTTTGGGGGGGTTTCACCCTGCGGGACATCCCGATCTCGGATGTCCCGCGGGGAGGGAGGCGATCGCCCGGGAATCTTATAGATTCCTGGGCCGATGACCCCTGGGTGTTGGTCCACTTTAAAGTGACAGAGGCGCTGAGGAAGCCATGAAAGGCGAAACTAGTATGCCCAACACCTGTCATTTTGAAGATCTTGAATGAATCCCAGGATACTGAATGGAATTGAATCATGGATTGTATAACTTTTGATGTGTTTATGTGATTATTTCCTTTTTTTATAGAGTGACTGTGAATTTAATAAAAAGTAGAAATTTTATATAATCACATTGTAATAGTGTTTATAAGAGCGAGGTCGGCTACATGGACAACGATAGAGATGGGGGCCTTGCCTTCCCCTAGATATTTGTACTAACTAAACAGTCCAGTATCCGTATCAGCTTGGAGCACAAGAATCAGGGGTTCCCATTAAGGGGGTTATTTAAAAAGGGATGGCGCCAGGTAGCGCCTCGTAGCGGCAGGCAGCGTCTGGTGAACGCCGGGCGCTATACGCAAAACTACATTTAAGAAAGTGAATCTGGGGAGCGCCTCTAACAGCACCATGTAGCGCCAGATGTATTATTACAGGCGGCTCAGTGTATAGCGCCGGCGCTCTAGGTTCAAAAGCGCCATGTAGTACCTTTCGCTCAGTGTCGCTCTCCCGTACATTTCAATAGGCTTTCATTTGTTTGTGTATAAATAGCCTGTTTGACAATTAAAATTATTTATTTATTTTTTGCTCAAATCATTGTGTGGCCTCTCCTGGCTGCAAACAAACACTTTTATACATTTTTTTGACTTTTTATATTTTTATGCAGCATTGTCATTACAGGTATGGCACTAAAGTGTTATTGTCACAGTGTTAAAACAATGTCATTCCACGTGTTTTCGCTTTGTTACTGGTGGATATGTGTTCAGAAACAGACTTTGATCACACAGCATCTGGCGCTCTATGCTACAGCGCCCAGCTTTAGAGCGCCGACCCTGGTTGTGTATAGTTTTTTGTTAAATATGGTGTGGAGGGCCGAGTGCCGGACGCACTGAGCTGGCGCTACCTCTCGCTCGCTGCAGTGTTATACTGTTTTTAGAGCCGAATAAAGGGGGGTTGGAGCAGCTCAATCACTATTATTTATACAAAATTATTATTATTATTCAGGGCCTGGGAACTAATATACCGCCCAGTTTAACCCTCTCATCAACTAAATATCAAGCAACAAACATGTCTAGCTATGTGGAAAGACAGAGATTTGGTTGCATATATCTGCAGATACATGTGGAAGCCACACTGCCCCGGCAAGGCACTCTGTGTTTAGTGTGGTCCCTACTCTTAATTCTGAGTCCCCAAAGTTGGGACATGCAATGCAGACAAATATCTGAGAGCTACTCACCTGGGAAGCTGCCAGCCTCCCTTTAGAACACTTCACAGGGAGAAATCCATATTGACTGAATTCCTCCCTGCTTGTGCTCATTGCCCCTTGCCGGGGCAGTGTGGCTTCCACATGTATCTGCAGATATATGCAACCAAATCTCTGTCTTTCCACACAGCTAGACATGTTTGTTGCTTGATATTTAGTTGATGAGAGGGTTAAACTGGGCGGTAAATTGGTTCCCAGGCCCTGAATAATTATAATAATTTTGTATAAATAATAGTGATTGAGCTGCTCCCACCCCCCTTTATTCTGTTGTTAGAGCCCCCAACACACAGCACTTTCATCAATGCCGGCCAGGTTACTACAGCGACCGCAACGCTAGGTTTCTGTGCCCGATACCTGCTTACAGCGTCTACTAGCGGTCACTCTAAGGACCGCTATACAGACGCTCATCTGGAAATACATGGCATTACCCTGTTTCCCCGAAAATAAGACACTGTCTTATATTAATTTTTGCTCCCAAAGATGCGCTAGGTCTTATTTTCAGGGGATGTCTTACATTTTTACAAATTTTTACAAATGAACCATTGCTGCAGATCTGCATGTTACACTTCAAAGACAGACAAATGAGAACAACGAGGGACAGGGGGACACGGCCTCCAAATAGGGACACTTGGGAGGTATGCTTACATCTATTAAAGGAAAGGCTTACCTCAGCCTCTCCAGCAAGCACTCACCTACGGTATTGTTGAAGCAGCAGGCGTCCAGTGAGCGATCAGACAGTGGGGCGGGTGATCAGAAGGCCCTCAGCCTGTGCCGCCTGATTCATTGGTGGATCAGCTGCTGGGACCACACCCCCCCCCAACTCCCGCAGGTAGCCGGCTCCGCTCTGTCAGGCGAAAGAGACAGGCGCCGCCGCTGCGGCCTCACATGGCCTTATGCCTCCTGCGGCCCTGCACTCTGCTCCAATGGCATTCCGGGACATTTCCTGAGGGGGCGGGGCGGCGGGACATAACAACCAATCTGTGATTGTCCTGCCCAGTTGCGAGGTACCGTATGCAAACGTCAGAACGTTGATTGGCCAGTGTCACCACCCGCCCTCCTGCACATCGGATGCTCATTCGCCGCCCTCCCGCATGACGGCAGCTACAACCCTGCGGCACTCACATCGGCCTCCCTCCTCGCTCCCGCCTTTCAGCTTGTCGGCCGCTAACTCCGCTTCCCTCCCCCACGCATGTTGGCTGCTACCTCTACCACCCTCCTGCACATCGCCACTCACCCGCAACCAGCCTGTTTCAGCTGCTCACCGACCTGAGCTTCACCCGAACGCCAGCAAATACGGTATTTTGGGGGGAGGTCTTATTTCGGGGGGGGTGTCTTATTTTCGGGGACGGCCTTATATTTAGCCTTCATGCTAAAAGCACAGTAGGCCTTATTGTCGGGGTAGGTCTTGTTTTCGGGGAAACACGGTAGTAGTGAATCAGTCTCCACATTGGGCAATTGTAATTTGGATGTTATAATAGGACCAGGTATGGGGGATCGCTGGGGGGGGGGGTCTTGGTAAGCTTGAAGTGATTGTTAGAAGGTTTTAGAATAAGCAGTCGAGGTTGAGAGGGCTTCATGCTGGAGGCTACAGCCCAAAGTGCGGCCAACCAGGAATTCTCCCTGGGCTCCCTATGGGAAATCCAACCCTGGTGGCCATAAATTGTTGCCCAATAGTGTGATGATTATCATACAGCCAGCTATAATCCCAACAATAGTTTTATCTTCTTTAAAAATATGGAAAGTAGAGATAAAAAGGATTATTTTCCATGGCGTTGTCTCAGAAGGAAACAAGACGTTATTCAAGAAGATACCGACTGTTGTTGTTGGTTTTTGTTTTAAATGGAGATAAAGTTCGCCGGTCTTTTGGAAGCCAAGAAAAATACAAACCTATAAAATCAGATGGGACAATCCAAACATTCTTCCCTCTTCCTGCTAGTCTCAGCATCTCCTCGCCAGTGACTCATATGAACTTTATTTGTTATTCTTATCAGGCCAAGGCGATTGCATAATTTCCTTTGCTGTGCGAAATAATGGCGTGTCTGGGGTCGCATTAATGCAGCTGTCTCCATAGATATCTCCTGACTCGCATCCCTAATGCTGAGCGCTGGGAGGCACCACGCAGGTAGTGGGATGGAGACAGACGCTAATCTCTTGGAAAGACGCAGGAATGTGCCCCACTTTCGCTACTGCCAGTCTGTGCTTGCTCCCGCCGGCGGCCCCGTGCCAAAGTGCTGGAAAAATGAAATCCCGCAAGGCTATGAAGTGCTATGGAAGAACAAATATTTATGTCATTTCCTGCTGAGCTCTATAGGCATACGACTGCCAGTAGATTATTAACTGCTCCGGGGGCGGACCGACTATGATAGAGGTAATGAAGGGGCAACTAAACCAAGAGGATCACATGATCCATCCCTGTGGAGCCTATGGGGGTTCTTTAAGAAGGCATAGCGCCAGGTAGCGCCTCGTAGCGGCAGGCAGTGTCTGGTGAACGCCGGGCACTGTACGCAAAACCACATTTATGAAAACAAATCTGGTGAGTGCCTCTAACAGCGCCATGTAGCGTCCAATGTATTATTACAGGCGGCTCAGTGTATAGCGCCGGCGCTCTAACTTCCAGAGCACCAGGTATTACCTTTCGCTCAGTGTCACTTTCCCATACATTTCAATGGCCGTTCATTTGCTTGTGTTTAAACGGCGTGTTTGACAATTTTTTTGGTTTTCTTTGCTCAAATCATTGTGTGACCTCTCCTGGCTGCAAACAAACACTTTTAGAAACTTTTTAGACTGGGAGGCCGATTCATTAATAGCGGCAGGTAGCGACTGTAGCAGTATTTTCACAGCGCCCGCTAGTAGTCGCTGTGCTTGGCCGTTGTTCGGTTGTTGACAGCGACTCGGTCGGTCGGTGTGCAGTAATGTTGAATACGGGGTGACGAGTCGCTATTTGACAGGTTCCGCGATGTATGGGTGCGCATGATAGCGACTGGTCAGAGCGACCGGCTCCCACTATATTCATCAAAAAATCACGCTCAAAAAATTCTCGCGCTGTGAAATGCATGTTTAAACTCCAGAGCGCTGGAGGCGATGGGTTAAAAGTAGTTTTTTAACCCCCAAACCACCATATTTTTGGAAACAAAAAAAAAAAAAAAATATAAAGAATTTAGTAATATGAATACAATAATATCAGACCTGTAATATCAATTCTGCACAAATTTTTTTACCTTAAAAAAATTATGTAACATGGCAGAAGTGGTCACAGAATTTTTCACATTAAAAAAAAAAAAAAAAAAAAAACATTAATAACAATTAATTATGAATATTTAAAGATTGTTCCATTGAAATGCATTGGAGAGCGCCAGGTAGCGAGAGGTCATACCTGTCGCTGTTCAAGGTCGGACGCTGGCCCTGTGGGCTGAGGCTGGAATAATGATGAATGAGTGGCTATCTGGCGCTATCTCAGTCGCTAAGCAGGATTGGCTTGATAAATGTGTGATTGTGGTGGGGAGCCGGCGTTCTCGTGGCGGTGCCCGTCATTACCGGCCACTCACCCGTCGCTACCTGTCGCTATCCCTTCATAAATAAGGGCCTTTTTATATTTTTATGCAGAATTGTCATTACAGGTCTGGCACTAAAGTGTTATTGTTCCTGTGTCATTCCATGTGTTTTATTACTGGTAGATATGTGTTCAAAAACAGACTTTAATCACACAGCGTCTGGAGCTCTATGCTATAGCGACCAGATTTAGAGCGCCGACGCTGTGTGTGTGTGTGTGTCCTTTTTTGATAAGTATGTTGTGGAGCACTGAGAGTCGGTTGCACTGAGCTTGCTCTACCTTTTGCTTCCTGCAGCGCTGTACTGGTGTTAGAGCACCCAACATACATCACATTCATCAATGCCGGGCCAGGTCACTGCAGCGACTGAGGCGCTCTGTTACAGCGCCCGATACCTGCTTACAGCAGCTACTAACGGTCGCTCTAAGCGCCGCTATACAGACGCTCATCTGCCGATACCTGGCGTTAGTAATGAATCAGCCTCCAGGAGCCAGCACTGCAAGAGATCAAGGCTGCAGGAGGTTAAGTAAATAATGGTGATTTTGTCAGCTCACAGTCTTTAGTTCAGTAGTGGGTCAGTTTTAAAGTGGACCAACACCCTCCACTGATCTTATAGATTCCCGGACCGATCAGTCCCCTGACTGCTGGGCACCCCCCAGAAACCCCTAAATCCCTACCTGCTCCACAATCCAGCGGCGCCCGCCGCCGCCTCCCGCGCGTCCCTCTAGCAGGACGCACACCTCTAGCAGGCGCGCTTTCTTGTACGTCGCTGCCTCCCGCTTGTACGTCGACGGGGATTGGCAGCAGTGGTCAAGTGGGAGCGGGGAGAGGTGAGTTTTTGGGGCTTTCTGGGGGGTTTCACACAGCGGGGCACCCCCGATCGGGGTGCCCCACCGAAGTGGACCAAAACCCAGGATAGTCAAAATCCTGGGTGTTGGTCCACTTTAAGGTCTTCTTATAAATCAAAATCTTTCTGATTTGTTGCTCTATTGTGGGTTTGTTCGTTAGTCACTTGGCACGGCCCATTCTCACTCTCATTGTTAAATGTATCCCATCTGTTGAATCTGTAGACTGGATTGTCAAATACCTTCATCCCTTTGTAATGTCTCACCATCTCCTCCGCTGGCCAGCTTCCAAATTCATTTTGCTGGTAAATCTATCCTTAGGATGTATTTTTGGCCTGCAAGCTAGAGGTTCCATTACAGTTCCTGGAATGCTCCGTGTTACCTCGGGATCACCTGCCAAGCGGCGAAGCCCCCGAAGGGAACGCACTTGTTGTGTAATCCAGAGACTTGTTTGGAAGCTGTGGGGGATGTCTGACTGGCAGGAGGAAGAACAAAGTACAATGTATTATTTCCCTGTTGAGTCGCTCCACCTTTCTTACTATAAAATAGAGCTACTAATAGCGTAAAACCACAGCCTTTTATTGCTCCAGTCATAATAAATGATGGCGGAATTCCACTTAAGACAAAGAGCCCTTATGTGCCCCCAGTGCAATACATCAAACCAGAGAAGGTTTCAATAGTGAAATCTAGACTAAGAAGAGATGAGAATGAAGCTGCCTGGACTATTGTGCAAACCCATACCTCCCAACTGCCCCTCAATTGGAGGGACTGTCCCTCTTTTGAGTACATGTCCCCCTGTCCCTTGTTGTTCTTATTTGTTCCTCTTTGGGGTGCAACATGCAGATCTGCATCAATAAAGGATTCATTCTCCTATTCAAAGTTGGAGTGGCTTCGGAGGTAAGTTGGAGGGCATCCAAAAATGTTACAGAAAACTCATAGAACAATACAGGCAAACCAAAGTCAAAAATACTGATACTCTTGGATCACCATAATAGTTCTGGCCATCCATCCCTTCCTCCCCATCTTCTCCCATCCATCCATCCCTTCCTCCCCATCTTCTCCCATCCATCCATCCATCCATCCATCCCTTCCTCCCCATCTTCTCCCATCCATCCATCCATCCCTTCCTCCCCATCTTCTCCCATCCATCCATCCCTTCCTCCCCATCTTCTCCCATCCATCCATCCCTTCCTCCCCATCTTCTCCCATCCATCCATCCATCCCTTCCTCCCCATCTTCTCCCATCCATCCATCCCTTCCTCCCCATCTTCTCCCATCCATCCATCCCTTCCTCCCCATCTTCTCCCATCCATCCATCCCTTCCTCCCCATCTTCTCCCATCCATCCATCCCTTCCCCTCTCCTCTCAACTCATCCCATCCATCCCTCTCTCCTCAGTTTTGCCCATCAATACGCTCCTCATAGCTCTAGCCATCCATTTCTCCCTCCAGCTCTTCCCATCCATTCATCCCCCACTTTTCCCAGCTCATCCTATCCATCCCTTACCCTTTCCTCCCATCTCATCTCATCCCATCCATCCCTTACCCTTTCCTCCCATCTCATCTCATCCCATCCATCCCTCTCCCCTCAGTTCTGCCCATCCATCTGCTCCTCATAGCTCTAGCCACCCATCTATTCCTCCATCTAGCTTTTCCCATTTATTCATCCCCCTCTCATCCTATCCATCCCTCCTATCCATCCATCCATCCCTTCCCCTCACCTCCCATCTCATCTCATCCCATCCACCCCTCTCCCTTCAGTTCTGCCCATCAATCCACTCTTCATAGCTCTAGCCACCCATCCATTCCTCCATCCATCTTTTCCCACCCATTCATTCCCCCCTCTCTTCCCAGCTCATTCTATCCATCCATCCCTTCCCCTCTCCTCCCATCTCATGTCCATCCCTCCCTCTCCCCTCAGTTCTAGCCATCTATCTGCTCCTCATAGCTCTGACCACCCATCAATTCTTCCCTCCAGCTCTGACCGAGCCCTCTGTTTTTAACCAAGTTTAGAGACAGATTGTAGGTTGGTCAGCAAGCTAACTGGGTTGAGTGCTGTGGCTCCTTTAAGACTTTTGTAACCTATTTGCCCTGCTAACATATACCTCCCAGGTTAGTTATAAAATGGTCTGAGCAGCTGCCACTCCCCATTTGTTCACTTTGAATTTGTGCAAGCACATGGTGTGTGGGGTCTAGGCTGTATTGCAAGGTCTTTGACCCTTCCACTCCATGGCTTGCACATGAGAGGTTTAGGGCAACCTCAGGTAAGCCTGCTCCCAATTTATCTATTGTACTGTATGTCCCAGATGGGCTCTCAGAGATTAGAGTTAGGACTGCACCCCACAGAGGCACTTTGGCGTAGTGGTGCAGCTTAAGCTACTTCTGCAGATGTGTGTGACCGAGTCCTCTGTTTTTAACCAAGTTTAGAGACAGATTATAGGCTGGTCAGCAAGCTAACAGGGTTGAGTGCTGTGGCTCCTTTAAGACTTTTGTTCCCTCCAGCTCTTCCCACCCATTCATTCCCCCCTCTCCTCCCATCTCATATCATCCCGTCCATCCCTCCCTCTCCCCTCAGTTCTAGCCATCTATCTGCTCCTCATAGCTCTGACCACCCATCAATTCTTCCCTCCAGCTTTTCCCATTTATTAATTCCCCCCTCTCTTCACAGCTCATCCTATCCATCCCTCATATACATCCATTCCTTCCCCTCACCTCACATCTCATCCCATCCACCCCTCTCCCCTCAGTTCTGTCCATCTATCCGCTACTTGTAGCTTTCCCTCCAGCTCTTCCCATCCATTCATTCCCCCCTCTCCTCCCAGCTCATCCCATCCATCCCTCATATACATCCATCCCTTCCCCTCACCTCCCATCTCATCTCATCCCATCCATCCCTTCCCCTCAGTTCTGCCCATCTATCCGCTACTTGTAGCTCTCCCTCCAGCTCTTCCCATCCATTCATTCCCCCCTCTCCTCCCAGCTCATCCCATCCATCCCTCATATCCATCCACCCACCCATCCCTTCCCCTATCCTCCCATGTGCTCCATGTAGACATTGCGCCAGCACTGCATACTGACGTGGCCCCAGTCCAATGCTGTTGCCATAGGTAGTTGTATTGTGCCCTCTTCTGCCATGGGCCTGGTAGCAGTTGCCTCCACTGCCTCTATAATATGTACGCCGTGTTTCTGTATGCTGATAATGAAAAAAGGAGGCCTGAGTTGTTTCTATTCACAGCAACAATAAATGCTCCCATTAATCTTTTAATAATAAATGATCATATGATATAAATAGGACAATAAGCAGACCTTCTGGAATGACCCCAATGAACGCCATATGCAGGAAATCTATATGCAGATCTGGGCCAACGAGCTCTTCTGTCATCAGACATGGACTGTTTCTAATCACATACAGCACTAATGTAATACACAGCTATGAAGATTGTCTGAAGATAAGGCCAGACACCCGGCAAGTTATTAGCAGGTGAGTAATGATGTCTTTATTAAGAAAGGTCATTTTCTATTGTGCGTTACAGGCGTTACAGTGCGTTGCTCACTATTCATCATCGCTGCTCTTACTCATGGCCTCAACAAACTAACTTCTATAGATTAAAAGGACAACTAAACTGAAAACGCGACAGGCGTCGGCTGGAGGCCTCCACTCACCTGCTTTCTATTTCTATTAAACTGGACGCATATTGTACATTTTTCACGTAGCCCGGAACGTCCACCGCTTGCATTGCGACACTGGAACTCTACTTTCTGGCGAGCCAATGGAGCAGCATGGCGCACGCGTGTGGGGGTGTGGGAGGGCTTAGGCGGGCGGAGGTAAGCAATACACTATTAAAGCGGACCTTCACTCTGAATAAGAGTCTATCTTATATGTTTCCCACACCCTGCACATACAGATTGCTCACATTAAAAATCATCCTACCTGCATCTACTGCATGTTATGAGCCTTTAAACATCCAAGATGGTGGCTTATGGAAGCCGCCATGTTATCAGGCAGCCTGCAAACAGGAAGTGCCTCCTGACTGTGCTGCTCTGCATTCTGGGACTGCTGACCTTTTCCTGACCCCTGCTCTGCTCTGTCTGAGCAAAGCACAGCTATAAC
The DNA here is from genome assembly GCA_027917425.1 of Gastrophryne carolinensis. Taxonomy (NCBI): domain Eukaryota; kingdom Metazoa; phylum Chordata; class Amphibia; order Anura; family Microhylidae; genus Gastrophryne; species Gastrophryne carolinensis. The sequence goes on from CM051237.1 coordinate 443,682,303, forward strand.
CCGCCCCCCCTGTACCTTATCCCACTCTCCTCTCCTCAGTAAGTGTGATGCTTCTGAGTCAAGATGGCGGTGCCCGTATCCTAAAGTCCTAAACAGAGTTGCAGCCCAGTGGGGGAAAGAATAATAAGTTAGTGACTAAAAACGTTAAATATATTAATTTTAGATGCTGGGGAACCATTTTTTAAGAGTTTGGGCTTTTCATTAAATCACGCTGAAGGTCCGGTTTAACAAAGGGACCCTCGACTAGTCCCACAGCCCCTACAAATCTGCCGCACACGCGAAAATTCACTACTATGATAGTCAAGACAATTATAAAAATGTATAAATTTATTAAGCCATCCTTAAAAACTATTTACAAACAACATGAACGACTCATTAAAAAACATAAAACACATACAATACGCTGGGGGGGGAGTATTTATCCCTCAATCGACTCTCTTATTATTGTAAATTCAACAGTTCATCCATTATTAAATAAATATAGAAATTAATAAATAATCCAAATGGATCCATTCAAAATATATATATATGGCATGTGGAGAAAAAAGCAGCAAAAGTAATGAATTAATATATACAGATATGTAAAAAATGGTGCTAAAAAGAAAAGTATGTGTTAACTAAAATCAGCAGGTCAATAAAGCTGCTGTGTGCAAATATGCAGTGTTATTTATATAAAGAGGCCGATTCATTAATAGCGCCAGGTAGCGACAGATGTGCGCCAGTAGCGTGATTTTCACAGCGCCAGCTAGTATTCGCTGTGCTTGGCCGGGGTTTGCTTGTTGACAGCGACTCAGTCGGTGTGCGGTAATGTTGAATACGGGGTTAGGAGTCGCTGTTTCACAGGTTCCGCGTTGTATGGGTGCGCCTGACAGCGAATGGCCAGAGCGAACGGCTTGCTGCAGATTCATTAAAAAATCACGCTCAAAAATTTCTCGCGCTGTGAATTCCTTGTTTAAACCCCAGAGCGCTGGCGCTTTTTAACCCCCAAACAACCTTTTTTTTTATATGTAAAAATTATACAAGTTTTTCTAAACATTTTGTAATATGAATACATTAATATCAGACCTGTAATATCAATTCTGCACATTTTTTTTTTTTTTCTTTAAAAAAAAACCTAACATTGCAGAAGTGGTCACAGAAATTTTGACATTAAAATAAAAAAAAAAAACAGTAATAGCAATTAATTATGATTATTTAAAGATAGCTCCATTGAAATGCATTGGACCACGCCATGGAGCGCCAGGTCATACCTGTCGCTATGATGGGATTAGCAGCGGCGCTGTTCGTTGCAGTCGGCTACATGATGAATCCCGCGCTAGCTGACGCTCTCGCCGGTGCTAGCCTCATTTAGCGTGATAAATGCGTCATTGTGACCGCCGCCGGGCGTACTTGATTCGGTAGCCGCCGATAGCTGGCGGTACCTGGCGCCCGTCAGACACTACCTGGCGCTAGCCCTTGATAAATAAGGGCCAAAGTGTATCAGTGCACGGTGCAAAAAATGCAAATATTACAAAAAATGCTACAAAAGCTCAACTTACAAATATAGGTGTTCAACATATAACAGTGCGATTGCCATATAAAAGAAGAGGCAGAGGTAAGCAATCTATTGTTTATTGTTTTATATAGTAGCTTCCTATTGTACCGATTCTTTCACAATGTTTTTATTATCAGACCTGAAAAACAGTTCACAGTATACATGTTACAATTATGAGGCCGATTCATTAATAGCGGCAGGTAGCGACAGATGAGCGACAGTAGCGTTATTTTCACAGCGCCTGCTAGTATTCGCTGTGCTTGGCCGTTGTTGTCGGTTGTTGACAGCGACTCAGTCGGTGTGCGGTAATGTTGAATACGGGGTTAGGAGTCGCTGTTTGACAGGTTCCGCGCTGTATGGGAGCGCATGATAGCGAATGGCCATAGCGACCGGCTCCCACCATATTCATTAACAAATCACGCTCAAAAAATTCTCGCGCTGTGAAATGCATGTTTAAACCCCAGAGCGCTGGCGGCGATGGGTTAAAAGTAGTTTTTTAACCCCCAACCATATTTTTAGAAAAAAAAAAAAACATGTTTTTCAAAACATTTTGTAATATGAATACATTAATATCAGACCTGTAATATCAATTCTGCACAAATTTTTTTCTTTTTTTTTTTTTACCTTAAAAAAAATATCTAACATTGCCGAAGTGGTCACAGAATTTTTGACATTTAAAAAAAAAAAAAAAAAAAAAAAACATTAATAGCAATTAATTAAGAATATTTAAAGATTGTTCCATTGAAATGCATTGGAGAGCGCCAGGTAGCGAGAGGTCATACCTGTCGCTGTTCAATGTCGGACGCTGGCGCTGTGGGGTGAGGCTGGAATAATGATGAATGATTCGCTATCTGGCGCTCTGTCAGTCGCTAAGCAGGATCGGCTTGATAAATGTGTGATTGCGGAGGGGAGCCGGCGTTCTCGTGGCGGTGAGCGTCATTACCGTTCGCTCACCATTCGCTACCTGGCGCTATCCCTTGTTAAATAAGGGCCTATGTTCCAGTTCTGATAGTAAGGCAGTCCATTGACCTTTTGAGACCATTGAGTGACCATTTGGTTATTCCAATACAAAACAATCTTTGCACAATCTTTGGAGGTCACCTCTACTGTATGTCCATATACTTTACTTGATGGGAGAAAAGTATATACAAATTCCGCACCACAATATAAAGTTACATTTAGTACCTGTGGCCGTGCAGTGATGGGAGACTATGGCCCTTATTTAAGAAGGGATAGCGTCAGGTAGCGCCTGGTTAATGAGAGGTAGCGACTGATAGCGACTGGTCAACGGCACACAATTACACATTTATCAAGCAGAATCTGTTTAGCGACTGGGATAGCGCCATGTAGCGTCTGATTCATCATTTTCACAGCCTCAGCGAACAGCGCCAGCGTTCAGCCTTTCACAGCACCAGGTATGACTTCTCGCTACCTGGCGCTCTCCCATACATTTCAATGGGTGATCCTTTTCTTCTCTTTTCTTCTCTCAGGTTTTTTTTTTTTTCCAAAAAAACACAAATAATTCTGTGATCTCTTCTGGCATTGAAAAAGCAGTTTTTTCATAATTTTTTCATTTTTTAAATATTTCCTCAGAAATGACATTACAGGTCTGGCATTAAAGTGTTCATGTTACAATGTTGTTACAATGTAATTCCATATGTTTTCAATTTGTTACTAGTGGATAGATGCTTGAAAACAGACTTTAAACACACCGCCTCCTGCGCTCTGGGCTTCAAACAAGTATTTTTCAGCGCCAGAGATTTGTGATAAACATTTCATAAATGTGGTACTGCGTCGGTCACCGTTCGCTACCTGTTGCTACCTGGCGCTATGGGTTGATGAATAAAGCCCCTAGTTAGTACGGTTGACATAGGACATATGTCCATCAAGTTCAACCAAGGGTGTTTGGTTAGGGGAAGTTATTTTTTATTTTATTTTTTTTACTGATAACAGCTAATAGTAACTGTTAATGTTATTTTTTTCTAAATAAGCATCTAATCCTTTTTTGAAGCTGGCAGCGGTTGATGCTGTAACAAGCTTCTGTGGGAGGCTATTCTATAGATTTATAGTTCTTATGGTAAAGAATGATTGTCGCCTCCAGAGACTGAATATTTTTTTTTTCTGCCTGCTCATATCTCTCCCTGCGGAGCATGATTGTAGCAGTCATTTGCTCATTTACCATGATGTTTGTCATCCTTGATTCCACTTCCTGCCATGATCATTTTTGGGACTTCCAATTAGCCGCCAGACTAAGCTTTACTGAGACCAAAAGGTGCTTTAACAGTCGCCATTCCTCTGCAGTGTAAATATTTGCAGGCTGATTCATGACTAGCGCCAGGTATCGGCAGATGAGCGTCTGTACAGAGGCGCTTAGAGTGACCGCTAGTATACGCTGTGATCGGCTATCGGTCGCTGTAATAGAGCGTCTGATTTGCTGTAGCAACCTGGCGGGCATTGATGAATGAGATGTATGTTGGGCATTCTAACACCAGTACAGCGTTGCAGGGAGCGAAAGGTAGCGCCAGCTCATTGCGACCGACTCTCAGCGACTCACACCATACTCAACAAAACAACAGACACACAGATTGTAGGCGCTCTGGATCTGGGCGCTATAGCACAGAGCACCAGATGCTGTGTGATTAAAGTCTGTTTTTGAACACATATCCACCAGTAACAAACTGAAAACACATGGAATGACATTGTTGTAACATTGTGACATTAACACTTTAATGCCAGACCTGTAATGACAATTCTGCATAAAAATATAAAAATTCAAAAAGGTTTTCAAAAATGACTTTTCCTAGGCCAGGAGAGGTGACACAATTATTGGAGAAAAAAAAAAATTAAAAACAAAAAACCCTGTTTAAACAGAAGAAAAGGAACGTCCATTGAAATGTATGGGAGAGCGACAGATTGAGACAGGCAATACCTGGCGCTCTGGAAGCTAGAGCGCTGACACTATACGCTGAGCTGCCTGTGATGATGAATCGGACGCTACATGGCGCTGTTAGAGGCACTCACCAGAATCACCTTCATAAATGTGGTATTGCGTACAGTGCCCAGCGTTCACCAGACGCTGCCTGCCGCTACGAGGTGCTACCTGGCGCTATCCCTTGATGAATAAACCCCTTGGTTTTTTGGCGATAACAGGGGAACAGGTTTTCCCCAAGACGCGGGACAGTAGCCTATTTGCCTTTATCAACATACCCTGAATCACGGGGAACTTCCACCACATATGAAAGTATTCACCTAACTCTCCCCTTTTCTACCAATTCATCTACGATTAAAGTGGACCAACACCCAGGATTTTCACTATCCTGGGTGTTGGTCTACTTCCGCGGGGCACCCTGATTGGCCGCTGTGTGAAACCCCCCAGAAAGCCCCAAAAACTCACCTGACCCTGCTCCCACGTGACTCGCTCCACCAATCACCGCCGACGGACAAGCGAGATCCATCGACGGACAAGGTGAGAGCGCCCGCCGCCGCCTCCCGCGCGTCCATCTTACAGGGAGCGCGCCTGCGTCGGCCATTCACAAACTAGAGGGATGCGCGAGAAGCAGCGGCGGCCTGCACATGCGCGGTTGGAACGAGGAACGGGTAGGATTTGCGGGCGTCCTGGGGGGTTTCACATAGCGGGGCACCCCCGATCGGCAGGGAGCTGATGGGCCCGGGCCGATCAGAGGTGGGTGTTAGTCCACTTTAAGGACATGACACTTGAAATTATCGGAAACACGAAAGAGGCGCAATATGTTTACCTTAAAGCTCATGTTCCTATCTGCTATGGCTATTATTAGGGATGAGCGAATCGGTTCTAACGAACCTGAATTCGCTCCGAATTTCAGGGAAAATTCGATTCAGCACGAACCCGAATTTTTAGAGGTTTAGAGGTTTAGGTTTTTAGAGGCCTCCCCGCTCCCACCAGAGATGAGCGATTCGTTAAAGTTCGATTCGGACGAACCACAATTTTTGATCTTTGAGAAATTCGGCAAATCGCCCGAATCGAATTTTTGAGAAGTTCGCTCATCTCTAGCTATTATTATACTTGTATAGCTTATATCTGGAATAAGCCGTTAGCTGTTCTTGTACTTTTAAAAATGTCCAATCAGCTTGGACTGTTTTATGGAAGCCCCTTTTTTCCTATTTAATAACACTGTGTCCCAGGAGCTGCAAGGAACCTCTTGGTATTTACAATAGTCAGAGCTTCGTGTTGCCACCCAGCGTGTCTGAGCCACTCGGGAAAGGTAGTGACGTCTCTAAATAAAGGGAGGAGCTGGGGTTCAAAGACAGGTAGCCAAGATACACAAGGAAGTAACAGCCCAGAGATCAAAGGCAAGCTGCAAAGGACCACAAAAGCAGATAAAAGGACAACTAAAGTGAAAATTGGACAGGCGTTGGGAGGCAGGCGGCAATGCACCACGGACAGGAAAGGGGAAACCAAGGGGACTAGTCATGACCGGCATCAGCACCCAACAGACACGGGCAGATTCTGGGCACTGCACCTTCGGTGTCCCATGTCTAAAGTTGAACTGACCAGATCATCTGATGGACCCAATAAGGACTGTCCTGGTGTCCCTATCATGATATCTTCTTGGGTGATAGACTGGCAGGCTGATTTATTACTAGCGCCAGGTAACGGCAGATGAGTGTCTGTATAGCGGAACGGGGAGGCCGATTCATTAACAGCGGCAGGTAGCGACAGTTGAGCGACTGTAGCGGCATTTTCAGAGCGCCCGCTAGTAGTCGCTGTGCTTGGCCGTTGTTCGGTAGTTGATAGCGACTCAGTTTGCCGTAATGTTGAATGTTGGGTGAGGAGTCGCTATTTGACAGGTTCCACGCTGTATGGGAGCGCATGATAGCGACTGGCCATAGTGACCGGCTCCCACCATATTCATTAAAAAATCACGCTCCAAAAATTCTCGCGCTGTGAAATGCATGTTTAAACCCCAGAGCGCTGGCGGCGATGGGTTAAAAATAGCTTTTTAACCCCCAAACAACCATATTTTTGGAAACAAAAAAAAAACAAGTTTTTTAAAATAATTTAGTAATATGAATACATTAATATCAGACCTGTAATATCAATTCTGTACATTTTTTTTTTATTATTTTTTTTACCTTAAAAAAATTATTTAAAATGGCAGAAGTGGTCACAGAATTTTTCACATTAAAAAAACAAAAAACAAAATTAATAACAATTAATTATGAATATTTAAAGATTGTTCCATTGAAATGCATTGGAGAGCGCCAGGTAGCGAGAGGTCATACCTGTCGCTGTTCAAGGTCGGACACTGGCGCTGTGGGCTGAGGCTGGAATAATGATGAATGAGTCGCTGTATGGCGCTATCTCAGTCACTAAGCAGGATTAGCTTGATAAATGTGTGATTGTGGTGGGGAGCCGGCGTTCTCGTGGCGGGGCCCGTCATTACCGGTCGCTCACCCGTCGCTACCTGTCGCTATTCCTTGTTAAATAAGGGCCTTAGAGCGACTGCTAGTGGTCGCTCTGATCGGCCGTGAGTCGCTATTACAGAGCGCCTCAGTCGCTGTAGTAACATTGCCGGAATTGATAAATTTGATGTGTGAGTCGCTATAACACCAGTACAGCACTATATGGGAGCGAATGGTAGCGACTGGTCAGAGTGAGCGACTCAACCCATATTCATAAAAAAAACAGCCTTACACAGCGCCGGCGCTCAAAATTGGGTCTCTGTAGCCCAGAGCGCCAGACACTGTGTGATTAAAGTCTGTTTTTGAACACATATCCACCAGTAACAAAGCGAAAACATATGGAATGACATTGTTATTACATTGTGACATTAACACTTTAATGCCAGACCTGTAATGACAATTCTGCATAAAAATATAAAAAAATCAAAAAAAGTTTTCAACCAAAAATGACTTTTAATAGACCAGGAGAGGTCACACAATGATTAAAAAAAAAAAAAAAATAACATTTTGAAAAAAATGTGAAATGTATGGGAGAGTGACAGGTAGCGACAGGTGCTCTGGAAGCCAGCGCGCCGCTGGGATCCGCTGAGTTGTCTGTGATGATGAATCGGTCGCTATGTGACGCTGTGAGAGGCGCTCACTAGAATCGCCTTCATAAATGTGGTATTGCGTACAGCGCCCGGTGTTCACCTGCCGCTACCTGTCGCTTACAAGGCACTACCTGGCGCTATCCCTTGATAAATAAAGCCCAAGGTAAGCAGTGTAATGCTAAGCAGACAGACAGAGGGGGAATGTTCAGGATTCCTCCCTACTATAAAATACCAATTGGTCAATGAGACGGGCAGGCTGAATCATCATTAGCGGCAGGTAGCGACAGATGAGCGTCTGTAGCGGCATTTTCAGAGCGCCCGCTAGTAGTTGCAGTGCTCGGCCGTGAGTCGCTACTTTATAGCGACTCAGTCGCTGTTCAGTAATGTTGAATACATTGTGAGGAGTCGCTATTTGACCAGTACAGCGCTGTATGGGAGCGCATGGTAGCGACTGCTCATAGCGACCGACTCACACCATATTCAGCAAAAAACAGCCTCACAAATCTCTGGCGCTGAAAAATGCTTGTTTGAGGCCCAGAGCGCAGGAGGCGGTGTGTTTAAAGTCTGTTTTCCAGCATCAATCAACTAGTAACAAAACGAAAACATATGGAATTACATTGTAACAACATTGTAACATGAACACTTTAATGGCAGACCTGTAAAGTCATTTCTGAGGAAATATATAAAACATGAAAACATTTTGAAAAAAACTGCTTATTCAATGCCAGAAGAGGTCACAGAATTATTTGTGATTTTTTGAAAAAAAAAAAAAAACAAATACCCTGTTTAAAGAGAAGAAAAGGATCGTCCATTGAAATGTATGGGAGAGCGACAGGTAGCGAGAGGTCATACCTGGCGCTGTGCAAGGCTGAACGCCGGTGCTGTTCACTGAGGCTGTGAAAATGATGAATCAGACGCTATATGGCGCTATCCCAGTCGCTAAACAGATTCTGCTTGATAAATGTGGAATTGCGTGCCGTTTTCCGGCGTTCACCAGTCGCTACCTGTCGCTACCTCTCATTAACCAGGCGCTACCTGTCATTAACCAGCCACTACCTGACGCTATCCTTTCATGAATAAGGGCCTGGTCCACATATAAGGTGAGCGGCTACTTGTCTGGGATTCCCTAGCTGCAGCACACTGGTGTCTGTGGGGTAAATGGAGTGGGAATTCTTGCTGGGTACCTGTCTAACATGGAGTCTGTAAGCTACCATCCATATTGCAGTAGCTGGCATCTTTATTAAAGGCAATGAAATCTGCTGCAGTGTGTGCTGTGGCTTCCTGTCCACCTTAAAACAGTGAAGGCTATGGTCAGTGGGCACACTTTAAATATCCCTTTGCCTTGATACATAAAACAAACTCTATGTGAAACCCATGTCCATAGGGCAAATGCATACCTTCCAACTTTTCAGGGTGGGAAAGAGGGACAATGTTTAAATTAAGGCCCTTATTTAACAAGGAATAGCGTCAGGTAGCGACTGGTGAGCGGCCGGTAATGACGGGCCCCGCCACGAGAACGCCGGCTCCCCACCACAATCACACATTTATCAAGCCGATCCTGCTTAGCGACTGAGATAGCGCCATATAGCGACTCATTCATCATTATTCCAGCCTCAGCCCACAGCGCCAGCGTCCGACCTTGAACTGCGACAGGTATGACCTCTCGCTACCTGGCGCTCTCCAATGCATTTCAATGGAACAATCTTTAAATATTCATAATTCATTGTTAATAATTTTTTTTTTTTTTTTTTTTAATGTGAAAATTTCTGTGACCACTTCTGCAATGTTAGATTTTTCTTTAAGGTAAGAAAAAAAAAAAAAAAAAAAATTTGTGCAGAATTGATATTACAGGTCTGATATTAATGTATTCATATTACAAAATGTTTTTATAAACTTGTTTTTTTTGGTTTCCCAAAATATGGTTGTTTGGGGGTTAAAAAACTACTTTTAACACATGGCCGCCAGCGCTCTGGGGTTTAAACATGCATTTCACAGCGCGAGAATTTTTGGAGCGTGATTTGTTAATGAATATGGTGGAAGCCGGTCACTATGGCCATTCGCTATCATGCGCTCCCATACAGCGCGGAACCTGTCAAATAGCGACTCCTCACCTTGTATTCAACATTACTGCACACCGACTGAGTCGCTATCAACAACCAAACAACAGCCAAGCACAGCGACTACTAGCGGGCGCTGTGAAAATACCGCTACTGTCGCTCATCTGTCGCTACCTGGCGCTATTAATAAATCAGCCTCTAAGCCATGCTCCCCCATTGAGGGATGGATAGCAGATAGGTTATAACCTTTACAACAATATAAACACTGTAAATAGGCAAATCCCTTCTTAAATAACCCCCTTTATCTCCACGGGCTGGCTGACTTAGGGGGTTATTTAAGAAGGGATAGCGTCAGGTAGCGGCTGGTTAATGAGAGGTAGCGACAGGTGAACGCCGGACACGGCACACAATTACATATTTATCAAGCAGAACCTGTTCAGCGACTGGGATAGCGCCATGTAGCGTCTGATTCATCATTTTCACAGCCTCAGTGAACAGCGCCAGCGTTCAGCCTTGCACAGCGCCAGGTATGACCTCTCGCTACCTGTCGCTCTCCCATACATTTCAATGGACAAACCTTTTCTTCTCTTTAAACGGGGTTGTTTTTTTTTTTATTTTTTCCAAAAATCACAAATAATTCTGTGACCTCTTCTGGCATTGAAATAGCAGTTTTTTCATAATTTTTTCATTTTTTATATATTTCCTCAGAAATGACATTACAGGTCTGCCATTAAAGTGTTCATGTTACAATGTAATTCCATATGTTTTCGCTTTGTTACTAGTGGATAGATGCTGAAAAACAGACTTTAAACACACCGCCTCCTGCGCTCTGGGCTTCAAACAAATATTTTTCAGCGCCAGAGATTTGTGAGGCTGTTTTTTTGCTGAATATGGTGTGAGTCGGTCGCTATGAGCAGTCGCTAACATGCGCTCCCATACAACGCTGTACTGGTCAAATAGCGACTCCTCACAATGTATTCACCATTACTGAACAGCGACTGAGTCGCTATAAAGTAGCGACTCACGGCCGAGCACTGCGACTACTAGCGGGTGCTCTGAAAATGCCTGCTACAGACGCTCATCTGTCGCTACCTGGCGTTAGTGATTAATCAGCCTGCCCGCATGACTCCCATAGTGTTCAGAACATGATCCGCAGGGGAGAAGGTGGCTTCACACATTTTCCAGGTTACCTGGAGGTTTTCTAGGAATAAAATGAATCATCTCTCCTTGTGTGCAGTCATCTGAGTTCACTGAATATATAACAAGATAATCATTTGATTTATCTGTCCGTTGATTTCGTTTCATTTACAGGATTAATGATTTCTGCTTATGACTTCTGAGGAATGTCTATTGCTTTAAAGCCTCCCAACCATTTTTCCTGAAGGGTAAACATATCAGAACAGGTCTGACAAATTCATAATGAGAAAAGTCTATTGTGCTGTGATTTTTGTATGACATCTACTGTATGAAATGCGTGGGCGCGCAATGTACAGTGAGGGAGGGGCATCTATAGGTTTTCCATTTGGCCCAGTTCCCGCAAATACAGTTTGGTGAGTCCCACCGAAACCTAAGGGCTTAAAACGCAGAAACGTATAAAGCCGGGGCGTGTTTACATGTTAAATGTTACGTGTCTTATTAGATTGTCAGGGGAGTTACAAGAGAGCCCTGTAGGTTAGAAAATGAGGACGCGGTCCCACCATTGCTGGTGACATCATAGCGAGGGAACAGTCACATGAAAGAGATAAGGGAGGTGCAAAAAAAAAATCGGGCAGATGTTTTATATATATATATATATATATATATATATATATATATATATATAGGGCAGGTGTCAGCAATGGGCTTACCCAGGACCCCTGCAACTTGAACTTGGAAGGGGCCATTTTGTTCCCTCTACCCTGAGCAGCCCCTATATAGGATGCAGGGGTGTGCAGTAACCAGGACTATGGACTGTCAGCCAGGGGCAGATTAGCCATTGGGAGAGCCTTTCTTTCTATCACTCTTACCTTTCTTAGGCCCTTATTTATGAAGGAATAGCGACAGGTAGCGACTGGTGAGCGGCCGGTAATGACGGGCCCCGCCACGAGAACGCCGGCTCCCCACCACAATCACACATTTATCAAGCCAATCCTGCTTAGCGACTGAGATAGCGCCATATAGCCACTCATTCATCATTATTCCAGCCTCAGCCCACAGCGCCAGTGTCCAACCTTGAACAGCGACAGGTATGACCTCTCGCTACCTGGCGCTCTCCAATGCATTTCAATGGAACAATCTTTAAATATTCATAATTAATTGTTATGATTTTTTTTTTTTTAAAGTGGACCAACACCCAGGATTTTGACTATCCTGGGTTTTGGTCCACTTCGGCGGGGCACCCCGATCGGGGGTGCCCCGCTGTGTGAAACCCCCCAGAAAGCCCCAAAATCTTACCTGTCCCCACTCCCACGTGACTGGACGGTCCAATCCCCGCCAACGTCCAGGCGGGGATCAGGAACGTCCAAGCGGCTGCTGCCGCCGCCGCCTCCCTTGCGTCACTTTCGACGCGCGCGCGCCCCCGCCGGCCATTCGCAGACGGCCGGCGCGGGCGCGAGCACGCCTACAGGGGCGCGAGGGAGGCGGCGGCGGCCGGCCGCCGCCGAAGATCAGGTAAGGTGTTTGGGGGTTTTTTGGGGGGTTTCACCCCGCGGGACATCCCGATCTCGGATGTCCCGCGGGGTGGGAGGTGATCGGCCCGGGAATCTTATAGATTTCCGGGCCGATCACCTCTCGGTGTTGGTCCACTTTAAATGTGAAAAATTCTGTGACCACTTCTGCCATTTTAGATAATTTTTTTAAGGTAAAAAAAAAAAATAAAAAATAAAAATTGTACAGAATTGATATTACAGGTCTGATATTAATGTATTCATATTACTAAATTATTTAAAATACTTGTTTTTTTTGGTTTCCAAAAATATGGTGGTTTGGGGGTTAAAAAACTACTTTTAACCCATCGCCGCCAGCGCTCTGGGGTTTAAACATGCATTTTACAGCGCAATAATTTTTTGAGCGTGATTTTTTAATGAATATGGTGGGAGCCGGTCGCTAGGGCCAGTCGCTATCATGCGCTCCCATACAGCGCGGAACCTGTCAAATAGCGACTCCTCACCCAATATTCAACATTACGGCAAACCGACTGAGTCGCTATCAACTACCGAACAACGGCCCAGCACAGCGACTACTAGCGGGCGCTCTGAAAATGCCGCTACAGTCGCTCAACTGTCGCTACCTGCCGCTATTAATGAATCGGCCTCCCCGGAAGCATTTGCCCTTTGGATGTAGGGAAGCTATTGGAGGTCTCATCTCGTAATTCAGTGTTGAGGGTTTAGTCAGGTTCTCGGCTCAGATCTGAGCACTTCAAATGTTTTTTTCAGCCACTAAGGAAACTTTCCATTACTTGCTGAAAACTCTTGGTACATATTGTTTAAATGTCATCCAGTACATACTGGTTCTAAGAGCGGCACATTGCTTAGCCCGAGTTTCTATTATGATGCGAGCATGTGAAACAGTAGCAAAAGAACCTGTTTTTCATTCTTTAGAAGCCACCCCGGTGAGTTTCTCAGAGGTGGGGGCTGATATAATATCTCTCCTGTGGTGACTTTGGCTTTGACATGTCATGTCGCTATAGAGCTCAGAGGAAGGCAAACTGGGCCATTGGCCCCCAGCTTCTGGTGCACAATCAGGGCTTATGCCGCCTTTACTATGAAATCTGAGTTCTCCCTGCTTTTATGGCTTTTCACTTATTTTTTGTTCGACAGTGAAATTCTTTGACTTTTTCTGGTTTGATATGTGTCATAGGTGTGAAATTCAAAAACTTTGAACTTTGTGCTTTGCTCCTTATGGGCATACATACACCATTTATGCAACTCCAACCCAATTCTAAAGCAGCTTAGGGAGTACATAACATAATTTACTATAATACTGTCAGTAAATCACAGTTTAGAGTTGACGGGCCCCGAGGCCGATTCATCAATAGCGCCAGGTAGCGACAGATGAGCGACTGTAGCGTGATTTTTTCAGCGCCAGCCAGTATTCGCTGTGCTTGGCCGGCATTAGCTTGATGACAGCGACTCAGTCGGTGTGCAGTAATGTTGAATACGGGCTGGGGAGTCGCTGTTTCACAGGTCCAGCGTTGTATGTGAGCGCCTGACAACGAATGGCCAGAGCGAACGGCTAGCTTCATATTCATCAAAAAATCACGCTCCGAATGTGCTGTCGCTATCCATTCCTTGTTTAAACCCCAGAGCGCTGGTGGCGATCTGTATTAACTAGTTTTTAACCCCTAAACAACCATATTTTTTTAATGTAACATTATACATGTTTTTAGAATCATTTTGTTATATGAATACATTAATCTCAGACCTGTTGGATCAATTCTGCACATATTTTTTTTTTTTTTTTTTTTACTTAAAAATAAATCCTAACATTGCAGAAGTGGTCTCCGATTTTTTGACATTAAAAAAATTAAAAAAAAAATTATTACCAATTAATCATGAATTATTATAGATTGCTCCATTGAAATGCATTGGACATCGCCAGGGAGCGACAGCTCATACCTGGCGCTGTGAGGGAATTTGCAGCGGCGCTGTTCGGTCCAGGCGGCTTCATGATGAATGCCGCGCCAGCCGTCGCTCTCGCCGGCGCTAGCCTCATTTTGCTTGATAAATGCGTCATTGTGACCGCCGCCGGGCGTACTTGAGTCGGTAGTCGCCGTTAGCTGCCGCTACCTGGCGCTCATCTGACACTACCTGGCGCTGTCGCTTGATGAATAAGGGCACAAAACCCACCCTGGAGTCTATAAGACCTCAAGGCAGGCGTACTCCCCCCCCCCCCCAGGGCATCCAGATTCAGGATGCCCTGCTGTGTCAAACCCCCCTGGTCGCCCAAAAACTCACCTTTCTTAGTCCAACGGCACAGGCGCGAGCAGCGGCCACATCCCAGCTATCCCTTTAGCATGACGCATACCCGCACCAGGCATTTGTGAATGGCTGGCGCGGGCATGCTCCCTGTTAAAGGGTAGTGGGGGATACGGCCGCCAGAGCGCTCGCCTTAGACGAGCTCTTGGACGAAGGGGCGGGAGGGGATCCGAGCGCGCTGGGCAAGAGGTTGCACATGCGCCGTAGGACAGAGGAAGGGGGAATGAGATCGGGCAACCTGGGGGGTTTCACACAGCGGGGCATTGGCGATCGGGGTGCACAAGGGCCAAAGACCAAAACTCAGGATAGTCAAAATCCTGGGTTTTGGTCCACTTTTATGCCCCTACCTAAACATTAGTGCCAAAAATCAGCCCAGGATCTTACCCTAGCCAGCCAGCCCACCCCTTCCCAGCCTGCCTCCTGGCTAGTAAACAAGTATGTGTCAAGGCTGAGGCTATAGCTTTGCAGGCACAGCTTATGGGCAGGAGTGGATATGGGCAAACTTATGGTACTGAAGCTATTTTATTGCAGGGGTAAAACATGTTACAGAACAGCTGGCGGAGATGACTAGTGGGGGCAAGGATTGGATGAAGGTGTTAGAAGCAGCAGCACAGTTGTCCACAAATTAGTGTGGCCCACCAATATTTTTCCCAGTTCTCCTCTTGGCCAATTCACCACTGTCTATAGGGAAGCACTGAAGGAACATCCAAACTTCAAACAGGGGTCCCCGGGAATCTACAAGATTCCCGGGCCGATCCAATCCCTTCCCGCGGGGCATCCAAAATCGGGATGCCCCGCTGTGTGAAACCCCCCAGGACGCCCCATTCAACTTACCTGCTTCCCGATCGAATGGCGCATGCGTGGGCCATGGCCGCATCTCACGCTTCTCTCTAGCAGGGCGCATGCCTGCGCCGGCCATTTTCTGCCAGTGTGCTCGGAGCCGCTGAGCTATGACGACGCTTAAAGTGGACCAACACCCAGGATTTTGACTATCCTGGGTCTTGGTCCACTTCGGTGGGGCACCCCCGATCGGGGTGCCCCGCTGTGTGAAACCCCCCTGAACCCCAAGAAAAACTCACCTCTCCCCGCTCCCAGCGCCGACTGGCAAGCCGCGGACAAGCGGCTCCTCCGCCACCGCCTCCCGCGCGTCACTCTTGACGCGCGCGTGCACGCGCCGGCCATTCACAGACGGCTGGCGCGGGCGCGCACACGTCTAGAGGGGCGCGAGGGAAGATAAGGTAAGGAGTTTGGGGTGTTTGGGGGGGTTTCGGATGTCCCGCGGGGAGGGAGGTGATCGGCCCGGGAATCTTATAGATTCCCGGGCCGATCACCCGTGGGTGTTGGTCCACTTTAAACGCACATAGCTCAGCGGCTCCAAGCCCGCTAATTGGCCGAGCGCCGTAGGAGCGGGGTGAGGTGAGTTTTATTAGGAGATATGGGGGTGTTTCATTCAAATTGGGATGCCCCGCTGTGTGGAACCCCCCAGGTCGCCCCATTCACTTACCTTGCTTCCCGGTCAAACGGCGCATGCGCGAGCCACAGCCGCACCCCCGCTATCCCTCTAGCAGGTCACATGGCTCCCTGTTAGAGGGAAGCAGGGAATGCGGCCACCGCCGTCCTCAGAGCCGCTGGCCTTAGAGGAAGCCTTAGATGTTGTGACGTGCCGATCTGTTTTTTTTTCGTTTTGTTCCCGCTCGCGTATGAGTTTACGAGTTATTCAAAGCATGTATCACAAGCCTTCAGTAAAGTTTCCGTCCGTTCGTATGCCAACGAGAATGTCATTTTCAAGCTTTCGTTTTCCGTTTATGTTACTCATGTTACAACGTAGGCTTTCGTTTTTGCACTTTTTCCATCGTCTCCTCGAACGAATCATTTACGTTTCCCGTTAGATTCTGATTTCCTTTTTCTATAAATAATCGTCCAGACGAAAATCGTTACGACCTTACGCCTGCGCACTACAACGTAAAAACCCCAAAAAATTACAAACACAGACAGCTACGAAAGTCCAGACGAATGTGTCTCTGAATCGAGCCTAATGTCCTGGTTATTAGGGGCAGCAGTAACTGTTTGTTGTTTCAGATTTCCTGTACAAGTTCTAGCTGCCTTAGCTTACCTTAACTCCGGAAAAGTGTAAAACACTGATTGTAAAGTAATAAAGACATAAAGCGCTCACCTTCTGCCGTATTAAATGGAGGACACCTGGCTGATGCCTGTTGAGGGCTGTTCTTGCTTTTATCCAAAAGGTTTGAAAAAGTTGAAGTTGAAATAACATCCTACTGGGCTTTAACAGTGACACCATTAACTAGAAGAATCGTTTTCTCTAAGTTTAATTTTCAATTTACTGAGGACATAATCTGCCAGACTAACCTGATTGGCTTCTATGAGGAGGTGATTAGAAGCCTGGACAGATTAGCGGCTGTAGATTTTGAGGCCAATTCATCAATAGCGCCAGGTAGCGACAGATGAGCGACTGTAGCGTGATTTTTTCAGCGCCAGCCAGTATTCGCTGTGCTTGGCCGGCGTTAGCTTGATGACAGCGACTCAGTCGGTGTGCGGTAATGTTGAATACGGGCTGGGGGGTCGCTGTTTCACAGGTCCAGCGTTGTATGTGAGCGCCTGACAACGAATGGCCAGAGCGAACGGCTAGCTTCATATTCATCAAAAAATCACGCTCCGAATGTGCTGTCGCTGTCCATTCCTTGTTTAAACCCCAGAGCGCTGGCGGCGATCTGTATTAACTAGTTTTTAACCCCTAAACAACCATATTTTTTGAATGTAACATTATACATGTTTTTAGAATCAGTTTGTAATATGAATACATTAATCTCAGACCTGTTAGATCAATTCTGCACATTTTTTTTTTTTTTTTACTTAAAAATAAATCCTAACATTGCAGAAGTGTTCTCCGATTTTTTGACATTAAAAAAAAAAAAAAAAATTATTACCAATTAATCATGAATTATTATAGATTGCTCCATTGAAATGCATTGGACATCACCAGGGAGCGACAGCTCATACCTGGCGCTGTGAGGGAATTTGCAGCGGCGCTGTTCGGTCCAGGCGGCTTCATGATGAATGCCGCGCTAGCCGTCGCTCTCGCCGGCGCTAGCCTCATTTTGCTTGGTAAATGCGTCATTGTGACCGCCGCCGGGCGTACTTGAGTCGGTAGTCGCCGTTAGCTGCCGCTACCTGGCGCTCGTCGGACACTACCTGGCGCTATCGCTTGATGAATAAGGGCCATAGTTTTTCTGGATTTTGCAAAAGCTGTCCCTCATAGATGCTTATTGGGGAAATTGAGGTCTTCAGTATTAGAAAATACAGCTTGTAACTGGATTGAAAACTAGGATCGTGTGCAGAGAGTTGTGGTTAATGATACCCACACTGAATGGTTACCGGTTGTAAGCGGTATACCCCAGGGTTCAGTGCTGGGCCCACTATTATTCAGCTTGTTTATAAATGATATAGAAGATAGAATTAATGGCACTGGCTCTATTTTTGCAGATGAGCGTGTGCAGTCTATTGAAGATGTTCACAAGCTTCAAGCTGACTTGGACACTTTGAGTGTCTGGGCATGTAATGTAATGTCATGCGCTTGGGACCTAATATCCTGAAGGCCACATATGTCCTCGGGGGAGTAAATCTGGGAGTACTGGTAGACCAAATACCAGCATGCAATGTCAAGCAGCTGCTTCTAAGGCCACCAAGATATTATCATGTATTAATAGAGCCACGGGATGTAATATTGGCTCTTTACAAGGCATCAAAGCGCCCACATCTGGAATATGCCATCCAGTTCTGGGCACCAGTTCATAAAATGGATGTTTTGCTTATGGAAAGCACCAAACTAATAAGAGGAATGAAGGATTTTATGAAGATATTGAGAATAAGAGATTATGAAGACAGATTACAGAAATTAAATCTGTTTAGTCTTGAGAGGAAACGACTGAAGGGGGACATGATTAACTTGTATAAATATATAAACGGCCAATACAGGTAAAATCCTCTCTAAAAACAAGGGGGAACTTCCTCCAACTGGAAAAAAAGATTCAATCTCCGGAAGAGACAATCATTTTATATATGTGGAATAGCCTCCCACAGAAGCTTGTTACAGCATCAACAGCTGATAGCTTCAAAAATGGATTAGATGCTTATTTAGTAGAAAATAAAATTACTATTAGTTGTTAGTACGTCCCTTGGTTAAACTTGATGGACAAATGCCCTTTCAACCGTATTAACTATGTAACTATCATAGTGACACCATTGTATGATGTATGACCAATTTTGTCGCTTCCAGTGCTGCCCCTCTCTGTCAATCCCTACACTGAAAGAATGAAGTTCAAAATCTTGACCCTAATGTATAAGGCCCTCTACAGCTAAGCCCCTTCCTACATTTCATCACTAGTCCAAAGATACCAACCCAGAGGCAGTCTCCAATTGGCCTGTGACCTCCTCCTGATCTCATCCCTAATCACCTCCTCCCACTCTCATGTCCAGGACTTCACATGTGCCATTCCACCTTTCTGGAATGCCCTTTCCCATACAATTCAACACCCTTTAACCCTTAAAACCATAAAAAGAAAACTCAAATCCCATCTACTAGACAAACTTACTATCTGGTCTAACCAAGCCACTTTGTCTCCACCCTTTACCTTTAGATTGTAAGCTCACAAGGGCAGGGCCCTCTCTCCTCCCTTAGCCAAGAGTGATTTACCGTTTAAGCTCTAAAAATTATTTTCTCTAGAATGCTCTGATAATCATTTCCTCAGGTGGGCGCCAAGAATGATATCCTCTGGTAGGCCCTACGCATGATTTCCTCTGGTAGGTCCTACGCATGATTTTCTCTGGTAGGGGCTGCACATGATTGCCTGTGGTAGGGGCTAGGCATAATTTCCTCTAGTAGGCCCTACATATGATTTCTTCTGGTAGGCCCTACGCATGATTTCCTCTGGTAGGCCCTATACATGATCTCCTGTGGTAGGCTCTACGCATGATTTCCTCTGGTAGGCCCTATGCATGATTTTCTCTGGTAGGCCCTACGCATGATTTCCTCTGGTGCATGATTTCCTCTGGTAGATTTCCAGTAGATGGACCGACACAAAGTGTGGCTAAATCTTTCAAATGAGAACAAGGCAAGTAAAAAAACCAACCAAGTACTTAACTACTCCTACTCAGAACTACTGAAGTTCAAGTGTTGTCACCTTGCCAACAAACTAATCTCATGTCTAATAGCAATAGCAATTTTCATGTCTACTATTCTCAGTCCATCAATCTGTCTGTCCATCCATCTATCCCAATACTTAAAAGATATAGCAATATTTATGTTAATGTGTCATTCATGTAATCCCCAAACCATCTGTCCATCCATCCCAAAAATGCTCCCCTGGCGCTAGGGCCACCTGCCAGACGAACCCAGTTCATGTAGACCAGTGTTTCTCAGCCCTGTCCTCGAGTACCTCCAACTGGCCATGTTTTGTGGATCTTAGCACAAGCAGCTATGTAGTACTGGTGACGCTTTGTGAAGATACATAAACATGGCCTGTTAGGGGTACTTGAGTTGAGAACTTAGAGGACTTAGACCATGGGAAGTCTAAGAGATCCACGTTTTCATGATGCCAGTCGCTTCACATGACCAATGGCCAGTCAGGTTTGTGGGGTAGGCTTGCATAATGCAGTGCTCCCTCCCACTTGATGAATCCCAGTGGCCACCTGCAGCAACATGGGATGGCAATAGGCTTGCTGGCATTAAGGGTACACAGGCTGAGCTGGGGGTGCCAACAAGTGAGTAATATTATCTAACACCCAGTAAGCAAAATGTAAGGGGTTCCAACAAGTGAGTAGTATTATCTAACCCACAGTAAGTGTTATCCAAGGGGTGCCCACAAGTGAGTAGTATTATCTAACCCACAGTAAGTGTTATCCAAGGGGTGCCAACAAGTGAGTAGTATTATCTAACCCACAGTAAGTGTTATCCAAGGGGTGCCAACAAGTGAGTAGTATATCTAACCCCAGTAAACAGAATGTAAGGGGTGCCAACAAATGAGTAGTATTATCTAACTCCCAGTGTGTGTTATTCAAGGAGTGCCAACAAGTGAGTAGTATTATCTAACACCCAGTAAACAGAATGCAAGGGAGGCAAACAAGTGATTAGTATTCCCCAACACCCAGTAAGCAGAATGTAAGGGGTGCGAACAAGTGAGTAGTATTATCTAAAACCCAGTAAGCAGAATGTAAGGGGTGCTAATGATGGAGTAATATCTAATATCCAGTAAGCAAAATGAAAGGGGTTCCAGCAAGTGAGTAGTATTATCTAACCCCAGTAAACAGAATGTAAGGGGTGCCAACAAGTGAGTAGTATTATCTAAAACCCAGTAAGTAGAATGTAAGGGGTGCTAACGATGGAGTAATATCTAATATCCAGTAAGCAAAATGAAAGGGGTTCCAACAAGTGAGTAGTATTATCTAACCCCAGTAAACAGAATGTAAGGGGTGCCAACAAGTGAGTAGTATTATCTAAAACCCAGTAAGTAGAATGTAAGGGGTGCTAACGATGGAGTAATATCTAATATCCAGTAAGCAAAATGAAAGGGGTTCCAGCAAGTGAGTAGTATAATCTAACACCTAGTCAGCAGAATGTAGGGGGCGCCAACAAGTTAGTAATATTATCAAACCCCTATTAAGCAGAATGTAAGGAGTGCCAAATAGTGAGTAGTATTATCTAACCCCCAGTAAGTGTTATCCAAAGGGTGCCAACAAGTGAGAGGTATATCTAACCCACAGTAAACAGAATGTAAGGGGTGCCAACAAGTGAGTAGTATTATCTAACCCCCAGAAAGTGTTATCCAAGGGGTGCCAACAAGTTAACCCACGGGAAGTGTTATCCAAGGAGTGGCAACAAGTGAGTAGTAAGTACCACTGCCTGGTATGTGTGGTGGAGCATCCCAAATCACGCTGTCCACCAAGGTAAGCAGACCAACAGTCATTTTTGTTTTTTTTACTATAAAAATAGATTTGTCTCTGATTAAACTGAATTCTATCAGCATTATTAATAATGTAGCAGAGGGGACTATTGGCAGCAGGGCCAGCTCCAGGTTTGTGGGGGCTCTTGGGCAAGACAGTCTTAGTGGACAAAGTAGGGAGTCACATGATGTCACCTTTCAGCTCCGCTGCCACAAGTGGGTCATCTCCTGCTGCTGATCGCCCTCCAGTCCTTGTCAGTTGTCACCTGGTTCTCGCCACCTTCTCCAATGTTGCTGATCATCCCCTGTTGCTGAGGCCAGCCATGATGAAGTCTGCACACAGTACTCAGCATTTGGTGGTTTGGGTCCACTGTAAAACAATACCTGAAGATGCCAGGGGCCCTGGCAATTGCCCAGGTTTGCCCTGTGCTGGCGCCGGCCCTGATTGGCAGCCCACTGCTTTCGGGTATGGGAAGATCCTTCTGCATAATATATATGAGTTACTGTATGACTTTCCAAAGATCAGGTCCCCATATATACATCTAGTTGTACGTTTCTCAGCATCCTTCTCCTACTTGGGCTGCAGAGGATCGCCTATTATCATGTAAAGCACAAAGCTTCGGCCTCCAATAAAAAACACACCAAGCTATAACTCACATCTTTTTCGGCCTCTTTATGATGCAGTGTAGTGCTTTAGAATGTGGCTCCTCGTTCTTGGTTGAGCTGTTTCCATGACGATGGCTGAATGCTCTAAAGAAATCGCTCTACTATTTTGTGACCTCTCCTCGGTCTTTTCCACTCAAGGCTTTCTCTGTTGATAGACAGACGGGGACAATGGCGACAGAGAATGGGAGGCGTGGGAGAGCGGCATTACTGGAAAGGAGTGGGAGATGCCATGCAGTTCTGCGGTGTGACCCACTCCAGCAACCCGTTCTCATTTCACCTTTGTTCCAAAACAACTTTTCTTCCCATTCTGTACAACACGCACTTTTTTTTAAAAAAGCTAAAGAAAAGAGCCAAGAAAGAGAAATACTCCAGTGCCATTGTGGGACCCAAATGAGGACTTCACTCTCAATAGCCCCGGTGGGTTAGACTTGGGGTGTCAAACTGTGTTTCTAAAGGGCTGATACAGTGCGGGATTAAAAAGGATAATTCAGCGGGCGTGAGGAAGGGGTTCCTGGACATCGGCATTAATGGGAAACGTTTACTATTCATTTTCTGGGTACAAAACTTGCGATTGCTTCTTCAGTGCTCGGCCTCTAATCAAGGTCTATGGTTTGCCTTAAACCGGACCAACAGCCTGGCAGTTGAAAAAGAAAGGCAGTGGCCATATTTGGGCTTCATCTCCCAGCATCTCAGCCATGCTGCTGCCTAGATTCAACTGACTATGGGCCTTATTCATGAAGGGGTAGCGCCAGGTAGTGCCTGTACAGCGCAAGGTAGCGGCAGGTGAACGCGGGAGACGGCGTGCAATTACACATTTATGAAGCCGAATCTGGTGAGCGACTAGAACAACGCTATGTAGCGTCCGATTCATCATTATCCCAGCCTCAGTGTACAGCGCTGGCGTTCAGTCTTGCAGAGCGCCACGTCTTACCTGTCGCTATCTGGCGCTCTCACATACATTTCTATGGACGATTCTTAAATCCCTTTCCTGATCCCAATTTTTTTTTTCTTAAAAAAAATCACAAACCTTCTGACATGTATTCTGGGCAAGAAAATGACATTTTTGAAAACTTTTTTGATTAATAAAATTTTTATGCAGAATTGTCCTTACAGGTCTGGTATTAAAGTGTTCATGTTACAATGTAATAACATAGAAACATAGAAGGTTGACGGCAGAAGGAGACCATACGGTCCATCTAGTCTGCCCTTATGTGTATACTGTATGTACTCTTTATCTAAGGATAGATGTGTGCTTATCCCAGGCATGTTTAAATAACAATGTAATTCCATATGTTTTCGCTTTGTTACTAGTGGGTACATGTTCAAAAACAGCATTTAATCACACAGCCTCTGGTGCTATGGGCTACAATTACATAATTTTGAGCGCCGGCAATGTTTGTGGCTGTTTTTTTGATGAATGTGGTGTGAGCCAGTCACACTGAGCTGGCGTTACGGTTCGCTCACATACAGTGTAGTATAGTGAAGAATAAAAGGAATGACAGAAAAAAATAAAAGATGGAAGGAAGGCAAAAAAAGAATAGAAGGACTAACAGAAAAAAGGAAAGAAAGGGAGTAAAAGCATGATAAAAAAAATAATAGATGGAATGGCAAAATGAATGGATAAAAAAGAAACAAAGAATTGATGGAAATAAAGAAAGAAAAAGACTATAAGTAAAGAAAAGAATAGAAACAAAGAATAGAAGGACTGACAGAATTAATAGAAGGGAGAAAGACGCAAACAAGGAATAACGGAAAGAACAGATGAATAAAGATACAAAGAATAAATAGAAAGAATAGAAGGACTGACAGAAAGAAAGTCTCTTCCAATGGCCAATCTGCCCCTGGGTGACAGTTCTTGGTCCTAGTCACTGCACGGCCCTGCGTCCTGCATAGGGGCTGCCCAGGGTAGAGGGAACGAGGTGGGCCATCCCAAGGTGCAGAGACCCTGGTACCTGCCCAGGTACGCCCAGTGCTGATGGCTGCCCTAATTACTTGTCTTGCCCTGTTGTAAATATTCTAAGTATACAGCACGTTCTGTTCCAGAAGATATTCCTTACACTTGGGTTATACATCCAGTAGATGGCGCTGGACTGCAGAGACAGAAAAGTGGCTCCTCCTGGCCCCATATATACCAGGGACCTCCCACAAAATCCCCAGTTCTTCTCTGCAGTCTGGGCTGCGATGACTAGAAGTTGGCTCTTTCTACTCGCAGGTGAGCGGGGCTTATTAGCCTTCGGGCCCTGTAGGACTATTCCCACCCGTTCCTGTCCTCTGCCTCCCAGCTCAGGCTGCTCTGGTTCGGGTGAAGGTAGGCAGCACCAATGTCAGGTGCTAAGGAGCGCAGCTCCTACCACAGTCCCCCAACAAAGGGTAGGCGGTATAGGCCCGTGGTGAGCCTTATGGGATGCCCCTCCCGCGGCCGTGTGCCCTTCACCCTCTGTCCCCTCAGTTAGGCTCCTTTTAGGTGGTCCGCTGCTCCCCCTGGGTAGATCGGGGGGGGGGGGGTGGTGTATGTATATTAATATGTGTTTTCATGTTTTGCTTTTGCACTGCTTTGTATTATATGCCACCGCGCGCTTGTACTCCGCTCCGCGGATGGCGGCGACATCGCCTCAGGCACTGCTGTGCCGTCATTGCCTGGCCTTGTCACGGGGGCGCTCTTCGGGGGGGGGGGGGCCTTGAGGTATATGCGGGCGCCATTCTGGAGCTCCTGTGCTGCGTGTCTGGCGTCTCCCTATCGCGGTCCGTAAGTGCCCCTGCGGGCTGGCTTTCACTTGTACTGTCATTGTATTATGCTTACGGGATCTTTGCTTTATGTCTTACAGGCGGGTCAAACTTTTTGTGGTTTCTCCCAGTCCTATTCCCTTTTAGCGTTTACCCCTTATTGGCGGGCTTTTGTTTTGTATTTCTCCCACTTCCCTAGCGGGCTCTTGGGGCATCCCAGGTAGCCTTATTAGCGTAAATCCCGACTTGGCCTAGTGTGCCACAATAATCACCATATGGAGGCTTCTCAGGATAATGTGCTCGGGGTTCCTTCGGGACAAGCCCGGCTGTGTGTGGCGTGTGGGGTATCCCCTATAAGTGATGATGTCAGGGTGTGTGTACCCTGCACCCAGCAGACGCTTGCGCTGCAGTCTGGGTTACCGGTGGCTGAGCCTGCGCCCCCTCGGGCTTCGCCCACTCCCCCACGCTTACATCTGACTCCTAGTGAGGTGCATACCAGTGGGGAGTTTCAGCCTGATTTGGCTGCACGGGTGGCCAGCATTGCGAGACATATTGCTGGGTCTGGCCCACGTAAGGCTTCTGCTAAGAAGCGGCATTTATCACCTGGTGTTTCCCTCTTTCCTATGGAGGCTGAGGAATTTTTTGACGTTACCGTTTATACCCCCCTGGAAGAGGGGGAATTATTTTCTGATTCAGAATCATCTGAGGAACAATCTAGGGTGTATGGTGCAGATTCTGGGTCTGACCTATGGGCTTCAGATGATACTGACAGGCTTTTAGCTCACATTTTTGAAGTACTCTGTATCTCTCCTCCTGCAGTGGCTCCGCGGCAGCAAGGGGAGCTGTTTCATACTGTTAAACCATGCTTGGAGTTCCCTGAGCAAATTCATTTTAATAATCTGGTGCTCAAGGAGTGGGAACGGCCTAGCCGGCTCTCCGGGGTGCCAAAGAGTTGGGATAAGCAGTATCCCTTTCCTGCTGAAATGGTTAAACGGTGGTCATGTCCTCCCGAGGAGGATGCACCAGTTCTGGGGTTGTCCAACACATCCGTCATGCATTCCCCTGACTCTACTACAGTGAGGGATGGGGAGGACAGGCGCATTGATCAGCTGGCTTGCCATGCCTTTGCCTGTGTGGGGACCGCGCTGTGTCCGGTCTGTGCCTCTGCTATTACGGCTGTTGCTATTAAAAGCCTGCTCAGGAGTGTCTTAGATGGGGTCCCCTGATGATGCAGGTAGTGAAGAGTATAGAGCTCTTCTGCGTTGTGAAGAATTTGTTGCATATGTTCTCTCTGCCTTGGATGATACCATTAGAATGTGTGGCAGGGCACCTGCCTTGTTGGTGGCGATACGCCAGTGGACAGCTGACAACGCTGCTAAGAAGGCTCTCACTGGGTTTCCCTTCAAGGGGCTGCACCTCTTAGGGGAACGTCTGGACTTGTTTGTTTGAATGCAGCCCCGGTCCTTTCGGGGTTCAGGTGCCTTTTCTCCTTCCTTCAGGGGCTCCAGAATTGGACGGGGAGCTTCCTTTGCTGGAGCCTGTGGAGATTTTTGGGGCAGGGGCAGAGGACGTGGCCGCCCTGGCCCCTCCTGGGGTCCCAAGCCTAAGTCCTCCCCCAAGCCCCCTCAGGCATGAAGGGGCGCCCTCACCCATCCAGGTGGGGGGACGGCTTCGGCTCTTGGCTCATGTCTGGAGGCGTCATGTCTCAGACCAGTGGATTCAACTAGGTAGTATCCTCCGGTTACAAGATAGAGTTTGCTGCCTGGCCGCCCCCCAAGATTCATCAAATCTCAGTTAGCTCAAAACCCCCTGTCAGCTCAGGGTCTGTCCCTGGCTGTCCAAGGCCTTCTGGAACTGGGTGTCATCTGCCGGGTGACTTGAGGGAAAGGGGTAAAGACTATTACTCCAATCTTTTCATCGTTCCCCCCAAAAAATGGGTCCATCAGACCCATCCTGGATTTGAGGCACCTCAACAAATGTGTCAGATTCAGACACTTTCGCATGGAGACTCTGCGCTCAGCTGTGACTTTCCTATGCCCAGGGGACTTCATGACCTCTGTAGACATCAAGGATGCTTACCTTCACGTACCTATCTTTCCAGGTCATCAGAGATTCCCTTAGGTTCGCTCTGGAGGATCAGCACTACCAATTTGTGGCCTTGCCCTTCGGTCTCACCTCGGCTCCCAGGGTATTCACCAAGGTGCTGGCAGGAGTGATGACTCTGCTGAGATCTCAGGGCATTCGCATTCTTCCCTACATGGACGACATGCTTATCGCTTCTTAGTCCTTCCATCAGGCAGGGCTGGACACTCAGAGGGTGGGGTCCACACTGGAGTCATTCGGCTGGGTGATCAACCACCCCAAATCTTCCCTGTCTCCTTCCATGGTGAAGTCCTTTCTGGGCATGATTCTGGATTCATCTCAGGTCAAGATCTTTCTTCCTCAGCAGAAGGTGGAGAGTCTTCTAGAGAAAGCTCAGCTCCTTCTTTCTTGTCCTCATCCATCCATCAGACAGGGAATGCAGCTGGTGGGCCTGATGGTGTCCTGCTTCGAGGCGGTTCCATATGCTCAGCTTCACATGAGGCCTCTTCAGCTTCACCTCTTGTCAGTATGGGACCGGGACCCTGTGTCCTTGGATCAGGTGTTTGTCCTGTCCCTTCTGGTCAGGCGGTCTCTATCGTGGTGGCTGGACTCAAGGAACCTGCTGGGGGGCAGATCCTTTCTGGCCCCCTGCTGGGAGACTGTCACCACAGATGCCAGTCTGACAGGTTGGGGGGGCTTTTGGAAGTCCCTGAAATTCCAGGGTCAGTGGGGCCCTATTCTAGAATTGAGGGCGATCAGGTTGGTTCTCGCCCACTTAACCCCACACTTGCGGGGTCGGGCTGTTCAGGTCCGCTCGGACAACCAGACGGCGGTTGCCTACATCAATCATCAGGGAGGGACCCGGAGCAAGAGGCCCCTCAAGGAAGTGTCCCTGATACTGTCCTGTGTGGAGGAGAATGTTCAGTCTTTGTCTCTCTGTCCCAGGATCCTCTGGCCTTGGCCATGGATGCCTTGGCAATGTCTTGGAAGGGGTTTCAGTTCCTGTATGTGTTTCCCCCGTTTCCTCTGCTGGGCAGGGTGCTGCACAAGATAGCTCAGCAAAGGGTGCTAGCCATCCTGGTGGCCCCCTGTTGGCCAAGAAGAGTGTGGTTCGCAGACATTGTGCAGCTGGCAGTAGATCATTATGCCCTGCCCCGGGTTCCAGATCTGCTCACTCAGGGGCACCTATGCCACCCCAATTTACTCTAGCTTTGACGGCCTGGCTGTTGAAACCTCCATCTTGATGGAAAAAGGGCTGCCTGCCTCAGTTGTAAATACCATGGTCAGGGCTAGGAAAAGGTCCTCTTCTTCCATCTACTACAGGGTTTGGTGTACTTACATTGACTGGTGCGAGTCTAACTCGCTTCCCTGTCGTGAGTTTTCTATTCCTCGGATTCTGGAGTTTCTGCAACATGGTTTGGATCTGGGTCTTCAGCTCAGTACTCTAAAAGGTCATGTTTCTGCCTTGGCTATTTTTTTCCAAAGATCCTTTGCTCAGCATCCCCTGGTCAAGACCTTCTTCCAGGGGGTTACTCACGTGCGTCCCCCATGTAAGCCTATGTTACCAGTCTGGGACTTGAACTTGGTCTTATCTGCCCTGCAGGGGTCTCCCTTGCAAGGAGCCCCTTTGTCCATTCTTATGCTTAAAGTGGTCTTTTTGGTGGCTATCACTTCTGTTAGGCGTGTTTCTGAGTTGGCGGCGCTTTCTATCAAGCCTCGCTATTTTGAGAGACACCAGGACAAGGTGGTGTTTTGTTTTAAGCCAGATTTTCTGCCTAAGGTTGTTTCTGCCTTTCATCTCAATCAGGACATTGTTTTGCCTTCTCTGTGTCCTAATCCTAGTACTTCTAAGGAGAGGGTTTTACACTCTCTGGATGTGGTCAGGACTCTGAAGTTCTATTTGGCGGCCACTGAATCCTTCAGGAAGACTGACGCTCTCTTTGTGCTCCCGTTCTAAGAAGGGTCTGGCTCCAGCTAAGTCCACTATCAGCAAGTGGATCTGTCAGGCTGTGATTCAGGCCTATTCTGCTAAAGGGAAGAATCATCCCTTCCACCTTACTGCTCATTCTACTCCTGCTATTGGTGCCTCTTGGGCTTTTCAGCACCAAACTTCTGTTGAACAAGTTTGCAAGGCTGCTACTTGGTCTTCTGTTCATACTTTTTCTAAGTTTTACAAGGTTGATGTTAAGGCCTTAGCTGATGCTGCTTTTGGCCGCAAGGTTCTGCAGGCGGCAGTAGTTTAAACTGTCTGCTGTTACTTTTGGGGATCCCACCCTACCTTACGGACACTGCTATTGGATGTCCCAAGTGTAAGGAATATTCTGGAACAGGACATGTTGTATACTTAGAATAATACAATTCTGTGATTACTCACCTGTAGAATTGGTATTATACGTATACAGCACGTCCTGTTCCACCCCACACTTGTTATCATTATCTTTAGTTGCCTCTTTATGGTGATTGTTCTTATGTTCACATTTTTATATATTGGTTATAGTTCTCCTGGTCTCATTTTAACTGCTTTTCAATACTTGGGATTTTTTGGGAGGTCCCTGGTATATATGGGGCCGGGAGGAGCCACTTTTCTGTCTCTGCATTCCAGCGCCATCTACTGGATGTATAACCCAAGAGTAAGGAATATCTTCTGGAACAGGACGTGCTGTATACATATAATACCAATTCTACAGGTGAGTAATCACAGAATTGTGTTTTCAGGCTTGTACAACGTTACGGAATATGTTGCTTCTTTGTAAATAAACAACAATAATAATGCCTTTTATATGTTACAGCAATTGTGCGCACAGCTTACGCTCTACAGGGATTACAGGGCCAATAGATTAAGGTAATTTTCGGTTTGGGGTGTCTGGGGCCCACCTTACAGTTACCTGCAAATATTACTGGATTATTTTTGGGCCTCAATTGAAAAAACAACAACAAGGAGGGCACCACAAATAGCCTAGAAAAATGAAATACAATCAATATTCCTCTTGGGGGTGCTCCCCAAGTCCCAATGGATGAATGCAACAAAAACTCCTCAAGGGACTTGAAACATATGGGCACTCCACCAAGTTTAAAGTATAAAATATAAGCAATTTTATTGGTGGCCACAATTAAAAAACACCACAAAAAAGGTCTGATTGTGGCCACCAATAAAATTGCTTATATTTTATACTTTAAACTTGGTGGAGTGCC
The DNA here is from genome assembly GCA_027917425.1 of Gastrophryne carolinensis. Taxonomy (NCBI): domain Eukaryota; kingdom Metazoa; phylum Chordata; class Amphibia; order Anura; family Microhylidae; genus Gastrophryne; species Gastrophryne carolinensis. The sequence continues at coordinate 443,712,501 of CM051237.1, forward strand.
CATATGTTTCAAGTCCCTTGAAGAGTTTTTTATTTTTGGGCGTGAGGCACATAGATATGGGCAGGCTGATTCATTATTAGCGGCAGGTAGCGACAGATGAGCGTCTGTAGCAGGCATTTCAGAGCGCCCGCTAGTAGTCGCTCTGCTCGGCTGTGGGTCGCTAGTTCATAGCGACTCAGTTGCTGTGCAGCAATGATGAATACATTGTGGGGAGTCGCTATATGACCAGTACAGCACTGTATGGGAGCGCATGTTAGCGACTGGTCAGTGCGACCGACTCACAACATATTCATTAAAAAAAACAGCCTCACAGATAGCGCTCAAAAATGCTTCGCTGTAGCCCAGAGCTCCGGAGGATGTGTGATTAAAGATTGTTTTTTAACATGTATTCACCAGTAACAAAGCGAAAACATGGAATTACATTGTAATAACATTGTGACATGAACACATTAATGCCAGACCTGTAATGTCAATTCTGCATAAAAATATAAAACATGAAAAATATTTACAAAAATGACTTTTTCTAGGCCAGAAGAGGTCACAACATTATTTGAGATGTAAAAAAAAAAAATTAATAAAAACCATGTTTAAAGAGAAATAAATGAACGTCCATTGAAATGTAATGGAGAGCGTCAGGTAGCGAGAGGTGATACCTGCAAGGCTGAACGCCGGCGCTGTACGCTGAGGCTGGGATAATGATGAATCGGACGCTACATGGCGTTATCCCAGTCGCTCAACAGCTTCTGCTTGATAAATGTGTAATTGCGTGCCGTGTCTGGCGTTCACCTGACGCTACCTGTCGCTACTTCTCATTAACAAGGCACTACCTGACGCTATCCCTTCATAAATAAGGCCCAGAATCTGCTTGATAAATGTGTAATTTAGACTGTAAGCTGGCAAGGGCAGGGCACTCCTCCCTATTGTCTCCTGTGCTCACAACACTTGGTTTTAACCTGTGGCATCTAATTTTGTATTGTTCTCTGTGCTATATGTTTTACCTTGTCTGTATTCTTACCTTGTAAAGTGCTACGGAAGTTGATGGCGCTATATAAATAAACAATAACAATAATAATAGTTGCGTGCTGTGTCCGGCGTTCACCTGAAGCTACCTGACACTACTTCTTATTAACAAGGCGCTACCTGACGCTATCCCTTCATAAATAAGGCCCAAAATCTGCTTGATAAATGTGTAATTACGTGCCGTGTCCGGCGTTCACCTGACGCTACCTGTCATTTAGAAGGCACTACTTGACGCTATTCCTTCATGAATAAGGCCCAGAATCTGCTTGATAAATGTCTAATTGCATGCTGTGTCCGGCGTTAACCTGACGCTAGCCGTCGCTACCTCTCATTAACAAGGCGCTACCTGACGCTATCCCTTCATAAATAAGGCCCAGAATCTGCTTGATAAATGTGTAATTGCGTGCTGTGCCCGGCGTTAACCTGACGCTAGCTGTCGCTACCTCTCATTAACAAGGCGCTACCTGACGCTATCCCTTCATAAATTAGGCCCAGAATCTGCTTGATAAATGTGTAATTGCGTGCCGTGTCCGGCGTTCACCTGACTCTACCTGTCATTTAGAAGGCACTACTTGACGCTATTCCTTCATGAATAAGGCCCAGAATCTGCTTGATAAATGTCTAATTGCATGCTGTGTCCGGCGTTAACCTGACGCTAGCCGTCGCTACCTCTCATTAACAAGGCGCTACCTGACGCTATCCCTTCATAAATAAGGCCCAGAATCTGCTTGATAAATGTGTAATTGCGTGCTGTGCCCGGCGTTAACCTGACGCTAGCTGTCGCTACCTCTCATTAACAAGGCGCTACCTGACGCTATCCCTTCATAAATTAGGCCCAGAATCTGCTTGATAAATGTGTAATTGCGTGCCGTGTCCGGCGTTTCACCTGACGCTACCTGTCATTTACAAGGCACTACCTGACGCTATCCCTTCATAAATAAGGCACAGAATCTGCTTGATAAATGTGTAATTGCGTGCCATGTCCGGCGTTCACCTAACGTTACCTGACGCTACTTCTCATTAACAAGGCGCTACCTGACGCTATCGCTTCATAAATAAAGCTCAGAATCTGCTTGATAAATGTGTAATTGTGTGCCATGTCCGGAGTTCACCTGAAGCTACCTGACGCTACTTCTCATTAACAAGGCGCTACCTGATGCTATCGCTTCATAAATAAGGCCCAGAATCTGCTTGATAAATGTGTAATTGCGTGCTGTGCCCGGCGTTCACCTGACGCTACCTGTCATTTACAAGGCGCTACCTGACGCTATCCCTTCATAAATAAGGCCCTAAACCTAATTGGTTTGTGAGCGGGTAACCTGTACTCTTCTGCCATAGATCAGAGACACTCACCATTACCTAATGCTCCTGTCACAGTAAAATGGTCAGCACAGTATTTGCACCATCCCTTTTGGAGATGGGGCCCCTCAGTTCAGGGGCCCACCGGGAGTTTCCCTGGTGGGCTAGTCCAAGCCTAGACTATGGTATGCTGCAGATAAGCGAGAGACTGTACATGTCGCCTTGTGATGTGTGGCTCCTCATGCCGGGGCACGCCGCCCTCCACACAGCTATGCTGCTGACAAATATCTCTGGGCCATGGGACGAGCCTTTACTCCTCCTGAATGATGTTCCCCCTCAGGCCCCGAGTGACAATGCTTCATTCTGACTGACAGAAGAATCCGCCGCTGAGTCATCGCACACTCATCTGCCCTGTTTACTGCTATAGGTGCGCGCCGCCTACGTGCCTCACCATGTTTCCTTACAGGACTGTCACGTTTACTTCACGCCATATCACACAGAGCTAAAGCAAAGCTAAATGGATGTACACAGCCGAATATAGGCCCTTATTCATGAAGGGATAGCGTCAGGTAGCGCCTGGTAAATGAGAGGTAGCGACAGCTAGCGACAGGTGAACGCCGGACACGGAACACAATTACACATTTATCAAGCAGAATCTGGGCCTTATTCATGAAGGGATAGCGTCAGGTAGCGCCTGGTAAATAAGAGGTAGCGACAGGTGAACGCCGGACACGGAACGCAATTACACATTTATCAAGCAGAATCTGGGCCTTATTCATGAAGGGATAGCGTCAGGTAGCGCCTGGTAAATGAGAGGTAGCGACAGGTGAACGCCGGACACGGAACGCAATTACACATTTATCAAGCAGAATCTGGGCCTTATTCATGAAGGGATAGCATCAGGTAGTGCCTGGTAAATGAGAGGTAGCGACAGGTGAACGCCGGACACAGCACGCAATTACACATTTATCAAGCAGAATCTGGGCCTTATTCATGAAGGGATAGCATCAGGTAGTGCCTGGTAAATGAGAGGTAGCGACAGGTGAACGCCGGACACAGCACGCAATTACACATTTATCAAGCAGAATCTGGGCCTTATTCATGAAGGGATAGCGTCAGGTAGCGCCTGGTAAATGAGAGGTAGCGACAGGTGAACGCCGGACACGGAACGCAATTACACATTTATCAAGCAGAATCTGGGCCTTATTCATGAAGGGATAGCGTCAGGTAGCGCCTGGTAAATGACAGGTAGCGACAGGTGAACGCCGGACACGGAAAGCAATTACACATTTATCAAGCAGAATCTGTTGAGCGACTGAGATAACGCCACGTAGCGTCCTATTCATCATTATCCCAGCCTCAGTGTACAGCGCCAGCGTTCAGCCTTGCAGAGTGCCACGTCTTACCTTTCGCTACCTGTCGCTCTCCTATACATTTCAATGGACATTCTTTTATTTCTTTTTAAACAGGGTTTTTGTTCATTTTTATTTTTTTAAACTCGAATAATGTTGTGACCCCTTCTGGCCTAGAAAAAGCCATTTTTTCAAATATTTTTCATGTTTTAGATATTTATGCAGAATTGATATTACAGGTCTGGCATTAATGTGTTCATGTTACAATGTGATAACAATGTAATTCCATATGTTTTCGCTTTGTTACTGATGGATACATGTTAAAAAACAGACTTTAATCACACAGCCTCCGTCGCTGTGGGCTTCAGAGAAGCATTTTTGAGCGCCGGAGTTTTGTGAGGATGTTTTTTTTATGAATATGTTGTGAGTCGGTCGCACTGACCAGTCGCTAACATGCGCTCCCATACAGCGCTGTACTGGTCAAATAGCGACTCCTCACAATGTATTCATCATTGCTGCACAGCGAGTCGCTATGAACCAGCGACCCACGGCCGAGCACAGTGACTACTAGCGGGCGCTCTGAAATGCCTGCTACAGACGCTCATCTGTCGCTACTTGGTGTTAGTAATAATCAATGAATATTAATTCATAGTATATATTGTGCAAATAAGGGGAATTGTAATAGGTGTATAAATAATAAAGTTATTTAAAATTTTGTTATAATTTAATTATAGGGACAGAAGGTGCCTAAGTGCTGGAGCAATGTGCAAACTGTGCAAAGCTAGGGAGATGTGCGCTTAGACACGGGCAGGCTGATTCATCACTAACGCCACAGACTTCAGCCAGAAGTTTGGTGTTCAGCCCAAACACGGAAAAGCTGCTTGATTGGCTGCTGGGCAATTGCAGTTGGCATTAAGAGTGTCCTCACTCATGGGTGCGGCGGCCATCTTACTGTGGCTCCGGCCACGGACCATTTGAAGGGAACGTCGCCGACGACCAAGGACTGTATCAGGGCTCAGGTAAGTTGTACAGCAGCGCGTCCTGCTGCACACTTTGCGCCCCCCCCCTCCACTGCCACACCTACCATCACAATTTTCATCCCCAATACTTCCTCTGGGGGCAATTCTCCCCCTCCACTCAGGTGGGTGAGGAGTGGGGGGTGGAGAGGGAGAATTGCCCCCCAAAGTTCGGGTCCCCTTTGATTGCAACAGGCCACAAACAAAAGCTCGCACCATACCCCTGTTCACATAAATAAATAACAGGGTGCCACTCCCAAGACCCTACAAACATGTCTATTGAGGCCCTTATTTATGAAGGAATAGCGACAGGTAGCGACTGGTGAGCGGCCGGTAATGACGGGCCCCGCCACGAGAACGCCGGCTCCCCACCACAATCACACATTTATCGAGCCAATCCTGCTTAGCGACTGAGATAGCGCCATATAGCCACTCATTCATCATTATTCCAGCCTCAGCCCACAGCGCCAGTGTCCGACCTTGAACAGCGACAGGTATGACCTCTCGCTACCTGGCGCTCTCCAATGCATTTCAATGGAACAATCTTTAAATATTCATAATTAAGTGTTATGAATTTTTTTTTTTTTTTTTTTTAATGTGAAAAATTCTGTGAGCACTTCTGCCATTTTAGATAATTCTTTTAAGGGAAAAAAAAAATTGTACAGAATTGATATTACAGGTCTGATATTAATGTATTCATATTACTAAATTATTTAAAAAACTTGTTTTTTTTGGTTTCCAAAAATATGGTTGTTTGGGGGTTAAAAAACTACTTTTAACCCATCGCCGCCAGCGCTCTGGGGTTTAAACATGCATTTTACAGCGGGAGAATTTTTTGAGCGTGATTTTTTAATGAATATGGTGGGAGCCGGTCGCTAGGGCCAGTCGCTATCATGCGCTCCCATACAGCGCGGAACCTGTCAAATAGCGACTCCTCACCCAATATTCAACATTACGGCAAACCGACTGAGTCGCTATCAACTACCGAACAACGGCCAAGCACAGCGACTACTAGCGGGCGCTCTGAAAATGCCGCTACAGTCGCTCAACTGTCGCTATCTGGCGTTATTAATGAATCGGCCTCTGAGAACCAGAAGCATAAAGGGAGGCACACCACTATCTAAATCAATGCATAGTTTTTTTTTATTCAGAGTATCCACAAAAACATACGCATGATAAAAACATTTAAGATACATAAATGCACTGACACACAGAACAAACCAACATAAAATAGAGGAGTAGGCGGTAGGGAGAGAACTGTATATATCTCAATAAATAAACAATAAATAAATAAGTAAATTCATCACCCAATGTGGACCTATACTATAATTAATCCAATAATACCAACCAGTGATCAAAACCTGCCTATGATCCGGATCCTAATACTAATATAACCATATATAAAGTGCTGGTGCATAAATATAATTATAATTATATATACTTATATATATGTGTGTACATACAGACATACAAATGGATATCAATTGCAATCAACCCAATTCAATAGCCATAAGTGAACAGCCAAAATAACTCCAAACATATTAGTTCAGTCGAAAAAATATAAAACATAAACCAACCATAACCACCAAAACCAAAGGATCTGATAATTAACACCAATATTAACAATACCAATATGGTCTCCCCACCACCTACCACCTCAATAGAGAGCCACGCATTCCGTGGGTACAACCACCCACTTCCTCAGGCTGATTTCAATGGGAACTGGGTTCGGTTTGGGTCTTTTTTCAAAGTTTGACTGACCTTGCCAAACCCAAACTGGGGTTGGGGGGTTCGCTCAACACTACTCATTACAGGTACACCCCTTTATGCACCTAAACTGCAACTAGGACAGAAACCACAACACATCTGCATGTGAACTAACAGGCTGAATCATCATTAGCGGCAGGTAGCGACAGATGAGCGTCTGTAGCAGGCATTTTCAGAGCGCCTGCTAGTTGTCGCAGTGCTCGGCCGTGGGTCGCTACTTTATAGTGACTCAGTCGCTGTTCACTAATGTTGAATACATTGTGAGGAGTCGCTATTTGACCAGTACAGCGCTGTATGGGAGCGCATGTTAGCGACTGCTCATAGCGACCGACTCACACCATATTCAGGAAAAAAACAGCTGCAAAAATCTCTGGCGCTGAAAAATAGTTGTTTGAAGCCCAGAGCGCAGGAGGCGGTGTGATTATAGGCTGTTTTTGAACATGTAACAAAGCGAAAACATATGGAATTACATTGTAACAACATTGTAACATGAACACTTTAATGCCAGACCTGTAATGTCATTTTTGAGGAAATATTAAAAAAAATGAAAAAAATATGAAAAAACTGCTTTTTCAATGCCAGAAAGAGGTCACAGAATTATTTGTGATTTTTTGGAAAAAAAAAAAAAACCCGTTTAAAGAGAAGACATGGATCGTTCATTGAAATGTATGGGAGAGAGCGACAGGTAGCGAGCGGTCATACCTGGCGCTGTGCAAGGCTGAACTCCGGCGCTGTTCGCTGAGGCTGTAAAAATGATGAATCAGACGCTACATGGCGCTATTCCAGTCGCTCAACAGATTCTGCTTGATAAATGTGTAATTGCGTGCCGTGTCCGGCGTTCACCAGTCGCTATCTGTCGCTACCTCTCATTAACCAGCCGCTACCTGACGCTATCCCTTCTTAAATAAGGGCCTAAGTCAGGACAAGGCATTTGGAGTTGAGTCACCCCCCCCCATAATAAAAGCAGAATGCTACATTCACAAACCTGTCACTGCTGATTCTTCTTTATTCCAGTAAAAGAAAAAAAAAGCGTGACATGATATTTTTAATGCAGGGTATCTAAAGTCACCCCCTCCTCGCACTGAATTTTATTATTAGACCCCTTTTTACAATAGAGCTCCTTTAACAAAAATGTCTGATTGTTCCTTAGAATAGCATAAAAAGTTAAAGGGTAATGATGGCAGCTCAGCACACACAATGGACGGCCCTTTTCAGGGGCTGAATGTGACCTATGTCTGGGGTTGGAGACCTCTGCAAATGACCCCCTTCCCCCCCCATCCATCCTTATCCAAACATCAGCCAGTAAAATCGAGTGTTGAAAGAGAAGGGCAGGCACTAAAACAAGGGTCTGCAGTGAGGGCCCTTATTCAGTCTCCTGGGCAGGACAAGTCACCTTTCTTATCACAGGGAAGAAAACATTTGACTTTGCTGATGGAACCCTGATTGGGTTCTTGCTTACACAGGTGTTAACCCTTTGTCACCTGGAAAGGTGGAGGGTCAAGCCAGGATGTCACAAAAGAGTTAGTCCTCGGCACCATAAGCAAACGGTTAAACTTTAAACATTGCCCAGCCGATCAGGATTTTTAATTTGCACCTCATTAATCCATATGACAGGGGAGGCCGGCTGATGAATGATTTGTCAGTTAGAAAGCAGGAGCTCAAATCACACCACACACCCTTCTAAACAGAGCCGATACTGATAGCGGCCAACCACTCCATGTCTGCACAGCAAATACACGTGGCTTTCATTAATGGCCAGGCACAGTCTAGGGCTGGCAGCAGGCGGCTCATTCTGGCTGCAATAGGCAAACTTTTATGCCAATCTACAGCACAAGTTCCCCAAAAAGTTTTAATGTGGAGTAAAATGTAAAGAAAACGGGGAGGCCGATTCATTAATAGCGGCAGGTGGCGACAGTTGAGCGACTGTAGCAGTATTTTCAGAGCCCCCGCTAGTAGTCGCTGTGCTTGGCCGTTGTTCGGTTGTTGATAGCGACTGAGTCGGTGTGCAGGAATGTTGAATACGGGGTGACGAGTCGCTATTTGACAGGTTCCGCGATGTATGGGTGCGCATGATAGCGACTGGTCAGAGCGACCGGCTCCCACCATATTCATCCAAAAATCACGCTCAAAAAATTCTCGCGCTGTGAAATGCATGTTTAAACCCCAGAGCGCTGGCGGCGATGTGTTAAAAGTAGTTTTTTAACCCCCAAACCACCATATTTTTGGAAACCAAAAAAAAAAAAATTTTTAAAGAATTTAGTAATATGAATACAATAATATCAGACCTGTAATATCAATTCTGCACAATTTTTTATTTTTTTATTTTTTACCTTAAAAAAATTATCTAACATGGCAGAAGTGGTCACAGAATTTTTCACATTTAAAAGAAAAAAACAAAAAACATTAATAACAATTAATTATGAATATTTAAAGATTGTTCCATTGAAATGCATTGGAGCGCGCCAGGTAGCGAGAGGTCATACCTGTCGCTGTTCAAGGTCGGACGCTGGCGCTGTGGGCTGAGGCTGGAATAATGATGAATGAGTCGCTATATGGCGCTATCTCAGTCGCTAAGCAGGATTGGCTTGCTAAATGTGTGATTGTGGTGGGGAGCCGGCGTTCTCGTGGCGGGGCCCGTCATTACTGGTCGCTCACCAGTCGCTACCTGTCACTATTCCTTCATAAATAAGGGCCCAAATTACGATGATCTGCAAAAGCTGAATGAAACTCCATCCAGAAATGCCTGGTGCGGGCACGTGCCTAGGCTAAACATATAGCGGGATGAGGTGCCCCAAATAGATGTGGTCTCTGCTCTCCACCAGGAGGGTAGGAATGGAAGAGGGTCACATGACACGTGGCTTTCATTAATGGCCAGGCACAGTCTAGGGCTGGCAGCTGGCGGCTCATTCTGCTTAGAATAGGCAAACTTTTGTGCCAATCTACAGCCCAAGTTCCCCAAAAAGTTTAAACAAGTAGTAAAATGTAAAGAAAACAAAAATGCGTTGATCTGCAAAAGCTGAATGGAATGCCATCCAGAAATGCCTGGTACAGACACGTGCCAAGGCTAAAAGCTCGCAAGGGCCGGGCTCTCTTTCCTATTGTATCTCGTATTCAGAATATCCATTGTTAACTCTGTAACACTGCATTTGAAATAGTCTAGTTTAATATGTTTCTACCCTGTCTGTAATTACTACTTTGTACAGCGCTACGGAAGATGATGGCGCTATATAAAATTAACAATAATAATAATAACATAGCGGGGATGAGGTGCCCCAAAAAGATGTGGTCTCTGCTCTTCACCAGGAGAGTAGGAATGGAAGAGGGTCACTTGACACGTGACTTTCATTAATGGCCAGGCACAGTCTAGGGCTGGCAGCTGGCGGGTCATTCTGGTTAGAATAGGCAAACCTTTGTGCCAATCTACAGCCCAAGTTCTTGAAATAACTTTAAATGTGGAGTAAAATGTAAAGAAAACTAAAATGCGATAATCTGCAAAAGCTGAATGAAACTCCATCCAGAAATGCCTGGTGCGGGCACGTGCCTAGGCTAAACATATAATGGGGATGAGGTGCCCCAAATAGATGTGGTCTCTGCTCTTCACCAGGAGGGTAGGAATGGAAGAGGGTCACATGACACGTGGCTTTCATTAATGGCCAGGCACAGTCTAGGGCTGGCAGCAGGCGGCTCATTCTGGTTAGACTAGGCAAACTTTTGTGCCAATCTACAGCCCAAGTTCCCCAAAAAGTTTAAACGCGGAGTAAAATGTAAAGAAACAAAAAAATGCGATGATCTGCAAAAGCTGAATGGAATGCCATCCAGAAATGCCTGGTGCGGGCACGTGCCAAGGCTAAAAGCTCACAAGGGCCAGGCTCTCTTTCCTATTGTATCTCGTATTCAGAATATCCATTGTTAACTCTGTAACACTGCATCTGAAATGGTCTAGTTTAGTATGTTTCTACCCTGTCTGTAATTACTACTTTGTACAGCGCTACGGAAGATGATGGCGCTATATAAATAAACAATAATAATATAGCGGGGATGAGGTGACCCAAAAAGATGTGGTCTCTGCTCTTCACCAGGAGGGTAGGAATGGAAGACGGTCACTTGACACGTGGCTTTCATTAATGGCCAGGCACAGTCTAGGGCTGGCAGCTGGCGGCTCATTCTGGTTAGAATAGGCAAACCTTTGTGCCAATCTACAGCCCAAAGTTCCCCAAAAAGTTTATACACGGTGTAAAATGTAAAGAAAACAAAAGTGCGATGATCTGGAAATCTCCTATAACCAAGTTTTATTCACATACGTTGAAAGTTATACATTTTTCTATTTTATTTGAAAAAATATAACAGGCAACAAAAAGCAAAACAAAAGGGTACTTTACCCTTTGTCCTCCGCCGCTGATTGGTGCAAATAGGCAACTCACATGATCACTGGAGCCCATGCCACAGCCCACCATCCCGCACGTCCTGGGCTTGAACGTGAAACACACAACAAAAGTGGATATGCACCACCAAGGAAGTATATAATCACCAAATAGGTGCTGGCCGTGGGGATAAACAACCAAACCAGACTGTGTAATGGAGGGATCCTAGATTAATCCCTAAGAAATCATCCCCATATAAAAAGGCCGCACTCAAATAATAAAAATTACCATACTATTTTATTAAATAAATACTAAAAAATGAAAATACAAAAAGCAACACATCAAAGAAAATGGACACCCTGGCGAAGTGTCATTCTGACACGCAACGCGTCGGTGGCGGCTGCTACGGGGGATCCCCTAGTGACTAGGTAATGTAAGTTCATTCTTTTATTTTTGTATCAGCTTTTGGCGTGTCTTTATGCATTAAACTTACCTGGGCACTGGCGTTAACCATTGTATATTGTACTGCACAGCACTTTAATGGTTTATGTCAATGTAATTGTTAAATAGTTTGTTACAATTGTTTTTTCTTTTTCACATGAAATATTTGTATGTTGCACAACTGTATATATGTATTTAGCACATAGCACTTTATGGATTTAGCTATCCCTACTAAACGAGGGATATTCGCGGTTTTCAATTTAGCACATTTTATTAAAGCGGACCTTCACTCTAAATAAGAGTCTATCTTATAAGTTTCCCACACCCTGTACATACAGATTGCTCACATTAAAAATCATCCTACCTGCATCTACTGCATTTTATAAGCCTTTAAACATCCAAGATGGCGGCTTATGGAAGCTGCCATTTTTGCAGGCAGCCTGCAAACAGGAAGTGCCTGCAAACAGGAAGTGACTGTGCTGCTCTGCATTCTGGGACTGCTGACCTTTCCCTGACCCCAGCTCTGCTCTGTCTGAGCAAAGCACAGCTATAACCTGCCCCCCTGTACCTTATCCCACTCTCCTCTCCTCAGTAAGTGTGATGCTTCTGAGTCAAGATGGCGGCGCCCGTATCCTAAATTCCCAAACAGAGTTGCAGCCCAGTGGGGAAAAGTATAATAAATCAGTGACTAAACATGTAAAATATATTAATTTTAGATGCTGAGGAATTGTTTTTTAAGAGTTTGGGCTTTTCATTAAATCATGGTGAAGGTCCGGTTTAACGCCGTTTATTAATTATTCCGCCAGTGTCATACCCAGGCATAGCTTACCAGACATTTGTGATATACGCCAATAATATTATTCATCAAATGGTTTAATATTTATAGTCACGGATAGAAGGTGAATCCCCCGATTTTGTGTTTATATGTTTTTTAATCTGTACATTGTCTTGTGATGTGTTGCTTTTTGTATTTTCATTTTTTAGTATTTATTTAATAAAATATTATGGTAATTTTTATTATTTGAGTGCGGCCTTTTTATATGGGGATGATTTCTTAGGGATTAATCTAGGATCCCTCCATTACACAGTCTGGGCTTGAACATGGGGTTGGGATTAATGGCGTGCCGGGTTCATGACTCGCCATCAGCCATGCCACGCTCTCTCCATTCATTAGCATTCAATTATTATTATTATTATTGTTTATATAGCGCCATCCTCTTCAGTAGCGCTTTACAAGGTATAATTACAGATAAGGTAAAACATACAGTACAGGGACCAATAAATTAAAATTATATTAAAATATTATAAAAATTATAAATTTGTTCAAACCAAATGTTCTGAGCACAGGAGACAATAGGAAGGGGAGCCCTGCCTTTGTGGGTTAACAGTCTAAAGGATGGGGATGGAGATAAAGGCAGAATCACAAGTGGTAGAGCTTGAGTTTGGTGGCATGTAACATGTGATGGTTATAGGAGTTGCTTAATCCAGGTTATATGCTGGTCTGAAGAGGTGGGTTTTGAGGGCACTTTAAAAGGCTTGGGGCGTTGGAGAGTGGCGGATTGAGCGGGGGAGTGCATTCCAGAGAATTGGGGAGAAATCTTGAAGGCGGGAGTGCAAGGAGGTAAGGAGGACAGGGAGGCAGAGTAGAGGTTATGTATAGGTTGGTAACGCTGGATTAGAAAGTAAATGTAGGGAGGGGCCTGGCTGGAGAGAGCTTTGTAGATTAGTGTTGGAGGATTAGACTGAACTCTCTGAGAGACAGGAAACCAGTGGAGGGATTGACAGATGGAACCAGCGCTGGAAAAGCATGAGGAGAGATGGATGAGGCGAGCAGCAGAGTTTAGGCCCTTATTTAACAAGGGATAGCGCCAGGTAGCGACTGGTGAGCGACTGGTAATGACGGGCCCCGCCACGAGAACGCCGGCTCCCCACCACAATCACACATTTATCAAGCCAATCCTGCTTAGCGACTGAGATAGCGCCAGATAGCGACTCATTCATCATTATTCCAGCCTCAGCCCACAGCACCAGCGTCCGACCTTGAACAGCGACAGGTGTGACCTCTCGCTACCTGGCGCTCTCCAATGCATTTCAATGGAACAATCTTTAAATATTCTTAATTAATTGTTAATCATTTTTTTTTTCTGCCATGTTCTGCAAAATTTGTGCAGAATTGATATTACAGGTCTGATATTAATGTATTCATATTACAAAATGTTTTTATAAACTTGTTTTTTTGGTTTATAAAAATATGGTTGTTTGGGGGTTAAAAAACTACTTTTAACCCATCGCCGCCAGCGCTCTGGGGTTTAAACATACATTTCACAGCGCGAGAATTTTTTGAGCGTGATTTGTTAATGAATATGGTGGGAGCCGGTCGCTATGGCCATTCGCTATCATGCGCTCCCATACAGCGCGGAACCTGTCAAATAGCGACTCCTCACCCAATATTCAACATTACTGCAAACCGATTGAGTCGCTATCAACTACCGAACAACGGCCAAGCACAGCGACTACTAGCGGGCGCTGTGAAAATACTGCTACAGTCGCTCAACTGTCGCTACCTGGCGCTATTAATGAATCGGCCTCAGAATAGTTTGGAGGGGTGCCAGTCTGTTTGTTGGTAAACCACAAAGGGAGGGGTTGCATTAGTCAAGTTGGGATAAGGCCAGGGTGTGTACTAGCATTTCAGTGGTACCAGATCAAAGAAAGGGGCAGATGCAGGAAATGTTTTTAAGTTGGACAGTCAATTTGTACAGTCTGGAGGAAAGAAGGGAGAGGGGGGACATAATGGAGACCTTTATATATGTGAAAGGATTGAATAAGGTTCAGGAGGGAAGTGTTTTTACGAAGAAACTTAATGATAGAACAAGGGGCCCAACCTGAAGCTAGTCGGGGGGAAGATCAGGAGCAATGTTAGAAAATATTATTTTACAGAAAGAGTAGTAGATGCTTGGAACAAACTTCCAGCAGAGGTAGTTGAAAAATCAACAGTCACTGAATTTAAACATGCCTGGGATAAGCACACATCTATCCTAAGATAAAGAGAACATACAGTATACACATAAGGGCAGACTAGATGGACCGTATGGTCTCCTTCTGCCGTCAACCTTCTATGTTTCTAAGAGGCCGATTCATTAATAGCGGCAGGTAGCGACAGTTGAGCGACTGTAGCGGCATTTTCAGAGCGCCCGCTAGTATTCGCTGTGCTTGGCCGTTGTTCGGTAGTTGATAGCGACTCAGTTGGTTTGCCGTAATGTTGAATATTGGGTGAGGAGTCGCTATTTGACAGGTTCTGCGCTGTATGGGAGCGCATGATAGCGACTGGCCATAGCGACCGGCTCCCACCATATTCATTAACAAATCACACTCAAAAAATTCTCGCGCTGTAAAATGCATGTTTAAACCCCAGAGCGCTGGCGGCGATGGGTTAAAAGTAGTTTTTTAACCCCCAAACAACCATATTTTTGCAAACCAAAAAAAACAAGTTTTTAAAATAATTTTGTAATATGAATACATTAATATCAGACCTGTAATATCAATTCTGTACATTTTTTTTTTCTGTTTTTTTTTAACTTAAAAAATTATTTAAAATGGCAGAAGTGGTCAAAGAATTTTTCACATTTAAAAAAAAATAATAATAATAACAATTAATTATGAATATTTAAAGATTGTTCCATTGAAATGCATTGGAGAGCGCCAGGTAGCGAGAGGTCATACCTGTCGCTGTTCAAGGTCGGACGCTGGCGCTGTGGGGTGAGGCTGGAATAATGATGAATGAGTCGCTGTATGGCGCTATCTCAGTCGCTAAGCAGGATTGGCTTGATAAATGTGTGATTGTGGTGGGGAGCCGGCGTTCTCGTGGCGGTGCCCGTCATTACCGGCCGCTCACCAGTCACTAGCTGTCGCTATCCCTTGTTAAATAAGGCATACCTCCCAACTTCTGAAAACGTGAAAGCGGGACAAGCCATGCCCCCGGCCACACCCCTGTCACGCCCCGGCCACACCCCCGTCACGCCCCGGCCACACCCCGTCACGCCCCGGTCACGCCCCCGTCACGCCCCGGCCACGCTCTCCAGCTCCAGCAATGTCGGCTGCCTTCACCCCTGCATGCGTACGGTACGTATCCCCAAACCAGCATACCGCCCGCCCACCCACCCCCGTGCGCCCGCCCCACTCTCTCACCCCACGCGCCAGGAAGTTATCTTCGCGCCGGCGTCATTGCGGCCCTGGGCTGTCACAGCGCAGGGCGTCCCGGGACATTTGGTAATGTTCCGGGACCGCGGGATCCTTCTCAAAAATCGGGACAATCCCGGGAAAATCGGGACAGTTGGGAGGCATGAATAAGGGCCTAAGTTTCTATGGAGACGACTGGAGTTGGCTGGGGAGTGAATGTGATAGAGAAGGTGAGAGGACATAAAGGAAGAGATGGCGGTTAGCTAGTTAGGAAGGCGAGAGAGGAGGGAAGAGAGATTTGGGCCAGAGAGATATATCATCCATATAAGAGAGGTAGTATGCTGAGGCCCGACGCGCTCCCCCATTGTAGTGAATGGAGACAGTGTGCGGCACCCCTGTGACTGACAGCGGTTGCGTGAGCTGGTGCTGAATTGGAGTTTAGGCTCAATGTAATGTATTGTGGGGTCTACATTTTTTTTACTTCAAGGTTTAAATCCTTAAACATAAAAAAATAAAGAATAATAAAGAAACTACGTGGTGTTGTGTTGTTTTACTTTAAGAAATGTTCACGTGAAAGCATACATTGAAATTCTCAGTTTAGTTGACAATATAGGAACAAGTGTCAGCTGATCTCTCCAGGACATCTAGTATTTGCTGGAGAACAATGCTAAAAAGCAATTCTATATGATGGGTAAACAATGCCATCGGTGCATGAATCTGTAACAGAGGAGCCCCATTGTTACTCAACATCTGATAAAGTAGAGATAATCTGGTGCCGTGGAGGAAGATTGCCCAATACACATTGTATAAGTGATTTGCAACGCAGAGTCCTGGAGTTCTTCCCATACCCACAGTAAAATTCCTTTCCTTTGAAGGCAAAATAGTTCATTACCAAGGGGAGTTGATACATTGTTTTTTTTTTCATAGGACCTGGTTGGTCCATTTTAAAGTGGACCAATCACCGGGATTTTAAAGTGGACCAACACCCACCGGTGATCGGCCCGGGAATCTATAAGATTCCCGGGCCGATCACCTCCCTCCCCGCGGGACATCCGAGATCGGGATGTCCCGCGGGGTGAAACCCCCCCAAACACCCCAAACTCCTTACCTTATCTTCTAGACGTGCACGTGCCCGCGCCGGCCGTCCGTGAATGGCCGGCGCGGGCACGCGCGCGTCAAGAGGGACGCGCGGGAGGCGGTGGCGGCGGAGCCGCTTGTCCGCGGCTTGTCCGTCGGCCCGGAGAGAGGTGAGTTCGGGGGGTTCGGGGGGGTTTCACACAGCGGGGCCGATCGGGGGTGCCCCACCGAAGTGGACCAAGACCCAGGATAGTCAAAATCCTGGGTGTTGGTCCACTTTAACTATCCTAGTGATTGGTTATTGCCCCAGGAGCATCCCGAATTGTGTGAAACCTCCCAGAGCGCCCACTGTACTCACCTTTCCACCGCTCCTATAGCACACGCGGCATAAAGCCGTTGTTTTGATTGGTGCATCAGCATAGGGAGCGGTGGAGCACGCATTCCCAGCTCCGCAGTGGAGTGCGCGCTCCCACATGTCCAGTCTATCAGCAGATGCACGGAAATGGCCCAGTGAAAGGTAAGGCTCTTGCGGATGATCTGGAGGGGCTCACACAGTGGGGTATGATGAATTGGCATGCCCTCGGGGCACCTAGCCAGTGGGCCATGAAGTCTTGTCCAGCATCTGGGGTGATTGGTCCACTATAAAAAGGCTGGTGCCCAGGTATCTGCCCAGGTTGGCCCAGTAGCGTTGCTGGCTGTTCACCCTTTCTAAGAGTCTCCTAGTTTATACTAGTAGCTGTGGCCTCCAGTTTAGCTTATACACATCACACCCAGACATCACATGGCCAGTTATGTTTTATGTATTTATGCAGCTGACCGTATCTAATGCTTCTTTTTGTACACACAGCTTGCTTGATTGATTGAACATATCACAGTGACATCACCAGTGATATCACTGGCTGCCAGATGGCACCCTACTATTGGTTGGTTACTTGTATATATGTTTTGGCTTAAAATGGACCAAAACCCAGGATTTTGACTATCCTGGGTTTTGGTCCACTCCCCCAGGGCACCCCGATGTGTGAAACCGCACGTTGAGCTATGGACGTCTAACCCGACGTCTAAGCTCAGCGGCTCCACATCTCACACTTCCCTCTAACAGGGAGCGCGCCCGCATCAGCCATTCACAAATAGCCGGCGCAGGCACGTGCCCTGCTAGAGGGAGGATGCGGCCACGGCCTGTGCATGCGCTGTTTGACCGGGATTAAGGTAAGTGTAGCGGGCGACCTGGGGAGTTTCACACAGCGGGGCATCCTGATTTTGGATGCCCTACGGGGAGGGAATGGATCGGCCCTGGAATCTTATAGATTTCAGTTTCAGTCCACTTTAACATATAGCACTTTGTGTGTTTGGCTTGATGAGGTGGAACCTTTTGATCCTGAAACATTGGTTATTTGATGGAATAAACTACTTCACCCATGAATATGAGTGCCAATGGACCAGGGCCGTATTATGAGGGGGGCGCAAGGGGCGCGTGCACCGGGGCCTCCACCAACCTTTGGGTTATGGTCTGGTCCAGGAGGCTTTTCAGTTTGGTCTGACAGCAAAAAAGCTATCGGCAGCAGTGGGTGCCCCCGCGTCTGGGCCTTTTTTGTTTTTGCAAACCTGCAGCCAAAGCCACCACAGGGCAGGACAGAGAGTCTAGAGCAGCAAAGCCGCCATTAGCAACGCTACAGTGATGGGTGGGTGCAGAGCTGACAATTGGCGGCTGCTCACTGCACAGAAGCCACCAAGCACAGCCGCTGGCAGCTCAATGCAGGGAACTGTTTTCTGCTGGACCAGCCGGGTGACTACACCCCCCACCCGCCCAGATCCCGAGCAGCACACACCCGCACAAGGGTGGCACAAGAGATTCAATCTGACATTCCAGTAAGTAGGCGGGTGCCAGACAACCACCAATCAGTTACTTGGCTGGACTGTTATTTTAAAGGGAAAAAAAAAAATGTACCTGGTGGGGCTTCCACTAGATTTTGTGCCCAGTGGCCTCCACCACACTTAAACCGGACCATCAGCACGATTTAATAAAAAGCCAAAACCCTTAAAAAACTATTCCCCAGCATCTAAAATTAATATATTTTAAGTTTTTAGTCACTTACTTATTATTCTTTCCCCCACTGGGCTGCAACTCTGTTCAGGACTCTAGGATACGGGCGCCGCCATCTTGACTCAGAAGCATCACATACGGTGGAAAGGAGAGCGGGATAAAGTACAGGGGGTGGGTTATAGCTAAGCTGGGGTAAGGGAAAGGACAGCAATCCAAGAATCAGAATGCAGAGCAACACAGAAGACGCTTCCTGCTTGCAGGCTGCCTGATGCTCCATGAGCCGCCATCTTGGATATTTAAAGGCTCATAACATGCAGTAGATGCAGGTAGGATGATTTTTAATGTGGGCAATCTGTATGTACAGGGTGTGGGAAACATATAAGATAGGCTCTTATTCAGGGTGAAGGTCCGCTTTAATCCAGCCCTGCAATGGACCCTGCTTTGTTCCCCTAAATGGAGGAACCTGCAGAAGTGTGGACAGTGTGGAGAAGCATTATAAAGAATAGATTTCTGCTGAAGCTAGTGCTACGGAGGACATGTTCTATATGGGCAGCTTCACAATGTGAATAAAGGGGGGTGGGAGCAGCTCAATCACTATTATTTATACAAAATTATTATTATTATTCAGGGCCTGGGAACTGCCCCGACAAGGCACTCTGTGTTTAGTGTGGTCCCTACTCTTAATTTTGAGTCCCCAACATTGGGACATGAAATGCTATGAACACACACAGGGAGGAATTCAGTCAATATGGATTTCTCCCTGTGAAGTGTTCTAAAGGGAGGCTGGCAGCTTCCCAGGTGAGTAGCTCTCAGATATTTGTCTGTATTGCATGTCCCAATGTTGGGGACTCAAAATTAAGAGTAAGGACCACACTAAACACAGAGTGCCTTGCCGGGGCAGTGTGGCTTCCACATGTATCTGCAGATGTATGCAACTAAATCTCTGTCTTTCCACATAGCTAGACATGTTTGTTGCTTGATATTTAGGGCCATATTTATCAAGGAATAGTGACAGATAGCGACAGATAGCGACTGGGGAGCCGGCCAGTAAAGCCAGGTACCGCAACTAGAACGCCGGCTCCCCTCCACAATCACACATTTATCAAGCCGATACTGCTTAGCGACTGAGATAGCGCCACCTAGCAACTCATTCATCATTATCCCAGCGTCATCCCACAGCGCCAGCGAACATCCTTGAACAGCGACAGGTATGACCTCTCGCTACCTGGCGCTCTCCAATGCATTTCAATGGCAGAATGTATTTTAATTAATAATTCTTTTTTAATATATTTTTTTTTTTTCAAATTTCAAAAAAAAAAAATCTGTGAACACTTCTTCCTTTGAAAATGTATTTTTTGGGGATTTAAAAAAATTTTTTTTTTTTGCAGAATTGATATTACAGGTCTGATTTTAAACTATTCAGGTTTGAATATTATTTCAAAATCATTCCATTTTTTTTTGGGGTGGTTAGGGGGTTAAAAAACTACTTTTAACACATCGCCTATAAGTGCTCTGGGATTTAAACATGCATTTCACGGCGCTAGGAATTTTTAAGGCTGATTTTTTAATGAATATGGTGGGTCGCTATGTCCAGTCGCTATCAAGCGCTCCTATACAACAGCGAACCTGTCAAAAAGCGACTCAGCATCTTGTATTCAACATTACGGCACACCGACTGAGTCGCTATCATCCACCGAACAATGGCCAAGCACAGCGACTACTAGCGGTGGCTGTCAAAATACCGCAACAGTCGCTCAACAGTCGCTATCTGTCGCTATTAATGAATCAGCCTCTTAGTTGATGAGAGGGTTTAACTGGGCGGTAAATTAGTTCCCAGGCCCTGAATAATAATAATAATTTTGTATAAATAATAGTGATTGAGCTGCTCCCACCCCCCTTTTATTCAGCTTCACAATGTGCCCCAAAGTAGCTGCCAATATCAAGCATCCAGCACTAAAACGGTGGCCTCCTTGGTGGTGGGGGCCCCAGTTTTCCATTGACACACTGTCTCTATGGCCAGGGGTTAGGGTGAACCAGAGCAGTAGCTAGGCTTTCTGGTGCCCGGGGCAAAGATTCAAAATGGTGCCCCCCACCTGTTCTCAGGCCCCTCTTTGGCGCCCCCCTGACCTGCTGCACGCGGGGCAAGTGCCCCCCCTGCTCCCCCCTAACTACACCCCTGGGGTGAACCATGAGTGACCACAATTCTGCTTGGCACAAAGCTGTCAGGGAGGGTTTTTCCACCATTGCTGAGGGCCTACAATGCGCCTTTCAGATTCACCGGCCCACTCCTAAACAAAAGCAAATAGGTTTATTTTTTTAATAACAGCAGACCTCACTAAAGTAATCGACAAAGCAAACAAAGCCTAATTAAAGACGCATTTGCTGAAAAGGGATAAAACAAAAAGTGTCTCGGAATGAAGTGGCCACTGGCGTTGTTTAGAAGGGAGTTGATGGCGGGAGCGGGGCGGCTATTAATGTCTTGCACAGATCTGCACTTTCCAGACGCAGACACAAAACCCCCTTTCTTGCAGCTCCTCCATTTCCTGTTCAGCCATAACGCGCTTGTTGTGATATTTATACCATCTGTCTCGCAAGGAACGGATCCCCGCCACCACCGCTGTATTTAGTGCATTAAGCATCAGTATATGGAGCGGCTTCTGCGTAAAGCTTGCAGGCCCTGGATTTTCCTAATTGCCATTTCAATCCTAACCGCACCCTGGAATTACAATGTAGCATTGCGAGATTTATAGGCTCACATTAAGCAATGCCGGAGACGTCGCATTGTCAGGAAAGACCTGTCCATGAGAATATTACTTTAGAATCAGATAAAGCTAAAAATTCTCGCATTGCCACTAGGTTCAGACTTATTTTGCCAAGTACGCGCTTTTACGTACATACTAGGAACCTATTGTGGCAGAGCAGCTATCAGCGACTCCAACCTTGGAGACTAAGGCCCTTATTTATGAAGGAATAGCGACAGGTAGCGACTGGTGAGCGGCCGGTAATGACGGGCCCCGCCACGAGAACGCCGGCTCCCCACCACAATCACACATTTATCAAGCCAATCCTGCTTAGTGAGATAGCGCCATATAGCGACTCATATATCATTATTCCAGCCTCAGCCCACAGCGCCAGCGTCCGACCTTGAACAGCGACAGGTATGACCTCTCGCTACCTGGCGCTCTCCAATGCATTTCAATGGAACAATCTTTAAATATTCATAATTAATTGTTATTAATTGTTTTTTTTTTTTTTTTAATGTGAAAAATTCTGTGACCACTTCTGACATTTTAATTAATTTTTTAAAGTTAAAAAAAAAAAAAAATTGTACAGAATTGATATTACAGGTCTGATATTAATGTATTCATATTACAAAATTATTTTAAAAACTTGTTTTTTTTGGTTTCCAAAAATATGGATGTTTGGGGGTTAAAAAACTACTTTTAACCCATCGCCGCCAGCGCTCTGGGGTTTAAACATGCATTTCACAGCGCAAGAATTTTTTGAGCGTGATTTGTTAATGAATATGGTGGGAGCCGGTCGCTATGGCCAGTCGCTATCATGCGCTCCCATACAGCGCGGAACCTGTAAATAGCGACTCCTCACCCAATATTCAACATTACTGCACACCGACTGAGTCGCTATCAACTACCGAACAACGGCCAAGCACAGCGACTACTAGCGGGCGCTGTGAAAATACTGCTACAGTCGCTCAACTGTCGCTACCTGCCGCTATTAATGAATCGGCCTCAAAGGGGGTTATTTAAGAAGGGATAGCGGCAGGTAGCGCCTCATAGCGGCAGGCGGCGCCTGGTGAACGCCGAGCGCTGTAGGCAAAACCACATTTATGAAAGCGAATCTGGTGAGCGCCTCTAACAGCGGCATGTAGCGTACGATTCATCATTACAGGTGGCTCAGCGTATAGCGCCGGCGCTCTAGCTTCCAGAGCCCCAGGTATTACCTTTCGCTCAGTGTCGCTCTCCCATACATTTCAATGGCCGTTAATTTGCTTGTGTTTAAACAGCATTTGACATTTTTTTTTTTTGCTCAAATCATTGTGTGACGTCTCCTGGCTGCAAACAAACACTTTTAGACACTTTTTGGACTTTTTATATTTTTATGCAGATTTCAGGTCTGGCACTAAAATGTCACAATGTTAAAATAATGTAGTTCCATGTGTTTTCGCTTTGTTACTGGTGGATATGTGTTCAAAAAATCACTTTAAACACACAGCGTCTGGCACTCTAAGCTATAGCGAACCAATTTTGAGCGCCGACGCTGTGTGAGGGTGATTTTTTGATGAATATGGTGTGAGAGTCGGTTGCCATGAGCAGTCACTACCATTCACTCCCTGCAGTGCTGTACTGGTGTTAGAGCGACCAACATACATCAAATTCATCAATGCCGGCCAGGTTACTACAGCGACTCAGACGCTCTGGTACAGCGCCTGATAGCCGATCATAGCGCCCACTAGCGGTGGCTCTAAGCGCCTAGATACAGACGGTCATCTCCCGGTACCTGTTGTTATTGATGAATAAGCCTCTTATCTTGCCAAGTACGCGCTTTTACGTACATACTCGGAACCTATTGTGGCAGAGCAGCTATCATTGACTCCAACCTTGGAGACTAAGGGGGTTATTTAAGAACGGATAGCGGCAGGTAGTGCTTCGTAGCGGCAGGCAGCATCTGGTGAACGCCGGGCGCTGTACGCAAAACCAAATTTATGAAAGTGAATCCAGTGAGCGACTCTAACAGCACCATGTAGCGTCCGATGTATTATTACAGGCGGCTCAGCGTATAGCGCCAGCGCTCTAGCTTCCAGAGCAGCAGATATTACCTTGCTCAGTGTCGCTCTCCCATACATTTCAATGGCCGTTCATTTGCTTGTGTATAAACAGCGTTTGACTTTTTTTTTTTTTTTTGCTCAAATCATTGTGTGGCCTCTCCTGGCTGCAAACAAACACTTTTATAAACTTTTTTGATTTTTTATATTTTTATGCAGAATTGTCATTGCGGGTCTGGCACTAAAGTGTTAATGTCACAGTGTTAAACAAGGTCATTCCATGTGTTTTCGCTTTGTTACTGATGTATATGTGTTCAAAAACAGACTTTAATCACACAGCGTATGACGCTCTATGCTACAGCGCCCAGCTTTAGAGCGCCGACGCTGTGTGTGTAGTTTTTTGTTAAATATGGTGCTGAGTGTTGAGTGCCGGACGCACTGAGCTGGCGCTACCTGGTGCTCACTGCAGTGTTGTACTGTTGTTAGAGCACAAAACACACATCACATTCAACTAGGGCCCTTATTTATGGAGGAATAGCGACAGGTAGCGACTGGTGAGCGGCCGGTAATGACGGGCCCCGCCACGAGAACGCCGGCTCCCCACCACAATCACACATTTATCAAGCCAATCCTGCTTAGCGACTGAGATAGCGCCATATAGCGACTCATTCATCATTATTCCAGCCTCAGCCCACAGCGCCAGCGTCTGACCTTGAACAGCGACAGGTAGGACCTCTCGCTACCTGGCGCTCTCCAATGCATTTCAATGGAACAATCTTTAAATATTAATAATTAATTGTTATTAATTGGTTTTTTTATTTTAAATCTGAAAAATTCTGTGACCACTTCTGCCATTTTAGATAATTTTTTTAAGGTAAAAAAAATAAATAAAAAAATTGTACAGAATTGATATTACAGGTCTGATATTAATGTATTCATATTACTAAATTATTTAAAAAACTTGTTTTTTTTTTGGTTTCCAAAAATATGGTGGTTTGGGGGTTAAAAAACTACTTTTAACCCATCGCCGCCAGCGCTCTGGGGTTTAAATATGCATTTTGCAGCGCAAGAATTTTTTGAGCGTGATTTTTTAATGAATATGGTGGGAGCCGGTCGCTATCATGCGCTCCCATACAGCGCGGAACCTGTCAAATAGCGACTCTAGGTTACAGCGCCTGATACCCGCTTACAGCGTCTACTAGTGGTCGCTTTACAGACGCTCACATGCCGATACGCGACGCTAGTAGTAAATTAACCTCCACATGTTGTTTTCTTATCATTGACTGTTTGCTGTCCCTCTTTTTTTGTTGGTTTTACATTTGGGGTTTTATGTTTCAGTAAAGAGACTATTTTTTACAAATTTATTATAGTATGTTTTTGTGCATAGAAACGTTGTGTTATAAATACATGGCCAATGAATTTCCAACCTCATTAATTAATACAACTGGCTACATACGCTCCACCATGTCCTCTGATTCTTTTAGCTGTTGAAACTCAAACCTCCCCTAGAGTCACGTCTCTGATGAATATGAAGCAAATATAAAGAGCTTCTGTATACTGACCCTATATCTGTTCCCCAAGTCCTTCTGCTACTCTCATTGTCTACATGACCTGAACGTGCCCCCAGTCTTCTCTGGTGTCCGAGAGTCCTTCTCTGGAAGGGGTAACTTGGTACAAATTAGAGGCTACAAAGCCAACCATTGTTCATGGTATCAATAATGTGGCTGGAGGTCGTATATCCAGATGACTGTAGATAAGCGGAGGATACCTGGGTCATGATGATCAGTATAGCGTGTCCTCACAGTATTTTACCATCATCATTTTACTGGAAGAGGTGACTTTATCAGGATGAGCGCTCAAGGTAACGCGCTGCAATTAGTTCAGCAGTCAGATGCTGCTTCACACAGTAATTAGGACATTCATGCATCTCCAGGTGACTATATCACGCTTTGTGGGCAGAACATTGGATGGAAGCTCTCCTAAGAGGAACCCAAACATGTTTGTGATAATCAGTTTGTGTAGAAGTGACCTTATAAATGATATTGAGAAAATGTTGTACATTAGATTTTGTAAAAAAGAAAGTTAACCCTCTGCACACTCATACTAAAAACTGAAAAACCTAGCTAACACTTGTTAAGAACATGGACTGTTAGTTAACATAGATTGCAATGAATGTAAAAGCGAGGTAGCCACGTCAAGGCCGTCCAATTAGTACCCCGTCCCTAACATTACTAAGTTTAAAAGTTTGTGCAGGCACTGCTACTTCTTTACTTGTGTGTGCACAAGCAATGCAATACATGAATCAGCCCGTCTAAAGACATTGCAATAACTTAACTTACTTGCACACACACAATGAAAAATACTTTACTTGCCTGCACAGTGTTACAGTTCAAAAAGGGGGTTTAGGTAGAGGCCAATTGGACTCCCTGTTACATTGGGAGAGCTACAATCCAGCAGATCTGGCCACTGACCTGCAAATGCAACAGCAAAAAGGAAGGTAGGATGTGCTCATCCAGTCAATATATAGCAGTCAAGAGGTGCTAGAGGGGTGTGACCACACACTAAGCAAAAAAGAAAGTTAACCCTCTGCACACTCATACTAAAAACTGAAAAACCTAGCTAACACTTGTTAAGAACATGGACTGTTAGTTAACATAGATTGCAATGAATGTAAAAGCGAGGTAGCCACGTCAAGGCCGTCCAATTAGTACCCCGTCCCTAACATTAGATTTTGTAACACCAATCCTGATATATCTACCAACAAAATGCTTAGCTAAGTGGCCATTGGGAGAGTCGTGGGTTGCACTGTTTGGGGCAGTCTAGGCTGTATTGCGAGGTCTTCGACCCTTCCACCCCATGGGCTGCACTTGAGGTTTAGGACAACCTCAGGTAAACCTGCCCCCAATTTATCTATTGCACTGTATGTCCCAAATGGGGCTCTCAGAGATTAGAGTTAGGACTGCACCCCACAGAGGCCCCTTGGCGTGGTGGTGCAGCTTAAGCATATTTCTGCAGATGTGTGTGACCGATCCCTCTGTTTTTAACCGGCAGGCTGATTCATTACTAGCGCCAAGTAACGGCAGATGAGCGTCTGTACTGCAGGGCGCTAAGAGCGACTGCTAGTGGTCACTCTGATTGGCCATGAGTCGCTATTACAGAGCGCTGCAGTCTCTGTAGTAACATTGCCGGCATTGATGAATTTCATGTGTGAGTCGCTATATAACTATGTCGCTGTAGCCCAGAGCGCCAGAAGCTGTGATTAAAGTCCGTTTTTGAACACATATCCACTAGTAACAAAGCGAAAACATATGGAATTACATTGTTATTACATTGTAACATGAACAATTTAATACCAGACATGTAGGGACAATTCTGTATAAAAATATTATTATTAAAAAAAGTTTTCAAAAATGTCATTTTCTAGGCCAGGATACATGTCTAAAAAATTTGAGTTTAAAAAAAAAAAATCAGATCAGGAAAGGGATTTAAGAATCATTCATAGAAATGTATGGGAGAGCGCCAGGTAGCGAAAGGTAAGACGTGGCGCTCTGCAAGGCTGAAAGCCGGAACTGTACGCTGAGCCTGGGATAATTATAAAGAAGAAAAAAAGACCGCACTAAGCGCACAATGTAAAGCGTGCAACACTAGGGGCTGGAGAGCCAGAGGGCCACCCAAAGACACCGATCCCTTTGTGGGATCCCTTTTCAGAGCCTGGGATAATGATTAATCGGACGCTACATGGCATTGTTCCAGTCGCTCACAAGATTTGGCTTCATAAATGTGGTATTGCGTGCCGTGTCCGGCGTTCACCTGCCGCTATTTGACGCTACCTGCCGCTTACAAAGCACTGCCTGGCGCTATCCCTTCATGAATAAGGCCCCAAGTTTAGAGACAGATTTTAGGTTGGTCTGCAAGCTGACAGGGTTGAGTGCTGTGGCTCCTTTAAGACTTTTGTACCCATCACGTATTCCACCTCCACCTGAACCCTGATTATCTGGTCCCACTATAACCCAGGTTCTGACCCTCTAATGCTATAGGCTCAGCATTATGGCTATTAAGCTATACCCATCCCTGCCACATTATCCACCCCTGCCAGGGACAGACTGGAGCCAAAATCAACAAGCTAAGTGCTAAGCTGACGCCATAGCACTGTAAGAGCAGCTCATGACTGTGCTAGCGTTCCATACGCCTTCAGCTGACACCCAACCCACCCACACTCCCAAATAATGGAGCCAACAACCACTTCTTCGGAATTGATGGAATTTTAATCGGCCACAGCCTCAACATAAAAAACAACCAACAGGAGGGGAGGGGAGGCGTCCCGAAGGCTCAACTACCTCCCGAATCTGAAGCAGAAGCCGATTCGTGAGCGCGGCCGCATCCCTCCTAGGCCTGGTAGCTCAACGGGGCCAACTGCCAAGATCTACCTTACCCCCTCACATTTGTCCCTCCCCTTGAAACCAGTCCCCTATCCTCCTGACCCGTTTCAGCCGCTTCCTTGTAACCCACCCCCACTTTCCGTGCCATCTCAGACCCGAGCATAGGAGACCGCCAAAGCTGTGACAAATAATATAATACAGTAAACAATGTATGTACAACAATCCCCCGATACATACGCATTGACACATATACACAATAAATACCCCACAAATTATACATAACCATAAGCAACTTCAAGTATCCTGTTAACTTAACAAATGTCAATAAATATATATTAATCTTCTTTCTCTATTCTTATCGTTTGTCGAATTATATTTATTATTATTATTTTTTTTATTCATTTATTTATTTTATTTGTATATATATATATATATATATATATATATATATATATATATAACATAATACAACACCTATCCCAAACAAAACTGCCCCAAAACACCAACCAGACTTCCGCTGCAACCAATCGACCGTTCCATCACCCCCAATAAAGGGCGGGCGGGTGGGAAAGCACGTTCCAGTGAAGAGATCGGAGGGGGGAACCAGCCCCTTTATACTCCCCCTCCCCTGAGGTCACTTCCCCCGATCTCTTCCCCAATCCCAAAGGCTGGTCAGCTTCCAGCAGGAAGCGCTGGCGCCCTTTTTGACCACAGTGGATATGGCCACTCTAAAAGTAGTTCAACAAAAAAGCAAAAGGGTATTTCCTACTTTCACCAGTGCTTCCATTCACCAGCGCTCCATTCACCAGAGCTTCCATGCCGGCTCCCGCCCCTCCACCACCAGTCGCTCCGCCAGGGGCACAAACAGGGGACAAAATTATTGGAATGTTGGGTTCAAAACCCGCCATCATGTGCGCGTACCCACGCCAAGCCTGGACACGGCCACAGCTAGAAACTCAGTGGGGGATGCAGCTGGCAGAGACGAAGGGAGCCGGGCAAAATCAAGCGGGTTGCTCAGCCAATCAGAGCACTCGGTTTTGGGAAGGACAGGAAGGGATAAACACAGCAAATTGGGATGCCCTCACTGAACAATACCCGGGACAGTTCAATTCCTGTTTATTGTTCCTCTTTAGGGTTTCGATACAATGTATAGCAGTACATGACATGTTCAAAATTGTATTAAGTATAAATTGTTACACTTTGGCTGTAAAATCCATAATGGTGTCTGTGCTGATACCTGTGGGTGTGGTGTAAGAAGGCGACAGTTGTTTGACATTGTGCACTGCCCGAGTGTGTGTATTTTTGGGCGATGATAACACAGTCCACACACCACTGAGTCACTTCAAACTAGATAGACAAAAAAAAAAAACACTTGCAATAGTGCCCATGCAATGTTACCTCTACATCCAACACTAAGGGGGTTATTTAAGAAACGTAAACGTCAGGTAGCGCCACGTAGTGTCAGGTGAACGCTGGACGCTGTATGTGAAAACCATATATATGAAAGTCAATCTGGTGAGCGCCTCTAATAGCGTCATGTAGTGTCACATGTATCACTAGCGGTGGCTCAGTGCAGCAGCGCCATGTAGTACCTGTTGCTCTGATGCACTCTCCATTATTGTTGCTCCGTCACTTTTTTATAATATTTTTTCTCACAGGGCATTATGTACCCAAAGGCGGGCAAGAAAAATGTTAGAAGGGCTTAAACTTAAAACTCAAGAGAGACGTAAAGAACTTAATTTGTACAGTCTGGAGGAAAGAAGGGAGAGGGGGGACATGATTGAGACCTTTAAATATGTGAAAGGATTGAATAAGGTTCAGGAGGGAAGTGTTTTTAAGAAGAAGCTTAATGATAGAACAAGGGGGCACAACCTGAAGCTAGTCGGGGGGAAGATCAGGAGCAATGTTAGAAAATATTATTTTACAGAAAGAGTAGTAGATGCTTGGAACACACTTCCAGCAGAGGTAGTTGAAAAATCGACAGTCAGTGAATTTAAACATGCCTGGGATAAGGCCAATGGTATTTATAAACAAGGAATATGGGTGGCACCAAACAGTGAGTTACTAATAGTAAATATAGGTGCCCTGCTCTGGTGGATCCCAATTAATCTGAAATAATGCAACCACCAGGGGTGCCCCAAACCCCAAAGCGGGATATATCCAGAGACTGACAATGGCACTGTATTGAATGTAATTCATAGCAAGTTTATTACATAATCTAAATGACATACAAGGACACATTAAAAAAGATTTCTTTAAAAAACATATAACACACATATAAACTGCCATCAAATGAGAGGAAAGGGGGGGGGGATTTTATCCTATAATATCCCAGTGGGGTACCCTAATCTCTGTGCAATAACTAATAATACTGTATAGATAGATATTTAAAGTGTCAGAGTGCTTCCAAAGTGCATCAGCATCAAATATAAATTAACATTAGCAATGAGGTAGGTGCAAGTCATAAACAAAATACATAAACATAAAAGCTTACTTGTCAATTAAAGTGCAGTGCAGACCCACTGGTACCCCCAAGGCAAATTCCTACAACGCGTTTCGTGGCGTAACGTCACTTCTTCAGGCAGAGTACGCATTCGATATTGTAGGATAAAATCCCCCCCCCCCTTTCCTCTCATTTGATGGCAGTTTATATGTGTGTTATATGTTTTTTGTGCCATTGTCAGTCTCTGGATATATCCCGCTTTGGGGTTTGGGGCACCCCTGGTGGATGCATTATGCCTGGGATAAGCACACATCTATCCTAAGATAAAGAGTACATACAGTATACACATAAGGGCAGAATAGATGGAGCGTATGGTCTCCTTCTGCCGTCAACCTTCTATGTTTCTATGTTTGTATCTAATTCGAGTAAAACAACATGAAAATGTTACTGTATGAGCCATAGTGGGGTCAGTTTTAGTGTTTCTGCACCGGCGCCTGGCTACATTTAGTGCCCATGAAGCTGCCCTTAATCTAGCTATGGGTATAAATGTAGCAAGAAACACAGGGAGGCTGATTTATTAATAGCGACATGTAGCGACAGTTGAGCGACTGTAGCGGTATTTTCACAGCGCCCGCCAGTAGTCGCTGTGCTTGGCCGTTGTTCGGTTGTTGACAGCAACTCAGTCGGTGTGACGTAATGTTGAATACAAGGTTACGAGTCGCTATTTGACAGGTTCCGCGATGTATGGGTGCGCATGATAGCGACTGGTCAGAGCGACCGGCTTCCAGCATATTCATCAAAAAATCACGCTCAAAAAATTCAAGCTCTGTAAAATGCATGTTTAAACCCCAGAGCGCTGGCGGCGATGTGTTAAAAGTAGTTTTTTAACCCCCAAACCACCATATTTTTGGAAACCAAAAAAAAAAAAAAATTTTAATAATTTAGTAATATGAATACATTAATATCAGACCTGTAATATCAATTCTGTACATTTTTTTTCCCTTAAAAAAATATCTAAAATGGCAGAAGTGGTCACAGAATTTTTCACATTAAAAAAAAAAAACATTAATAACAATTAATTATTAATATTTAAAGATTGTTCCATTGAAATGCATTGGAGAGCGCCAGGTAGCGAGAGGTCATACCTGTCACTGTTCAAGGTCGGACGCTGGCGCTGTGGGCTGAGGCTGGAATAATGATGAATGAGTGGCTATATGGCGCTATCTCAGTGGCTAAGCAGGATTGGCTTGATAAATGTGTGATTGTGGTGGGGAGCCGGCGTTCTCGTGGCAGGGCCCGTCATTACTGGCCGCTGACCAGTCGCTACCTGTCGCTATCCCTTCATAAATAAGGGCCAAAGATTCTTAACAGTAGCACGAGTTTACTTAGTCAGCATGTCCTTCATGTCAGTCCCTTTAAACCATGACATGTACTGGGTGTATTCTCTGCAGTGAGCGTCCCTTTAACAGCTGTGTGTGTCAGTGAGATAAAAGTGTCATGTGTGTAAATATATCCTAATAGCTGGGCCTGGGCACTGCTACTATGCTCAATGCAGATAACGGGGCAGACGTGCCGATCATCGCGCTAAACACGCCACTGGGGCCCCACAGTAAAATGCTGATGGGTCTCCCAGCCAAGGCAAATGTTAGTGAGCATAGGAATATTGTTATTACATATATATAGGGCCAGGGCCTTGGGGGGAAATGTCACTCAGTGCAAAATTACAGAAAGGTGCCCCCCCCCCAGACCCAAACATTTATTGCAGAGTCTGAGTGCTGAATGCACAGGAGTCAAATCCAGATAGACATTAGTGGTATAACAGGAACTGGCTTTACTGGAACATGAATAGAATGTGGACCTGAAGAGAATGTCACCTTAAACCCACATTTTTGACTAGCATCCCCTTAAACCGAACCTTCACCATAATTTATTGAAAAGCCCAAACCCTTAAAAAACTATTCCCCGGCATCTAAAATGAATATACTTTAAGTTTTTAGTCACTTACTTATTATTCTTTCCCCCACTGGGCTGCAACTCTGTTCAGGACTCTAGGATATGGGCGCCGCCATCTTGACTTACTTACTGAGGAGAGGAGAGTGAGATAAAGTACAGGGGGGCGGGTTATAGCTGTGCTTTGCTCAGATAGAGCAGAGCTGGGGTCAGGAGAAGGTCAGCAAACACAGAATGCAGAGCAGCACAGTCAGAAGGCACGTCCTGTTTGCAGGCTGCCTGATGTTCCATGAGCCGCCATCTTGGATGTTTAAAGGCTCATAATATGCAGTAGATGCAGGTAGGATGATTTTTAATGTGGACAATCTGTATGTACAGGGTGTGGGAAACATATAAGATATGCTTTTATTTAGGGTGAAGGTCCGGTTTAATTTCTCCCCCTATGAAGAGTACTTTTTGCTTCACTCGAATCCCAGATAATTGGCTCAATACACCACTCTCCATCACTCCAAGTCTTTAAAAGTGCCCTCAAAACTCACTTCTTCAGACAAGCATATGACCTGGCTTAAGCAATTCCTATAGCCTTCAAATGTCACATGCAGCCCAGCTCTAGCTCTACCACTTGTGATCCCTACCTTTCATCTCCGCCCCCATCCTTTAGACTGTAAGCTGGCAAGAGCAGGGCTCTCCTTATTGTCTCCTGTGCTCACAACATTTGGTTTAACCTCGTGGCATCTAGTTTTGTATTGTTCCCTGTACTATATGTTTTACCTTGTCTGTAATCATACCTTGTAAAGCGCTACAGAAGATGATGGCGCTATATAAATAAACAACAATAATCATAATAATAATGACGCCTGTTTTAGCTGTAAAGCTCCGCATCCCATTCATTGCCACTGTTTTGTGTGGCAATGATGTAATTGCCACATCTATGCAGTGACTGGTCGCCTGCCATCTAACACCGAGGGACAGCAATAAAATCAGTGTTCCAGGGCAATTCAAAAAGTAAAAATATCTTTTTCTAGTTCTACACCCTGAGAAGGGAGTATCGGCAAGGGCTTTGACCAAATTTATTTCATGAGTTTAGTGGGTTTTGGTCCGCTTTAACATGGTAGCTAACACAGACAGGAAAAGGAAAGTGGGAAACTCCTCAGGTCGCCCAATCTCACTCACCCTTTCCCAGACCTAGATACCCACCTCTACCGATTTGCACTCTCCCATGTGACCCTGAGCAGCCTATCAGCAGCCTATCAGTGTGGCCGGCACTGGCCTTGTAAGCTAATTGGCTGCTCGGAGGAGGAGATTGGGCTTTAAAGTGGACCAAAACCCAGGATTTAGACTAACCTGTGTTTTGGTCCTTTCCCCGGGGGCACCCCGATCTGGGATGCTCCGCTGTGTGTAACCCCTAAGATCACTGATGCCAACTCACCTCATACCGGTCCTACGGGGCATGCACAGCCCTTCGTCCAGTGTATTCGGAGCCGCTAAGGGTACGTCGTCTAAGCCTTTGTCTAAGGCCAGCGGCTCCGAGCACACTGGCGGCAGCATCCCCTGCTACCCTCTAACAGGGAGCGTGCCCATATTTGGCATTCACAAATGCCTGGCGCAGACACACACCCTGCTAGAGGGATAGCGGGGACGCGGCCGCGGCTGACGCATGCACCGTTGGACTGGGAAGCAAGGTAAGTGTATGGGGCGACCTGGGGGTTTCACACAGCGGGGCATCCCGATTTTGGATGCCCCGGGACGAGGGAATTTAGCGACCCTGGAATCTTATAGATTTCAGGACCATAGGGGCTTGGGTTTCGAGCCACTTTAATATGCAGCAGTGGAGCAGCCTGACCCGAGCTGTCCTGCTGTACATCGTGCCGCTTTGACTATACTGGGTTTTGGTCCTTGCCCCCGAGGCACCCCAATCGGGAATGCCCCGCTGTGTGAAACCCCCCCAGGTCGCCCAATCTCACTGACCCTTCCTGGTCCTACGGCGCATGCGCAGCCGCCTCGTCCAATCAGCATGCTCGGATCTGCTCCAGTCCCTTCTTCTAATAGCTTGTCTAATATGTATATGATCAGCAAAAAACAGGGGTGGTGCAGTAATATGTATATGATGGCGCATTATAAATAAACAATATAATAATAATAATAAAGTACAGAGCACCACACAGTGTGTCCGGGGAGACGCTTGACAGTGCTAAGTATATGGCCGGGCCTGTTTAATAATCTAGCTCCTCATATCGAGTTTGTTTATCGGCGGGGTTGAGTTGCAGTGTTTACAGCGGTTAATTAGGAGACGCATACAGACTGGACTCAGATTCCGCATCAGTTGTGATTTGACGTTCTCACTCATTAAAATATTAATAGGATATTTACATTACCTCGGGTGACCCGTGTGGGAAACACACAGCATCTTGCAGGCAGCAGTCTCAGCATCTCCAGAGATAAGATCATAGAACTGATTGATTGTGTAAGTGGAAGGCAGAGCGCAGCACATGTGTTTGCAAGGACAGAGGCCTGTTGGGTTCCAGTTTGGGGTGTGAAACTTACACCCCTCTAATTCACCAGTGATAGATTGGCAGACCTGGTAACAAGGAAGGCCTTGGTAGGAGTGACAGTGCTTCCAGGAATCAGTCACTAACCAGATCCTGGCCTGATGAGATCTAGCAACACCAACACTGGTGACTGGCCATCGCCAGCACTGGGCAACTGCTGGGGCCCTTGGTGTCGTCAGGAGCCTATTTAAGCTACGTCTGAACCTCGCCCACCGAACTACCATAGGTAGCTGTGTGTCCTGCATGCTGCTTGCTCATGTCTGGCCTCAGGAATAGAGGTCCAGCAGTTTGATCTAAAAGACTCCAGGGCTGGATGATCAAGTACCCCTGGGGTATCCCAATTCCCGGAATGCCCCACTGTGTGAACCTCCCTCCCCAAACCCTGGGTCAAAATCACAGATTTTGGTTCACTTTAAAGGGAAAGTCCACTTTAGATAAATGGCTATGGGCACTGCTGAGGTGAAGGAGCACTCACTCTTATGGCCCATTTCAAATGAGAAATCACTCACACTAAGAGGCCGATTCATTAATAGCGCCAGGTAGCGACAGTTGAGCGACTGTAGCGGCATTTTCAGAGCGCCCGCTAGTAGTCGTTGTGCTTGGCCGTTGTTCGGTAGTTGATAGCGACTCAGTCGGTTTGCCGTAATGTTGAATATTGGGTGAGGAGTCGCTATTTGACAGGTTCCGCGCTGTATGGGAGCGCATGATAGCGACTGGCCCTAGCGACCGGCTCCCACCATATTCATTAACAAATCACGCTCAAAAAATTCTCGCGCTGTAAAATGCATGTTTAAACCCCAGAGCGCTGGCGGCGATGGGTTAAAAGTAATTTTTTAACCCCCAAACCACCATATTTTTGGAAACCAAAAGAAACAAGTTTTTTAAATAATTTTGTAATATGAATACATTAATATCAGACCTGTAATATCAATTCTGTACAATTTTTTTTTTAATTTTTTTTTTACCTTAAAAAAATTATCTAAAATGGCAGAAGTGGTCACAGAATTTTTCACATTTAAAAAAAATAAAAAAACAGATAATAACAATAAATTATGAATATTTAAAGATTGTTCCATTGAAATGCATTGGAGAGCGCCAGGTAGCGAGAGGTCATACCTGTCGCTGTTCAAGGTCGGACGCTGGCGCTGTGGGCTGAGGCTGGAATAATGATGAATGAGTGGCTATCTGGCGCTATCTCAGTCGCTAAGCAGGATTGGCTTGATAAATGTGTGATTGTGGTGGGGAGCCGGCGTTCTCGTGGTGGGGCCCGTCATTACCGGCCGCTCACCAGTCGCTACCTGTCGCTATTCCTTCATAAATAAGGGCCTAAGTGATCCGTCGAAAGGGTCCCTGCGATCGATGAAGGAGTCAGTTTTGCTAACATAAGAAAAAATAATTCTAGGAAAGCTCAGCATATATATATA
The DNA here is from genome assembly GCA_027917425.1 of Gastrophryne carolinensis. NCBI lineage: Eukaryota > Metazoa > Chordata > Amphibia > Anura > Microhylidae > Gastrophryne > Gastrophryne carolinensis. Next base: position 443,748,582 of record CM051237.1, read on the forward strand.
TATATATATATATATATATATATATATATATATATATCCCGTTTCCCCAAAAATAAGACAGGTCTTATATTAATTTTTTGCTCCAAAAAAGGCGGTAGGACTTATTTTTAAGGGATGTCTTTTTTTCCCATAAACAGCAAAAAGCAGATAGATAGACAGCTGGGCACAGGGCCAGATAGATAGCAAGATAGCTAGATAGGCAGAAGGCTAGATAGATAGATAGATAGATAGATAGATAGATAGATAGATAGATCTGCTGCCCCCCCCCGCCTCCGGTTTTACCTTTGGGAACTATTTCCTTACCTCGCCGAGGAATCCATCTGCTGGGTCCCTCGTATTCCAGGCGACTTTTCGACGGGCGGCGCCATCTTGCATTCTATTAGTTCCTGCACGTGACCCTGATCTCCCGCATGTGCAGAGACCATAAATGGGATGCAACGGAGCCGTCCAAAATCCTGCGAGACTTCGCTGAGTGGCGCGGGACTTTGAAGAGCATGGCTAAAGCTGTGCCGTCACTTACAGACGGCTAAGCCAGCGGGGGAGGCAAAGGATCGGGCCTTGAAGACGCCGGGATGTCACCGCAGCAGGCAGCGGTGGGTTTTGTTCCATGCCCATGTGGGATGCTGTGTGAAGCCCCCCAGTTCACCCATCTGCATGGCTGGGGTGGGTGCACGCACATGACGCCAGGGATGCGGCAGTGCACACTACCCATAGTAAAAAATTAGAGCGGCCTGCGACACTGTGACAGGTGACGGCTCCCAATGGAAGAGAGCCCGCGCATGCGCCATTGAAGTATGGCAAGGTGAGTTTTTAGATGCAAAATGGGGGATTTCAGACAGCGGGGCATCCCGTCTCCGGAAGCCCCGGAAAAAGTCAGCAATCTAAAAGTTTCCAGGACGGCTGCTGGTGGGTTTATTCCACTTTAAATTGGACCAAAACTCTGGATTTTAACCTGAGGTTAAATCTGGGTTTTGGGTCAATTTGGGATGCCCCACTATGTGAAACTCCTTTCGGGTATACTTCTCTCGCTGGAAATCCCATGGCACATGAATAGGCTCTTGTCCAATCAGAGCTCTATTCTATTGGCCACCGGCGGCCAATTGCGGGACTCCGTTCTCGCCACTGGCTCGTTACGAAGGTGAGTAAAACAAGCTATTTATGCATTTTTCTGCGAGGGGGGCTCCAGCATTCTGGATGCCCCCCCTCACTTCTTACAATGACCACACAGCCGGACCAACACCCGTTCAGGTAAAAACGGGTGTTGCTCCGGTTTAAGTAACCCCTCCTCTTGCTATCTAGCATATTTTTGGATTTTTATTACTGCCCATTTATTTTGTGACAGCGCTCCTTTAAATATTAAATGAATTATGATTAATGATCATATATTATAATATTCTACGTATGTATGTATATGGCCTCCTAGGTACGTACCTAGTACGGGAATAACTATAAAACATTTCACCAGGTGTTCCATAATAAGTTATTCAGTAAACATGTCTCCTCTCATCCCCTGACTTCATAATTACTCTCCTACCCACAAATCAAAACAGCAGCCGAAGCACAGCGAGGTCACATGACCCAGTTGCTGGAAATTATTCTTTTTATCTCATCATAATTACATGTGATAAAAGCAAACAGGGCTAATGACATAGCAGGGCTTGATTTTCCTAATATATAATTATTATTAAAATGATCTTCCTCGTGATCTTCCCAGCATGGCTCTGCCTGGGAGCAGAAAATAATGAATAGCGCTCAGCTGCCATATTGCTGACACAGCTCATTTCACACACACAGGGAGGATGAGGCCTAGTCCTGTGTTAGCAGCATGGATAGTGCTGAGGAACACTTGAGGCCTAGTCATGATTCTGAAACCTTACTATATGTTATTAAACCAGACCTTCACCCTGAATAAGAGCATATCTTATATGTTCCCCCACCCGGTAAATACAGATTGTCCTGTGTTAGCAGCATGGAAGCTGCTGAGGAACACTTGAGGCCTAGTCATGATTCTGAAACCTTACTATATGTTAATAAACCAGACCTTCACCGTGTATAAGAGCATATCTTATATGTTCCCCCACCCGGTAAATACAGATTGTCCTGTGTTAGCAGCATGGAAGCTGCTGAGGAACACTTGAGGCCTAGTCATGATTCTGAAACCTTACTATATGTTATTAAACCAGACCTTCACCCTGAATAAGAGCATATCTTATATGTTCCCCCACCCGGTAAATACAGATTGTCCTGTGTTAGCAGCATGGAAGCTGCTGAGGAACATTTGAGGCCTAGTCGTGATTCTGAAACCTTACTATATGTTATTAAACCAGACCTTCACCCTGAATAAGAGCATATCTTATATGTTCCCCCACCCGGTAAATACAGATTGTCCTGTGTTAGCAGCATGGAAGCTGCTGAGGAACACTTGAGGCCTAGTCATGATTCTGAAACCTTACTATATGTTATTAAACCAGGCCTTCACCCTGAATAAGAGCATATCTTATATGTTCCCCCACCCGGTAAATACAGATTGTCCTGTGTTAGCAGCATGGAAGGTGCTGAGGAACATTTGAGGCCTAGTCGTGATTCTGAAACCTTGCTATATGTTATTAAACCAGACCTTCACCCTGAATAAGAGCATATCTTATATGTTCCCCCACCCGGTAAATGCAGATTGTCCTATGTTAGCAGCATGGAAGGTGCTGAGGAACATTTGAGGCCTAGTCGTGATTCTGAAACCTTACTATATGTTATTAAACCAGACCTTCACCCTGAATAAGAGCATATCTTATATGTTCCCCCACCCGGTAAATACAGATTGTCCTGTGTTAGCAGCATGGAAGCTGCTGAGGAACACTTGAGGCCTAGTCATGATTCTGAAACCTTACTATATGTTAATAAACCAGACCTTCACCGTGTATAAGAGCATATCTTATATTTTCCCCCATCCATTAAGTACAGATTGTCCTGTTTTAGCAGCATGGAAGGTGCTGAGGAACATTTGAGGCCTAGTCATGATTCTGAAACCTTACTATATCATGTTATTAAACCAGACCTTCACCCTGAATGAGAGCCTTCTTATATGTTCCCCCCACACTGTACATACAGATTGTCCACATTAAAAATCATCCTACATGCGTCTACTGCATTTTTTTAAACTTTAAAACATCAAAGATGGCCTCTCATACAGTCTCAGGTTGCCTGCAGACAGGAAGTGTTTTCTGACTATGGGATTGCTGTCCTTTTCTTGACCCCAGCTCTGCCCTGTCTGTGCAAAGCACAGCTATAACACCGCCCCCTCTCCCCAGTGTGTGATGCAAGATGGCGGAACCCGTATCCTAAAGTCCTGAACAGAGTTGCAGCCCAGTGGCGGAAAGAATAACAAGTAAGTGACTAAATACTTAATTTTAGTTGCTGGGGAATAATTTTTTATAGGTTTGGGCTTTTCATTAATTGATGCTGAAGGTCCAGTTTAAAGCAGGCCTCTAAAAATGACTGAGGATCTGGTCACCCCCTTCCACCCCCTGTGCATCCTGAAGGTCCTTTCAAGGAAACCGTAAACCCAAACCAGACAGAACTATTATTATCACTTATTATTTTTAATTTACAGAGCGCCATCATCTTCTTAGTGGAAATTACAAACAGACAAATAATCTGCTCATAATACACGGGGTTTGAAAGAAACGCACAAATGGATATATAGGAGAACATACCTCTTTTTAGGGTAGGAAAGAGGGTCAGTTGTTAAATTAAGACACACTCCCTCATTAGGAGATTGTAACAGTTACAATAATATAAACACTTTGAATAGGCAAATGGATCATTTATTGATGCAGATCTGCATGTTACACCTCAAAAAGAGACAGAGGAGAACGAGGGAGAGGGGGACATGGGCTCAAAAGAGGGACATTCCCGCCAAATCAGGGACAAGTGGGAGGTATAACGAGGGTCCTGCCTTTGTGGGCTTACGATATAAAGCACACATGTCAAACTCTGGCTCAGGGGCCAAATCGCGGGCATTACCTTTAAACCAGAGGAATGGCCCCACACTTGCTGCCCAGCGCCGCTTAGTCTACAGGAGGCTAGTTAACAATCCCCCATCCACCCATATTGCACTGCCAGATTGCAGCCTGTTAGCTGGCGAGATTGCGGGATGGGGCTTTTATGTAAAACACAGCCTCTGTGATGATGTAAAGTACTTCCCCCAGGGGACAAATGCAACTGACAACTGGCTGCTGTCTCCCTCTACGCGGGATGACGTCAAGCTGACTCAGCCCCCAGTGATGGTGAAAAGCGATTGCATGAGATAAAGGAAGCAGAGAACCCTATCCCATCCCATCATGGAACATGGCATGTTGCATTAGCACATGCTGCATAAGGACCAACCACATATTTGGTTGGCCCTGGAATCCAAACGACTTTAGGGCTAGCCGATCAAAGTGGATGAAAATCACCCCTGGAATCTATAAGACTCCAGAGCCACTTGATCCTTACTACCAGGGGCATCCCAAATCGATGTTTGAAACCACCCCCCCCCCCCCCGGATCGCCAGTAATACTTACCTGGCTGGCGCTCCACCAACACTTGCACATTTATGAATGGCCATTGTGGGCACCCCCCAGCTCAAGGGTGAGGGAAGAGGCTGGTGGGGCAATTGCTTCAATTCGGCCCTTAGCCAACAAGAACTGTTGTTGGCTAAGACTAAGAAAAGACGCATGGAGCCAAGTGCTCTGATTGGCTGTGTGTATGTGCTTTTGGATAGACATTTTTTCAATAAATACAGGATTTTCACTATCCATATTTGAGATGGCTCGCTGTTTGAAATCCCACCTGTCTCATTTTACACATACCCCACTGGGAATCCCACTGGACAGGCACAGCTCTGCCCTATTCTCTAGCTAGCTTCTTTGGCCGTCTATATAAATGAGCGGCCATCCACCGCATTCCTATATGGCATTGCATGGAAGTTCCAGCCATTCAGTTATGGCAGTGCGGTATGTATTACGAGAGAGTGGAGGGGTTGCACACAATGGGGCAACTCAAATAGGGATAGCCCAAAGTTGTGTATTTAAGCAGACCAAGTGTCTCGATGCAGTTTTGGTCCATTTTAATAACGTAATAACTAATAAAAACACATATAATAGGCTCTTGCGTCCTATGGATGGCAACCAATCGCTTTCACTGGGTGAGGGTGCATGTACCATGTAGGTGCCACTATGAACAAAATAGCCTACAAATATACATAAAGCAAATATAACTAGCAATAACATATTTGAACCAAATAGACTTTACTACAATCTAATTGTAAAGCACTGTGGAAAATGTAAGCGCTATATAAATAAAGATTGTTATTATTGAGTTTATTGTTTACTTGATTACACATACGATAACAGTTATATTTAAAACATAATTAAAATATATGTAGATTAGGAAGATGGCAATAGTAAAAATGTATATGTGCATGTATCAAATTGTACTATTCACGTGCCCACCCAGCAATAACCATTGGCCATCAGTGGTCACTTCGGGCATGAGGATCACACATGGGCACAGCCTTCCTTTCTTTTACTATTTGGGTAGAATGGCATTCCAAATTGGGATACCCCATTTGTGCTGGGTATAAAACTTGTGGGGCAGTTGTGGCCTAGAGGTAAGGGAGCAGACTTGTGACCGGAGGGTAACGGGTTCGAATCCTGGTAACCCCTCCTTTAGCATATTTATGTGGATTTTTAATACTGGACCATATTTTGGGGCTGTACAGCTACTTTAAAGGGATTCTCCATGAAACTACATATAATCACATAGTCCTAAAGCTCCTTTTTTTATCCTTTTTCTTTTTTTGAAATGAACATCCCAAAGTGCAGAAAAACTTATTTTGAAGCTTTAATTCATTTTTGAAACTTCCAGCCAGTGGGTGTGGCCGCTCTCCAGAACAGTGCTGAATACATAGACGGCCACAAGAGGCAGAGTTTTAGACCACAAGTTGAGCCCTATGATTGGTGGTCTACTGCTAGAGGAATCAGGGGGAGCTCCAGAAGTCTGGTCCTAGGTGATGAGAGGGAAGATATGACGAGGTAATCCGTTGAAGCATGTTTTTTACATTTTGCCTGGACAGACCCTTTAAATGCCCCACTCTTTGAAACTAAAAAAGAGAGAAAATTGCATCTAGCCCTTCTTTAATTCTTCAGCACAGGTAATTTTGGGGTTAAACCTAGAAATGGACAAATAAATGCAGCCTGATATTATGTGGGCTCTGTGTTATGTTGAAGATTACAAAGCTGGAGGCAGCCCCAATTAAACACCCTTCCAATGACTTGTGACCTTCCGCATAACCTCCGGAAGGTGGGAGGCAGCCTATAATCCTGGATTGTCCGGCCCTGATTTATTTACTGTGTAATTTAGGCAGCCCTGCGGCCTTTCTTCTCCTGCTTATAAAATCGGATCTGCTTTGGCTTAACTCAAGCTTTATTGTTTGTTCAAAGAGGAGGACGTTTAGTGTTGCTTTTACCGCTTACTAGCTAGGGTAGGGCGTGTAAATGATATTTTCCAAAAATAGCTTGTGAAAGGCAAACTATCCTGCTTCTGGTTTATTTTATATTTCTAGATTGTTTTTTTTCATGTTTCTATGCAGGGTAATTTCTAAGCTAAATAGCACTCAATAATTATTAAAGCGAACCAACACCCGTTCGCCGGCTAACAGGTGTTGGTCCAATTCTAGATGCATTAAAAAAGGCTAGGGGCATTCAGAATGCTAGAGCCATCTGCGCATCACCACCCAGGACACCGGCAATTCTTACCTGTCCATTGTTCCTTGGCCAGGTATGTGGCCCTGCAATTGGCTGCCGGGAGGCCACGTGGGTCAGGGTCTCTTTCCTCGGTTCCAGCCGTTGAAAGGCCCAGTTCACATGACCGCCGGGGTCCAATTGCTGGGCACCATTCCTGGAAAAAAAGACATATGTCCATTAAGTTCAACCAAGGGTGTTGGGGTAGGGGAAGGGGAAGTTATTTTTTATTATATGTTTTATTTTTTTACTGATAGCAATAGTAACTGTAAATGTTATTTAGTTTAAATAAGCATCTAATACTTTTTTTAAGATGTCAGCAGTTTATGCTGTAACAAGCTTCTGTGGGAGGCTATTCCATAGTTCTTATGGTAAAAAATGATTGTCGTCTCTGGAGAATGAACTATTTATTTTCTGGTTGAAGGGACTTCCCCTTTGTCTTTAGAGAGGATTTTACCTGAAATAGTGTTTCCCCATATCTTTGTATTGCCTGTTTATATATTTATACAAGTTAAATATGTCCCCCCTCACTCGTCTCCTCTCAAGACTAAAACGATTTAATTCTCATAATCTTTCCTCATAACTAAGATCTTTCATTAGTTTGGTTGCTCTCCTCTGCACCCTTTCCATAGTCCTTTCTATGAATGGGTGCCCAGAACTGGGCGGCATATTCCAGGTGAGGGCGTACCAGTGCCTTGTAAAAAGACAAAATTACATCCCTATCCTGTGATTCCATGACTCTTTTAATGTATGATAATATCTTGGTGACCTTCTTAGTGGCATCTGCTTGGCATTGCATGCTGTTTTTTTTAGCCTGTGGTGTACAGTACCCCAAGATCCTTCTCAACAAGTGATTCTCCCAGTTTTACTCCCCCGAGGACATATCTGGCCTTCAGGTTATTAGACCCCAAGTGCATGACTTTACATTTCTCCTCATTGAGCTTCTTTCGTCAAATGGATGCCCAAACACCAAGTGTCCAAGTCAAGCTTGAAGCTTGGAACATCGTCAATAGACTGCACTGTGCTACATATATTTGTGTCATCCGCAACAAATAGACACAGTCCATTTAATGCCATCTTCTATGTTGTTTATAAGCAAGTTGAATAATTTTGGGCCCAGCACTGAACCCTGGGGTACACCGCTTACAACAGGTAACCATTTAGAGTAGATACCATTAACCACAACTCTCTGCACACAATCCTTCCGCCAGTTTTCAATCAAGTTACAAACTGTATTTTCTAATCCTGAAGACCTCAATAAGAATCTAAGGGGGACAGTGTCAAATGCTTTATCAAAATCCAGAAAGACTATATCTACAGCGTCCCTCTGTCCAGGCTTCTACTCACCTCCACATAGAAGCCAATCAGGTTAGTCTGGCACCACATTTGCCTCGTGCTAGTCCCTTGGCTCTATACCAGTTGCTAGTGAGTCTTTAAAGATCAACAACAGGGGTGATAAGATAATGGAACCAAGTTCTTTGAGAACTCTTGGGTGAAGTCCATCTGGTCCTGCAGTCTTATTCACATTTAAATTATTTAGTCTTTCTTGGATGATATCCATGTTTAGCTTGTTGAGTATTATACTTGGGCTATTAGTATTAGTGGCATCTCCTGTGTTGACTCCTTGCTCCTCTCTTGTGTACACAGTCCTAAAAAATCCATCTAACAGCTCCCCCTTCTCTTTATCCCCAGTGACCATTTCCTTTATTTAGGGTTTGTTTTGCTTTCTTTGGATGCATCTCTTTCATCTCTTATTTCTTTCTTACATGCTTTATTTACCAATTTATACTTTTCAATGGTTACAGCTGAGAGCTCAGCCTCCTATTTTTAAATGCCCTTTTCTTTTACTTTATTGCCCTTTTAACCACAGGTGTCAGCCATGAGGGGCTTAATTTTAGCCACTTATATTTGTTGCCCTTAGGATTTAAAGCACTCCCATTTGGAATCTGTATCCTTATTCCTCAACAGATACTCACGGTCTATGTCCTGGAGTGCAGCTCTGAGCCTGGGGAAGTTGGCCTTCCTAATGTTCAGTGTTTTTGCCCTTCCAGACAGAAAATCTTTCTTACAGTTTATGTTAAATACAACTATATTGTGGTCACTGTTACCAAGATTTTCACGAACTGTTACCGTCCCTATCAGGTCATCATCATTTGATATTACCAGACCAAAAAGAGCATCACCCGTAGTAGGTGCCTTCATTAACTAATTCATATAGTTATCTTGTAGCAAGCTGAGGAATGCTCTCCCCCTTGTAGTAGAAGCAGAACCATGTCTCCAGTCGATACCTGGGTAGTTGAAGTCCCCCATCACCACCACTGTACAAGCCTGTGACGCCTACCCTGTCTGATTATGCAGCTGACCCTCTATTTTCTCAGTTAAGTTTGGGGGGGGTTTATAGATTACACCATATTCTATTTTAACATTGTTTACATCGCCCTGAAGTTCTGCTCACAAGGATTCTACATCCTCACAACCTTCTGCTAGTATCACTTCATTAATATATGCTTTGAATTCTTGCTTTACATAGAGACACACTCCACCCATTTCCTATTTGCTCTATCTTTCCGAAAGAGAGCAAAACTTTCCAGCCATGCCTCAGCCACACCAAAAGCATCTATATTTTATTCCAGTACCAGAGCCTCAGGCCCCCCACTTTACTTGCCAGGCTTCTGGCATTTGTGAACATTCACTTGTTCCTATCAAGTTTGACACATTGAGCTTTAGTATTAGCTTCTGCAGTAATGCATCTGCCTAATTTTTCACAGCTGGTTTGCAACACATGGATCTCCTTATCCATCTTAGCAGCCCCCCCCCCCTTCTAATTCTCCACCCACCATCACATGCTGTCCCCTAAGTAACTTATCTTCTGCTTTATTTTCTTTCTTGCACTCCCCACTCATCTCTAGTTTAAATACCCCTCCACCCTTTCTAGTATTCTCTAACACAGCACAGCAGCTCCCCTTCTATTCAGATATCGCAATGAAAAGTCAGACCAGTGCTCTAGGAACCCAAATCCTTCTGCCCTGTACCAGCACTTGAGTCATGCGTTTAACTTTCATTCATATGTAGCACATGGCACAAGCTGTATTCCAGAGATTACAACCTTGGAGATATTTCTCTTCAACTTGGTGCCTAATTCCTTAAATGTATTCTTAAGGATCCCTCATTTACCATTAATTCTATCATTGGTCCCCATGTGGACCACGACAGCTGGGTCATCCCCAGTCTCTCCCAGTAATTTATCCACCCTTTCCACCACATGCCGAACCCTGGAGACTGCAAACCATTCGGTTGAGGTCTGCCTCAGTCTGCCTCATAATAGAATTCCCTATTACCAGTAACTGTCTAGTCCTACCTGCAGTCCAAACCACCCACTCACTAGCTGGGCTTTCCTCCCAACTGTTAGGGAGAACGGTATCTGCTAGGGCTGCCATTTCTGAGACTGACACTCAACTTGGCAATTTTGCTAGGGTGCACAAACACAGATATAGCATTCATTTTCTGTGCACCCATTCTACTCCCTCTATCTACATTTACCCAGGTACTTATCTGCTCCTCCTGACCCATTACTCCACCCTCTGTATCTACCCCACTAAATGCCTGCTCAGTGAGCAGAATGCCCTTTTTCATATTGTCGGTCTCTCTCAGTGTTGCATTTTGCGCCTTCAGAACTCTAACCCAAACTTCCAAAGTTGCAATATGGGCATATTTATCACATTTATCACATATTTATCACAGCAGTATTCACCCTGGAACTACTGCTCCTGAAGTAGACCTCCAATGTTGCTGGCCATTATCCCAGTTACAAAAACAGCAGTGAAAATCCAACTTTAGTGCTTAGGGCTTTTAACTTTTTATTTTAGCTCTATAACACTTAGGCAATAAACACTTAAAGTCCCCCAATCCAAAGTCCCTAAATGAAACGTCCCCTCACTTATAATACAACTTCACTTGAAAATACAACCAGAACTCACAAAAGCTCCTAAACTTGCTTTAAAACAATATTTTTATAGCAAAGCAATACTTCCTTTCAGCAGTGTATATGGATAGTCTGTTAAAATGAAGATCTGCTTTAATGAAGAACAAAACCCTGGATTTTTAAAGCCCTGGGTGTTTTTCCTCTCTGGTGGCTTATCCTATTGTATTTACTCAGTGTATTTACTTAGCAATTGTTACGGTTTCACATAGCAGAGCACCCCAAATCGGGATGCCCCAGGAAGTGGGAATTGGCCGATCCTGGAGTCTTTTAGGCCTCAACACTGTCCCGCCACTGTTTCTCTTTAAGTCAGGGTGACTGTACTGGTCTGTGACTCAGGTCTATGGCTCTTAGGCTTCAGGGCTGACTCAAACCGCCAGCTTCCAGGGCTAGCCGCTAGCCTACTTGCAGGGTATCCTATAACAGGATGCTCCGCTGTGTGAAACGCCCAGGGTCACTGGTATACAGTTACAACCAAAAGAAAACTCCTCACCTCATCAGTGACCCAGTGCAGTCACCGGCTCTCCTGTGGCGCCGGCACAGACAGTGCACAGAGTAACCTCCACTCCTCTGTGTGCGTGTCCACCCATTCACGTGAATGGGCGAGCGGGGGAAGCCGCTCTGTTTATAAGATCCTAGATGGCTAGATGGATCCCGGGCGGGGTAACTCTTAGACTAGACATCCACTTTAAAGAGGAACTATGGTCAGCACTGGCCAAGGAACTATGGTCAGTGCAGGCCACGCTGATAGGCTCAGCCGCTGGCTGCGATGGTTGGCTGGTTATGGTCACATGGGAGCAGAAGAGGCGAGTACCCGAGATGCATTTTTTTAAAGCGCCACAAGCTTAGGCTGCCCAACTGCTGCATATTAAAGAGGGACTATGGTCATTTCTATACACTGGAGGGGGGTAGCACTGGAGAAGCAAGAGGAGAGATGGATGAGGTGAGAATAGACTGGAAGTGTGCCAGTCCATTTGCTGGTGGACTACAGAGGAGAGTGCTGCAGTAGTCTAGTTGGGATATCATCAGGGCGTGCACTAATATTTTAATGGTTCCGGGCATGAGGAAGGGAGGGGTGCAGGAGATGTTTTTTTAAGTTGGCAGGGACCGGAGGTGACAAGACATTGTGAAATAATATTGTACTATATTTTGGCCTGTTTTGTTTATAGTATTGGCCCAGTAAAGGGGAGATTGGTTCCCCTCCTTTGCCCTCTGGGCCAGCTTTATCACTCTACGGGGGACATAGCTGAGTCTGGGTTGGAAAAGCTTGCAATCATGTTCACATTCTTCTAACATTCTGCATGCTGAATGTCACTGTGTGTCTACTGGCGCCATAAATGTCCGTAGTTATTATCCTCCTTTCAGCCATTTTAAAGCCATATAAAGGATTCTTTTTTTAAAGGCTTTTAACGAGCAGGGAAAGAATAAAAGAAAGGCCATATTTTCTATTTAAAATCTGTAGAAATGTAAAACAAGCGCAAACAGAATGCCGAGTCCGCTGACAGACAGTGACATGCGCCTGCAGGCAATTGAACAGAATGGCCCCCTCTATATTTATTAGGCTGCGTTATGTTGGCTTGAACTGCCAAATCTGATTTATTATAACTTACTTTTAATGGCTTAAATGTCTGCTACATGGATAAAAATATGTCTGTTACGGCCAGATCCAATAAAACACAAATGTCTCCCTTGCTTGGAAAAAAAAGGGACACATTTCATGTTCTGGATTTTATGCTTCTACCACCAAGGAGAAAAACATCCTCTATTCAAACTTTCCAAAGTAAGCAAATATTGTTTTTTATATCATTGGACATGATAGCGCCATATCTCGTAAGTGCAAAAATGGCTGATGGCCAACAAAAACTCACAAAGGAAGAAGTCTGAGGCTACATGAATGTCGATGCTGCTATGTCGGGAGAAATGGCAAGGCCTGGCTGTTTATGTTTCCAACACTGAACGTTGCATTTGATAAAAACGTGTGAATGGATTACAGCTAGAATTCCACTGTTACAATTTCATGAACCAGAACATGAATGGAAACATTTGGGTAAAATGAGTCCAGTTACCAAAAAGCAGCTACAGCTTTGTATACTAAACTAGACATTCCTATGTCCTTCCTAATTCTAGGAACTTTGGGGAGGGAATTGCATAACTACCACTCTTCACTTGTTTCTGCTCCTAGTCTCTTCCCTTTTTATCAAGTTGGGGCCCACTAACCAAAATGCACTGACTCTAGGGAGACTAGACTAGAATTCCCAGGGGGCTGCACTGTCATGGAGTTTACATTTCTGACAGTAGATGGCACTGTTACATATATCTATGTGTAGTCTCTGTTGTCTACTGCATGTTGTGTTTCCTGTACATTGAGGTGATCTCTATGACTTCTTGCTCCTGCCAGTTCCTGTTACACGACATATGTCTATCTGGTTTTGATTACCGGCACTCACACTCTGCAACAAATATACTTAGGGAAATGCCCGCTGCAAGGAAGCGCTGAACGACAATTTGCTTGGGGGTTGAGGGTCGTATCGTTTAGGTTGACATCACAGTTCTTGTTTGTCGCAAAACCATGACATTTGAGTGATATCATGAACAATTGCTCTAACGGACAGTTAGCCAACAAATCTTCCACATCCAAATTGTCCACTCGCATACAAGTCCCTATGTTTGCTTGTTTAGAGACCGATCGATTTATCTCTTCATAGAAATGGACCAATAGAAAACCTCCTCACATGGGTAAATGTGTGCATGAAAGGATATTTCTCAGTGACCGTGTGGTTCCTGAACATATAAAGGTTTGGAGCCAAGCCCTAGTTAAAGTGATTAAAGTAATTGGTATGAAGGAAAGGGAAATTAGAGCCTGGTCCAGCAGAAGATTGGAACTGGTGGCTGCCCTGCTACTAGACAGAAGCCAGAGCCTAGATGCTGAAGAACAGTGCCGGACTAAGTGTGGTGGAGGCCCCTGGGCACAAAATCTGGTGGAGACCCCAGATACAGTTTTTTTTCCTTATATTATATAGTCCAGCCAAGTAACTGATTGGTGGCTGCCTGGCACCCACCCACTTACTGGAATGTCAGATTGTGTCCCTTGTGCCAACCTTGTGCGGGTGCATGCACTCGGGAACTCCTGCTTTGCCATTCTGGGCAGGGGGCTAATTTAGTCACCCTGAAAACAGTTCCCTGCATTGAGCTGCCAGCAACTGTTCTTGGTGGCTTATGTGCAGTGAGCGGCCGCCGATGGACAGCTCTGCACTCACCCATCACTGCAGCATTGCTGATGATGGCTTTGCTGCTCTAGACTCTTCGTCCTGCATTGCGGTGGCTTTGACTGCAGGTTTGCAAAAACAAAAACAGACTTGCCGAGGTGCAGGGGGCCCCCAATACCGCTAATAGATTTGTTGCTGGCCCTGTGGCCCGTCAGACCAAAGACTGAAAAGCCTCCTGGACCAGATCATAACCCAAAGGTTGGTGAAGGCCCCCTTTGCAGGGCAAGTGGTGAAGGCCCTGGGATGCGAGGCCCTGCTGAAGAATGATTGTGAATCCAGCCGGTTTCATCTTCTTGCAAGAAGGGATTGTGACTGATCAGTGGTTGTATTGAAAGATATCTGAAATTAGTTACTGCTGAAGTTGTTCCATACATCGCCATGGGTTCATGGACAATATGGGTTCCAGGAGAACCTGCTCCTCAACAAACCACCAACCACCAGGGGTGGGTTAGTGATAATGGCTTTTTTATCATGGAGTTGTGAATGGTGGAGGAGAAGGAAACGGCTGCACATGACAATGTCGCAAGCCTCCTGTTGGAGGAGGTGTAGCTGTCACACATGTTTCGAGCTTTCCCCCCCATGTCCTCCTGGCCATTCTAATGACATTATCTTCGAGGTGCTGTTCGATCCCCATGCCAACCGCAAAGGTATTTATATACAGTTAAAGAAAGGGCTTGACACTAAACTCGTTGCTTGCCGTGTCACTCTGTCTCAGGTTCCTACTATGGATTTTAATACAATTAGTAAAGATTATGTTTTATTTATGGGAAGTGTTGCTGGGCTCACGTCAGTGGATTGTCAGCTATCCATTCCTTGAACCTTTCATGAACAACACTGTTTTCCCAGATGGATACTCAGTCTATGGTGAGCTGGAAACCCATTTCTCCCTGGTGGTGTTGCATAAAGCTTCACTAGGAAAAGTTGAGAATCCCTGTAGCGCACAATGGGTCGGTGAGTCAGGTTAGTTATTGTCCCTGTTGACAAAGAACCTCCCCAGGAGTCGCATGGGAGGGCTTATCTAAGCTGGCCAGATGTCCCAGTTTCAGTGGGACAGTCCCACTTTGAAGCATTGTGTTCCACTGTCCCTCTGAACTGGGAGCACCTAAATGTTCCACTTTGCTGGCATTATGGGGAAGACCCACCAAATGCAAAATGCCGGATGTCTGGTCAGTTTACAACTGCTCTGACTCTTTGGTTGAATGGCGGTAGTGGAATGCATAGATTGGTTAAATATTGACTCACTCATCACCATTTTTTATGGCACTTAGTAACATATCCTGAACTGTGCTCTATACTTGAACACCTTTAATACATAAAATAAAAATATATATGGCTTCTTAAACATAAACAGTATGAATTGCCATAAAACAATTGTAAACTCAGCAGGAAAAACTGTTTTTGTTACAAAACCTTCTTTCTTTTTCCATCTCTACCCGCCGCGTTAAGTCCATCGAGACGAAACGCGTTGGGGGAGATATCTTGCAGCAGCATTTAAACTACTCAGCAGCGCTGTCGGACCCCATGGCGGAGACAAGCGTGGGTGACGTTTTAGCAGACACACTCGCAGCGGTGGATGGGTGAGAGTGGTTTACTGATGTATGCGATGGCATCTCCTGCATAGTTGAGTCTGTAATCCATATTGGAGTGGTTTTTTTGCACTGCCTGTTGATGTTTTTAAGGGGGCAAGCATAAATGGGGGAAAAAGGGAAAATGAAGCACCCCTTATTTTTAACAATATTACACTATTGTTCTGCCTTTATTTTTTCTCCCTATATGTTGTAAGCATCCTATTGAGCTTTTAAGAGATTTTTTAATTGATGGATCCAATTCTTTATTAAAGCGGACCTTCACCCTGAATAAGAGCCTATCTTATATATTTCCCTACACCCTGTACATACAGATTGCTCAAATTAAAAATCCTCCTACCTGCATCTACTGCATGTTATGAGCCTTTAAACATCCAAGATGGCGGCTCATGGAGCATCAGGCAGCCTGCAAACAGGTGTAAGCTCGCAAGGGCAGGGCTCTCTCCCCTATTGTATCTGGTACTCAGAATATCCATTGTCAACTCTGTAAAACGGAAGATGATGGCGCTATATAAATAAACAATAATAATAATAATAATAATAATAATAATAGTGTATTCTGATTGTGCCACTTTGCATTCTGGGATTGCTGTCCTTTCCCTGACCCCAGCTCTGCTCTGTCTGTGCAAAGCACAGCTATAACCCCGCCCCCTCTACTTAATCTTGCTCTCCTCAACTCAGTATGTGATGCTTCTGAGGCAAGATGGCGGCCCCCGTATCCTAGAGTCCTGAACAGACTAAAAACGTAAAATATATTTAAAGGGTTTGGGCTTTTTAAATCATGCTGAAGGTCCGGTTTAAGAGTGTAATGTGGAACCATTAAAGAGGAGTTAAACTGTAATTGGTTGAATATGAGAGTAACCTATTAGAAATCTGGTACGTGCATAAGATTCTTTTTGATGATTGGTGTTTACACACGATTTCAAGAAGATATTTCATGTTTGGGTGAAAAAAGAAAGAAGGTTTTCCGCTGAGTTTACAATTGTATTATTGCAATTCGTGCTGTTAACATTTTTTATGGACTAAAGATGAGTAGCATAGAATGCTGAGGGTATTTGTATCTCAAAAGCTTATAGAATAAACCACACCCCCACCATGCCCATTGCCCACAAACTGGTTTAAAGAGGAGTAACACCCCCGTCAAGTCTATAAGACTTATGGGGATTACCTCTTTATAGGGCATCCCATGGATCACCCAATCCACTTACCTCTTGCATGAGCCTGAGCTAGGTTTCTGCACTATGGGGGCATCCGAAGCATATCTCTAGCTATGTTACCCGCACATGCGCCAGGCATTTCAGAATGATCAGGGAAGACATGCCCATAGCTAGGGACGGGGACGTGGCTGGCGCTGCTCACTCTATTCAGATTTTCTTTCTGCACAGGAAATCTGCATGGCACGAGTGCCGCTGATTGGCTGAGAATTCCACGCATGCGCCATGGGAATTAGAAAAAGGTGAGATTACGGGCATTGCTGCAGGATAATTACAAAACAACAGGCCATCCCAAATTGGTATGCCCGGCCAGATAATCAGTTTCTTGGGTGTTGTTTATCTTTAAAGTGAACCAAAACCCATGCCGATTGGCCCAAGAATCTTCGATTCCCTCCCAGGGCATCCACTGCTCTTAGACGCGCCGTAGGACCGGGAAGAGGTGAGTTGGTCTCGGCGTCCTGGGGGGTTTCACTCAGCGATTGGGGGGAGGGATCAAAACCCAGGATAGTCAAAATCCTGGGTTTTGGTCCATTTTAAGCTGTTTCACTTTGTGGCTCCCAAGACTTAGGTCCAATTTAACTGAGAGGCTGATTTATTAATAGCGACATGTAGCGACAGTTGAGCAACTGTAGCGGTATTTTCACAGCGCCCGCTAGTAGTCGCTGTGCTTGGCCGTTGTTTGGTTGTTGACAGCGACTCAGTCGGCGTGGCGTAATGTTGAATACAAGGTTACAAGTCGCTATTTGACAGGTTCCGCGATGTATGGGAGTGCATGATAGCGACTGGTCAGAGCGACCGGCTCCCACCATATTCATCAAAAAATCACGCTCAAAAAATTCTAGCGCTGTGAAATGCATGTTTAAACCCCAGAGCGCTGGCGGCGATGGGTTAAAAGTAGTTTTTTAACCCCCAAACCACCATATTTTTGGAAACCAAAAAAGTATTTTAAATAATTTAGTAATATGAATACATTAATATCAGACCTGTAATATCAATTCTGCACAATTTTTTTTTCCCTTAAAAAATCTAACATGGCAGAAGTGGTCACAGAATTTTTCACATTTAAAAAAAAAAAAAAAAAAAAAAAAACATTAATAACAATTAATTATTAATTTTTAAAGATTGTTCCATTGAAATGCATTGGAGAGCGCCAGGTAGCGAGAGGTCATACCTGTCGCTGTTCAAGGTCGGACGCTGGCGCTGTGGGCTGAGGCTGGAATAATGATGAATGAGTGGCTATATGGCGCTATCTCAGTCGCTAAGCAGGATCGGCTTGATAAATGTGTGATTGTGGTGGGGAGCCGGCGTTCTCGTGGCGGGGCCCGTCATTACCGGCCGCTCACCAGGCGCTACCTGTCGCTATTCCTTCATAAATAAGGGCCTGAATCTACATATTTTTCTAAAGCGGTCATTTAATGAAAAGCCCAAAACCTTAAAAAACTATTCCCAAACATCTAAAACTAAAATATTTAAAGTTTTTAGCCATTTACTTTCTATTCTTTCCCCCACTGGGCTGCATCTCTGTTCAGAACTCTAGGATATGGGTGCCGCCATCTTGCCTTTAGAAGCATCACATACTGAGAAGAGGAGAGGGATGAAAAGTGCAGGGGGCGGGGTTATAGCTGTGCCTTACACAGACACAGCAGAGCTGGGGTCAGAAAAAGGACAGCAATCCCAGAATGCACAGTGGCACAATCAGAAAACACTTCTTGTTTTCAGGCAGCCTGAGACTCCATAGGCCGCCACCTTGGATGTTTAAAGGCTTATAAAATGCAGTAGGTGCAGATAGGATGATTTTTAATGTGGGTAATCTGTATGTACAGGGTGTGGGAAACATATAAGATAGGCTCTTATTCAGGGTGAAGGCCCGCTTAAAGTGGGCCATCACCCAGGATTTTCACTATCCTGGGTGTTGGTCCACTTCAGCGGGGCATCCGAGATCAGGATGCCCCGCTGTGTGAAACCCCCCCAAAAGCCCCAAAAACCTTTTCGGAGACGGACAAGCCACCGCCGCCGCCTCCCTCTTACAGGGCCATTCACAAACAGCCGGCGTGGGGGCGCGCACTGCTAGAGGGGCGTGCGGGAGGCTGATCCGTAGCCGATAAGGTAAGGTTTTTTGGGGCTTTTGGGGGGGTTTCACCCCGCGGGACATCCCGATCT
This sequence comes from Gastrophryne carolinensis, assembly GCA_027917425.1. Lineage (NCBI taxonomy): Eukaryota > Metazoa > Chordata > Amphibia > Anura > Microhylidae > Gastrophryne > Gastrophryne carolinensis. Next base: position 443,767,566 of record CM051237.1, read on the forward strand.
CGGATGCCCCGCGGTGAGGGAGGTGATCGGGAATCTTATAGATTCCTGGCCCGATCACCCCTGGGTGTTGGTCCACTTTAAGCTCAGACCAAGCAGTTACTGTGATTTTAGTAACTCCGTCTTTAACATAACAGAGATGACCTGTTACAGAAGAACTTACAATCTATAGTGTTGTTTTGCATATTCTAGACATCAACTCCTGATGGACTGAAGGGAAATTTGAGCTGTGTGATGAAAAATGTCTGCAGTATGTTACAGGAGTTAATTAGCTTGACTGGTTATGGCTTCAGCCATGAAATATTAATCCGAACAACTGGCACTTTATAACGTCTTAATGCTTGCATATGAAATTAACTGAATCCATGTCAAATGCGCTTTAAATGCCCTGGGACTATTTGCCTTGCATATTGAAGCATAACTTCATCATTTTCCCTGCAGCGTTTCCAGACGGGCACCAGAAGGGCCTCCTTGTGTCTCCCAGAGCGTTCTCCCCGCCATCCAGGAAGTCCATTGATAAGGAAACAACGGTAAGTTTATATAAAATGTTGTATTAATGTAATAAATGAATGAGAACCTCCACAGTTCTGCTCACAAGTGCCATCTTAAGTCAGTGTCCTCACAGCAGGCTGGACGTGGTATCAATGATGAACATTATTGTGTGAGAAGCTTTATATGGCCAACAAAAGGCCCTTTAAGGCTACTTCAGGCGGAGGCAGACCAGTTCATGAGAACTTTAGATTTATATTATATTTTCCTAGTGTGATGCATCTGGGTATCTTTGCTTTGCTTTTTGGAATCTTAAAATGAAACGGAAAGAGGAGCAGCCATGGGGGTGGTCCAGGGGTCCCAGCACCCCTTGAGAGCAGCTTTGACACTATGGGGTTTATTCATGAAGGGATAGCGGCAGGTAGTGCCTCGTAGCGGCAGGCAGCGTCTTGTGAACGCCGGGCGCTGTACGTAAAACCACATTTATGAAGGCGATTCTAGTGAGGAACTCTAACAGCGCCATGTAGCATACGATTCATCATTACAGACTTTTTTGGGGGTGCGGAGTTGCCCTACACGGGTTTCTCTGCTTATGCGACCCTTTCTAAGATACCCCTGCTATGTTGCCTTAAGAGTGGGTACATAATCGAGAATTTACAATATTTCTCTGAAAATTCCAGGGTTAGGTACCCCCGGTTGTAATTTTTTTTCTCTGATCATAACCACACTATTCTGTTAAAACATTTCATTCATATTTATTTGATTTTAGATAAAAAAGAGAGAAGATATATCTATACATTTGATAAACGATAACAGCTTCGGTATTTTATAAATACATATTAATCAGTCATTGCCATTTTCTCAGTAATCCTTGAAAATACCTTTCAGGTGGGCAGACATGTTTCGCCTTACAAAATTGACTTTATCAAGGGGCTCCTATTGACGAAGGAGCAGGACGCCATACATACAGGCAGTAAGGACAGAAAAGGGAAGATATTTCTTCCCCCTACGCTCCAGCTGCAAACTACAGCGCAGGCAGGAAGTATACTTGGACAATGCATGTATAGCACTTAAAAAATGAGGATATATTAATGGCGGTTCCATAGGGAAACTAGCATTCCTGGAAACTAGGATAAGCTGCAGAATATCCCTTAAAGGGTCAGCATACCTCAAAAAGATCACATACTGTTCCCAAGAGGGTATATGGACCAGATTTTTCTCGGGGAAATCACTGAATGGACAGCACTCAATGAGACAAACGCAGGAAATTCCTTGATAAGGTGAAAGGGTATTGATAAAGGCTATTTTGTAAGGCGAAACATGTCTGCCCACCTGAAAGGTATTTTCAAGGATTACTGAGAAAATGGCAATGACCGATTAATATGTATTTATAAAATACCAAAGCTGTTATTGTTTATCAAATGTATAGATATATCTTCTCTTTTTTTATCTAAAATCAAATAAATATGAATGAAATGTTTTAACAGAATAGTGTGGTCATAATCAGAGAAAATATTACAACCGGGGGTACCTAACCCTGGAATTTTCAGAGAAATATTCATCATTACAGGCAGCTCAGCGTATAGCTTCCAGAGCGCCAGGTATTACCTTTCTCTCACTGTCGCTCTCCCATACATTTTATTGGACGTTCTATTTCTTCTGTTTAAACAGGGTTTTTTTTTTGTGCCTCAAATAATTGTGTAACCTCTCCTGGCCTAGAAAAAGTCATTTTTGAATTTTTTATCTTTGTTTTATGTAGAATTGTCATTACAGGTCTGGCACTAAAGTGTTATTGTCCCAGTGTTCAAACAAAATGTCATTCCATGTGTTTTCGCTTTGTTACTGGTGGATATGTGTTCAAAAACAGACTTTAATCACACAGCGTCTGGCGCTCTATGCTATAGTGATTTAGAGCGCCAACGCTGTGTGTGTGTCCTTTTCTGGTAAGTATGGTGTGGAGTGCCGAGAGTCGGTCACACTGCACAGGCGCTACCTTTCGCTCGCTGCAGCACTGGACTGATGTTAGAGCGCCCAACGTACATCACATTCATCAATGCCGGCCAGGTTACTACAGCGACTGAGTCGCTCTGTTACAGTGCCTGATACCCGCTTACAGCGTCTACTAGCAGTCGCTCTAAGCGATGCTATACAGACGCTCATTTGCCGATACCTGGCGTTAGTAATGAATTGTATTAGGGGATGTATTAGCAGCAATGAGCAGCCAGGCAAATAAAGGGGCAACAGAGAAGAGAGGTAGGAGTTTAGAACACATTTCGGAAGGAAGAGGAGGGGACTGCCATGGTTTTGGAGATGCAGGGAGTGAATGTCTGACCACAAATAATTCACCAGCAGCTCAGGAGTACCCTGAAAGCCATGCAAAATACCCATTGATGTTCCTGCAGCAGTCACATCTACACCACTTTGGCAGCTGGGGCCTATCTGTTCCAGGCAAACTGACGGACCCTCATCCCCAAATAAAATTTATTGGAATGAATATCCTTCGTTTAGGTTTTGGAAATGCCTTAAAGTGGACCAACACCGTCCCATGATCGGCCCAGGAATCTATAAGATTCCCGGACCTTTCAGACCCCTGACTGCGGGGCACCCTGATCGGGGGTGTCCCGCTGTGTGAAACCCCCCAGAAACCCCTAAATCCCTACCTGCTCCTCGATCCAGCGGCGCCCGCCGCCGTCTCCCGTGCGTCCCTCTAGCAGGATGTGTTTGTGAATGCCCGGCGCGGGCGCGCGCCCTGTAAGAGTGACGCGCGGGAGGCGGCGGCGGGCACGCTCTCTTGTCCGTCGCTGCCTCCCGCTCGTCCGGCGGCGGGGATTGGACGGCGCGGTCACGTGGGAGCGGGGAGAGGTGAGTTTTTGGGGCTTTCTGGGGGGTTTCACACAGCGGGGCACCCCCGATCGGGGTGCCCCACTGAAGTGGACCAAACCCAGGATAGTCAAAATCCTGGGTGTTGGTCCACTTTAAAGCAGAAGAAAACCTGGGATTTTGACTTTTCCAGGCTTTGTTCCGTTGCCGGTGGGTTGGGCTGTATTTCCCCTTAGGCAACCCTAGGCACGTGCCTAGGGTGGCAACTTGGAGGGGGAACTGCCCTTACTACTGCAGAGAATAAATAAAACTCCCATAGCCGGAACATTAATTAATGCCTCCTAATAAGCAACCCCCAGTAGTGTGCAAAGGGTTGAACCAGAGGCCAGAGCGCCTCCCCTCCACTGCTTTGGTCATGTGACTCCTGTATGTCGTAAAGATGGAGCATGGTTGCCTGCTCCCCTGCATTTCTCCCCTTGTGTCCTCTCCCTCCTCCACACACATACTCTGCATCTAACCTATTGCACCCTCTCCCCCTACAAACTTTTTAAAAACATGGACCGTGACCTAACTTAAACCGCACAAACACCCGTTCGGGTGTTGGTACCGCAGACAGCGAATAAGAACAAGCTTGAGGGGGGTGGCCCCAGAATGCCTGATATCCTTACCTTAACTTCGGGAAAGGAGTCCTGCGATTGGCCACTGGGTGGTCCCATGAGCCATGGTCGTGTCCTAGGCGCCGGCCACCAGAACGCCTCACCCATGTGCACACTGGCGGCCAATCGTGGTACTCCTTTCCCGAACTGATGGTAAGGATATCGGGCGCGCTGGAGAATCGTTTTTTAAGGGTTTGGGCTTTTCAATAAATCATGGTGAAGGTCCGGTTTAAGGGGCAACCTGTGGGGTTTTACACAGCGGAGCATCCCGAATCAGAATGCCCCATGGGGAGCGAGTATGCCTGCCCTAAAGTCTCATAGACTCCAGGGTGGGTTTTGGTCCACTTTAAGCTACCCCCTCCCCACTAGCCCTGCTTAAAACACAGACATCCCAAGTAATGGGCAAGTCCAGCCAGCCTGCCCATTTTAAATGACCCCTCACCACCCTGCCACCCTAGTGCTGAAGCAGGTTGGGGGGCTACTTAAAAATCTCCCCCCTGGCCTGCAATCCAGCACCGAATGACCGATCGCAGCACCAGGCAGCACCAGCTTTCTTCTGCTGCCTGATGCTGCTTTCTTGAATGGCCAAGCGGGGCTGCATCTATTTCCCCATGTTGTATCTATTTGCCCATCTGGTGATGTCATTTCCGGCGGAGCGTGATGTGAATGGGACTGCCGTCTTTATCTATGAAACGCTAAGTGCATATCCTGCTATTTTACAATATGGGGACTACAGGCAATTTGAGTTATTAGTAGGGATTTGTGTCAGGTGTTGTAATCATTCAGTTATGCTTTTGGCGGGCTGCACGGGCGCGGCGTTTTCTGCACATGTATTTAAATGTCTGTTTTGTGAGTAGGGCTGCACGTCATGAGTAAGGACGGAGTGTCCGAAACGCGTAGACATTAAGACCTACTCTCTTTTGCCTTTTTTATCGCCTATATGGAATGTGGATGGAATTTTTAAATGTTTGAAAATAAACGTGGACTAAGAAATTTTTTAACAAGGATACTGCCTGGTTTCGCTTTACTATTTGCTGTTGGATTGGAGAGGAGCACTCACAACCACGGCATTCCTGTGATTCTTTGCATCTGGGATCGTCACATTACACAGGTAGAGCTGATTTCACTTGTTTCAATTTGACTGCATCTATTTAAGTGACTGAGCGGACAGGAGCGCGCACAGCACAGAGGACATGCTCTGCGGGAGGCATCATGCTTCGGTCATCGTTACTGGATTGCAGGCCAGATAATAATTTTTTTTATGTATCCCCAAGGCCCTGCTTCAGCGCTAGGGAAGGGTGGCAGGGTGGTAAGGGGTCTTTCAGTCTGGCAGGACTGGCCCTTTAAGGGCAAAAACTACTGTGAACCCTCCTATTCACATTTGCAATCTATGCAGCAGCATTACAGAAGAGTTACCAAAAGAGTGAAAGGGGCGATTATCCTGCTACTATTTGGGACATCTCCTGAGAATTAAACTGGAGCAACAGCCTGACAAAGTTGGAAAAGAAAGGTAGGGCCCAACTGACATAATTGACAATTCACAGTAACAGGAAGCCCAGCAGCACTTCCTGTTTGCAGCTGGCCTGCAAATGCATGAGCCGCCATCTTGTTTTTAAAATTGAATCCAGCAGCAGTTAGAAAAAGGTAAGTTATTTTTTTTATGTACAGCAATCTGCATTGCCCTGGGGAGGGATGCGTATGAGCACTGTTTATTGTGTTGGTCTGGTTTAAAGCAGACCTTCACCCTGAATACGATAATATGTTTCCCACACCCTGTACATACATATTGCTCACATTAAAAATCCTCCTACCTGCATCTACTGCATGTTATGAGCCTTTAAACATCCAAGATGGAGCATCAGGCAGCCTGCAAACAGGAAGTGTCTTCTGACTGTGCTGCTCTGCATTCTGGGATTGCTGTCCTTTACCTGACCCCAGCTCTGCTCTGTCTGAGCAAAGCACAGCTATAACCCCGCCCCCTGCACTTTTGCCCCCTCTCCTCTCCTCAGTATGTGATGCTTCTGATTCAAGATGGCGTCGCCCATATCCTAGAGTCCTGAACAGAGTTGCAGCCCGGTGGGAGAAAGAATAATAAGTCAGTGACTAAAAACATAAAATATATACATTTTAGATGCTGGGGAATAGTTTTTTTAAGGGTTTGGGCTTTTAATTAAATCATGTTGAAGGTCCGGTTTAAGTCAATTTTGACTGTTGGTCCACTTTAACAGAGGATGGACACCCCAAGTGGTGATACCCATTAGTGGGGGACAAATTAAGAACTACTTTTGGGTATAAATCCCCTTAAAGAAGAACAAAACCCAGGATTTTCACTTTCCCAAGTTGTGTTCCTCCTCCTGGGGGCATCCTTCTGTTTGAAATACTCCAGAATGAGTCTTGATAATTAGGGTCTCTCTAAAATTGTATTTTTGTATAAATGGAAGCAAAGTTGACCATTGAAAGTAAATTGGACTCAGATGGGGACTGGAGGGCGATCTGGAGGCACACTTTCTCAGGTTATCTTAATGTTGGTGCTCAAGAAATAAACACTAAGGTCCTCCTCCGGTGGTACCTCGTCCCGCAAAGGATTCACAAATTCTGCCCCTCCTATTCGCAGGATTGCTTCAGAGGCTGCGGGCTCCCCGGTACTTATTTCCACACTTGGTGGGAATGTAGGATAGTGAAACAATTTTGGTCCAGAGTCCTTTATGTTATCAATAAGGCCATCGGACTAAAACTGGGTTTATCTCCTTAGATGTCCCACCTTAACCTGAAACCCCCTCACTGCACTAAAACCCAGTTTGACCTCATAAGGCACATTACTACGGCAGCCAAATTGATTATAGCCCGGTCGTGGAAGAAAACAGTCATTCCCAGGGGGAGCCTTATCACCCGGGTTAACGAAGTCACGTTGTTCGAGAAGATGGCGGCCACGATAAAGGGGGATTTTGCCCCCTTCTCATCCACCTGGGAAGGCTGGATTTCTCACTTTCATCCGGGAGGTCTCAACTGTGTTCTCCTTACAATTTAGAACCTCGCCTTGTCTCTCCTTGTGATGCAAGCGGAGGTCTGGAACCCACTCTTAACCCTTCTTCCTGTCTCCCCCTTTCTCTTTACTTCACTACCCTCATTCTCTCTCTAAGCGTTTCTTTGATGATGCTTGAGAATTGTTCTTTTTATCTTCTTGGATAATTTTTATTCTTTTATGTGTCAGCGTCTGTTTATAATGGCCATATCCTTCTGTACGACTGCTAATTAATGGCGCTTTTGTATGACCTCATGCGCAGTATGGAAAATGCCCTGACTGTATTCTTACGCTGTTTTTTCTGCTTTTATTCAAATAAAAACTATTATGAAAGTAAATTGGACTATGCTCAATGAAGCATTAATTGTTGAACGTGACTCACCTCTTCCAGGTCCTACGACGCATGCACGGCCACTCGTCCAATCAGCTCGGAGCCGCTGACACACTGTCACACCGTCTAAGCCAGCATCTAAGGCCGGCGGCTCTGAGCGCGCTGGCGGCTTCATCCCCCGCTTCCCTCTAACAGGAAACGTGCCTGCGCCGGCCATTCACAAATGCCTAGAGGGATAGCGGGGATGTGGCCGCAACTTGCGCATGGTTCGGTAGGGTGAGCCAGGATGGGGGGGGGGGGAGGATTTTTTGTTTTTTTTTTCTCTTTTTCCTGTTTCCTACCTTTTACCTATTTTTTTTCATTTATTTTGGCTCTCCTATTATTACCATAATCTATGGCCCTCATTTATGAAGGAATAGCGACAGGTAGCGACTGGTGAGCGACCAGTAATGATGGGCCCCGCCACGAGAACGCCGGCTCCCCACCACAATCACACATTTATCAAGCCGATCCTGCTTAGCGACTGAGATAGCACCAGATAGCCACTCATTCATCATTATTCCAGCCTCAGCCCACAGCGCCAGCGTCCGACCTTGATCAGCGACAGGTATGACCTCTCGCTACCTGGCGCTCTCCAATGCATTTCAATGGAACAATCTTTAAATATTCATAATTAATTGTTATTAATGTTTTTTTTTTTTTTTTTTTAAATGTGAAAAATTCTGTGACCACTTCTGCCATGTTAGTTAATATTTTTAAGGTAAAAAAAAATGTGTGCAGAATTGATATTACAGGTCTGATATTATTGTATTCATATTACTAAATTCTTTCAAATTTATTTATTTTTTTTGGTTTCCAAAAATTTGGTGGTTTGGGGGTTAAAAAACTACTTTTAACATATCGCCGCCAGCGCTCTGGGGTTTAAACATGCATTTCACAGCGCAAACATTTTTTGAGCGTGATTTTTTGATGAATGTGGTGGGAGCCGGTCGCTCTGACCAGTCGCTATCATGCGCTCCCATACAGCGCGGAACCTGTCAAATAACGACTCGTCACCCCGTATTCAACATTACTGCACACCGACTCAGTCGCTATGAACAACCGAACAACGGCCAAGCACACCGACTACTAGCGGGCGCTGTGAAAATACTGCTACAGACGCTCAACTGTCGCTACCTGCCGCTATTAATGAATCGGCCTCCCCATTTGTCTCTTGTTCTGGTAGTTTAGTATTAAAGTGGACCAAAACCCAGGATTTTGACTATCCTGGGTTTTGGTCCTCTCCTCGGGGGCACCCCTCCGCTGTGTGAAACCTCCCCAGATCGCATCCTCCACTCCCTATTACGGGGAGGCGGAGGATGCGGCCGTCAGAGCTGCTTTTAGACGCGCCATTGGACCGGGATACGGTGAGTTGCTGCAGCGATCTGGGGGGGGGGGGGGGTGCCCCCAGGGAAAGGGCCAAAACCCAGGATAGTCAAAACTTTTGACTATCCTGGGTTTTGGTCCACTTTAATTGTGGTTTTCACATACTGTGCCCAGCGTTCTCCAGATGCTACCTGCCGCTACGTGCCACTACCTGGCGCTAGCGTTTCTTAAATAACCCCCATAGTATCATATGCTTACAAAGTGAAATTTACTATAATATATGTCTTGGTCTGCTGATAATGTGAACTGTAATAGAACATTTATATATTAGATTCTGACATGGTAAAGAAAACCTTAAAAAATAAAGGCCTAACACTGCAAATATTCAGTCTTTCCAATTGCCAATAAAAGTAAAAAACTCTTATAATTGCACTTCATTATAGAGACATCTGACTAAAAGATCTAAAAACACTGAGTAAAATGCTGCTATTGTTCTTTTGTTATAAAATGCCGGGTCAATGGCACAAAGCAAGAAAAGTATATCAGATAAGCTAATATGAGGCCCTCTTCCATCCGGTCTATTTAACTGTAACATTCGCTGCTAATCATAGGTGTAAAATAGAGACAATGGAAGTCACTGCTAGGCACCCGCCCTCCACATTAATAAATGATGTCCCTGCTGATTTTTAAAGTGGGTGAGACCAAAAGTTACTGCGTCAGGCAACAATAAGAGGAAGGGAAGTGTCAGCATTCATCATAATAGGTTTTCTAAATACAAGCACTTTTAGCGGATATATATAATCTAAATATGGCAAACAAAGCATAAAAATAACACAGATGCTTCTCTAGTGCTGTAAATAAACAGAAAGTCAGCTAAAGGGCCCTGGTGGTCAATGACTCCTACTCTGACGGGTCTAAGGCCCTTATTTATGAAGGAATAGCGACAGGTAGCGACTGGTGAGCGGCCGGTAATGACGGGCCCCGCCACGAGAACGCCGGCTCCCCACCACAATCACACATTTATCAAGCCAATCCTGCTTAGCGACTGAGATAGCGCCAGATAGCCACTCATTCATCATTATTCCAGCCTCAGCCCACAGGTATGACCTCTCGCTACCTGGCGCTCTCCAATGCATTTCAATGGAACAAACTTTAAATATTTATAATTAATTGTTATTCTTTTTTTTTTTTTTTTTTAATGTGAAAAATTCTGTGACCACTTCTGCCATTTTAGATAATTTTTTTAAGGGAAAAAAAAAATTGCACAGAATTCATATTACAGGTCTGATATTAATGTATTCATATTACTAAATTATTTAAAAAACTTGTTTTTTTTGGTTTCCAAAAATATGGTTGTTTTGGGGTTAAAAAACTACTTTTAACCCATCGCCGCCAGCGCTCTGGGGTTTAAACATGCATTTCACAGCGCGAGAATTTTTTAATGAATATGGTGGGAGCTGATCGCTAAGGCCAGTCGCTATCATGCGCTCCCATACAGCGCGGAACCTGTCAAATAGCGACTCCTCACCCAATATTCAACATTACGGCAAACCGACTGAGCCGCTATCAACTACCGAACAACGGGCCAGCACAGCGACTACTAGCGGGCGCTCTGAAAATGCCGCTACAGTCGCTCAACTGTCGCTACCTGCCGCTATTAATGAATCGGCCTCCCCGTAGATGTGATGTCCCATGGCTCAGTTTTAACACTGTTGCTCTTTACAAATGACAGAGTGGGGCACATTCAAATGTAACTTTCTCAGATTAAAATAAAAATCTCAGTTGTGTTATATAATGCAGAAAAGTCCCTCTCCAACCCACAGGCTGATATAGACACACGTGACGGGGGAGGGGGCGTGGCGGGCATAGAGAATGATGTTCAATATCAATTAAAATGGACCTTCGTTGCACATGTTGAGCCCCTTTAGCTCAGTGGAACACCCAAATATTTAAAGCGGACCAAAACTTTCATTTTTAACTAGCATCCCCTGAATTGCTCCGCCCATTAGGATTACCTTTTTGCCAATTTTGACTGCTCCTGCTTCACTCTAATCCCAGATAATGGCGCCTGTTTTAGCTGTATAGCTCCACCTCCTCCATTTATTGCCACTGTTGTGTGTGGCAATGATGTCATTGCCACACCTATGCAATGACTGATCGCTGCCATCTTACAGAGAGGGACAGCAAAAAATAAAGGCCCTTATTTAAGAAGGGATAGCATCAGGTAGTGGCTGGTTAATGACAGGTAGCAACAGGTAGCGACTGGTGAACGCCGGACACGGCACACAATTACACATTTATCAAGCAGAATCTGTTTAGCAACTGGGATAGCGCCATGTAGTGTTTGATTCATCATTTTCACAGCCTCAGCGAACAGCACCAGCGTTCACAGCCTTGTACAGCGCCAGGTATGACCTCTCGCTACCTGGCGCTCTCCCATACATTTCAATGGACGATCCTTTTCTTCTCTTTAAAGTTTTTTTTTTTTTTTTTTAAATCACAAATAATTCTGTGACCTCTTCTGGCATTGAAATAGCATTTTTTTCATAATTTTTTAATTTTTTAAATATTTCCTCAGAAATGACATTACAGGTCTGCCATTAAGGTGTTCATGTTACAATGTTGTTACAATGTAATTCCATATGTTTTCGCTTTGTTACTAGTGGATAGATGCTGAAAAACAGACTTTAAACACACCGCCTCCTGCGCTCTGGGCTTCAAACAAGTATTTTTCAGCGCCAGAGATTTGTGAGGCTGTTTTTTTGCTGAATATGGTGTGAGTCGGTCGCTATGAGCAGTCGTTACCATGCGCTCCCATACAGCGCTGTACTGGTCAAATAGCGACTCCTCAAAAATTACTGAACAGCGACTGAGTCGCTATAAAGTAGCGACTCACGGCCGAGCACTGCGACTACTAGCGGGCGCTCTGAAAATGCCTGCTACAGACACTCATCTGTCGCTACCTGCCGCTAATGATGAATCAGCCTCCCGTGTTCGAGGGTGATTTGAAAAGCAAAAATATCCATTTCTAGTTCTACACCTTAAGAGGAGAGTATCGGCAGGGGCTTTGGCCAAATCTATTTTACAAGTTTAGTGGGTTTTGGTCCGCTTTAAGTGGGCTGGTAGTCTATGTCGGCTGGTAGTCTATGTCGGCTGGTAGTCTTTAGGGCTGGGGAGCTTGGCCTCTGGGTCCTGGTCTTCCAGCCCACGTAGCTGGTGCCCAGACCGGCTTTGCTGAAGAGGGAGGACCCCACCCGCAAGTTAACTGCAAGGTTCAGTTAGTTGTATTTTATTTGAAAATCTCATAAAGTGCTCTTTTCAGTTTGGGGTGTCTCCTGGGCAGAAACGGGTGTCTACTGATACATATGTGGTACCATTGTAATTGGGAGGAATGGGGCTTTTACAAGCAATATGATTTTCTTGAAAAACGCATGGTACATTTTTTATTTTAAAAAAACGCTACACATTTTAAAACATAGTGTTTCCACATATTTCACCCGAAAATATTGAGAAAACACTAGAAAAATAACAAACAAGACATTTCATGTTAAAGCCCCAAAAAACAATATATCATTTTCTTGGAAATCGCTGGAAAAAACACAGGGAAACATATATAGTGCGAAATTGCTTGGCAACAAGTGGTGACAAAATCCCCTGGTAGTTAGTGGGCTAACTCATATCTGAAAACTATTTTGTGTGACCAGAGTGGCAGGGGAGGCAGCGGCTACCGGGCCTGTGGCAGAAGGTGGCCCAGTGCAAGCAGCTTTATCCCACCTTACAGCACCTGAAGGCAACCTATTGTGCGCCCCATTTTATATGTCTGAGGTGCCATCACAGTATACTAGCAGCTGGGGGAACAAGCTGATGGCATCTTTGTTCCATCCTGTGAAACCTACAACCCTCAACACTGGCACCATAGGCTCAATTCAGAGACACATTCGTCCGGACTTCCGTAGCTGTCTGGGAAAGTTTTGGTGGGTGTTTTTTTTGCTTTTTTTCGTTCATTTTTCATTCGTACGAACGTTCGAGAATGCGCTTTCGATGAACGGAAGCAAATCGGAACATTTCCGTTAGTTCGGATCATTTTCCAAACAAAATCGGAAATTTTTCGTTCGTTCAGATAACTTCCGTTGTTGGGATGGGCTTACGTCTGATTCAGAGAGCTGATTTCCGATGGATCTCCACCCTATAAATCCGTTTCATTTCTGTTCCACTTACGAGACCTTTGAGGGCTCGGATTGCTATTGTTGAACATGTTTTGCGGCTATGTGGAGGAGTCTGCGCACCTTTAGCACCAAGGCATTGCATGTATCAGCATGGGCGAGGCCATAAATTGTATAGCAATGCATACCTGAATTAATACATTTCATGTATGCCTTATAGATGCATTTTAATGCTGACCTTAATTAGTCCTTAGCATGTAAACATTTATTTTCCCACACATCCATATAATTGCTATATTTTTTTAGACTTATGTCCTTTGTGAATTATATTTGGATTGTTGAACTTGAATCTTAATTTGTTGTAGGAGTTCTTGTCTTAGTTGGTTACCTTTGTTTTGTGTAATTATTTTATATTTGGTTGCAGGAACTGCAAGATGTGCCACTCGCCCTTGCTCCTGATGCCCGTTCTTTGCCTGCAGAATGCGGGCCAGGGGTTCTCTAATTTGGGACTATGCAAAACCCGGCCCGTGGTGTCGAGGTCCTCTGGCTTTTGAAGTCCAGATTTAGGTGTTTGGACCATACGGGGGGGGGGGGGGGGGGGGGCACTGCAGTATGACCCCAACAAGGTTATACCAATATTTTAATTTACGTTTTTTAACAGGGACCACACGTGCCAGAGTGGCACAACTGAGTGTCAGGGTCCTTCAGTTGGTGGGAGAGATACAGGAGCGGCGCAACTCGTTGGGGACCACAGATGAAGAATAATGTTCAGTGGCCTGCCATTGCTATGTATTTTGTTTTTTATAGTTGTAAATATTTGAAATTTTCATAATTTTTAACAATTTTATATTTTATGATGGAAAAAAAAAATTTTACATTGTCATTTCATTTACAAAATACATTAACACAAAACGAATGGGTCCAGAAATATTTAAAGATGAATATTCACATGACGGAGAAGTGATTTGGGTAAGTTTTAGGGGGCTAAAATGGAAGAAGAACCTAACCGAGAAGTGGTTTGGGTGAGCTTTAAGGGTCCAAAAGTAAAGATGGAGGATAGTGCTAAGTGGTTTGGGTGTGCTTTAAGGGTCCAAAAGGGAAGATGGAGGAGAGTGCTAAGTAATTTAGCTAAACATTGTAGTAGAAGTGAGGGTGGCAAATATGTAGGCAAGCACTTTAATGAGTTAAGTTTGTAGTGCGCAGGCGCAAGATGGTAAGGATTTCCGTCTGGACGATTATTTATTGAAAAAGGGAAACAGAAACTAACGGGAAACGTAAAGGATTCGTGGGAGGATACGATGGGAAAAGGGCAAAAACGAAAGCCTACGTTGTAACATGTGAAAATGAAACGGAAAAGTCTGGATGGAAAATGACATCCTCGTATTCGTAATCTGCCGTACGAACGGACGGAAACTTTACAGAAGGTTTTCAATGCATGCATAGAATCGCTTGTACGCTCATACGAGAACGGAAATATTTCCAAAATAAACAGATCGGAACTAAAACGGAAGGTTTTTTTTGTCTCTCTGAATCGAGCCTCATATGCAGACAGCACACAAACTCTGTGTACAGATATGGCATTCATCGCAGTGATCAGATCTCTCCTATGCGTGAGTCACCCCAGTGCTGCAATGGAGAGATGACTCACACATCGCAGAAAGCTGTAAACTGTTAACACTGTAACAGCAGGCTTGTGTCTGCTATATATTAACGTAACTTAGTCGGATGCTTCGATTGTTACAATGTAACGCAGAAATGAGCTTTCATCAGTAGGGACCCTCCTTGTTACATTGTACAGCACAGCAGAAACACAGGTTTTAAGACTTCCATGCTTTTATTGCTCTCAGTGCTGCTGCCTCTGTATTGCGGCAGTACCCTGGCCAACCAATAAATAGACCGCACTGGGCCCACTGCCCCTGGAACCACCCCCCCCCCAGCAGTTATTACAGTATAACTTCACTTTTTTGGGGCGGCTACTATACATTTTGCTATGGGGCCCTGTGAAACTTATGTACGCCCCTGGTATAGCTAGCACAAAGACATGCTGCTGATGAGATGGGAGCTTCCTTAGGATCAGCCCAGAGAGAAATTTTATTTGTTTCCACACAGAACCTCTCTAGCTGTCTGCATTTATGTAGCATTGATGCAGCATGGCTGCAGTGTGCCTGTGTGATATTGTTTTGAGGAAGTGGGAGTTGCCCACGGAACGTGTGGCTGCTTTGGTTGCTGGCAGGTGGTGGGGAGACCTGGTGACTAATCTGTAATTTTTAAAGTGTTATTGAATTACTGGATTGTTTGGGATATTAGATTTTATATATATCTTGTTGATGGTTGTTTAGTGACTGAAGGGGACCCTTTAAGGGGGGGAGCCCCCTGTTGTGATATGTGGTTTAATATAATGGTGCTTTGATTGGACAGCACAGCTTATTTTCGCAGTATATATTTCTATAGTGAGCTTTTGCACATTGCACTTTTGCACAAATTTTGTTTTTTATTTATTTATGTATTATTTTGACTTTTTGTTTGTATACATTTGGAGTATGCTAATACTGGATTTATTGATTATAGATGAAATAATGAATTTTCTCCTCACCATCTACGAATCCTTTATGTTTGTCTGTCTGGTATGTTATCTGTTATATGTTTTTAGTGTTTTTAATATGTTTTGTCTAATATGTCATGTAGATTTTTATTGAATAAAATTTGATACTGGCTTTTTGATTTAGATTGGTGTGCCTCCGTTTTTGTTTGTTTGGATCCTGTGTGATATTGTTTTGCAACCCAATGCAGGCTCTCAAAGGGTTTGCTATAAGCAGCCCACACCAAACGGAGAGAGATTAGCCTCAGAAAATTGACCAGCATGTCTGTCATGTTACACACACTCACACTGAACCAACAGCTGCTGGAGGGGATGAATGTAACTATACAGTGTTGATACAATGTTTTAGGAGCTTTCTGAGCATTGCTGAGTAATTACAGGCGATGGCATTATTTTAAAGAGATTTAGGGTAATTTTGACCATAGGACTGTTTTTTTCAGAAGTAGGGCTGTCAGAATTGCGGCAAGATGGCCACCCCTGTGCAGTTCATTAGCAAAGAATCTGCCTGCTATTCCATCTGCATGGATAAGCTCTCTCAAATAGCTTACATCACTGAGTGTGTGTGTGTGTGTGTGTGTGTGTGTGTGTGTATGTGGAGCAATTTACTAAACTTTGAATTTTTGGAGGCCCGCTTTAAGCTTAACAGAAGTCTCTCCACATTGTGGCTTGCGGCTGTGTCTCAGTTCCCCACGGCGTTTTGGAAGTGTCATTCTAACCATGATGTGAATGAGCCGGGGGCTTCTCCTCATAAATCATTGAAGGAACAGAAGATGAGGGTAATTCATCCTCTACAAGCCCCGTGCGCTGGTTCTGTGGCAGCGACTGGCTTCACAGATGTGTCAGCTTCAATGTCTGTTGTTAGCCGATGATGGTTCTATTAATGTCAGTGACACAGAGCGAGGCGTCGTTCTCCCAAGGAGAATATTTTGTTTTTGGTGTGAAAATGACTGATGTTCCATAAATGCGCCCAGTGTTTACATTCCACAGCGCCTGTGTTTCCATGTCAACTTGTTACATGATGTCACGCTGCGATGATATCACACCCGCAGATTTTGCTGCGCTACTTCCTTGTTGTGTTTAGGCAATGTTGATATTTTAAAAGGAAACCTTTTGATTTTATTTTATGGTAAGAGATAAAAACTATTCTGATCATACTACACCGGTCACTCTTAAATCTCTAAAATCCGTGAGGGGTTGGGGATGAGGCAGGGCCGACGTCAGCACCCGGCAGCTGCTGGGGGCCCCCACCCTCTGGGGAGGCCCACTGACAGGAACGTCCTATGGGGTGTGCGATGGCATTCAATTGGCGGCGGACCGGGAGGGCACAGCCAGAGCTGGTGCCCGCATCTCCTCAATTGGCGGGGTTCCATGCAATGCGGCATCTAAATTTAGATTCCAGGGGAGGAAGTGCTGGGTTTTGTTCTGCTTTTAAGTTGCCCACCCCAGCTGATTCCCTATCCCTGGAGCATCCCAATCTGTGATACCCTACAGTGTGAAACCCCCTGGGATTGCTGACATACCCACTATGCAAGCAATGCTACCCCTGGGTTTTGGTCCTCTTGACAGGGGCATCTCAATTCAGAATGCCCCTGTTTGTGAAAGAACCCCTCTGGTTTGGCCGTTAACTGAAACTGGCGATCCCACAATGCATTCACCAGTTCCAGGAAAGTAATAAACAAAGGGGGGGGGGGGTGTCACACACAAGGGCATCCAAAATCAGGAGAATCTAGATTCGTTTAGACTCCGAGGTCAGGTTTAAAGGGCTTTGGTTTGCTTCAAAGTAGACCAAAACTAGAGTTTTGGTACAAATAGCATGATTCTTAGTGGGCATCCAGATTTGGGACGTCTCTTGGTGATGTGACGCGACTCACCACAAAGGGGCCCACTGAGTCCATGCCTCCCAAGGGTCCACATAAACCTGGAGCCGGCCCTGGGATGAGGGCAGGGGGCAGATATCGGTCAGGTAGCACTGGCTTTATACATTATACATATAGTTAAGGTCAAATGGAGCTAGGCTAAGCCTCTACTTACGGCCGTGCCAGCCAATCACAAATGTCCAGCTGAAGGCCTGTACATGCACTTTTGAATTACATAGTAACATAGTATGTAAGGCTGAATAAAGACTTTAGTCCATCCAGTTCAGCCTGTTTATCTCCTTCCAGTGGTCTAGTAGCCATAGCTGGAAATGTTGTTACATGCCAGGAAGGCATCAAGGCCACTTTTGAACGTTTTTACTGTATCCATCATTACTACCTCCTCTGGCAGCAAGTTCCATAGTCTCACTGCTCTTACAGAGAAGAATCCCCTCCTATGTCGGTGGAGAAAGCACCTTGCCTCTAACCTTAGTGGATGCCCTCGAGTTATGGTTACACTCCGGGGTATAAATAGATTGTGGGACAGATCTTTGTATTGACCCCGAATATATTTATACGTAGTTATTAGATCAACCCTCAATCGTCTTTTTTCTAGACTAAATAAACCTGACTTGAAGGGTCAAGTACCTTTTTCCAGGGATCTGGTGGGTTTCACAAAGCAGGGCATCCCATATCATGGTGCCCCAGGGTTGGAAATCAGGTGGCCCAGGTGTCTTATAGACTCCAGGGCCACTAATGGTCCACTTTAATAAAATTAGATGATCTGGGGGGCGGTTCACACAGTGAGGCTTCCCAATTCGGGAAGTCCCATAAAGAGGATGAGGGAGTGTTGCTCATTTTAATACTATCCTATCACTGCCATAGCTGTATCATACTTCCATAGAGGAGGAGTGAAAAGTGGTGCAGAAGAAGATGGGGGCAGCTGTGCCACTCCCGCCACATGTACTGGCATCAACATACCTCAGCTAGCTCAGCTAGTTCAAGTTCCAGTGTCCGTTGCAGTACTGCACTGGTGCTCTTTATATAGTGCAGTACGTGCCTGCATAACGCGGCCTAAGTTGACTAGAGGGGGCAGGGTTTGGGGAGGTGCAGCGAAGCAAACCAAAGAAGCTGTGACTGCGACCCCCATCGATCCCTGGTCCCTCCTCTTTCCAGCTCTGGCACCATGTCTGGTAGTGGCAGGTCTAGCTTCAGGTTTATGTGGGCCCTTGGGCGGCATGGTCTTAATGGGCCTCTTTGGGATGGAGAGCCGCAGGTTGGAGGTCTATTAATTTAATGGATAAAGCTAAGAAGGGCTGCTTGCCCTCCAACCCCCTATTGGAGCTGTTTTTTAGTTTGGTCCTACGTGAATGGGTAGAGTATTGAGGAAGAGGGATGGACATAACAGGAAGGGCAAGGATGGATGGGGCATAGATGAGGGGACAGGGATGGATGGGGCAGAGAGACAGGGATGGATGGGGCAGAGAGACAGGGATGGATGGGGCAGAGAGACAGGGATGGATGGAGCAGAGAGACAGGGATGGATGGGGCATAGATGAGGGGACAGGAATAGATGGGGCAGAGAGACAGGGATGGATGGGGCAGAAAGACAGAGAAAGGAAGTGTGTGCACTGTGTAACTTGCATTACCTTCTTCCAGTGTGTGCAATACTCTCTGTTGCAATGCTGGGGCCAGGGAGCAGGGTGATGACATGTCTTTGAGGGTGGGGCTTGCAGGGAGACTCGGCTCTACGGGGCAGCGCTAATCATAGATCAACACACAAGCGAGTGCAGGGCTGAGCAGAGGTTAAGGGGTGGAGCAACTGCACCACCAATGAAAGAGCATGCAGCTGGGCCTCGTTATGAAGCTTTAACCACATCGTGCCAGCTGTCAGTGGCCCCCCCTGGGGTCCCAGGCAACTGACCAGCCCCGCCGGGTGCTGACGCCGGCCCTGGGTAGTGGGTGCAAAGCTGGGGTCTAATGGACCCCTCTGTTTTGGCCATCGGCTCACAACAATGACCATCGGCTCACAAAACAACTAGAGACCTAAAAGACTGGCTGGACAATAATGGTTCCTGCCAGAGGTCTCTTTTCAGTCGTTACAATTTGGAACATAATCACAGCCTCGATGCTCAACATAATGTTGCTTTTCTAAATGAGTTGGTTGCAAACGTTTGGCAGACATGTAAATTGGGCAGGGCCGACCTGAAAAAATAGAGCAGAACTCCCTGTCTAATTAGGAACAACACAATTATTCTCACGGAGCCTGCTACAGTTTCCCAAACAGATGACCCATAATGTAAATGACATGAATAAAGAGTCGCATGATGTGGCTTGCTACGCCCTGTGTCACGTGCCGTCTGTGCTCGCCGTACCATGCTGTACAGTTCTTAAGATTTCGTCTGATGCGATGATTTTCCCTGCTCCATTAGCAATGGCACACAATGGGCTTAGAGAAGCTGTGGGAAACTCCCAAATCTCTTTCCGTGTATGAAAAAAATAAAATGGCAGACATGCCATAGGCCAAAACGAAGAGACAGAGATATTAAAGGAGTGATTAGGAACCAGGTGCAAAAAGTGCACTTTGGGGTAAAAGGTACACTTTAGGAGAAAAATTAAACAGAAGTGTTCTTTACACCTGGTGCTATATCGAGCCCAGGGCAGTTTTTAGGAGAGGGTGAGCAGGGCGATTGCCCTGGGTGCCGAGGACGTTTGGGCACCTTTAGCCCAGCCATTCTGTTTTCTGCAGATCGGTTAGGCCCCTTGTTAGTGGTGCCAACCATACACCAGGCCCCTCATCCTCCCATATTTGTCTCAGTCATGCAAAGAGGGCACTGCCTTCTGCTAAAGTAGAGGCACAGCATGGCACATACCAGTATAGAGCTGCAGGATGGGTGAAAAGGGGGCACTATTTTGCCTACAAACTGCCCTGATTGAGCCCTGGGTAGGCAATGAAAGTACATGGCACATTTTTCTCCCCCAAAAAATGAGTGTTTCACAGGTGTAAAATGGGTGTTACACTGTTTTGCGGGTAAAACGTGCTATTACCTATTAATGTCTACCTAGGCGTTGATTCATTTTTCACCTCCCCCACGCTTGATTTGCATATTAATGCTTAATAATTTAACTATAATTTAAATTAACCTGATGCTAAATGGAAGGGTGTTTCACAGGTGTAAAATGGATGTTACACTGTTTTGGGGGTAAAAAGTGCTATTACCTATTAATGTCTACTTAGGCGTTGATTCAGCACCAGGAATATAATGGGTACTTCCATTTCATTTTTCACCTAAAGCTAAATCGACCTCTATCTTATACCTCCTGTCTACCAAAACCCCACTACATTCGAGGCCAAGAGTCTTAAGAGTGGCACAAATTTTGTTTTTCACAAAGATTGCTGCACTAGTTTTTATATTGGCAGTGTGAATTATCTTTAGGTTCCAAAAAGGTAGATTCATGATCGGTGCTTAAAAATGCTCAGCGCGCAAATGATTCCGCATGTGCCTAGGCACATGATTCATGACTGCGTGCACACGCCGGGTGCATGTGCGAAGAGCAACAAAAAGCAAACGCACGGGAGAAGCGCAAATTGTGCCTTCTTGCGCAAAAAATATTCTGTTTTATAGCTCCCTGTCCCATGCACGTTTGGTTGGCTAAGTTCTTAACTGGTCCCGATGGTCCCCCATGTTTCTCCCCTTTCCTTTACTGTCTCTCCATAAAGATTTGATCTCTCCAGCTTCTGTGTTTTCTGTGAAGCTCTATTCGCCATTTTGGAGTGTATTCTCTGGAGAACCTGTGTTGTCCATTTTTTGAGTGGATATTCTGATTCCAGTTAATGTTTTTTTTTTGCCCAATGTTTTTTCCCAGATGTTCTCTTTAACCATCCCCCACCTTTGGTTTATATATTAATGCTTAATAATTTAACTATAATTTTTTTTGGTTTTTGCTAAACTTTGGGGACCCAATATCCACATTTTTGTTGTTTTAAATTTGAATTATAAAAAACAGATTGGTTGCTTTAAAAGGGAGATGGTGTTTAAAGAGGTTAAAACCTCCCCCAAACCTCACCAATCTGCTGCCCCCTCTGGTTTTATCTTTGGGCGCTGTTTACTCACCTCGCCGGGGGATCCATCTTTTGGGTCGGATTCCGGGTAACCTTCTTATGGGCAGCACCATCTTGCATCTTGTTAGGCACTGCGCACGGCTCTGATCTCGCACCCGCGCCAGGGCCATGAATGGGATGTAATGGAGCCACCCAAAATCCTGCGAGACTTCGCTAAGCGGTGCGGAACTTTCAAGAAGCTAAAGCCGTGCTGTCAATTACAGATGGCCAAGCCGGTGGTGAGGAGCAGGCCCCGCAGCAGCGAGATGTTGCCGCAGCAGGCAGCGGTGACATCCAAAAGGTAAGTAGGGGGCAATAAGTAGAGGGGGAATCGGCCCTTTTTTATTTTTGGCCCGATATGCTGTCATCTTCTGTTAACCATGGTTACCGCCAAGGAAACAGTTGCTGTCATGATTGCTTTGCATCAGAAGGGCAAAGACATTGCTGCAGGGTATCTGTGACAAAGGACTAAACAAATGTTGAATCCATGATCAGGAAGCTCCCCAGATCTCAATTGCATTAACCCCTTGTGGTCATTCCTAAAACACAGACGTTAAAAAAAAAATTACAGAAATGGATTAACCAAGAATATGTTGCCATCAGTCAGTCTTCGATTTAGAAACTGCTTTCCAGCATGTCAGGGTGAATTACGGACGTCATATAAATGAGGGTACAGCTTGAAAAGGGTAAATAAGTTCAAATGTTTTAGACTTCATTGACACCTAGCCAAATCTTACTCATTATTTGCCACAGGCTCATTCACACTATGGCTCTAGGTTGGGGTTGAGTTCTACAATCAGTTGTTTTCCTACAGAGCAGTCCATAGAAGTCTGTTGGAGCATATGAAAGGCACAGTGTATCATCACCTTGTATAGCCTTTTGTATGCGCCTCGTATTGCATTTTACCATAGACCTGAAAAAACACACTGCAGAAGACTCTGTTATAGTGCAACTGCAGCGTCACAGTTAGGTGTGAACCAAGCGCTACATTTACACCTAGCTGTTGCGCTCTGGTTTGGATATAGTAAAGTCTCTATGTGCACTGTGCTGCCCTTTGTACCATGTTTTGCAGTGGGCTTTCTACAAGCAGACATCCAGTTTGAGGAGGATGCAGTAACAAGAGGGCCTGATCTCCCAGATATTCTTATTTTAGGTCCCCATTGTCTGAATGCCCCGGGGGAACTTAGGGGTTCCACACTGAGCTGGCCAATGATACTCCCACCAATCAAAGGCATGTGTAGCTATAGTGTGTAGCAGTTTTCTATCAGGCTGATACATTACTAGCGCCAGTTAGCGACAGATGAGCGTCTGTAGAGCGGATTTCAGAGCGACTTCTAGTAGTCGCTGTGCTTGGCCATGAATCATTGTTTCAGAATGCCTCAGTCGCTGGCCGACATTGATGAATATGATGTGTGAGTCGCAGTACTACGCTGTATTGGAGCGAACCGTAGCGCCAGCTCAGTGCGACTGACTCACACCACATTAATCAAAAAAACTGCCTCAAACATCGCCAGCAATCAAAATCATGTAGTTGTAGCCCATAGCACCAGAGGCTGTGTGATTATAGTCTGTTTTTGAACATGTATCCACTAGTAACAAAGCGAAAACATATGGAATTACATTGTTATAACATTGTAACATGAACACTTTAATACCAGACATGTAAGGACAATTCTGCATAAAAATATTATTAATCCAAAAAGTTTTCAAAAATGTCATTTTCTTGCCCAGAATACATGTCAACATTTTTGAGATTATTTTTAAGAAAAAAAAAATTGGGATCAGGAAAGGGATTTAAGGATCGTCCATTGAAATGTATGGGAGAGCGGCAGGTAAGACGTGGCGCTCTGCAAGGCTGAACGCCGGAGCTGTACGCTGAGCCTGGGATAATGATGGCGTTACATGGCGTTGTTCCAGTCACTCAACAGATTCGGCTTCATAAATGTGTAATTGCGTGCCGTCTACAGCGTTCACCTGCCGCTACCTGCCGCTGTATAGGCACAAGCTGGCGCTATCCCTTCATGAATAAGGCCCTATGGGCCCCTCATAACCTGTAACGTGATGGCTGGACCCCTAGAGTTTTTGATTCCTATATGGTCTGGATTTTGAGGCTGCCTTGGGGTCAGAGGCTTAGTTTAAACTAGGGGCTCAGACATCACATATTGGTTATGATACTGCTGCTGTATAGGGGCCGAAAATCCCAGATGGTGGCCCTGTCCTGGGGTATTGAGACTACAGAGGTCCCAAATTGTTCATTTTGTGATGGAGATAGGCTTTAAATCTAAGAGAAAGCTTACACTAAGTGTGGAGCAAATTGATACTTTGGCCTTGATTCGGTAAAAGGGACATTTAAAGTTCAGAGGCACAAAATACTGCATAGTGTACAATGTATGGCTATGTATGTGACCAATAAATTGTCAACAGAGAAATCCTGGCGAAACGCCTTTTGTGTAAATATGTCCCTCCAAACATGAGCATCCTCAGTCCCTGTCTGGGAGCCCGGGTGCAAAGATGGGGAACATCTGCTAAATGACTAAGGACTAAATGACTGAGGACAGTTTAACTACAAGAAAGTAAAACGATTACCAGGTAACCCAAGTCAGGTAAATAGACCCCAGATAAGGATTTATTGGATCATAGACGCTGTACCCTTTATGGTTCAAAGTCCCCGTCCAACAAAAATAAAAAACAATCTATACTCACACAGCTGCACCCTATGCTAGTAGTATGAGGCTTACCAGCATCGGTGATCTCCCCCCTGCATCCCAGGGGCCCAGAGGCCATCAGCTGTCAGGTTGACTAGCAGGACCCACTCTATTCTCTATAAGTAAAATGAATAGAGTTGATGTGGCCAGGCGCCGTTAGTGATGCAAGGAAGTAGCCATGATACCACAGGCTATGTTCGTGTGCGGGGATCAGGGCTGGCTCCAGTTTTGTGGGGGCCCTTTGGCAAGAGAGTCTTAGTGGGCCACAAAATAGTGAGCCACATAATGTCATCTTTCAGCTCCGCTACCACAAATGAGTCATCTCCCGCTGCTGATCGCCCTCCAGTCCTTCTCTATAGCGACCAATCCCCTCCAGTCCTTATTGCCTTCCCTATATCCACCAATCGCCCTCCTGTCCTTATTTCCTTCCCTATAGCCACAAATTGCCCTCCCATCCTTATTGACATCCCTATAGCCACCAATCATCCTCCAGTCCTTTTTGTCTTCCCTATTATAGCCACCAATAGCCGTCCAGTCCTTATTGCCTTCCCTATAGCCACCAATCGTCCTCTAGTCCTTGTTGCATTCTCTACTGCCACCAAGCACCCTTCAGACTTTACTGCTTGCTCCACTGCCACTAAAGAATTCATCATTGCTGTCAATCATCACCTGGTTCTCACCACCTTCTGAGCTTCCATCAACTGCCCTCCATTCCATGCCATCTTCTCCATTGTTGCTGACCATCCCCTGTTTCTGAGGCCAGCCATGAGTAGGTCTGTGCACAACACCCGGAATTTGGCGGTTCTGGTCCACTGTAGAATAATACAACAGCCAAGTGTGAGGCTGAGTGGGCCCCTGAAGATGCCAGGCAATTGCCCAGGTTTGCCCTGTGCTAACGTTGGCCCAGGCGGGGATGGCGTGGTCTGACTCTCTGGCAGAGGTAAGTTTCAAACTCCCAGGATAGGGACGGTCAGCTGTGCGGGATTATTGGTGATTGTCTCTCCTTTTTTCATTGTTGACCAAACAGTCTCAATTACCACATGTGTCGTAGGGGGTCATTCCAACTCTTTTATCACTAAAGAGAAGAGGTAGTCACAACTCACCTGCCAATACACCCTCCTTCCGACTAGCACCATCTCTTGGGCACCAAGGGTGTGGAGAAGCCTGAAGGCCATCAGCATCAGGGGAGACTTTCTGTACTTGGCTTTGTGTCATCATGCTGTATTGCTCTGGGGTGTTGGAGGATTAACGCCAAGAGGGGGCACCCCGAACATCTATAAACCCATTTGGTGGGGCAGAGAGGAACTCCATTTTTAATCAACTACTGCTGTTTCCTGGATTATTATAGGGTGCAGCTGCTCAGGATAGAGTACAAATAGGACTAAACTCTTTGGCCAGTATATCAGCCCAGATGTAACTACTAAACATGCTGCCATTTTGGGGATTGTAAGGTGTTAAGTCATTCATAAGGCAACCTCGTTCTATTAAAATCACTGGGTATTATGTGTAAGAGAAAGGTCACACATTGTCGGAGGTTTTAAAGAGATGAAATAAATGAATACATGTTTTAAGTAAAGTACACTGCTACCCAGTCAAAAAGATGGCTTCTGATATAACGCAGTCCAGTCTTGAACCCCAACATATTTAAAAATTGAATACACTTCACCTTTATCTGTAATGTCTGAGCTCAATATAATGCAGTTTTAGATATAGCGTGGGTCCCCTTTATTGGAGCCAAATGACAGCATTATATCAAAGTGTATCTATGCTGAATATACATAAAAAAAGAGGCGTGGTGGTGGGAACAAGTGTCAGGGCCAGCCGGGGCCTACAAAATTAAAACATCAAAAAAAAGAAAAAAACAATCTTTATACTTACACCTGCCTAGAACTGGGGAGAAAAATGAGCTGCCCTTTTTTATGTATCCAAGACCGTTATCCAAACTTTATCTGCATATTCCAGAGACACTTGATTTAGATTTACTAAGTGGTAAAATTATGTTTTTCCCTCCTAGGTCACTTCCTCGACACTTGTATCCCTTTTACACAGTCTAAACATTGCATGTACTAAGTTAGGCCAAAGTTTAAGCAAACTTTTTTTAATTGTTTTGAGCAGAAGGAAACTCAAAATAGGAAGTTTTTGTCGTTGTTGCGCTGACACATTTCCTGAAGCACTTACAGAGTACATAGACCCAATCACACCAATTAATCTTGAGACCCACCAGAGAAAAACTATTTATTAGTCCCACCAGAGAAATTCATTTTGAGGGTTCACCAGACAATGACATTCTTGGGCCCATTAGAAGACATCATTATTGGAGCTCACTAGAGGAAATCATTCTTAGGGCCCACCAGAGCAAATCCTTCTTGGGGTCCACCAAAGAAAATAATTTTTGGCCCACCAGAGGAAATCATTTTTAGGGTCCAACAGAGGAAATCATTCTTAGGGTCCAACAGAAATAATTCTTGAGGCCCACTAGAGGAAATAATTATTGGGGCCCACCAGAGGAAATCATTCTTAGGGTCCAACAGAGGAAATCATTCTTAAGGTCCAACATAAATAATTCTTGAGGCCCACTAAAGGAAATCATTATTGGGGCCCACCAGAGGAAATCATTCTTGGAGTCCACCAAAGGAAAATATTCTTAGGACCCACCAGAGGAAATCATTCCTATGGTTCAGCAGAAATAATTCTTGAGGCCCACTAGAGGAAATAATTCTTGAAGCTCACCCTTCAATTATTGTTGCAGAATATAAAATGCTTATTAACCAAGTAATAAATTTAACTCCATACAAGCCAGAAACACTGTGTTAGTCCCTGATCTCTTGTATTGCTCTGATGGTGTCCTTGTGTCTGTGCCTGGGGCCCACCTGACACACCTAACAGATGCTATGAGCTGGGTGTGGCAGGGGGAGGCTGGTCAGAGGTGAAGCCTTATGTGGTAGACATCTTTCCGCATTAGATGTCCCTGCAAATCAAACACAACATCATACACCTGCCTACAGAATGCAGCTTCAGACTGGAAGCTAAGCATGGGGATTTTCTGGGAAATTACTTGATGAGTGATACTCATTTCTTACTTTGTCGCTGCTTGATGAATCCAAGATAATGGTTCCTGTTGTTGTCTTTGAGGGCAAGAAAACAACAAAGAGCATCTCTTCCTGACTCTCCAAACACACTTTTAGGGCATCCCATTCCAACACCATTTTCTTCTCTCATTATCTTTGGTGTGCCATAAGGTCCTATACTTGGACCACTGTCCTCCTCAGTTTACAACTATGTTCTTTTCCAGCTCCTAATTTTCTTTGGCTTTATTTTAGAGATTTTTGGGCATATATGGCCATTTTCTGCTTGTGCACACATAGGAATTTTTTCCTCTGCATTTAACCCACCTGTGCAGTGAGTGTACACATGTCCAGAGCAGTGGGCTGCCCTAAATACAGAGCCTGGGGAATAGTTGGGGGATAGGTGCCTTGCTTAAACCGGACCTTCACCCTGATTTAATGAAAAGCCCAAACTCTTAAAAAACAATTCCTCAGCATCTAAAATTAATATATTTTACATGTTTAGTCACTAATTTATTATACTTTCCCCCACTGGGCTGCAACTCTGTTCGGGAATTTAGGATACGGGCGCCGCCATCTTGACTCAGAAGCATCACACTTACTGAGGAGAGGAGAGTGGGATAAGGTACAGGGGGGCGGGTTATAGCTGTGCTTTGCTCAGACAGAGCAGAGCTGGGGTCAGGGAAAGGTCAGCAGTCCCAGAATGCAGAGCAGCACAGTCACTTCCTGTTTGCAGGCACTTCCTGTTTGCAGGCTGCCTGCAAAAATGGCAGCTTCCATAAGCCGCCATCTTGGATGTTTAAAGGCTTATAAAATGCAGTAGATGCAGGTAGGATGATTTTTAATGTGAGCAATCTGTATGTACAGGGTGTGGGAAACATATAAGATAGACTCTTATTTAGAGTGAAGGTCCGCTTTAAGAGCACTTCAGTCATGCTCATTTAATGTATGTAGATGAAATGTTTCAGATCTTCAGATAATTCTTTACTTCAATGTTCTGTCTTGCAGTGATCTCCTCATTCATGTCGTCTCTCTGACTTGGATAAGAACTGTAGACCTCTGGCTTTTTCTGCTGGATTACCCTTGCTCGCTGACCTTTGGCTTTGGAGCCATACCTCCCAAGTGTCCCTGATTTGGGGGGACTGTCCCTCTTTTGAGGCCATGTCCGCCTGTTCCTCATTGTTCTCCTCTGTCCATCTTTGAGGCGTAAGATCTGCAGCAATAAATGATTAATTTGCCTATTCAAAGTGTTTCTATTGTTGTAACTGTTACACTCTATCTCCTATCCACTGCCAATGAGGGGGTGTGGCTTAATTTAACAACTTTGCCAATTTTGCTACCCTAGAAAGTTGGGAGTTATGTTTCCATTTCTCCATTCCTGAACCTCGGCTATGTTTTACAATACATCTGCTCCCAATAGCCTTTGTACTATTTGGACCAGGGGACCTCAGTCTGCCTGCCAGTCCCTTGATTCCATGGGCATGACCTGGGACCTTTCAAGCAGCCAACCTATCCTCCCTTGTTGGGGGCTTCAATGAAGACCTAGGAGGTCATTAGACTCCAGGATGCAAGGTTCGGTGTCGGGTTCTGGTCAGTAGACTCCTGGGCCATCCTTGATGGCAAGTGGGAGCCTGCTTGGCATTCGTGCACACCCAGACATGACCTGTGCAAGAATTCTACTGAAGCTATGCTTCTTAATGCTTACCTATGCCTTGGTTAATGCCAGGTAGCCATTTTACTGTGGGATCAACCAATACCAAGTTCCTCCACATTAGGAAAAGACATGTTGCTAGTTTCCTGCTGCTGTTAGTCCAACAGATAAGCATTCCTGAGGAGCAAGTTGGTCTCTTGGGAGTTGATTGGGGGGGGGGGGGGGGGCAGTGGAGAGAATAAATAATAGTCATTAGATAAACTTTACAGCTTTAACTTTGACTGGTGTTTGACTTTGAAATAAAATTCCCCTTCTATTCTTAATCATGAAAAAAAAAAAGAATTTTGCCCTGGACAGCACATAGATGTCTTGTGATCTTTGAACAAGCTTTTGCAAACAGTTGGGATTTGTTTATTAAAGGATGAAGTGAAAGTTCATGTGAAGCGGGACCTGATAACACTGTTTTACTGCGTTTAGTAATCCACAAAGCAACTATTGTCCTAAAGTATTATGTCTTATAATTCTGTAGAATATATCATAGGCACAGTATTTACTCCTCTCGAAAAAGCCCAGGATATGATGAGCACTGTGCTGATGACCTCACTTTCCGCGGAGCTTATTGGTCTGTGCATGGAGAGTAAGCGAAGGGGTAATACGTTGTATAATGGATCTGCACATAATTGGTGAGACTTTCTTGCCTATAATACTTATTAGAGATAAAAAATATTTATTAGAGATTAGACTGCCTTGCACATAATGCTTATATGGCTGTGCCTCTTGCAATGATGTATCACTCTATGATCTATGATGATCAGACTTTCCTCTGGCTGGACCCTACTTTTCATTTTTCTGTAGCTTGGGCCTTGGTCTTCCGGTTCCATAGTAACTTTGGTCTCGCTTTTTACATGGCTTGGACTTGGACCTTCCTGCTCCTTGTTGGGTCCTCGTTCCTATTACAGTTGCATATACAACTCTAGTCCTTGTTGGGTTCTTGTCCTGGCCCAGGGCTTCATAGTCCTGAAGCTTGGGGCTTGGTCTTCTTGTTCCGTATTGGTCTTAGCCTTCCTTGTTATGTGTCTCGGGCTTTGTACTTGTGCTCCATGTTGGACTCTGCCGTCCTAATCTGTCTTATTTCTGTCTTTAGTTGTTATTGAGTTTTTTGCTTGTTTTTCTCTATACTAACACTGTTTTTCTCCTGTCTTTTGTTTACCAGGATCCAGTACTGGAGAACTGCTCAGGGTTTGTGCATCCATTCTATCTGGGTTTAGACTAAGGAATAGAGTATTGGGTCCATGAGCCTCCCGTGCCCGTCAGCAGCTTGCCTCCATAGTGATCTAGACTGGTGGTCTTACTATTACCTGTTTCTGGTCTCTTGTCACTGACTTCATGGATGCGTTGTCATTGCTTGTGTGAGATATAAGATAGTATGACAGGTACATGTACTTTGTATGACTAAGGGAAGGGCCAACCGTATGTTAGAAGGTGCCCTGTGCAAGTCTGCAGGATGGTGCCCCCCCAGGACAAAACACACTGTGTGCCCTCCAATGAACCACCTACTCCAAAAAAATGATCTGGAAGAGGTGAGCACCCCTATCTACCCCCCCCCCCCCACCAACCACTCCACCAAAAAAGGCAATATGGCAGAGCCTATGGTGAGCGGGTTGAGCCTGTTTACAACCACCATGACCAAACACCACTGGTACATTTAAAAAAATGGCAAAAAAAAATGTGGCATCCTATTTTTGCCCCTAGATTAAAGTGCCTTGTGGGGTCCCTCCATCTGAAGGCTGGCCATGAGAAAGAGATTAAAAGAGAAGCATAGCCAGGCTCAGACTGTCCCAAAGGCTTTCCAGGAAATTCCCAGTTGGACCTGCTTCCCCTTTGAGGGCCTTTATTGCCAAATCCTGAACTCCTGTATGTATAGCTTTTTTTGAGGCATCCCAAGTGCATACACAGACACTACAGTTTGGCATAATGTATCTGTGTTTGGGCCTCTAATGTAAATTGGTAATACATGCATCTAAGCGTTGAGTCAGTTCTACTGGTGGGCCCCAGCCATCCCTGTATAACCCCAAAAATACATCACTTGCATGGTTTGTGCTTTTTCTTTCTTCACTTGACGTAGAATGTGGGTTGATTCTTTAAAATGAACTAGTAGAGTTTATTGTATTCTACAAGCAAATACTGGCCTGTGATTGGATACTATTCCTTGTACCAGGCCAGCCAATGATTATTTGTGTTCAGATGGATCAGAAGAGTAACATACTTTTTTTAAAACTGTTTACTGAAAATACTATTTTGTTTCCTTTTAAACGTTTCAGGAATCAAAGAATCCCTCCTTCTGCCCTAGGTCATGGAATCCCTTCAATGAAGTGCATTGTCGGTTAAGGCCTGACTCCGGATCAACATCACTAATAAATGCTAGTTATGTAATTTTAAAAATGTCATCTAAGTTCAGATGTTGCTTTATTAGTTGCTTGTGACTTGGGGGGGGGGGGGGATTCTGGATGTTAATCAATGACATTGTTCCTCAAGTTGAAAATTGCCATTTTTTTCTGCTTAATAAGACCTTTCTGAGAGATCCATTGATGAGACCTTCTGCTTTCAGAATACACAGACAGGCTTATATCTGAGAAGCTTGCCCAATAAAGTGCCTCTTGTACTATTTTAGCAAAGGTCACGTCTCCGTTCCGCCGCTCCCCCGCATCTTGGTGTGACAGACAATACATGTATGAGCCTGAGGTTTCTTGATTGAGTAGAATACGTCTTCAGTTAAATCTAGAGGTCAATGAGCTACACAGAGACCCATAGAGGTCATGGCATGAACCCAACTGACCTCTCACCTTTCTGTGTTGTCAATGGGACCACATTTAAGATATAAGTGTGACAATGTGGTCTATGGAAATTGATGCAATTGTTCCCAGATATTATGGGGGGTTTTTAACATTTAACATTTTGGTTACATCATATGTGGTTGATCATTACATTAAATTGTTTAGACATCAGGTCCTCACAGGATATATACTGCAATTATACTGTACTTTATATTTTGTTTTTATTTAAAGGAAAACTTTGGGAAAGCAGCTATGATTATAGCTAAGTCGATTTAATTTCATCAGCCAAAAAAAAACAAAACAAAAGGGTACTCACCTTTTGTCCCAAGCAGCTGATCTGTGCTAGTCCAGCAATCAGTAACTGATCTGATCACTGGATCCGAGCAGCGTCCCCCTTCCCCTGCTGCTGAACTACATTCACTGGTGCTTGCAGGGCCTGCCCCCGCCATCAGTCACAGGGGTGCCGCCACACAGACTCCATTCATTACAAATGAATGAATTGCAATGAATGGAGAGTGCGTTGCAGCACTCTTTGACTAATAGATGGTCCTCCTGATTCCAACCTGCCATTAAACCTGAACCCATGTATTGGCCCTGGATGGCAAGGGAAGCAGTGGCTGCGGCGGGGGCTTGGATCCAGTGATCAGATGAGTTACCGACTAGCACTGATTAGCTGTGCGGTACAAAAGGGTAGTACCTTTTTGTTTTTTTATTTGGCTGCTGAATCACTTGAAAGTGGACCAAAACCCACCCTAGAGTCTATAAGACTCAAAGGCAGGCATACTCACTCCCTCTGGGACACCCCTGTCGGGGGTGCCCCGCTGTGTGAAGCTGCTGAGCAGCTCATCAACCAGCTTCACGTAAAGGGTACAGCAACAGGAAGCTGCTGTAGAACTTACCTAAGCCGCTCCAGTGAGTGAGGACACTCCTAATGCCAGCACTGGCAGCTGCTACTAGGAGTGTCCTCACTCATGGGAGCAGCAGTCATCTTGTTGCCGTGGACATTTGAAGGAAATCCTGCCGCTGACTAGGGACCGAATTGGGGCTCAGGTAAGTTGTACAGCAGCTCTTTCTGCTGCACACTCTGCCTCTGGGGGCCCCTCCGCCAGGGTAAGGAGTGAGGGGGGGTAGAGGGGCCTCTGGGGGCCCCTCCGCCAGGGTAAGGAGTGAGGGGGGGTAGAGGGGCCTCTGGGGGCCCCTCCGCCAGGGTAAGGAGTGAGGGGGGGGTAGAGGGGCCTCTGGGGGCCCCTCCGCCAGGGTAAGGAGTGAGGGGGGGTAGAGAGACCTCTGGGGGCCCCTCCGCCAGGGTAAGGAGTGAGGGGGGTAGAGGGGCCTCTGGGGGCCCCTCCGCCAGGGTAAGGAGTGAGGGGGGTAGAGGGGCCCCCAGAGACAGAATCACCTCCCAAAGTTCTGAGCTTATTTGATTTTTTTTTCAAAGTTCGGCCGAACTTGCTGAACCCGAGCTTTGAGGGGTTTACTCAAATCATTTTAGGGCCACTTCAGAAACCTCCCTTGTTGTATTGAGATTTGAGAGGTGTAATGGTAAGACGGATGCCTGAAAGCAGAGTAAAATACTTACCACTTCTAGGTTTCAGCAGTATCATTATTCTGAGGCTAGGAGCAGGCCATTCCCAAGCATCCTTTCCTGTCTCTGCTTGTGAACCCCCAGGAACTGGATAGGGTGCTAGCGGTCGCCTGCAAAGAGGAGAAGCAGTGCGGGATGCTCTTTCATGCGGTGCTAAAATTCAAGGACTTAGCCAGTTCTCAGGATTGCATTTAAAGCAGAATTCCACCCCAAAACACCTCCATCCTCTCCCCCTGTTTCCTGGCACTAAGGCAGGATGGGGGGTTACAAAGAAAAAATACCCTTACCTTCGCTATGGTCCAGCACCACCCCCTCAGTTTCTGTGTTCACCATTACACTGGTAAAAGCCCACCCTCACTCTTGAACCATTGATCTTTCCTATGTTTTATTGGCTTACAGAGTAAGCACAGACAATAAAGCTCTCACAATGTTTAAACTGGACCAACAGCCTTTGCACAGTTTTGAAAAAAAAAACTAAATTTCCCCATCTGTGTGCATGATACTGAATCCTTGTCAGCACTTACATTTGCTCCTGCACCCACTCAAAGCTGAAACGCTGCCTCACCAGTTTTCTCCTGGTCATGGCCATCTTGGAGCACCTGGGAGGCTTCTTTTCCCAGCATCCCAGCAGTGCTGCTTCCTAGATTTATCTTACATAACCCACAATGCACAGCAGCAGCAAACCCAGCAGCATTGCCGTTTTGCAAGCCACTGGCAGATCTGTAGGAAGCCATTGAGAAGGGAAAATCGACCACGGCAGGAGTTACAAAAAGTCACATTTATATTTATGTGCAGCAATCTTAATTGCCCTGGGGAGGGATGAGCACCGTTTCTTGTAAGGGCTTTGGTACGGTAGGGGCATATGTTAACCGATGTGTTCTGCAAAGCCTAAAACAGAGGCACATGGTATAGTATGAGGGTGAGTGTTAGTAATTAGGGTGTATGGGAACAAGAACATTCTGATGTTGGCTATATTGTACCTGTAACAACTTGATCTCAATGATGAGGTTTAGGCATATAATCCTATAATATGTATCTATAATGAATGTGTTCATAAATAAGCCTGAAGTACATATTATAGAGAAGGTGCATTGTGTCTTTACTTTTGCACTTTTTAGCATTTTTGATTATGCAGCTTTTTTTAGGTGTATGAACTTTGCTTATTTTTCAATAAACCGGGAGATTTGTCCATCCTGTAAGCTTGTCATTGGCTTAAACTCTGTCCATCCTTGCTAAATCAGCAGTGCACTATTCATACAGACCAAAGGGCAGCTTTCAACACAGAGTTATCAAGGCTGGTCCTTGTATGTTTATTTGGACTACAAGCTCATTGGCCACCCTCCAAATCTTCAGTCAAGACTGGTGAATTTAAATGAAACGCCCTCTACTTTAAAAGTCGTTTAATATTGTTTACTTCCAAATTACTCATAGACGTTAGATTGTAGTCACATGAGGGGACAATCCCATGGTCAATGGTTTATTTTATTGGAATGAATGTAGCATAAACACACATGCTCATACTGACAGTGCAAAATCCAAGGATCAGCTTGAGTTAAATGGCACACGAATGATTAGATGAATCCAGCTTGTTTATTGAATGTATCCCTCAAGCATGATGTGTTAAAGCTGGTTGCTGAGGCCCGTAAACATCTGCCAAGCTGGCAGCAGTTGTCTACTTTGGGTGATGATTAATTTATGTCTGTCTGATCTTTATGACCTTTCTAACATTCACAAACTAAGACCAAAATTCCCCAAACACTTTTCTGCTTCACCCAATAATGATCTCCAATTCTAAACCATGTATAGTCATCCCTCAACTATTAACTCTAACCAAGGGATGTGTTTTCTCATGCCATTATGGGTAAAAGACTGAGGAACACCTCAGAAGTCAGAGTGGCAAAGAAGGCCTTTGCTGCTTAGGGAGACCTGGAAGGGCTTCAGACAGATCACCAACTACAAATGGTCCAACAGAGTCTCATTGAAGGTATTGAAGGTGAAATAACTTCTACTGTAGGTTTGACACAACTCAAGTCAGTACCTGGAACTACTGTGACTCCCAGTCAGTCATCACCTTTCACAGACTATGATATCCCATCTCCAAACCTACTTAACATCAAAAAGAACAAGGTCACTCATCTCTTCAAATGTCTTAACTCAAAGTTGGCATCAGGCCACAATGGTAAATTGACTCTCTGCCTTAAATATTCTGCAGATCAACTTGCCCCAGTATTTTCAAAATCTTGAATCTGCATTACTAGTATTCTCCATGTACATGAATGACTGCACCTCCTCTGGGGCCTCTGTTAAAATAGTAAAGTTCACGGATAACACAGCTATTTTTGGCCTTGTAAGGAACAGTAATGAGTTGGCAAATCAGAACTTGATTGAGGATCTGATGGGGTAGTGCAGAAGGAACCAAGCAATAAACCCACCACAAGACGTAAATGTTAAAGGTAAAGAGACGGGGAGGTCGATTCATTAATAGCGGCAGGTAGCGACATTTGAGCGGCTGTAGCGGTATTTTCACAGCGTCCGCTAGTAGTCGCTGTGCTTGGCCGTTGTTCAGTTGTTGATAGCGACTCAGTCGGTGTGCAGTAATGTTGA
Organism: Gastrophryne carolinensis; assembly: GCA_027917425.1. Lineage (NCBI taxonomy): Eukaryota > Metazoa > Chordata > Amphibia > Anura > Microhylidae > Gastrophryne > Gastrophryne carolinensis. Next base: position 443,803,407 of record CM051237.1, read on the forward strand.
ATACAAGGTGACGAGTCGCTATTTGACAGGTTCCGCGATGTATGGGTGCGCATGATAGCGACTGGTCAGAGCGACCGGCTCCCTCCATATTCATCAAAAAATCAGGCTCAAAAAATTCAAGCGCTGTGAAATGCACGTTAAACCCCAGAGCGCTGGCGGCGATGTGTTAAAAGTAGTTTTTTAACTCCCAAACCACCATATTTTTGGAAACAAAAAAAAAAAAATGTAAATAATTTAGTAATATGAATAGAATAATATCAGACCTGTAATATCAATTCTGCACAATTTTTTTTTTTTAACTTAAAAAAAATATCTAACATGGCAGAAGTGGTCACAGAATTTTTCACATTTAAAAAAAAAAAAAAACATTAATAACAATTATTAATATTTAAAGATTGTTCCATTGAAAAGCATTGGAGAGCGCCAGGTAGCGAGAGGTCATACCTGTCGCTGTTCAAAGTCGGACGCTGGCGCTGTGGGCTGAGGCTGGAATAATGATGAATGAGTCACTATATGGCGCTATCTCAGTCGCTAAGCAGGATCGGCTTGATAAATGTGTGATTGTGGTGGGGAGCCGGCGTTCTCGTGGCGGGGCCCGTCATTACCGGTCGCTCACCAGTCGCTACCTGTCGCTATTCCTTCATAAATAAGGGCCTGAGTTTCTAGGTATCATCATGACAGATGATCTGAAGTGGGAGACATTACAACTATCCCAAGAAAGGCCCAACAGTCTTTTTTTCCTTCAACAGTTACCAGGCCCATATTGATTGTACCCTTGCATATGCAATGCCATGTCATGACACATTCTGATGTAACACAAATGTATGAACTATAAAAAGATGCTCTTAGCCACAGATGCTCAATATCTCTTTTTCCTGTGCCTTGCTTTTGACTGCTCGGCCATGATTTGTTTGACTAGGCCCAATTGCTTCACTGTGTGTAACCTGGCTTAGCCTACTGACAATGAACCCAATCTGTCTGAGCCAACCTTGGCCTGATCTACTCTCTATGAACCCATGCTGCCTGTACCAACATTGGCCTGATCAATTTTTTTACAATACTTTTAGAATGTGGGATAACCCACCCATGAAAGGTTGTATCATACATACAAAATAATTAAAAAACCTAAAGCCATACAATTTCCAAAGACAGCTGGTATCTTATTTAGCAGATGTTTCATAAACCGTGTTAGAATCCTCCAATGTGTTTCACTTGGATAAGCTTCCTCAGGGAGGAAGGAATCCAGCTAGATTTTTCTGTACAATCTCCTTTACTTTTGAAAGTCAGCTTTAATGTATTTGTCTTGTTGTCATCTTAATTTCTTATAAATTCATTTTTTGATTGCCAGTCTGGGAGAGAACAGGCTTAGTTGTAATCTCCTCTTAACCTTGTTGTTTCTTTGTCTCATTCATATGGTCTTGGAATGCTGGCATATTATCCTCTGTTGTCTTATGTGTCAGCTCCCCCTCTGCTTCCTCCTGTCCCGCTGGTTCTGGAAGATTTGCAGGGTGGATTCAGTAATACAGGGAGAGTTTTTCCTTTTAAAGAGGAACATTGCAGGTATTGGGAGTTAATAAAAACTCCCAAAACCTTGCTTGTTCGCCCCCCACCCCTCCGGTTTCATATTTTACAGCTTTTGACTTACCTATCCGGTCCTATCGCACTCTGGCATCCCTTGATCACAAGCCGTATCCATAGGGCAGCACCATTTTGGCGTCCCGTCATGCTCTGCGCCGCCCCTCAGATCTAACATATGCACAGTGTCACTGTATAGGCTGCAATGTCACCCGCTGCAAATCCTGCAAGATGTGAAGAGTGGCGTGGGACATTTGAAGAGAGGACGGCTACAGGTAAGGTGGCTAAGCCTGCAGCCTTCGCTCAGCGATGGCTAAGGGGGGTGCTAAGGGGCCAGGAATGCTGCAGGATGTTGGCGTTTTAGATAATGCTGACATCCAAAAGGCAGTGGGGGGGTGTTTAGAGAGGAACATCAGAAAAGGTCTGATGTTCCTCTATAAGTGTATTGTTACCAGTCTGTATTGACCTCTGTCTGTTCCCACTACAACTCTGTATCTGTCCAGTTGCTCATAGAAATTCTCCTTAGTCATTATTCTGCACTAAGAGGCCGATTCATTAATAGCGCCAGGTAGCGACAGATGAGCGCCAGTAGCGTTATTTTCACGCACGCTAGTATTCGCTGTGCTTGGCCGTTGTTCGGCTGTTGACAGCGACTCAGTCGGTGTGCGGTAATGTTGAATATTGGGTGAGGAGTCGCTATTTGACAGGTTCCGCGATGTATGGGAGCGCATGACAGCGAATGGCCATAGCGAACGGCTCCCAGCATATTCATTAACAAATCACGCTCAAAAAATTCTCGCGCTGTAAAATGCATGTATAAACCCCAGAGCGCTGGCGGCGATGGGTTAAAAGTAGTTTTTTAACCCCCAAACAACCATATTTTTGGAAAAAAAAAAAAACATGTTTTTACAAACATTTTGTAATATGAATACATTAATATCAGACCTGTAATATCAATTCTGCACAAATTTATTTATTTATTTTTTTTTACCTTAAAAAAAAAAATAACAGTGCAGAAGTGGTCACAGAATTTTTGACATTTAAAAAAAAAAAAAAACAAAAAAAACATTAATAGCAATTAATTCTGAATATTTAAAGATTGTTCCATTGAAATGCATTGGAGAGCGCCAGGTAGCGAGAGGTCATACCTGTCGCTGTTCAAGGTCGCTCGCTGGCGCTGTGGGGTGAGGCTGGAATAATGATGAATGATTCGCTATCTGGCGCTCTGTCAGTCGCTAAGCAGGATCGGCTTGATAAATGTGTGATTGCGGAGGGGAGCCGGCGTTCTCGTGGCGGTGACCGTCATTACCGCTCGCTCACCAGTCGCTACCTGGCGCTATCCCTTGTTAAATAAGGGCCTAAGTCTTGGCAAAGGCAACTTTAAGTACTTTAACCCTGGCACATCACTGTGCCAAAACCCTCCTCGCCTTCAGGACTGGGTATATCCATAGACTCCACACCTTGGGTTAGCTCATGTCTCCTGCTGTGGGAACTATTGAGTGTTTGTTCAGTGGGGTTGCTAAAAAAGACAAACTCTCTAACCTAAAATATTTCCAATCTGAAACTTAAAGCAAAGGCTTAGAAAAAAAGGCAGTTGAAATATTCTAGATAATCTTCTGCTAATTCCTGTAGTCTTTGTCTTTGAGATCTGGCGCCATATAGGTAGTTTTATTACAGAAATGGTAGTGCTCAAATAATAATTCAAGCAGGCACTCATACAATTGTAAAACCCAAGTTCAGCTTTACAAATGCTCCCTTGATAGGATGGTGGAGAAGGGCTTAAAATCTGTTTGAATACAGAATCTGAATCTTTCTAAATGAATCAACTTGGCTGTACTAAGGAAAGCACAACAGAGACTGCTTTTCCTAAGGCAGCTGAAGAAGACTGGACTGTCAAAAAGGCTGTTAGTGCTCTTCTTTAATACAGTCATAGGTTCCATTCTATGCTTTTCCTTTTTTGTCTTGTTTGAGGGAACAACTAAAAGAGACAAGTGTAGACTCCAAAAAACAATTGACATTGCAGAAAGAATAATTGGAGCACCCTTACCATCCCTGCAGGAACTGCACAGACTTAGGCCCTTATTTATGAAGGAATAGCGACAAGTAGCGACTGGTGAGCGGCCGGTAATGATGGGCCCCGCCACGAGAACGCCGGCTCCCCACCACAATCACACATTTATCAAGCCAATCCTGCTTAGCGACTGAGATAGCGCCATATAGCAACTCATTCATCATTATTCCAACCTCAGCCCACAGCGCCAGCGTCCGAATTTGAACAGTGACAGGTATGACCTCTCGCTACCTGGCGCTCTCCAATGCATTTCAATGGAACAATCTTTAAATATTAATAATTAATTGTTATTAATGTTTTTTTTTTTAATGTGAAAAATTCTGTGACCACTTCTGCCATTTTAGATAATTTTTTTTAAGAGAAAAAAAAAATTGTGCAGAATTGATATTACAGGTCTGATATTAATGTATTCATATTACTAAATTATTTAAAAAACTTTTTTGGGGGGGTTTCCAAAAATATGGTGGTTTGGGGGTTAAAAAACTACTTTTAACACATCGCCTCCAGCGCTCTGGGGTTTAAACATGCATTTCACAGCGCTTGAATTTTTTGATGAATATGGTGGGAGCCGGTCGCTCTGACCAGTCGATATCATGCGCACCCATACATCGCGGAACCTGTCAAATAGCGACTCGTAACCCCGTATTGAACATTTAGCCACACCGACTGAGTCGCTGTCAACAACCGAACAACGGCCAAGCACAGCGACTACTAGCGGGCGCTGTGAAAATACCGCTACAGTCGCTCAACTGTCGCTACATTTCGCTATTAATAAATCAGCCTCTTAGAATCTTCTCACGGGCGGAGAAGATTCTTTGGGAGCCCTCCCATCCTGGACATGCCTTATTCCAGTATTTACCATCTGGGCGACATCTTGCGGTACCAGCTTGCAGGACTTCTAGATCTAGGAATGGTTTCTTTCCTTTGACTATCCGCACCCTTAACAAAAGCCAGGCGTCATAGGCCCAGTATGTATATATTAGCCAGTATCACTTGCACTATGTAAGAGCGTCTGTATCTATTGCATTCTCTGTATTTAATGTAGTTTGTATCTCTTGTTTCAATTGCTATGTAAACTGTAATTATCTGTTGTACTGTGTATATGCCAAAAGGAATTCCTTGTTCATCTCTGATGTACTTGGCGAACAATAAATTGAATTGAATTGGATGTACAGGCTGTGAGATGGGCAACTTGTGTTGGGCTCAAAAATAACAAGGATTCCGCACACAAAGCATGCTAAAGAGTAAGGCATTGGGGGAAACACACTGATCGCTTAGAATCTGAGAATTCATAGAATAATCCCTATAAATGTATTTAAAATGTCATCATATTACTGTACAAAGATAGGAACAGGATTTACAGTCCAAGACCAAGGCTCATGAGAGCAGATATTTGCAGTGGGTCAGTGTCAGCAGAGATTGGCACTGACTCCCCTAATATTGAAAACCTTGGAGCTGACAGTTTTTTCCACTGCCCTGATGGTTATCATACTGCTGTGACAAATTGCTCAGGTTTAAACTGTTCTAGAACAGGGGTGTCAAACTCATTTTCACAGAGGGCCATTCCAGCATTCTGATTGCCTTGAAAGAGACAGTTAATTTACAAACACAAAACAAAATGCAAAAATGACCATTCAAATGTATGGCTATAGACACAGAATTGTTTTGCCCAGGACGATGAGGACACTGAATTATTTTGCCCAGGGAAGTTGTGGAATTATTTTGCCCAGAACAGAAATATTTTGCCCAGGCCAGCCCTGCCATCATTTTCCCACTCTACCTGGCAATACCTGTAACTATCAATAACTCCAGCAGCAGATGTGCTGCTGTGGCAGTAATTTGGGTGGGTTAGGTCCCCCCCCCCCCCCACTGTGTGTTGAGAGCTGATTACACAGATACACAGAAAAGTTGCAGATGCTACTCTTTTCCCATAAAACATTAAACACCGCACCCGGGGGCAGGATTAGAGGTAGTCCTGCTTTCCATAGTGGAACACTGCATATCAGCGCAGCACCACACAGAGGCATGAAGGCATCTTTCCAGTGTCAGAAGACTTGAAGTGACTGGTTGAGCTAGAAAGGGCACCACCCAACTGCCACCTGTCACAGGGCCACATAAAAAGGCTTGGAGGGCCACATCCAGCCCCTGGGCTTTGAGTTGGACACATGTGATCTAGAACAAGAAACATACACAAGCAAGAGCAACTTCTGTGGATGCCAGATTTCAGATGTATTATTGTTGACCAAATATAAGGAATTAAAAAGGATCCAAATGGGTATCAATATCTGGTGGACCAACAAGGCAAGATGTAACCAAGAACATCTGAAAACAGGAATATCTGCACCATGATGTCTGAAGCCAGGAAGCCATGCACGCCCACACAGAGATCAGGAACATGGGGCACCAGCATGCCTTTTAAGGGTCAATTATTAGTTTTACTAATACTCTATAAAATATCTATTTAAATATAATATAAACAGATATAAAATATCTGTTTAAAAGAAAATTTCAACAATTCATTGTGATACTCAATGCAGAATTGTATGTCACTATCGTAGCAATCACTCCAGTTCTATTTAATATTTGTAGTATAAAGCAGAGAAATATTCAGTAGACACTTTGTTTTTTACATATATAATATCCTTTAAAGTGTTAGTTTATATTATTCTAAAATGATCTCAAACAGCTTGACGCATTTCTAACATAGATCATGCAGAAGACAGTTCATAAAAATGACAATAGAAATGGAGGCGATTCAGAGCCATTTGTAAAAAGTTCACTTTAGGTGAGAAAAAATATTCTATTGTTCTAAATGTTCTGTTTCCATCTGGTACTGATCCCTCCCCCCCCCTTCCCCGGTAGATAATGAAAGTGTGATTCAGCGCCAGGTGTAAAGAGGGCACTACTTTTTTGGGAGTAAAAGGGGTCATTCACTTTCGCTGTCTAGCAATGTCTACACCAGGTGGAAGTAGAACATTATTTTTTTCACCTAAAGGGAACTTTTTAACAACTCCAGCTCATTGTGATGGCCCACATGTTCAGATTTACAGATTTATTCACCATATACAACAGTTCATATAGCTAAATTTTCACTAAATCCCCTTATTAACTTCTAATTATAACTGAGGGTTACCATGATATTATTATTGAAATCTCTATATTCACATAAAATTCAGCCGACATACCTAGCTCGCCTGCATTTTTGCTTTATAAATTGGCTTGACTGTATGTGATTTAGCATTACTAATAAAATACTTTCAAAAAATCATTTCTGTTGTGCCAGATTTAATTAGGGTTTTTTTTTTTTTGTACAGGTTGGCTAGCACGTCCCACCTTTCCCTCTCCATCAACCCAAATATTGCCATGTCATACATAACGAAAAGGTGTGTTTGTTCGATGACTCTCAGACTCCTGCCTTGCCAGACATAAGAACCTACCTTGAGCCTGGCCCAGTGCCAGCACTAGGCATAAACGGGCAAATGCCAGGGCCCTGGTACCTTCAGGGACCACTCAGGCTTGGACTGAGCTGCAGGGTGATTCCCCAACGGACACCAGCTGTTGAGCCCGGTGACCTATGAGCAGACCTGCTCAAGACTGGCCTCAGGATCAGAAGATGATCAGTAGCAATGAAGAAGGTGGCGAGGATTGTAGGACAATCAGCAGCAGTTAGAAAATTGGTGAGGAAAAGAGGATGATTGGCAGTAGCAAGGGACCTTTTAGCAGCAACGAAGAAGGCAGGGAGTACCACTGGATGATTGGCAGCAATGGAGTGCTATTTAGTGGCAGTGGAGACGGTAACAAGAACTGAAGGATGTTCAAAAGCAGCAAAAAAATAGTAGGGACAGGGAGCGTTTGCCAGCAATGGAGAGGGCAACAAGGACCACAGAATGCCAGCAATGGAGAGAGCAACATGGACCAGAGAATGATGGGCAGCAGCAGAGAAAGTAGCAAGGGCTATAGGAAATCCATGGCAGTGGAGAAGGCAGTAAGGACGGGAGGGTGATCAACCGAGAAGGACCCATGGATGGCATTTAGATGGTTGATGTAATGTGACATAGCATGTGATGTGACATACCACAAAGGGGCCCACTGAGAGTATTTTGCCTAAGGGCCCACATAATCCAGGAGCCGGCCCTGCCATGATGTATGTATTAAACTGTGTTGACTTAGTAGTGTAGTATAGTAGTGTAGTGTAGTAGTGTGGTTTAGTGTAGTAAAGTACAATGTGGTCCTACTTGCTTTAGGCAGCATAACAAATAGCAAATTGCTGAGGAATACATCTTGCATTAGATGGGCCTTCCATTATGATGTAATTTTATGTGCTTGAAATCCCAATTTCTTTGAGCCATTTACTGAAAAAAATCCACAAAAGTTGTCCTCAAGGGCCCACACATTGTGAAATTAATTCAGATTTGAGTGTTTAATAAACTGTTACCCTTCTGCTCTAGGTGATGCCAATAGCTTTTCCTTCCCTTGCATACTTACGTGTGAACTGAGCCACAGCCAGCCCATCATAGCCCATAGGCTATTGAGTCCTGCCCCGAATATGCTTCCCAGCAGGAAATAAGTGTGTTCTTAAAGCAATGGTACTTAAGTATTAGTATTGTAGGGGCAGATACTGGTGGCAGAGGTTGGTATGGCACCCAGAGCCATGATGCTGAGGCTACAGAATTGTAGGGGGCAGAACATGAGCCGGGGTGTTTTGGTTAGGGGATACAGGGGGTACAGAGGATGGGTTGGGGTAGACTTGGGAGGCTGAAATTGGAAGGGGGTATTGGGCTTACATATGCTGCATGCTGAGAGCTATGCCCAACGCAGCTGGCCCCAAAGAAGTTCTTCTTATGCTCCCTATGGGCAGTACACTCCTGGTCACCTTTCTCCAACAAAATTACTGTAGACATTTTTAGATTTTTTTTTACATTTTTACATTTAGTAGAATGTCTCCCAGGCACAGGTGTGTTCCCATTCAATTTGGGGGTAATTGTAGGTGCCTTCTAAATACCACGCAGACCTCCCGATTTCCCCCATTGAACCCAAACAGATCAAACACAAACAATAAAAGTCCAAATAGAATTTTGGTCTTGTTTGCTTGGTTCCTAAAAGGCACCAAGTAGTGCCCCATAGTGTTATGCACAATAGAAACCCCAAGCCTGATCAGCGTACTTACATTTTCAGGATTCGCCCACTATTCAAACAGAGTGGCTTTGCTCTGCAACCATAACCCTGCTTTCTCTGCTGGAAGGTCCCCACTGGGAGATATCAGGTCTGCCGAGTGCACACAGTGGTGAGAAAATACCGCATTTGCGCATTTGACTGGTGCGGGATCCCAGAACTGGTGAGTATGCCAATGGTGGGGGATTCGATTTAGATTAACACTGTTTATTAACATTATCAGGATGCCCCTAGAAACCATGTATGAGACAAAAAAGGTGTGAATTAAGGAACATAGAGCATTTTTAAAGTGCCCATATGTTGATTATCAACACCTAAAACTTTTACTCTGGGAGGGTAGAAAGATGCAGTGACTGTAGATAATGGTTATTAAAAAGAAATTGAGGAGTCTGGAAAGCCTTGGTGGTTAAACTGGACCTTCACCCTAAATAAGAGCATATCTTGTATGTTTGCCCCACCCTGTACATACAGATTGCTCACATTAAAAATCATCCTAACTACACCTACTGCGTTTTTTGGGCCTTTTAACATCCAAGATGGCGGCTCATGGAGCATCAGGCGGTCTGCAGGCAGGAAGTGTCTTCTGACTGTGCTGCTCTGCATTCTGGAATTGCTGTTCTTTTTCCTGACCCCAGCTCTGCTCTGTCTATAACCCCACCTCCTGCAGTTTTCACCCCTCTCCTCTTCTCAATATGTGATGCTTCTGAGGAAAGATGGCGGCGCCCATATCCTAGAGTCCTGAGCAAGCCCAGCGGGGGAATGAATAATAAATAAGTGTGTAAAAATATATATTAATATATTTATTAGTTTTAGATGTTAGGGAATAGTTTTTTAAGGACTTGGGCTTTTTATTAAATGATTCTGAAAGGCTGGTTTAATGGTATGATAAGCCATTAAGTGACAATTAAACCTGACATCAAAAGAAAACACAATGGCCGAGGTCAAATGGCTGACATGCGGGGACAGAAGAATATTTGTGATGCAACAGCCCCTGGCAAGTTCATCCTTACTGTTTCGAAATGCAGGCGCTACGGTGCTGTCTGCTAGTTACTATCAATATGTCTTTTTTTCCATTTTCCAGTAACTAGATAAGACGGTTTCTGTTTCTTGTATAGGCGTAGACAATCCATACTGCTGGGGAGGTTCCTGAATTACAACCTTCTTTGTTACTGCCAAATTTCATGCTAGACTATGTAACTAAAGGGCACTCCCAGGAATAGATACAGAAATATTACTGGTGCTTGTTCAGTTAGTAGTGGAGTTCAGCAGCTTTTCATCATCATAGGAAATAATCCTATCCAGACTGTAGGTCTAATAGGCCCTGCTCTCACTTAGAGGCCGATTCATTAATTGCGGCAGGTAGCGACAGTTGAGCGACTGTAGCGGAATTTTCAGAGCGCCCGCTAGTAGTCGCTGTGCTTGGGCGTTGTTCTGTAGTTGATAGCGACTCAGTCGGTTTGCCGTAATGTTGAATATTGGGTGAGGAGTCGCTATTTGACAGGTTCCGCTCTGTATGGGAGCGCATGATAGCGACTGGCCATAGCGACCGGCTCCCACCATATTCATTAACAAATCACGCTCAAAAAATTCTTGCGCTGTGAAATGCATGTTTAAACCCCAGAGCGCTGACGGCGATGGGTTAAAAGTAGTTTTTTAACCCCCAAACAACCATATTTTTGGAAACCAAAAAAACAAGTTTTTTAAATAATTTTGTAATATGAATACATTAATATCAGACCTGTAATATCAATTCTGTACATTTTTTTTTTTACCTTAAAAAATAAATCTAAAATGGCAGAAGTGGTCACAGAATTTTTCACATTTAAAAAAAAAAGCAATTAATAACAATTAATTATGAATATTTAAAGATTGTTCCAATGAAATGCATTGGAGAGCGCCAGGTAGCGAGAGGTCATACCTGGCGCTGTGGGCCGAGGCTGGAATAATGATGAATGAGTGGCTATATGGCGCTATCTCAGTCGCTAAGCAGGATTGGCTTGATAAATGTGTGATTGTGGTGGGGAGACGGCGTTCTCGTGGCGGGGCCCGTCATTACCAGCCGCTCACCAGTCGCTACCTGTCGCTATTCCTTCATAAATAAGGCCCTTATTGTTAATGTGATGCTACAATTAGAAAGCGATTATTTACTAGTTGAATCACAGGGATGAGAAGGTATTAAAGGGGACCAAAACCCACGGAGATCGGCCCAGAAATCTATAGATTGATTATCGATTCCCTCTCTGGGGCATCCAAAATTGGGATGCCGCACTGTGTGAAACCCCCCAGGTCTCCCATAAACTCACCTTCTTTCCTGCAGGGTGGGTGCCTGCGCCAGGCAATTGTGAATGGCCGGTACGGGCACGCTCCCTGGCCGGCACGGATACGCTTGTATTAGACGAGCTCCATTTTTAACCCCAACCCACCAGCAATGGTGAGAGGAAAGAGAAGGTGGCGAGGAATACATGGTTCTGCAGCAGCTCAGATTGTCAGCACCCAGGGCTCTTCAGCAGCAGCGGACAAAGGAACAAGGTGTAGTGGAAGATTAGTGGAAGTGGAGAAGGTAGTGAGGACTGGTGGGCGATCAGTGACCTAGGAGGACCCATCAGTGGCATGGGTGACTTGAGGTGATGCAGTTCAAAGAGGCCCTCCCACACTTTCTAGCTCAAGGGCCTACACAAACCTGAAGCCAGTGCTGCCAGTGAGCACAGCTATATAGCTCCTCCTAGAATGAGGACACACTGACCATCATATGATCCAACAGTCTAATAGGACTTCATACACTTGCATAGCTTTTAGCTCATGGGTACTGTTGCAATTGCTAAACCTGGGAATACCCCTCCTCCAACCATTCCCATTAATTACAAATAGACATTGATATCCCAAATCCAGGCAGAGAAGATAAATACCAAGTTCCTTTAGGCTGTTAACGAAGGATTCTGAGGAGGTTCCATGTTACAATAAAAAAGCCTAGCTAGGGAGGAAGTTGCATAAGGGACAACATCCAATGTATTCCTAGCTTAGCTGCCTTTCATGCTCTTTGCGTTTGTAGCAATGAGGCCGATATGTCGCAGATCACAAGGAAACGCATTCAAACAAGTGCTTCATAATCAATTTGCATCCATATTTAATTACTTCAAGTTACAACTGGAAATGTTTATCAATGAGGATTCCCACCACGCCCTGTTTTCTGCCTTTTTCAATTGTGCAGATGCTGAACTAATTTATTGGTAAATTAGATTTCCAAGAAGAGAGCATTGTCCTGCCAATGGGAAACTTATCCTGGAGAGCACAGTTGTGTTTTCTCCCCGGGGACTGCCGTTGGGTTTATTTACTGCGATACTCTGGCTTCTTGTTCTCTCAGATAGTTGTGAAATCTGGCTAGGTTTATTTTAATATGCTGAAATGAAAAGGAATTCAGGTTATTACCCCAATGAGAAAAGCACCGCAGTTCACAAACTTGCCATAACTACTGCCTGGGGTTATATTTTTAAAGTTCAAACCTAAAAGTACATATTTATTTTATATGGGCCCCCTTTGGTAAAACATATTTTAGGAATGTTGCATTGTTTCCTGGAAAATAATTTGATGTTACATGCGGGTTACATGCTTCAATTTCCTAAAGCTAATCCCTACTGCTGCGCCCAAGCTGTCTTCAGGTCCAAACGATATTTGGATGTTGCCTTCTCTGCAGAAAAGAGCAAGTGAGGACATCGAGCAGTGACTTCAGAAGGTTTCCAGGGAGACTTACCCTTAGCAGTTCTTACAACAAAAGGTTAACCGGCAAAATTAAATTTGTGACAGTGACAACGTGTTGAATAGAAGTTGACATGCCTCCATGACGCAAAAGGTACTTGACCTTGAAATGCTTTTTGCTTTGTATAAATGGTTAAGTTAAAGAGGAGCGATCCTGTTTGTGTCAAATATAATATTGAAAATCTGATCTGAAAACTCCAGGTAGCACAGGTTACTTTGAGTCTGTACATTAGGTTCTAAAACAACAAGGTGTCAGAAACTAGACATGCCTGTGGAGCAAGCTGATGTGGCCTACAAACCATGAAAGGCAAGGACATGTAGGTATACTGTAGTGTTTATAGGAGGACATAACATAGAACTAGAATATAAACGGAGGTAAATAAAGGCTCAACAATGATGGGAGGTTGCAAGAAGTGGAGAGGCGCATTGGCAAATAGAGATGGCAGCTGTGGCTTGTGGGAGCATGGTGAAATTGATAGTGCTGGTGTCCCAAGGCAATCACAGATAGAAACGCATTCAGGTTGCTAGTTGTAGGATAGTGCCAAAAAAGTCTGCCATTATGATTTTCTGAACACGATACAATTGACTTGTTAGGGACATTGAGCCACCTCCTTTTTCTGTAAATGACGTTAAAGCAATTCTCTAGTGTTCCTCTTGCCTTCTTCTTCTTAAACTTCTTTACTTCCTCCTCTTCCCTTGCTGTATTCTGAACCTCTCTAGGCTAGTCACTTACTAACTACAACTAACTACCATGAGCAGGACCAAATTAAGTGTAGTGGAGGCCACTGGGCCCCATAACTGTTGTTCAGTCGCTGCTCTTGTTAACAAGTAGTTGGTTCTGGGCTCTGGGACAAAAGCTCTGGTTTGCCCCTCCTTTAATCCAGCCTTGACCATAGGTAGGAAGCAGGGGCGTAACTACAGAGGGTGCACATGTACATGACATCAGGGGGCCCACCATTTTTGCTCCACCTTATTTTTTCAGATTGTGTTTTAGGATGGATTGGAAGCACCATGTCCCAGGTTAAGGCTCCTAACTGTATCCAATTCAATTCAATTAAAGTGGTAGAAAAAAGATGTATGAGCTACTGTATTAGCTATGATGGGCTCCGGACACATTTAGTTACACCTCTGGTAGGAAGTTAGAATGGTGTTATTAATATACTTTCTCTCCCCAGCATAAGTTTTTCATTGTCAATCAAGTGGCATCTTGTAGAGCAGTAGGACATGGCTGGTTGCCATTAGACGGGGAGGCCAATTCATTAATAGCGCCAGGTAGCGACAGATGAGTGACAGTAGCGGCATTTTCAGAGCGCACGCTAGTAGTCGCTGTGCTTGGCCGTTGTTCTGTTGTTGATAGCGACTCAGTCGGTTTGCCGTAATGTTGAATATTGGGTGAGGAGTCGCTATTTGACAGGTTCCGCGCTGTATGGGAGCGCATGACAGCGAATGGCCATAGCGACCGGCTCCCACCATATTCATTAACAAATCACGCTCCAAAAATTCTGGCGCAGTGAAATGCTTGTTTAAACCCCAGAGCGCTGGCGGCGATGGGTTAAAAGTAGTTTTTTAACCCCCAAACAACCATATTTTTAGGAAAAAAAAACAAGTTTTTCAAAACATATTGTAATATGAATACATTAATATCAGACCTGTAATATCAATTCTGCACAAATTTTTTTTTTTTTTTTTAACCCTAAAAAAAAAAACTAACATTGGAGAAGTGGTCACAGAATTTTTGACATTTAAAAAAAAAATAAAAAAAAAATTAATAGCAATGAATTAAGAATATTTAAAGATTGCTCCATTGAAATGCATTGGAGAGCGCCAGGTAGCGAGAGGTCATACCTGTCGCTGTTCAAGGTCGCTCGCTGGCACTGTGGGGTGAGGCTGGAATAATGATGAATGATTCGCTATCTGGCGCTCTGTCAGTCGCTAAGCAGGATCGGCTTCATAAATGTGTGATTGCGGAGGGGAGCCGGCGTACTTGTGGCGGTGACCGTCATTACCGTTTGCTCACCATTCGCTACCTGGCGCTATCCCTTGTTAAATAAGGGCCTAAATGTTTGACTAAATGTTTGACCATACAGCACTAATGGCTGCACTGCCCTGGTGGCTCCCATAATGCGATGGGTGCCAGTCAGATTGGCATCACTGAACTAATAAAGAACAAACGAAACATAGTACACTTGCTGCAGAGACAAGTTACTTTAAGCTGGAGAACTTAGGAAGGAGGAATTCAATAAATCACAAGATGCTGGCCTTAGACGAATGCTTAGACGACATGACGTCAGCAGCTCTGAGCGTGCTGATTGGACGAGTGGCTGCACATGCGTCGTAGGACCGGGAAGAGGTGAGTTGGGATATAGTAAAAATCCTAGGTCTTTAAACATATGAGCAGTATTCTCTCTCTCTCTCTCTCTCTCTCTATATATATATATATATATATATATATATATACCATATCTAAGAGGTGCATGATGTGACCACAACCCACTCTGGGTGTAGCCAGAGTTAGCTATTGCTCTAATATTTTCATTAGACCTTGATGTAAAAAGAGTTTGGCCTATTCACAAGCCAAAATGAACTAGAAGTAATACGTGCCTACTTGTTATTATAACTAGATATAACCATGCTAATTACTATAATTTAGCATCTCTTCTTACCGGCACATCATCTTCTAGATATTAGGACAATCTGGAAAACCCGAACTGTCTAATAAAGTAGAGGAACCAGTATTTCCCGTGTGTCTATGAAATGTAATTAAAGGGTATTTCTCATACTGGGCTCACATAATAATCTTTACAGCATTTGCCTGTACCTGATGCATAATGCATTTTCCTGCTGGTAACTAGGATCATTTATTTTCTTATTCTGAATTATTAAATCTTATCTTGGGCTACACCAAGGATCTTCCAAAGGCAAGATACTGCTTTACTTCCGCTTCCTCGCCAGGAAAGCTAAATTCATCCCAGGGTTGTAAAGAAGCCAATGATGGGTTACTGGTTCAGAAAACCTACAATGACACCCAATGAGTTTCCTGTGGCTGAACAGTTAGTGAGATTGTATCATCTTAAAGCGGACCTTCACCCTGAATAGGAGTCTATCTTATATGTTTCCTGCACCCAGTACATACAGATTGCTCACATTAAAAATCATCCTACCTGCATCTACTGCATGTTATGGGCCTTTAAACATCCAAGATGGCGGCCTGTGGTGTCTCAGGCTACCTGCAGACAGAAAGTGTGTCGCTCTGCATTCTGGGATTGCTGACCTTTTCATGACCTCAGCTCTGCTCTGTCTGTGCAAAGCACAGATATAACTCCGCCCCCTGTACTTTTGCCCCCTCTCCTCTCCTCAGTATGTGATGCTACTGAGCCAAGATGGCGGCACCCGTATCCTTGAGTCCTGAACAAAGTAGCAACCCAGTGGGGCAAAGAATAAAAAGTAAGCGACTAAAAACTTTAAATATAGTACTAGTTTTTTAAGGATTTGGGCTTTTCATTAAATGTTTCTGGTCCGGTTTAATAATACATTTTGCTGTTTTACATGCCTCTGTTACTATTTCCCTTGGTGCAAGATTGCGAGAAGTATTCAAAATCTTCACTTCAAAGTAGAAAATTTTCCTTGCGGATGGCCCTTTGAGGAAGCCACTTTATTTGTCAGTCGGCAGGATTACGGGATGAACGACGTGATTCCACTGCTTCTACAGCACTGTACTACAGCACATGTTGGAAAGCATGGCTGGTCAGGGCACTGGAGACATGGCGTTTACATCTTACGGCCACATGAACCCCGTTGGAGCTGAACTGGAGGAGGAGGAGGAAGAGGAGGAGGAGGAGGAGTTGCCCAGCGAAACACAGTTTAGGCTTGGCGAAATGGCTGGTTTATCTAGTCAGCGGACAGGAGAGGAGGAGCAGGAGCAGCCAGAGGAGCTAGAGGTTTTTGAGGAAGGCGAGACAGAGGACCCAGACACACCGTGGCAGTATGCAGTGGAGATGGAGACAGGTAGTCCATCCGAGTCACTTGCGCAAATGGCACGAAGCATGCTCACGTGCTTGAGTAGTGACCCCAGAATTGTTTCCATCTGTCGGCGGGATGACTTCTGGCTGTCCACCTTTTTAAACCCACCGAGAGGGAGGACAAACTGAACTACTACAAAGACATTCTACGTAGGCAGTTGGCCGATGCCTATCTGCGCCATGGTCCATACTCTCGTAGGTCTGACTCGGGGGGACCTCTGTGTTTGGGCAAATTGGCGCAAGAAAAGGCTTCTCCTGTGTGCTTGCCATTTGGCTTACGCAGCCATGAATCGTGCGCCTAGGCACATGCAGAATCATTTGCTCTCCGTCTGAGCGTTTTTTCCACACCGACCATGAATCCACCCTAATGAGGTAAGTAGGACCGGCCACATATATAAAAACATAGCAATACCACAATAACAATATAGCAATCCTTTTTGCAAAAAATGGTACCACATACTAGCAATGAAGAGCATGCTCAAAGCTCCGAGTCACCCAGGCTTGAGAAAGTCCAATGATACGCCATGAGCTCAGGCTGGTTGGCAGGGAGCCTAAAAAATAAAAAATATATGGAAACACAAGGTAAGAATATTACAGCCTACTTGTTATTATAACTAGATATAACCATGCTAATTACTATATATTAGCATCTCTTCTTACCGGCACATCATCTTCTAGTGATTAGGACAATCAGTCTAATAAACTAGAGGAACCAGTATTTCCTGTGTGTCTATGAAATGTAATTAAAGGGAATTTCTCATACTGGGTTCACATAATAATCTCCTCAGTATGTGATGCTACTGACTCAAGATGGCGGCGCCCGTATCCTAGAGTCCTGAACAAAGTTGCAGCCCAGTGGGGGAAAGAATAAAAAGTAAGTGACTAAAAACTTAAAGTATATTCATTTTAGATGCTGGGAAGTAGTTTTTTAAGGGTTTGGGCTTTTCATTAAATGATGCTGGTCCGGTTTAATAATACATTTTGCTGTATCACATGCCTCTGTTACTATCTCCCTTGGTGCAAGATTGCGAAAAGTATTCAAAATCTTCACTTCAAAGTAGCAAATTTTCCTTGTGGATGGCGCAAACTGGCGTAAGAAAAGGCTTCTCCTGTGCGCTTGCCATTTGGCTTACACAGCCATGAATCATGCGCCTAGGCACATGCAGAATCATTTGCACTCCGCCTGAGCGTTTTTTCCGCACCGACCATGAATTGACCCTAAATGCAGGACCGGCCACATAAATAAAAACATAGCAATACCACAATAGCAATATATATCAATCCTTTTTGAAAAAAATTGTACCACATACTACCAATGAAGAGCATGCTCAAAGCTCCGAGTCACCCAGGCTTGAGAAAATTTGCCCGATGACTAGCCATGAGCTCAGGGGCACTCGTGTCTTGGAAAACACAGGCTGCTTGACAGGGAGCCAAAAAAAATAAAAAATATATGGAAACACAAGATAAGAATATTACAGGGGAATATGAGATTTGATAGGAAAATCAGCACAACTGTAGGGTTAAAGGGTGAGAAGGGGGAAGAGATCTCCTTGGGCAGAAGCCTATGGCCCAGGCGGCCATTCTAGATGCCACTTGGAGGATGCATGGTGCCAAGGAAAAAAGTATAGTATGGGCATAGTTACCTTAAACACAATAGGAAGATACTCAACTGGCGGACCAGGGTCCGAATGCAGACTTCGGGGCCAAACTTCCGGACCCCTGCCCGGACATCCCAGCACTCAGTTGCTTCTGTGTTGTTGTGATCAGAGCTGCCCCCTTGATTGGCGTTGTAGTGCTTAGTCTCCCTGCCAGTGTCATGGCTTACTAGCACTTAGCTTTGCAATATGAAGTACTGCACAGGTGGGATGTGGCATTGCAAAGTACACACAAACTTTGTTTCTCAGTCTCTTTGCTCCATTCAATAATTTTCCCCCTGCTCCAGCTCTGCCCCATCTATTTCTGTCCCACCATGTTGCCCCCCCCAGCTCTGCCCCATCCATCCCTGCCCCCAGCTCTGCCCCATATATCCCTGCCCCCCAGCTCTGCCCCATCCATCCCTGCCCCCCAGCTCTGCCCCATATATCCCTGCCCCCCAGCTCTGCCCCATCCATCCCTGCCCCCCAGCTCTGCCCCATCCATCCCTGTCCCCCAGCTCTGCCCCATCCAGCCCTGCCCCCCAGCTCTGCCCCATCCAGCCCTGCCCCCCAGCTCTGCCCTATCCATCCCTGCCCCCCAGCTCTGCCCCATCCATCCCTGCCCCCCAGCTCTGCCCCATCCAGCCCTGCCCCCCAGCTCTGCCCCATCCAGCACAGTCTCTCTGCACTATCCATTCCGGTCTTCCCAGTTTTGCCCATCCATTACTCTTTCTTCCAGCTCTGGCCATTCATTCCTGTCCTTCTAGTTCTGTTCATCCATCCCTTCTTCCAGCTCTCTCTCCATCCCTCTTCCTTCCAGCTTCTCTCCCATACATCCCTCTCCCTGAGCTCTTTCTATCCATCCTTATTACCAGACCTTATTGCCAGTAACATTTTGGGCCCTAGTCCCCCCTGTACTCAGCTTGCACAGAATGCTAGGGAGGTTAAAGCAGTGTGCCGCGCCAGAGCTGTA
This sequence comes from Gastrophryne carolinensis, assembly GCA_027917425.1. Taxonomy (NCBI): domain Eukaryota; kingdom Metazoa; phylum Chordata; class Amphibia; order Anura; family Microhylidae; genus Gastrophryne; species Gastrophryne carolinensis. Next base: position 443,822,604 of record CM051237.1, read on the forward strand.
GGTTCTGTGGGGACAAAAAAAGCTTGTTTTTTCCCAGTGCCCAATAGGATTTTTGGGGCGGGGGGGGGGGGGGGGTCAGGAGGGAAGAAGCAGCCTTTTTTTTAGCTTTACCTGGGGAATCTATATCCCCTCCCCCAGTGTCTCCCACTATCCACCCCCACAACAGCCTTCCACCCGGAACCTTCACCTGTCACCGCATGCCTTTAAATGGACCTTTACAAGAAGTGGTTGAGTTCCCCTGGTGTAGACAATGGCATCTGTACAATGATTACATGGCATCCCTTGTGATCTTGAAATGAGACAAACCAACAGACAGATTTAAGCATTGCAACTGTATACAAGAAAATTCTTTCAAGGAGAATGGTGTCAGCCCTTAGTCTGCTAGTGGCAGTACTGGCCATAAAGGCCACAGCCAGGCAGGATAACTATCTTCTTTTTTTTGGTCACCCTAAAATACCACACATAGAGGGCCCACACGGATTATCATCTTTGTACACTTCTCTCTCCACTAACGTGGAGGCTGATTCATTACTAGCGCCAGGTATCGGCAGATGAGCGTCTGTATATCGGGCGCTGTCACAGAGCGCCTCAGTCGCTGGAGTAACCTGCCCGGCATTGATGAATGAGATGTATGTTGGGCGTTCTAACACCAGTACAGCGTTGCAGGGAGCGAAAGGTAGCGCCAGCTCAGTGCGACCAACTCTCAGCGACTCACATCACATTCAATAAAAAAAACAGACTCACAGAGCGTCAGCGCTCTAAATCTGGTCGCTATAGCATAGAGTGCCAGATGCTTGTGTGATCCAAGTCTGTTTTTGAACACATCCACCAGTAACAAAGCGAAAACACATGGAATGGCATTGTGATATTAACACTTTAATCTAAAAAAATCTAAACATTTTTCAAAAATGACCTTTTCAAGGCCAGGAGAGCCTGTTTAAACATAGGAAAAGGAATGTCCATTGAAATGTATGGGAGAGCGACAGGTATCTCTGGATGCTAGAGCGGCGGCGCTATATACGCTGAGCCACCTGTAATGATGAATCTTACGCTACATGGCGCTGTTAGAGCCGTTCACCAGATTTGCTTTTATAAATGTGGTTTTGCGTCACCAGACGCTGCCTGCCACTACGAGGCGCTACCTGGCGCTGTGGCTTGATGAATAACCCTCCTATATCAACTGGCCCTATTATAGGATCCAAAAGACATTAACAACATATGGTTCCATTCATTTACAGTCAGAGCTATTATAATTATCTTATATTTAAAAAAACATATCCGACACCGCTTTATAAATCAGCTTCATCTTCTGTGGAGGAACTTAAAAGATATTTAGAGAACATTCATTACTCCGTCCTTAATTATAAAGAAAGTTATGTTCCAGCGGCTGATTATTTTCCTAGAAGAGATAGAAAATGTGATCAAAACAATTGCAGTCACCAGAATATATAGGCTTGGATGGCCTCCAGGACGATGATATCAGGCACATTGGAGGTTCAGAGCACGATGATGCCTCCCTTATATTTGTTCAGTTATTCTGATAGAAGAAGAATGTTTTTTTTTGCTGAAAATAAAACAGTTGTAGTTCATTACCGGACTCCACAATGCAAATTTGTCCAGGACATTAGAATGTTACTGGCCTCATACCTCCTACATGACCTCCTACAAGATCTTGGTGTCCTCTGACCTCTGGCCCAGCCCAATATAAGACTATGTACTGCTGAAAGCCACCCCAGTGGGCTTCCCAACCACAACTAGTACATGTTAGTATAGTATGATTAAGGGCTGTGATCAGCCCGAAACGCGTAACCAGGTCTAGATGGTGGGAGGGGGGTTTTCAGTTGTCACAATATATGTTTTTGCTGCTGTACTATACATGGACTTATACCATTTTAACCTATGAAGCAAAGGTTACGTTTTAACCTCTTATAAGCTGAACAACACAAGTGCACTGGTTGGGAATGCATCAGGTGATTTTCGAGGTCCAGGCTCTGGAGGTTTGAGGGTGAGCTGGTTGGTTCTTTGAACTCTAGTACAACTAGTGAGTGTGGGCTGGCTCAGTGGGTGGGAGGGGCGGGACGGCTCTGCACCAGCACGTCTCCTAGACAACAGTGATGCGCATGTAATCGATGACGATGGTTTCCCACAATGCTCAGCGCCATAACAGGATGTAAGCAAATGCCGGCTGATTTGTTACAGCTGATATGAATCAGAGGATGGGACAACACTATTTAAGGGTAGGAATAGACATTGGATACTAACCCTCACCTTGAAGCAACATGGGAGTTGCGGGCGCGGTGATTTATATTTGATGACCCTGTGATGCTGACTCTATGTGTCATTCTTTATTCTTGAATATTCAGGTTTGCTGGTGTCATTTAGCACGCACACGTGCACTTTGAGTATATCTTTATTGTTTCCATTCACTTATAACTGAACTGGGCGAGTCTGCCAATATATTTTCTGTGGAATTTAGTTTTTTATTCATTTTCACATATGAGGTATTGTTGTTAAGAGGTTATTAGAGGTTGTACACTTTGAGGGTTTACACATATAATTTTTATGCCGGCATAAAATAACTGTTATAATAGGATCTAATAAGGGCACATAGGGTCTTTTGATGCATTGTTCCCCTTAGGGTTTTTTTTCATTAATATTATTGTGACCATGGGGTCATCCATGTGATTTTTTGTGTATTTTAATAGTATCTCCTTTTTCATAATGAAGAATTTTGTATCCATATTGATATTGGTGCTCCTTTTTGAAGAAAGGTGTGTAATTGGACACTTCCACTTCAGTCTTGTTTGGTTCATGTGAGTGAGCACATGCTTATATTCAGTGGTATTGTCTGGTGCACCCCTGTTACTAGATCTTGTACAACTAGTACATTAGTCAGCTGAGGCTATAGCATAGCAGGGGCAGATCTTGGGCAGGGATGGTCACTTTCCCAGCATCCAGTTCCCCTTCCTTTTCTAACACGACAATTTTTCAATACCTGCAAATCTCTAGGCACAAAGTCTAGTCCTGCCATCTCCAACCTAAAAAGCCTGTCTCCATCCCTTCCTCTCACCTGATATCACAAAAAATGTGCATGTCCTGATCCAATCGTGTATGGACTTATGCAACACTCTTCTTTGTAGTCTACCAACAAACAGACTGGCCCTCTCCAATGTATTTTGAACTCTGACGCTCGCCTCGTCCACCTCTCCTTTGCTGTTCCTCTCTGCCAGTCCTTCCACAGCCTGCCAGTCTCACAGAGAATTCAGTTTAAGACATACAAAGCTCTCTCCAGCCAAGATCCTCCTTACATTTAGGGGGTGATTTACAATGTGCGCTACTTTGCACAACTTTCGCCTTCCCTCCTTTCTCCAGACGTGCAACCAGAGGGGAAAACCACATAGAATGGAGCTAAACTTAGAGCAGCGAACACCAGTGAACACACACTTTCGTCATGCATTTTTCTGTGTTATGCCGCAATTTGCTGGTGAAAAATGGTTTGGAGAATGCCGGTGAACTGCCGTGGCAGATTTTTGTTAGAAAAAAAATCTTGCTGAAAACACACTTGTATAGCATATTTCATCATTGGATGGGTCTCGGAATATATGTGGGGTATCTGAGGAGTGTCTGGGTTGTTTGAAAAGCTTCACTAAAAATCCAAAATAATGTAAAAATCAAGGTTTACAGTTTCAGCTTATGATTTCTCTGATGCCCTGATGGATCTGTGATGCTGCATAATCCATACCTCCCAACTTTTGAAAATGTGAAAGCGGGACAAGCCCCGCCCCCGACCACGCCCCCGGCAACACCACTGCCACGCCCTGATCACACCTCCTGTCACGCCCTCCAGCAATGTCAGCTGCCTTCACCCCTGCATGCCAGCCTGCGTAAGTTTTTTTAAATCCCCAACCCAGCCCCCCGCGCCCGCCCCCTGCGCGCACACCCGCGCGTCGGCCGGTGTTAATTCAGAAGGAGCCGGTGTCATTGCGGCCCTGGACACACCGCCACAGTGCAGGCCGTTCCGGGACATTTGTTAACGGTCCGGGACTGCAGGATTTTCTGCAAAAATCGGGACAATCCCGGGAAAATCGGGACAGTTGGGAGGCATGCATAATCTGTGATGAATCTGGAGAAGGAGGAGGGGGGAGGGACCAGCAATCCTGTCCCACTCTGCTGAGCTGATTGGGGGACGGGATGAAAAAGAGAATGTCATTGGCTGAACCTGTAAACCCAGATATCTCGGCCATTTCTGCTTCAATTTAAAAAAAGGGAAAACAGTTTAGGACAGCACCAAATGTAGCCCGACACAATGGTGTAATAATTACCTTTGCCTCCTGTAGCACTTTAACTTATTTTTCGAGCATGAACATCAGAAAGTTACTCAGTATGAGAAAATAATGTATCTCGGCCATTTCTGCTTCAATTTAAAAATGGAAAACAGTTTAGGACAGTGGCAAATGTAGCCCGATGCAATGGTGTAATAATTACCTTTGCCTGTAGTAGCACTTAAAGATGCAAACGGGAGAATTACCAGGCCCGCTCAAATCTCATCCTACAATAGGCCCGACCCTCCGGGTGTGGGCAAGACATATGACGAAAGATAATATAGCCCAGTCGCCCTCCCCGCTTCGCCCGATCACGGGGGCATTGGACTTCATCCCGAACCGGCTTGATGCGGGCTTTGCGAGATGGAGGGCGCCTGGTCGTGGCGTCGCCTTCGAGTTCCTTAGTGGCTCCAACTGGAAGTCCCTGCAGGAACTGCTGAGCTGGGGGGATGCCCCCCGTCTGTCATATTGGAGGGCACTGCAGGTATCGCACTTCCTGGCGAGCCTGCCCCCGCCCAAGGAATTCGCCAGAGAGTTGACCCCATTCGAGCGCTTATGTGCGACAAACAAAACTACCAGAGGTACATTATCCACGATCTATAAAATGCTGGTGGACCCAGGTGAGAACCACATACCGAATTTTATTTCTGCGTGGGAGACGGAGCTCGGGGTCACATTTACCCCACCTCAAGTGAAGAAAATGCTGGAGCTTGCACAACGGGCCTCAATAAGTAACCAGTATCAAGAGGCGGGATACAAAATACTGAGTCGATGGTATAGGTCACCACAGACACTTCATCGCATCTTCCCATCGGTTCCTTCCTTATGCTGGAGATGTGAGTGCGACACGGGCTCCCTCTCGCACATTTTTTGGGGATGTACAAACATAAGGGGCTTCGGGGAGGAGATCGTTAAGTGGATCCATAAGATAACAGGAGAACCAATAGAACTCTCCCCGGAGGTCCTCCTTCTGCATTCTACCAAAGCCTCGGTAAGCAAATACAAGAAATCCTTGACGGTCCACCTGGTAAACGCTGCCAGAGCATGTATCCCCGCCAGATGGAAGTCGACTACCCCGCCAACCATCGGCTCTAAGATTAGGAGGGTGGAAGACATCAGACGAATGGAGGACCTGACAGCCCTCCTTCAGCGCACTGAGACTCTAATAGGGAAGGTCCCACTCCTTACCCACACACCCTACAAGTTATGGCACCACCGCTATTTTAGTAAAATTGTAAATCACTTTATTGATAGAAAAGACATACACTGGACATCGCTAAAAAACATATAAGACAAAATATCTACAATAGGAAGGGAAAACTTGCAGGGGCAGTGGGGGCGGTAGTACAAATCTAAAATGGTCCAAATTTCATATACATAAATCCTGGCTGGAATGTAAAGTGCATACGTGCTATGTGCAAACTAACCTACAACCTAATCTCTAATCAATAATCCTACACGATAGTGCAATTGAATCTAATGAATAATATAAACAAATATATAAAGGGCCGATAGCCCTACAAACTATATACAACTGTGAGGCTCAAAAGTGAACACAAAGCCAGGGGGGAGACCAAAGAAACAATCCCCATCAAAGAGAGAGAGTAAACTCACATGCTGCGACGACCACCTGCCCACTGCCCCGCCCGTCTACGCGTTACGTGACGTCAAACAACGCGTCACTTCCTCAGGACAAGCCCTAATCTAACCCTATCCCCTATTAAATACACTTACCTGCCCAATCACCGCGTACCGCTCCCCACACCTGGAAATATGAATCCAAGATTGTAGGCTGGCCCAGCCCTGGCGACCGCCTTCCACGCCTGTGGGCGCGTCCCGGCCGGCGACGCACCCGTAGTGACACGCTCTGACGCGTCCCGGCCGGAGGCGCGCCAGAGTCAAAGATGGCGGAACAGGTGTGGAGACGTCACCAGGGGGAGGGCCACCAGCATCTCTGGATGTAAAACAGGCAGCGCGATCGCCTATCATCACAAAAGATGACACAGTAAGAGAGGCAGAGCCTCTGAGCTGTGATAAACATGTCTGAAGGGCGATACTGCGCACGCGCGCATAATGAAGACAGAACGCATGCACGTCATCACCCCGGGGGAACCCGGTCGTGACGCGCATGCATATACAAAGGAGGGCGCGCTGGGCATCAGGTGTAGGGGGGCGCACACAGGACCAGACGCAGGGAAGCATAAATCTAAAACAAAACAACACAACCTAACATTAATACATCTAAATATCTATATCTTAGATTCTATATCTATTAGTTAATAAAGCAAAAATCAATAAAGCAAAACATCATGATGATTCCTAACCAGGCTACAATATGCTCAAACTGGGTCACTAATACCCAGCTTAAAGGGAAAGGCATATAATTCTACTGCTAGCAATGAATGCAGGCTGTCACTGCCCGTACAGGGGCCCCCTGCCTAACAAGTGGAACTAAAAGGGAGGAGAAATTTTTATGTGCAGATATTATTCTAGTAGGTGGGTAATATGGCTATCTATGAGGGGCATATTGCACAAGGCAATGGTCCACATGTCCCACACTGTCCGGTGTTGTCTTCCTGGGCAAAAAGTCCAATATGTCGAGGGCAAAGGAGCCATCTGCCGCCCTGCCACTTCAACCCTTCGTTGTCAGCATGCTATCGGCGAGGAGGGCGAGGTCAGCAATCCCTTTTCATGTCAACAGCGGCATCATCCATATTCTCCAGACCAGCCCAGTTCGCGGGTACAATAAACCGAGCTTATCTCATGATGGCTCCTCCATCTAGGACCTGACCGCCAGTCACTTCCATAGAGGACCCCAATTCAAAGACACCCCAGATGTGTTCGTACTACAATCATAAACAAAGTATAATAAAAAAATTATTATGAAAAACACACACAAATTAATCTGTCTAACCAAACAGTGCACAAATTGTGTAACCATGGTGATGTGATGTGGAAAATGTCAACACTGCCCACCCTCCCCACCCACCCCACATGCATAAACCAACCTCTACCAACATTGACACACTGAAATAATGCAATACTGTCCCCTACCATAACAACCCATAGTGTTAACCCCATGCTAATCCTCCCTACCCTACTGATAAGGACTACTCATGTGCCCAAAAAAGGAGTGAAAGCTGTGTCCTCGTTGAGGCCCCCGGGTGACTGGGTATCAAGGTTCCAAATCCATCTCAACTCTCTCTGTTGTAAAGCCCGTTTGATGTCCCCGCCTCGAGGGCCAATTTTGACCCGCTCTAGGCCGGTCACCTTCAGACCACTGAAATCGCCCCCGTGTGCTTTTAGAAAATGTAGCGCCACTGGGGGAATCTTCTTACCTTGTTCCAGATTCCTACCGGCCAGTCGGATACTCGAAAGGTGGGCTTGAACCCGCGCTTTCAGAGTATTGCGCGTTTCCCCCACATATACCTTGGGACAGTTACAAGTCAGTGCATACACTACCCCCGTGGATCTGCAGTTGATCATCTGCTTAATGCTGAAAACTTGGCCTGTTTTGAGATTTTTTACAGTTTTTTGTTTAACCATGAAGGCACAAATGGAACATGTCCCACACGGAAAATTACCATGAACACCTTGCACCGAATCAAGCCAGTTTCCCACAGGATACAAGTGACTACTGCAGACCCTGTCTCTCAGATTGGGTGCCCGTCGCGCGGTCATTTTGGGGCCACCCGCGTCCATCTATCCAGAGACGCATCAGATCTCAAAATGTCCCAGTTCTCCCTGAGGAGGTGCCTCAGGTTCTGCCACTCCGTATTAAACTGCGTAATGTACCTCACCTCAGGATCTTGTCGTCTCTTACGTCTGGGATTCAGGAGGTTCACTCTGGCGGTATCCTTGGCCCGCTCATATGCTCTTCTTATCACTCCTCTCGGGTATCCCCTTCGGAGGAAACGTTCCGTCAGATCCTCAGCCTGCTGTACGAATTCCTCCTCACTGGAGCAGTTCCTCCGCAACCTGAGGAACTGTCCAGTTGGAATACCACGTTTCAGGTTTGTCTGATGGAAGCTCTCAAACCGTAGTAGGGAGTTCACGGCCGTTTCCTTGCGATATAATCCAGACTTCAAAGTCCCATCCTCCTGTACCGTAATGAGCAGATCCAAGAAACACACCTGCTTAGTAGACACCTGTGCTGTGAGAAATATATTCAGGTCATTTGTATTAAGACAATTGAGAAACTCCAAAAACTGTGACTCTGAACCCTGCCACAACACCATGATGTCATCTATAAACCTGTGCCACCCCAACACGTGCCGGTGATGATGACGCATGGAGTCACTGAAGACGACCTCTCTCTCCCACCACCCCAGGAACAGATTAGCCACTGAGGGGGCACATCGCGCCCCCATGGCTACCCCACGTACTTGTCTATAGTACACAGCGTCAAACATGAAGAAATTATGTGACAAGATGAACTCAAGTAATTGGAGTGTGAATTCCTGGAGTGGTGGGGGGTCCGCCGTGCTCATGTCTAAAAAGTACCGGCACGTGTGGATGGCACAGGCATGAGATATGTTTGAATACAGGGATTCAACATCTAATGTGGCAATGAGAATGTCATTAGGTACATGGATCTGTTCAAACTGCTGGAGTAAATGCATGGAGTCCCGAACATACGACGATAATGTTATGACAAACGGTTGAAGGCATTCCTCGCCGATAGCATGCTGACAACGAAGGGTTGAAGTGGCAGGGCGGCAGACGGCTCCTTTGCCCTCGACATATTGGACTTTTTGCCCAGGAAGACAACACCGGACAGTGTGGGACATGTGGACCATTGCCTTGTGCAATATGCCCCTCATAGATAGCCATATTACCCACCTACTAGAATAATATCTGCACATAAAAATTTCTCCTCCCTTTTAGTTCCACTTGTTAGGCAGGGGGCCCCTGTACGGGCAGTGACAGCCTGCATTCATTGCTAGCAGTAGAATTATATGCCTTTCCCTTTAAGCTGGGTATTAGTGACCCAGTTTGAGCATATTGTAGCCTGGTTAGGAATCATCATGATGTTTTGCTTTATTGATTTTTGCTTTATTAACTAATAGATATAGAATCTAAGATATAGATATTTAGATGTATTAATGTTAGGTTGTGTTGTTTTGTTTTAGATTTATGCTTCCCTGCGTCTGGTCCTGTGTGCGGCCCCCTACACCTGATGCCCAGCGCGCCCTCCTTTGTATATGCATGTGCGTCACGACCGGGTTCCCCCGGGGTGATGACGTGCATGCGTTCTGTCTTCATTATGCGCGCGTGCGCAGTATCGCCCTTCAGACATGTTTATCACAGCTCAGAGGCTCTGCCTCTCTTACTGTGTCATCTTTTGTGATGATAGGCGATCGCGCTGCCTGTTTTACATCCAGAGATGCTGGTGGCCCTCCCCCTGGTGACGTCTCCACGCCTGTTCCGCCATCTTTGACTCTGGCGCGCCTCCGGCCGGGACGCGTCAGAGCGTGTCACTACGGGTGCGTCGCCGGCCGGGACGCGCCCACAGGCGTGGAAGGCGGTCGCCAGGGCTGGGCCAGCCTACAATCTTGGATTCATATTTCCAGGTGTGGGGAGCGGTACGCGGTGATTGGGCAGGTAAGTGTATTTAATAGGGGATAGGGTTAGATTAGGGCTTGTCCTGAGGAAGTGACGCGTTGTTTGACGTCACGTAACGCGTAGACGGGCGGGGCAGTGGGCAGGTGGTCGTCGCAGCATGTGAGTTTACTCTCTCTCTTTGATGGGGATTGTTTCTTTGGTCTCCCCCCTGGCTTTGTGTTCACTTTTGAGCCTCACAGTTGTATATAGTTTGTAGGGCTATCGGCCCTTTATATATTTGTTTATATTATTCATTAGATTCAATTGCACTATCGTGTAGGATTATTGATTAGAGATTAGGTTGTAGGTTAGTTTGCACATAGCACGTATGCACTTTACATTCCAGCCAGGATTTATGTATATGAAATTTGGACCATTTTAGATTTGTACTACCGCCCCCACTGCCCCTGCAAGTTTTCCCTTCCTATTGTAGATATTTTGTCTTATATGTTTTTTAGCGATGTCCAGTGTATGTCTTTTCTATCAATAAAGTGATTTACAATTTTACTAAAATAGCGGTGGTGCCATAACTTGTAGGGTGTGTGGGTAAGGAGTGGGACCTTCCCTATTAGAGTCTCTAGTATTTCAAACACCCGTATGTGCACACCGCGGGTTGTTCATCTTGACCCTATTAGGTAGTTATCCCCAGTGCAGTCTCAAACCACTATTTAAACTGAGGAGAAAAATAGACGCCGGTGGATGCAGTGGTCCCTGTTCATGGAGTCGGTGGCGGGCAGGACCCTGAGGGACGAGGCCTGAGGTGTTTGGGGGTCGCTCGGGGGCCGTTGTTGGGTGGGTGTGTTCGATCCGGTCCAGGTGTTACGCCCCCACGCCTGTGGCGGCTCTCTCTCCCCGCTTGATGGTGGAGGCCTGGGCCTCCTCCCCCTGGTCCCCCCGCGGCCCCCTCTCGACCTTCCCCCCCTGTCCGGGCCGCCCATGGGGTTGCGGACGAGGATGCGCCCCGTGGGGGTGCGGGCGGGGATGTGGGGGGTTTCTCCCCCCTTCGTCGGTGGGGGGGATGGGGGGGGAGTATGGGGCTATTATGAGTTGCAGGGCCGCCCGTGCCCCCCCTACCCTGGGGCCTGCTCCCCGACCTCCCCTCCCCCTCCTGCCTCGATTTTTCTCTTGTTCCCTCTCACCCTTTCTTTACCTTCCCCCTCACCCTTATCCCCCACCAGCACACACCTTCCTCCCTTCCCCTTTCCTGGTATCATTGGAAAAAAGTGAGGGGTCGGGGCGTTGAGACATGATCCTTGACTGAATTCTAGTTGACGGGTAGGCCATGCACATAGAGTAGTTGCCAAATGCTGTAATGTTGAATTCAAGTGTTATATTGTATCTGCAATGCTCAGTAGCTGTAATCAAAATGTATAAGTGTGATCTGTCTTTTCGCCTTTACTCTTTTCAATTAAGATCTATTGTTAAAATAAAGATGCGAACAAGGCCTAAAGACACAATCTCCCCAAAAATAACATTGATTCCTATGGGCTTTGGCGCTAGAAACTGGTAAGCATAAAAGGTGTTTCCCAGCATGCTCTGTGCTAAATGACTTCAATGTAGAAAACGCTGACATTGCCAAACGAACAAGCGGTGGTGCGAGTTGTAAATTTGGAAAATGGCCGGGGAATTGTTTCGTAAATGACCCCCATGGTTTCTAACTGAGTGATACCAACCCAGACACAACCTTCCCTCTGCTTCTGACCTTCTCCATCATCTGCTTTGGTCACCTCCTAACACTCCTGCCTCCAGGACTTCTCAGAGATGCTCTTGCCCACTAGTTTCTAATACAAAGGTTGTATTGGATAGAAAAATGATTCTATACACACTACATACATGTTTATGGTGCAATGGATTGGTGATGGTTATAACATCCAAGTATAATGTACTGAAAGCAAATTGCGATCTCAATTTTAGATGAAAAAAAGTTAGATCACGAGTATAAACACCTCCATAAATGATTTCTGAGTAAGAAAAACCTGACACTTAGCTGCTATCTCCAATTAGAGGCGAGAATTAGAAAAAGAGTACGTTTGTCAACATAAAGCATATCTATCCTGAATTAAAGAAAACCTCCCTTTTTGGCATGAACCCAGCCATTAACCTTTTTGCTACTAGAACACAAGACTGTGATCCTTCCAAACTGAAGAAGTTACATATCAGCAGAACAGGTTAAACATGTCCCCCATGCCATCAGATGTTTAGCAAGCTAGAGTGAGGAAATCTATGATATGTACTGGAAATCACTACTTTGGTGCACATAGCTAAGGTAAACACATTGTTGCTATGGAAAGTTAGAGTTGCAAACAAATAGAAACTAACAGAAAATAACAGATAAGCTTAGCATATTGAACACATCATTTTGCCACACAATAATGGAATCGAAAGTGAAATTACCCTTAGGAATAAGGGAGAGGGGAAGAAGCAGGGTAAAAGGGGGTGGGGAAGAATGTGGGGGTGCACACAATTTGTCATAAGGCTCACACAGGTGGATAGTCTCATGGATTCAGACTTTGAAGCCATGAAAGTGCGCTTTATGAAAACACTACTTACATGGCACACACAGAGACCAAGAACCATCAAATTGCCATTTATCACCTCTTTATGTCTTTTTCAGCTATTTTACAGTCTCCCAGAGACTGCTGGTTGGTGGAGGGGGGTAAAGTAATTGGGTATAGCGCCTAATAATTCCAGAGCAATCCCCTCTACCATTGTTTTGGGGTGTAGGGGGTATGGGGTAGGAAGAGGAGCCATGGTGACCCCACATGGCCCATTTATATTTCTTTGGATATAGCTCGTGGCGGCGAGGGCTAAGTCCTCTAGCAGCAGGTTTTTGGCCAGACCCCTGTAGTGACTTTATAGTGACTTTGAGGCCGATTCATTAATAGCGGCAGGTAGCGACTGTAGCGGCATTTTCAGAGCGCCCGCTAGTAGTCGCTGTGCTTGGCCGTTGTTCGGTAGTTGATAGCGACTCAGTCGGTATGCCGTAATGTTGAATATTGGGTGAGGAGTCGCTATTTGACCGGTTCCGCGCTGTATGGGAGCACATGATAGCGACTGGCCCTAGCGACCGGCTCCCACCATATTCATTAACAAATCACGCTCAAAAAATTATCGCGCTGTAAAATGCATGTTTAAACCCCAGAGCGCTGGCGGCGATGGGTTAAAGGTAGTTTTTTAACCCCCAAACCACCATATTTTTGGAAACAAAAAAAAAACAAGTTTTTTAAATAATTTTGTAATATGAATACATTAATATCAGACCTGTAATATCAATTCTGTACAATTTTTTTTTTAAATTTTTTTTTACCTTAAAAAAATTATCTAAAATGGCAGAAGTGGTCACAGAATTTTTCAGATTTAAAAATAAAAAAAAAAAATTATAATAATTAATTATGAATATTTAAAGATTGTTCCATTGAAATGCATTGGAGAGCGGCAGGTAGCGAGAGGTCATACCTGTCGCTGTTCAAGGTCGGACGCTGGCGCTGTGGGCTGAGGCTGGAATAATGATGAATGAGTCGCTATCTGGCGCTATCTCAGTCGCTAAGCAGGATTGGCTTGATAAATGTGTGATTGTGGTGGGGAGCCGGCGTTCTCGTGGCGGGGCCCGTCATTACCGGCCGCTCACCAGTCGCTACCTGTCGCTATCCCTTGTTAAATAAGGGCCTATATAGTGACTTTAAACCTCAGTTCTAGGCAACTTCACTACATCAGAATAGACTTTAGGCCCTCTCACATCCCCATTCGCCAATTTAGGTGCACTGCAATTCTTACATTTGTCAAGCACCCAAAATCAGACAAAAATGTCAGATTTTCCTCACTGGCAATCAATCTGGTTTGCTGGGCAGACTCAACAAGAACTTTTGTGAAGCCTGCAGCTACAACCCTACAGGCAGGGGGACCTTGTTAGCGGAGATGAATGGGCCCCATTTTGTGGCAGTAGGATGTCTGCCATAATTGGGGTAGGGCTTCTTCCATTTCTATACTGGTAAACATGGCGACATGATGGCTGATGGAACATCTTGCACAACCTTCTTGAGTGCTCCCCCACCTACTGAACCACAACAGGCCACTCCTTCTCCTGAGATGTGTCCTGAGCTTCCTGAACTTGCGACTTTCATGTCCGCTCTCCCATCTCCTCTTCTCTGTTGCTTTTTTCCTTTGAGAGCTTCTCTTACTAGTTACATAGTCATTGCCGTTAAGCATCCCCTAATGCAAACAGCGGCCATGCCAGAAAAAATCAGCCACAGTGGTTTCACCAGGTCTGTGGAGGGGGTCTCCTGACCCCTAGACCACCCCCCTGGGTGCTTTCCTGGACTCCTGCACTGTTCTCATGGCGGCCGTGCACCACATGAATTACAGATGTACTGCAATTCCTTTTTGCTGGAAGAGATCAGTTTCTTCTGTGTTGGTGTATGCAAGATCATCATAAACTCTGCTTCACCCATGTACAGAGTGACTCTCCGCCTGCGGCCATCCAACAAGCTCTGATAACATCTGGGGCAAATGGCCTCAGCCTCGTCTACCGCTGCTGATGTTATTTCATCAAATAGCTCCAAAGATGGGATACGATTCTCATCACTGGTGATTATTTTCCTTTCTCATTCCAGACACATCTTGTTGATTTAATTAAATTAGCACGTTACGCTTCCTTCCTAGTTTCCTCTATTTCCTCTTATTTTTGTTATTTGTGTTCTTTGAAATGAATCTGTATTTCTGAGCACTGTTACCAGACTTGTATTAGAAAAAAAAAGGAATGAAAGTAGCCATGGAAAGAGATAATAACTACAACACCAGCTACATAAATAACCCTCATTGTCCTCACAGGACTTTTAAAGGCAAAGTGCAGCTAGCTTATTCCCAGACCTCCCGGTTTGTAGGGTGTAGTTGCTGCGTTCTAACCATGTCCCTTAAAGCGGACCAAAAGCCACATTTTTAACTAAGGCCCTTATTTAACAAGGGATAGCAACAGGTAGCGACTGGTGAGCGGCCGGTAATGACGGGCCCCGCCACGAGAACGCCGGCTCCCCACCACAATCACACATTTATCAAGGCAATCCTGCTTAGCGACTCAGATAGCGCCATATAGCGACTCATTCATCATTATTCCAGCCTCAGCCCACAGCGCCAGCGTCCGACCTTGAACAGCGACAGGTATGACCTCTCGCTACCTGGCGCTCTCCAATGCATTTTAATGGAACAATCTTCAAATAATCATAATTAATTGATATTAATGTTTTTTTTTTTTTTTTTTTAAATGTGAAAAATTCTGTGACCACTTCTGCCATTTTAAATATTTTTTTAAGGTAAAAAAAAAAAAATGTACAGAATTGATATTACAGGTCTGATATTAATGTATTCATATTACAAAATTATTTTAAAAACTAGTTTTTTTTGGTTTCCAAAAATAGGGTTGTTTGGGGGTTAAAAAACTACTATTAACACATCGCCGCCAGCGCTCTGGGGTTTAAACATGCATTTTACAGCGCGAGAATTTTTTGAGCGTGATTTGTTAATGAATATGGTGGAAGCCGGTCGCTCTGACCAGTCGCTATCATGCGCTCCCATACAGCGCGGAACCTGTCAAATAGCGACTCCTCACCCAATATTCAACATTACGGCAAACCGACTGAGTCGCTATCAACAACCGAACAACGGCCAAGCACAGCGACTACTAGCGGGCGCTCTGAAAATGCCGCTACAGTCAGTCAACTGTCGCTACCTGCCGCTGTTAATGAATCGGCCTCTAACATCCCCTGAATTGCTCCCCCTATGATGAGTACCTTTTGCCAATTATTTGTGCTACTGCCTCACTCTAATCCCAGATAATGGCGCCCGTTTTAGCTGTAAAGCTCCGCCTCCCCCATTCATTGACATGGTTGTGTGTATCAATGATGAAATTGCCACACCTATACAATGACTGATCGCCTGCCATCTCACAGAGAGGGACAGCAAAAATAAAAGTGTTCCAGGACGATTTGAAAAACAAAATTATCCATTTCTAGTTCTACACTCTAAGAAGGGAATATCGGCAGGGGCTATGGCCAAATGTATTTTACAAGTTTGGTGGATTTTGGTCCGCTTTAACTGCCTCTCTATTCGGGTCACCTTGTGCTAGAACAGGGTCCTCAAACCAGACCTTCAGCATAATTTAATAAAAAGTCCATACCCCTCTAAAACTATTCCCTGGCATCTAAAATTAACATATTTTACATTTTTAGTCTCTTACTTTTTATTCTTTCCCCCCACTGGGCTGCAACTCTGTTCACTCAAGGATACAGAAGCCGCCATCTTGCCTCAGAAGCATCACATACTGAGCAGAAGAGAGAGGGCAAAAGTACAGGGGGTTGGGTTATAGCTGTGCTTTGCACAGAAAGAGCAGAGCTGGGGTCAGGAAAATGACAGCGATCCCAGAATGCAGAGCGGCACAGTCAGAAGATACTGGTTTTGGGCAGTCTGAGACTCCATGACAGCCGTCATCTTGGGTGTTTAAAAGCTCAGAAAATGCAGTAGATGCAGGCAGGATGATTTTTAATGTGAGCAATCTGTATGTACAGAGTGGGGGAAATATACATGATGGGCTCTTATTCAGGGTGAAGGTCCGGTTGAGTACAATCAGTCACAGTGTGTGAGCATCTTCATTCACTGTTCACAGTTCATTGTGAGCAGTAATTGTAAAAGTAAATGTAGCAGTGACTATACAGTCAGTGCCGTGTTGTCCTGGAGAATGTTTTTGAACCAGCTGTCTTCAACCAGCAGAGGTACTGTTCCTATGAAATTTCCCATAGTACAGCAACAGTTGAGGAGCAGAGGGGAAGTGTCAGACATATGAGCACCTCCTTGTTGTGCAAACCTTTTTACTTGTGCATAACACAATTTGCGACCCTATACCGTACAACCTTATTATCACAATTAAGATATAAAACAATGTATATGGAAAATAATTAATAAGAGCTTTATGAATCAGATGTTTAGAAGACACCTGTGTGAGCATCTCTTTTATTCCAAAATCAGATGCTACACTCATTTTTAGATTTAATATTTTGATTTCATTACCGTCACATCTTTAAACACTCATGCTGCCTTGGGGACACGTTGGCGGGACTGTGATGAATTGCACTTAGGCCCTTATTTATGAAGGAATAGCGACAGGTGAGCGGCCGGTAATGACGGGCCCCGCCACGAGAACGCCGGCTCCCCACCACAATCACACATTTATCAAGCCAATCCTGCTTAGCTACTGAGATAGCGCCATATAGCGACTCATTCATCATTATTCCAGCCTCAGCCCACAGCGCCAGCGTCCGACCTTGAACAGTGACAGGTATGACCTCTCGCTACCTGGCGTGCTCCAATGCATTTCAATGGAACAATCTTTAAATATTAATAATTAATTGTGATTAATGTTTTTTTTTTTTTTTTTTTAAATGTGAAAAATTCTGTGACCACTTCTGCCATTTTAGATAATTTTTTAAGGGAAAAAAAATAAAAAAAAAATTGTACAGAATTGATATTACAGGTCAGATATTAATGTATTCATATTACAAAATTATTTTAAAAACGTGTTTTTTTTGGTTTCCAAAAATATGGTTGTTTGGGGGTTAAAAAACGACTTTTAACCCATCGCCGCCAGCGCTCTGGGGTTTAAACATGCATTTCACAGCGCGAGAATTTTTTGAGCGTGATTTGTTAATGAATATGCTGGAAGCCGGTCGCTCTGACCAGTCGCTATCATGCGCTCCCATACAGTGCGGAACCTGTCAAATAGCGACTCGTAACCTTGTATTCAACATTACGCCACACCGACTGAGTTGCTGTCAACAACCGAGCAACGGCCAAGCACAGCGACTACTAGCGGGCGCTGTGAAAATACCGCTACAGTCGCTATTAATAAATCAGCCTCCCAGACACACAATGCTCATTACTTCGGCTTCTACCAGCTAAAGAGACATTTACCCAGAAAATATTTGTTGGTGATTAATAGCACAAACAAGATCATGGCTTTTACAGCAAACCTGTGTGTACTTGTGTTACGTCTCCCATAATGGCCTTGTGATGTATAACTTGTCTCCCAACCTTTGTGGATGGCTTTTGTTGGCACCCAGCTGATGGTCATGCATTTGGGTTGACCCAGGAGATGCCATTTAAGAGTCGCGACTAGAAGCACCATTGAGGATTATATTATGCAATGGAAGGGCCATGTCAAAAGTTTAATTAGTGTGTTCACATATAAAGGTTGATCCTCGTAAAGGCTTGTTTTTGTGCGAAAGCAAACTCGCAGGCCATGAATTCCCAAATGCGCGTGTGATTCACAGCTTTCTGTGAGATTCATTCGCTCGTGCAAATGTGGTTGAAATTGCTAGGCGTAAGCTTTCGTTCCAGATGAGCTTTTACGTATTTGACCTGCGAAAGTGCATCATAAGACAAGCTTTTCCTTTTCCAGATGTCTGTTCTTGTTGTGAATTTCGTTCTCGCTGCGGGTAACAGCAGGGTTTTTTTGCTTTTTCTTGTCATTTTTTGGGGCATTTTTGGTTAGATTCAAATAGTCTGACGTATTTTTGTTGTTTAGTTTTATATTTTTCATTGTTAGAATGAATGGCGGCTTAACCGGCATTCATTTTAGCAGTAAAAGTGACAGTGGGGCTTTATTTTAAATTCTTGTGTTCACTGAGGTCCCCCCCCAAAGCCAACCAACCCAGGCACCAAGCAAAAGGGCTTGTAACCCAGGGCTCAGAGGCTGCACCGTGTGAGGCCCCTGTCCCTAAAAGTCACCAGCTCTTATGACCTTTGGAATGGGCTCTTCCAGGGGTCCCCAAGCCCACATCAATGGGCACTGGGCTCCTCCGTACCCCTGAAGCCCCAGTGAACACGGTCACCTGTCAGGGGCCCAGGCCCAATGGCGGGGCCCTTCCGGAGCCCCCTTGGGCGATTATCGTGGGTACTGTGGCCTGACTTGCTGGGCCTTGTGGTCCATCGCTGTGGGGGAGGGGTTGTGGGACACTCACCTCTGCACCCGCCCTACTGTTGTCTGATTGGCCACCGAGAGGCTGCCTCTAGGTGAGCTTCCTGCTGTGACATGGGGGGAGGGGTCGCGGCGGTCTTCTCCCTGCTCCGGCCAGCAGGGCCACCATCAGGGGGGAGACAGAGGCGCTCTGGTCCAAGCTCCAGCCAGTTGATCCATATCCTCCCCGCCTGGTACTGGGCTGTTAAAACAGGAAGTCAAAAGTCCCAGTGCAACCCCTACAATCTTTATAGATTTTTTTATTTACATGTATATATAAAATATTATGCCACAGCAGGAGGTCTGCTTTACCTTGTTTTGGAGAATAACATTTTAAAATACCAATGTTTATAAAAATCTTTTTTTTTAAGGTAACTGTTAATGTAAATGATATATGATACAGAATTGCATATATATATATATATATATATATATATATATATATATATATAGTGTGTTTGAATAGTTTAGGGTATTTATAAAAAAAGTATATATACATATATATTTATTTATTTATTCTATCTCTTCCGCCCGTCCCTGGCATACAGCACAGCCTGATGTGCCCTGTGGCTGGATGGTGCCTATACAGTTGGTGTCCATGAGGAGTAAGGTCTTGCATATGGCAGCAGAGATCAGCATTCTGGAGGAGGGTATAGCGCCACTTGTGCTGGGTTCAGCAGACTGGGTAGGAGGAATCGGTTAAATAACATTTTTGCCCACGGACAAAACGTAGTAAAATAATAAAACTTTCCCCCACCCACGTCTATTCAAATTCTGGTTTGGGAACTTTAGTGATCTATTAGGTTTAGGTATATTTAATTGATGAAAAACTGGGGCACCAAATGTATTAAATCAAGATATAGTTAAAATGAAAGGTCAGCTTTATAGGTAAATGTCAATGCAAATGTTGAAGCCGTATAGTTAAATGTCAGTGGAAATGTTAAAGTGGACTTGCTGCTTACCCCCCTGGCCACAGGGGTTGGCGGGTAAGTAATTGTATAATTATAGTATACATAAGTACTGTGTAGATTATTTTAGTTATATTAGGGCAGGAGTCCCCAACCTGTAGCTCGGGAGCCTTATGTGGCTCGCTGACCCTTGCTGTGTGGCTCGCCAGTTGGCGGGGCCCAAGTGTGAACATTATATACATACAGCAGCAAGGACCAGGGCCAGCCTTAGGGTTGTGCAAGGTGTGCCATTGAACAGGGCGCCATGGTCAGGGGGGTGTCATGCAGCTGCTGACCAGCCTTGCCGGGTGCTGACGCCGGCCCTGCGCTGTTCTTACCGTTCCTGGAGCAGACGACACAGGTGCATCGCTCTTCCTATCAGCTTTTCTGACCGCTCATATTAGTGTGTGACTAGAGAAGCTGAATGCATTTGCATTCTTTGGCTGTGCCCGGCCACACACAGCCATTCAGTTACGCCGACCATGGCCGCCCACAGCCACAAAAGTGAGTGATGCACCTGCCGCATGCATGGTGGGTTCACTGGCAAGATAAGCATACGGGGGGGGGGTTACAGACAGTGGGGCGTCCCAAATCAGCCCCCCGGTAGAGGTGATCAGGTGGCCCTGGAGTCTCATACACACTGCAGCTACTTTTGGTCCACTTGATTGAAACAGCAGAGATGAATCAAGCATACGTTCTCTAAATGATGCCAAGTGAGCAAAATATAATAAATAAGGTGAAGGAGGAACAATGATGGGCCCCGATCCCACCTGCTATAGTTACCCCCCCCAATTATTTCCCCCTACACATCCCAGTTAATTTTCTGGCATCTGCACCCCCCAAAAATAGGCCTTACCTTTTTCTGCCCAGTCTGCAGCTGCTCCACATGCCAGCTCATACTCTCATCTGAAGGGAGAGGTGGGCAGGGTCAGCGGCGCAACATGGAAGTCGACAGAGAAAGCTCTGTGCAGCTGTCAACCATTGCTGCCGAGCGACGGGTGGTGATGGGGGGGACTAGGGGGGAATGGGGGGCACTGGGCAGTTGGTTGTGCTAGCGAGATTTTTTTCCTTTCTTCCCAGCAACCATGGGGCTGCGTATATTGTGGCAGTGCCAAGCAGGGCCATAAACCTTGTTGCCATCAGGGTGGGGTGAGCCTGGGCCTGCTACACCATCCTGCCCCTTCCCCCCCGATGGAGGCACTGGCCGGATGGTTGTCATCATCGCCCAAAATTAAACAGGACCAACAGCCTGGCACAATTGAAAAAGAAAGGTAGCGGCCATTTTGGAGCTTCCTCTCCCAGCGTCCCAGTCATGCTGCTGCCTGGATTCAACTGACGTGGAGGCTGATTCATCACTAGCGCCAGGTATCGGCAGATGAGCGTCTGTACAGAGGCTCTAAGAGCGACTGCTAGTATACGTTGTGATCGGCTATCGAGCGTCTCATTCGCTGTAGTAAATTGGCCGGCATTGATGAATGAGATGTATGTTGGGCGCTCTAACACCAGTGCAGCGTTGCAGCGAGCGAAAGGTAGCGACAGCTCATTGCAACAGACTCTCGGCAACAGACTCTCTGGATCTGGTCGCTGTAGCATAGAGCGCCAGACGCTGTGTGATCAAAGTCTGTTTTTGAACACATATCCACCAGTAACAAAGCGAAAATACATGGAATGTCATTGCTGTAACACTGTGCCATTAATACTTTAATGCCAGACCTGTAATGACAATTCTGCATAAAAATATAAAAAATCAAGAATGTTTTCATAAATGACTTTTTCTAGGCCAGGAGAGGTGACACAATTATGTGAGAGAAATTTTTTTTTAAAAACTAAACAGAAGAAAAGTAACGTCCATTGAGATGTATGGGAGAGAGACAGGTAGCGACAAGTAATACCTGGCGCTTTGGAAGCTAGAGCGCCGGCGCTATACGCTGAGCTGCCTGTAATGATGAATGGTACGCTACATGGCGCTGTTAGAGTTGCTCACCAAAATCGCCTTCATAAATGTGGTATTGCGTACAGCGCCCGGCGTTCACCAGACGCTGCCTGCCGCTACGAAGCGCTACCTGCCGCTATCCCTTCATGAATAAACCCCATAACTGACAATGCACAGCCCAGCAGCACTTCCTGTTTGCAGATGCATGAGCCGCCATGTTGTTTCTAAAATTTACCACAGCAAGAGTTAGAAAAAGGTAAATGAATATTTATGTGCAGCAATTTAAATTTTCCCGGGGAGGGATGTATATGAGCACTGCTTGTTGTGTTGCTCTGGTTTAAGTCATTTGTAACTGTTGGTCCGCTTTAAACTTGCTTTACCAAATAATTAGCACGACCCCATCATTTTTGTTGATTCTAAAAGTCTGCTTTCCATCAAAGCAGACACACCACATATGTGAGGTGTTCATTGTAATATGTTGTTTTTTCACATTATTTTTTATTACTATAAAGTGACTTGGATTTGTTTGTAATGCATTTATAAATCCACGCAGGGCTGAGATCTGACGACTAGGCCCCAACCGTGGCTAATGGCTCCCTGCTCTCCAAACACAACACTTGGGGGTGATTCACTGAGCGCCACTGAATCTGTGACTCATTTTCCAGTGTTGCTTTTCCTGCAGAGCCGTTCTTGTCATAATTATCACATTTCATTAATAAATTACAGCCCTGTCCCTGCTGCAGCGCACTAAGCTTAACTCCATTACATGCAGAGACGTTTCTGCTTTTTTTTAGTCTACTTTAAAGCAGAACAAAACCCACCAGCAGTCGGCCTGGAATCAAAAAGATTCCAGGGCCAGCCGCTGGCTTTTCCCTGGGACATCCCGATTTGGGATTCCCTGCTGTGTGAAACCCCTAAGGCACCCATAAAAACTCATTGTTCCCCTACTCCAACAGCACATGCATGGGCTCTCTTCCAATCAGGCCCCTGGGGTTACAGGGGATGCGGCAGCGTGCGCTCCCATTGAATTTAAACCGGACCTTCACCATGATTTATTGAAAAGCCCAAACCCTTATAAAATGATTCCCCAGCATCTAAAATTATTATATTTTGAGTTTTTAGTCACTCACTTATTATTCTTTCCCCCACTAAGCTGAAACTCTGTTAAGGATTTTAGGATACGGGCGCCGCCATCTTGACTCAGAAGCATCACACTTACTGAGGAGAGGAGAGTGGGATAAAGTACAGGGGGGGACGAGTTATAGCTGTGCTTTGCTCAGACAGAGCAGAGCTGGGGTCAGGAAAAGGTCAGCAATCCGAGAATGCAGAGTGACACAGTCAGAAGGCACTTCCTGTTTGCAGGCTGCCTGATGTGCCATGAGCCGCCATCATGGATGATTAAAGGTTAATAACAGTAGATGTAGGTAGGATGATTTTTAATGTGAGCAATCTGTATGTACAGGGTGTGGGAAACATATAAGATAGGCTTTTATTTAGGGTGAATGTCCGCTTTAACTCCGTTACATGCAGAGCCGTTTCTGCTTTTTTCTGTTTACTTTAAAGTGGAACAAAACCCACCAGTCGCCGGCCTGGAATCTAAAAGAAAAGCCGCTGTGTTCGGGATGCCCCGCTGTGTGAAACCCCCCAGGGCTCCTGTAAAAACTCATCTTTCCCCCGCTCCAACAGCGCATGCATGGACTTTCTTCCAATCAGGTCACCGGGGATAGGGGGGATGCGGCAGCGCACGCTCACATTGAATTTAATCAGAGCCCTTTGACGAAGGATGTAAACATCTGATTGGATGAGTTCGCCTTTGGGACGAGGAAAGGTGAGTGTTAGAGGGTGAACTAGGGGGTTTCACATGGAACAAAACCAGGAAACTCCCATTTCCGGGTTGTGTTCTGCTATAAAGGTGCACTGTCGCGAAAACATTATAAAATTATAATTATAAATGATAAAAATCCATATAAATATGATGGATGTCGGGAGGAGGGGTCACTTATACACCCGGCATCAAGAAATATCCAGCCAGGCTCGTTTCTTTATTTAGATGGAAGGAAGAGGAAATCAGGGGGGACAGGCTCTGTCACCCTCATAGACTAAACCTGTCACCCCTGGATTTTATTCCAAACAGGAGAGGAAAACCACAAGCTTGGTGGGAGTTTTATTCAGTTTGGGTGTATAAGTGACCCCTCCTCTCAGCCAAGGTGTTTATATGGATTTTTAATATTACACAATTTCGCGATAATGATCCTTTTAGCCCAAATTGCGAAAAATGTAAAAAAAAAAATTCTTCCCCTGCACACAACTCCAAAACTTCTTAACCATTTAAAGTCATACTTCAGTCAAAAATAAAAAAAACACTATACTCACCTTTCATCCTGGGCAGGCTATGGCTGCTGCTCCGGTGTATACACACTTACCAGATCACCCGATCGGGGAGGCCGATTCATTAACAGCGGCAGGTAGCGACAGTTGAGCGACTGTAGCGGAATTTTCAGAGCGCCCGCTAGTAGTCGCTGTGCTTGGCCGTTGTTCGGTAGTTGATAGCGACTCAGTCGGTTTGCCGTAATGTTGAATATTGGGTGAGGAGTCGCTATTTGACAGGTTCCGCACTGTATGGGAGCGCATGATAGCGACTGGTCAGAGCGACTGGCTCCCACCATATTCATTAAAAAATCGCGCTCAAAAAATTCTCGCGCTGTGAAATGCTTGTTTAAACCCCAGAGCGCTGGTGGCGATGGGTTAAAAGTATTTTTTTAACCCCCAAACCACCATATTCCTGGAAACCAAAAAAAACAAGTTTTTAAATAATTTAGTAATATGAATACATTAATATCAGACCTGTAATATCAATTCTGTACTATTTTTTTTTTTTTTTTACCTTAAAAAAATTATCTAACATGGCAGAAGTGGTCACAGAATTTTTCACATTTAAAAAAAAAAAAATTAATAACAATTAATTATGAATATTTAAAGATTGTTCCATTGAAGTGCATTGGAGAGCGCCAGGTAGCGAGAGGTCATACCTGTCGCTGTTCAAGGTCGGACGCTGTCGCTGTGGGCTGAGGCTGGAATAATGATGAATGAGTCGCTATATGGCGCTATCTCAGTCGCTAAGCAGGATTGGCTTGTTAAATGTGTGATTGTGGTGGGGAGCCGGCGTTCTCGTGGCGGGGCCCGTCATTACCGGCCGCTCACCAGGCGCTATCTGTCGCTATTCCTTCATAAATAAGGGCCTAAGAAAGGCTTTTATCTTACTATCTCCTACAGCTTTTAACCAACTGATATCTAACTGTCATGCCAGTTCACTAACTGATCAACCCGTCACATAGAGGCCAGAACATATCTCGCACATCTTTCCCCAATTGTCTTTCATAGCCTTAGATTTTGGGGAACACCCATATGCTGAAAATTTGTATCTGGCATTAGAACTGCTCTTGAATCTAATAGAGGATAATTCCTTCAACTCTAATCAGTATAATTACATCTGAAGAGTGTTCGTCTCGAGAAAGAAATCAAGTTCATTGAGAATGTTATGGTAGGTCACTGGGCCTTACCCTGGCCAAAATGTAGTTATGCTGTGAAGTTATAATTTCCACTAATCTTAAACTGTAAATGATGAGCACATGGTTTAAATATAATGATGGGAGAGAATGATGTCATCCAGTCACTCCTTTCTTATTAATGCAGCCAACCAAATCTTCCTCATTACTTAGCCGACCAGTGTTCTTTGTCAGTCATAAAAGAAAAAGCTTTTCTTGCAGCGGACACGAGCAACCTGGGGAAATATGTAATTGTACAAAGACTATTTTTATGCTAATCTAGAATATATATATATATATATATATATATATATATATATATATAGACAAATGAAGGCGCAGGAGACATTATTGTGTCACCTTAAACTGACACAGACATTTCAGGACAAAAAATGTCTAGGAGGCCGATTCATTAACAGCGGCAGGTAGCGACAGTTGAGCGACTGTAGCGGCATTTTCAGAGCGCCCGCTAGTAGTCGCTGTGCTCGCCCGTTGTTCAGTAGTTGATAGCGACTCAGTTTGCCGTAATGTTGAATATTGGGTGAGGAGTCGCTATTTGACAGGTTCTGCGCTGTATGGGAGCGCGTGATAGCGACTGGTCAGAGCGACCGGCTCCCACCATATTCATTAAAAAATCACGCTCAAAAAATTCTTGCGCTGTAAAATGCATGTTTAAACCCCAGAGCGCTGGCGCCGATGGGTTAAAAGTAGTTTTTTAACCCCCAAACAACCATATTTTTGGAAATAAAAAAAAACAAGTTTTTTAAATAGTTTAGTAATATGAATACATTAATATCAGACCTGTAATATCAATTCTGTTTTTTTTTTTTTTTTATTTTTTTTACCTTAAAAAAATTATCTAACATGGCAGAAGTGGTCACAGAATTTTTCACATTTAAAAAAACAAATAAACATTAATAACAATTAATTATGAATATTTAAAGATTGTTCCATTGAAATGCATTGGAGAGCGCCAGGTAGCGAGAGGTCATACCTGTCGCTGTTCAAGGTCGGACGCTGTCGTTGTGGGCTGAGGCTGGAATAATGATGAATGAGTCGCTATATGGCGCTATCTCAGTCGCTAAGCAGGATTGGCTTGATAAATGTGTGATTGTGGTGGGGAGCCGGCGTTCTCGTGGCGGGGCCCGTCATTACCGGCCGCTCACCAGTCGCTACCTGTCGCTATTCCTTCATAAATAAGGGCCAAAGTCTGTTTCTGAACACATATACATCAGCACCAGAGCGAAAACACATGGAATGACATTGTTTCTATACTGTAACACTGACACTACAATGGCAGACCTGCACATACAATTCTGATCAAAAATAAAAAAATAAAAAAAAATGGCAATATAAGTCTCTGGTTGGCGGCCAGGAGAGCCAACACAATCATCATATGATAAAATAGTGGGAAAAAGTGGATCCAAACTTATAAACAAACAAAATAAAGACCATTGAATTGTATGGGAGAACGCTACTGAGCAACCGGTGCTACATAGTGCTGCTGAACATACAGCGCCAGCACTTTACACTGACGCTAGTGATACATTCGATGCTACATGATGCTATTGGAGAAGCTTAACATTTTAACTTTCATATATGTGGTTTTCACATTATGCGCCTGGCGTTTACATAGCGCTACGTGGTACTACGCGGCATTAGCGTTTCTTAAATAAGGCCCTTAGTCTGCCCTTTCTAAACTTTCCCAGTGACCATCATGCTGCTCAGCTGGAGGTACCTCTATGAAGCCCTAAAAACTGGCCAGTAAATGTATCGCATTTGTGCTCCAGCTCATGCATCTCACCTGTCTGACAGTGGCCAACTAGGGTGGGCAGATGTGACTCCCATGGTGCATGCATGCCTATTGGGTGGTGGGTGATTAATGCACATAATCCAGGACACATGGAAGGAGGAATATTTTCCCAATTTTTGGCCTCCAAAGGGTATTTAAAGAGCATGGCCAAGTCAAGTGAGGATACCTTGGGGGGGGCTTAGTTAACATAGGCCTTATGTTATGGACCCCCTTAGTTCAGAATTCGGGCCTGATTTATCAAACTCTTCTGCCAGACAGTGCCACATCGGTGCAAAGTGAAGGTTGATTCATTACTAACGGCAGGTATCGGCAGATGAACGCCTGTATAGCGGCGCTTAGAGCGACCGCTAGTAGACGCTGTAAGCGGGTATCAAGCGCTGTAACAGAGCTCCTCAGTTGCTGTAGTAACCTGCCCTGCATTGAGCAATGTGATGTGAGTTGGGCGCTCTAACACCAGTACAACGCTGCAGGGAGCGAAAGGTAGCGCCAGCTTAGTGAGACCCACTCTCGGCACTCCATACCATACACCAAAAAGGACAGACACACAGCGTTGGCACTATAAATCTGGTCGCTATAGTATAGTATACCTGTAACAAAGCGAAAACACATGGAATGACACTGTTTAACACTGGGACAATAACACTTAGAGGCCGATTCATCAATAGCGCCAGGTAGCGACAGATGAGCGACTGTAGCGTGATTTATTCAGCGCCAGCCAGTATTCGCTGTGCTTGGCCGGCATTAGCTTGATGACAGCGACTCAGTCGGTGTGCGGTAATGTTGAATACGGGCTGGGGGGTCGCTGTTTCACAGGTCCAGCGTTGTATGTGAGCGCCTGACAACGAATGGCCAGAGCGAACGGCTAGCTTCATATTCATCAACAAATCACGTTCCGAATGTGCTGTCGCTGTCCAGAGCGCTGGCGGCGATCTGTATTAACTAGTTTTTAACCCCTAAACAACCATATTTTTTGAATGTAACATTATACATGTTTTGAGAATCATTTTGTAATATGAATACATTAATCTCAGACCTGTTAGATCAATTCTGCACATATTTTTTTTTTTTTTTTTTTTTACTTAAAAATAAATCCTAACATTGTAGAAGTGTTCTCCGATTTTTTGACATAAAAAAAAAAAAAAAAAATTATTACCAATTAATTATGAATAATTATAGATTGCTCCATTGAAATGCATTGGACATCGCCAGGGAGCGACAGCTCATACCTGGCGCTGTGAGGGAATTTGCAGCGGCGCTGTTCGGTCCAGGCGGCTTCATGATGAATGCCGCGCTAGCCGTCGCTCTCGCCGGCGCTAGCCTCATTTTGCTTGATAAATGCGTCATTGTGACCGCCGCCGGGCGTACTTGAGTCGGTAGTCGCCGTTAGCTGCCGCTACCTGGCGCTCGTCAGACACTACCTGGCGCTATCGCTTGATGAATAAGGGCCTTAGGTGCCAGACCTGTAATGACAATTCTGCATAAAAATATAAAAAGTCAAAAAAGTTTATAAAAGTGTTTGTTTGCAGCCAGGAGAGGCCACACAATGATTTGAGAAAAAAATGCTGTTTAAACACAAGCAAATGAACGGCCATTGAAATGTATGAGAGAGCGACACTAAACGAAAGGTGATACCTGGCGCTCTGGAAGCTAGAGCGCCGGCGCTATACTCTGAGCTACCTGTAATGATGAATCGGACGCTACATGGCACTGTAAGAGTCGCTCACCAGAATCGCCTTCATAAATGTGGTTTTGCGTACAGCGCCCGGCGTTCTCCAGACGCTGCCTATCGCTACGAAGTACTACCTGGTGCTATCCTTTGATGAATAACCCCCTTAGAGTAATAACAAATGTAATATTTTTTTTCGCACTTGCACATGTTGCTGCACTGCAAGAAACACATTTACCGAAACATTAGCAGTGCAGCAACATGCTGAAAAAATTATAAATCATATTTTTCACTCCTCTAATTTGCACTATAATGGCAGAAGTGGTTGATAAATCAGGCCCGTAGTCTCTTCTCTGCTGTTGTAACTATTTTGGGAATGCTGTTCCTCTAAACTTACAGCTATTCATTTGTTGTACCGTGTTACATTGTAAGCAGAAAATCTAAAGCCAGGGCCACGCCATTTATTGGATGACTTAGGCCCTTATTTATGAAGGGATAGCGACAGGTAGCGACGGGTGAGCGGCCGGTAATGACGGGCCCCGCCACGAGAACGCCGGCTCCCCACCACAATCACACATTTATCAAGCCGATCCTGCTTAGTGACTGAGATAGCGCCATATAGCCACTCATTCATCATTATTCCAGCCTCAGCCCACAGCGCCAGCGTCCGACCTTGAACAGCGACAGGTATGACCACCTTTTTTTCTTAAATGTGAAAAATTCTGTGACCACTTCTGCCATTTTAGAAAATTTTTTTAAGGTAAAAAAAATTAAAAAAAAAAATTGTACAGAATTGATATTACAGGTCTGATATTAATGTATTCATATTACAAAATTATTTTAAAAACTTGTTTTTTTTGGTTTCCAAAAATATGGTTGTTTGGGGTTTAAAAAACTACTTTTAACCCATCGCCTCCAGCGCTCTGGGGTTTAAACATGCATTTCACAGCGCGAGAAATTTTTGAGCGTGATTTTTTAATGAATATGGTGGGAGCCGGTCGCTAGGGCCAGTCGCTATCCTGCGCTCCCATACAGCGCGGAACCTGTCAAATAGCGACTCCTCGCCCAATATTCAACATTACGGCAAACCGACTGAGTCGCTATCAACTATCGAACAACGGCCAAGCACGGCGACTACTAGCGGGCGCTCTGAAAATGCCGCTACAGTCGCTCAACTGTCGCTACCTGCCGCTATTAATGAATCGGCCTGGCGGTAGATTAAAGAAGAAGCAAAATGGTATTGTGTCTGAGGAAGAAACCTAGAAGGTTTTGAAAGTTCGTATTTTCAATCTTTTGAGTAAGTCAAATGATCCTATTACTAAATTTGTATCAGGAATCTATTGCTAATTTACTCCTATTTACGCACAATACTGTCAGTAAAGTCAATTACCAATGTGGACCGGTGAGGACCAGAAATGTTGAATAAGGTTTAGGCCTGTCAAGTTCTGCAAATGGAATTTAGGAAACCATTTCTTCATGAAGTCGGCTTTGTGCGCACCAGGTTATTTTTTGCTAAGACAGAAAAGACATTTCCCCAAACTGCTGCCAAGTTGAAAGGACACCATGCCTCTTTCCTTGGCAATAAACAGCATTATGGATGCCGTTGGGTTGGGATCGGCTGGCATCAGCCAAACATGAATTTTCATAACCTCAGAAAACCAGTTTCCACAGCTCTAATAAAGTCCAATAGAAGCATGCTTTATAGCAATGGATCTCAGACTTCTTATACCAAGTATCCCCTTGAATGGTGTTCCCCAACCCTCTCTATTGGGGCCACCAAGAGGTCAGGGTTTGCAGATATTCTCATTGATTCACAGGAGAAGTAATTAATAATTAAACCGGACCAACAGCCTGGCACAGTTGGAAAAGAAAGGCAGCGGTCATTTTGGTGCTTCCATTCCCAACTGACATAACTGCAAACGCAGCCTGGCAGCACTTCCTGTTTGCAGGTGGCCTGCAAATGCATGAGCCGCCATCTTGTTTTTAAAATTGACCCCAGCAGGAGTTAGAAAAAGGTAAATTAATTTCTATGTGCGGCAATCTAAATTGCTCTAAGGAGGGATCCATATGAGCACTGTTTGTTGTGTTTAAGTCATTTTTGACTGTTGGTCCGCTTTAAGTAACCTTAATGATTATACCTGTGCATCTTTGTGGAGATCCACAAAACATGACCAGTTGGTAACTCTCGAATGGGAGGGTTGGGGCCTAGAGACAAGACGTTCCAACAGAATACCCCCAATGAAAAAGTAAAATAAATAAGCAGGTCACAAGCCTCATAGATTTTTTAAAACAAGAATATCCCTGCGTACTCCAGGGCCAAGTGTTCTGCAGGTTGAGAAACAGTGCTCTACAGTGTTCCCACCAACTGCCGACATTGTACCTGATGCTCATATAACCTATGTATAGCTTCTGAGCTGCAGAAAAAGTTCATGGAGATCACCACTTAAAATCATAAACATCATGTTGGTGTTTCTAGTGACAACAAGTAACTGGAGACTAAATGTTATAACAGAAGACACAGGATAATGTTAACATACAACACTGCTTAGTACTTAGTGAACTTGTTCTGGGTGCTTGTACAGATTTGTGATATTTCTACAGAGAATAAGAAAAGGGTAAGAGGCCTCCATTCAATACAAGAGTATTTCCTTTCAACTGTCATATTTTAGAAGATATATATATATATGCCATTCCCCCTTGCATTCCCCATGGGCAGTGTGGGATTCCCACTCCCATTCCCCATAGGCAATGTGGCATCCCCCCTCTCATTCCTATAGGCAGTGTGGCATCCCCCCTCTCATTCCTATAGGCAGTGTGGCATCCCCCCTCTCATTCCTATAGGCAGTGTGGCATCCCCCCTCTCATTCCTATAGGCAGTGTGGCATCCCCCCTCTCATTCCTATAGGCAGTGTGGCATCCCCCCTCTCATTCCTATAGGCAGTGTGACATCCCCCCTCTCATTCATTTAGGCAGAGGTAGTTGAAAAAGCAACAGTCACTGAATTTATACATGCCTGGGATAAGCACACATCTATCCTAAGATAAAGAGTACAGTATACACATAAGGGCAGACTAGATGGACCGTATGGTCTCCTTCTGTCGTCAACCTTCTATGTTTCTATCCCCCCTCTCATTCATTTAGGCAGTGTGGAATTCCCCCATCCCATTCCCTAAAGGCAGTGTGGCATTACCCCCTCCCATTCGTCATATAGGCAAAGTGGCATTCCCCTCTCCCATTTCCCCATCGGCAATGTGGCATCCCCCTCTCATTCCTATAGGCAGTGTGGCATCCCCCTCTCATTCCTATAGGCAGTGTGGCATCCCCCTCTCATTCCTATAGGCAGTGTGGCATCCCCCTCTCATTTCTATAGGCAGTGTGGCATTCCCCCATCCCATTCCCTAAAGGCAGTGTGG
Organism: Gastrophryne carolinensis; assembly: GCA_027917425.1. Taxonomy (NCBI): domain Eukaryota; kingdom Metazoa; phylum Chordata; class Amphibia; order Anura; family Microhylidae; genus Gastrophryne; species Gastrophryne carolinensis. Next base: position 443,854,848 of record CM051237.1, read on the forward strand.
CATTCCCCCATCCCATTCCCTAAAGGCAGTGTGGCATTCCCCCTTCCATTCCCCATATAGGCAGTGTGGCATTCCCCCTTCCATTCCCCATATAGGCAGTGTGGAATTCCCCCTTCCATTCCCCATATAGGCAGTGTGGCATTCCCCCTTTCTCAATCCCCATCTGCAGTGTGGCCCCCTTCCCATTCCCATAGGCAGTGTGGAATCCCCTCCTCCAATCCTCATAGGCAGTGTGGCATCCCCTCCTCCAATCCCCATAGGCAGTGTGGCATCCCCTCCTCCAATGCCCATAGGCAGTGTGGCACCCTCCATTCAATTCCCCAGATAGGCAGTGTGGCACCCTCTATCCCATTCCCATAGGCAGTGTGGCATTCCCCCCTCCCAAACAAAAAAAAGTAAACTCACATATCCTTCAATCCTGTGCTGCTGGGCGGGCTGCCACAGCCACAGGAGGCCAAAAGATGGAGGACTGGAGGACTGGCCACGCTCTCTCCGCCATCTGCTGCTGCTTTTTCTCTGGTGCCAGCACACACACAGCAAAACACTGTGCAGCTGGTGGGTGTGGCCAACGCTTGGTGCAGGCAAAGCTCACCTGCTGCACAGAGCTGGGGGCTTGCTGTAAATTTATTTTTAAAAAACACAAAATAAAAAAAAATCTTGGCCTAATCACATAAACCTGAAAGTAGTAAAAAGAAATAAAAGCAAAACTTGCAATGCATTAACGCGAATCTACAAAATGCATTAACGCGATGCCCCGCTGTGAGAAACCCCCCAGGTCACCCAAACTAACTCACCTCTCCCTGCTTCTACGGCACATGCATGGCCTCCTGTCCAATCAGTGTGCTCGGATCTGCTCCCGCCCACTTGTCTAAGGATCGTCCAACCGAGTCTAGCCAAGTCCTGATCAGTGGACCGGAGTGCGCCGGCGGCTGCATTCCCGCTACCCTCTAACAGGGAGTGTGCCTATGCCGGCCATTTACAAATGCCTGGCGCTGGCATGCACCCTGCTAACAGTATAGTAGGGGGCGGCGCTCCTCGCGCATGCTCTGTTGGAAGGGGGGGAGGTGAGTTTACTGGGCAACCTGGGGGGTTTACACAGTGGGGCATCCTGAATCTGCATACCCAGGGGGTGCGAATATGCCTGCCCTGGAATCTCATAGACTCCAGGGTGGGTTTTGGTCCACTTTAAAGCAGTTTAGCTGGGAGCTTCCTTAGAGAGAGATGTTATGTTTTTATGTGTTTCCCCACAGGATGTTAGAAGGAGATAAAATCCTTCTTGAGCTTTATGCTTTGGTGTAAAAATCAGCATTGCGGCAGTGTAACTGTGTGATATTGTTTCTCCACACAATGCAGGCGGTCCTGAGCTTTGGATTTTGCTATAAACATCCCCCACCAAATTGAGAGAGATTTACCTCAGGGATCAGCATTGCTGTCATGTTACACACACTCACACTGAATGACCAGCATCTGGAGGGGATGAATGTAACTATGTATCAATGTAAGTCAATGGCCTTGGCTGTCCCAAAGTTGTTACAATGTTTTAAGAGCTTTCTGTGCAGTGCTGGATCATTACACTGATGGCTTTTTATTTCTAGCTAGAAATAAAGCATTATTTCAAAGAGATTTGTGGTAATTTTGACTGTAGGACTGTTTTTTCAAAAGCAGGGCTGTCAAAATTGTGGTAAGATGGGCGCCCATATGCAGCTCATTAGTATGGAATATGCCTGCTATGCTACAACATCTGCATGGAGTTAAGCTCTCTCAAATGACTTACCGTATCTTCCGTCCCATAAGACGCAGCTGCCTATAAGACGCACCCTGGATTTCAAAGAGAAAAATTTGAAAAAAAAATTCTGAACCAAATCTACCAATCACCCCATTATAGACAGTGTGCAGAATTCCCCCTGATCACACCATTACAGATCCCACATTACGGGCAGTAAGCAGTATTCCACATTAAAGGCAGTGAGGGGCATCTCAAATTACAGGCAGTGTGCTGGCATCCCCAATACAGACAGTGTGCGGGCATCTCTCATTGGACACAGACCACGCCCCCTGGTCAGAATTTGGCCCGCTCTGAACTTGCGGCAGGGAGCGGCAAGAACACCAGGGAGTACACGGTAAGTAAGGAGGCGGCGGGGAGCTCCGGCTACGGAAGAGGCTGTCAGCCGCAAGTTCACAGCGACCCGGTTCCAGCTTCTGGGTGGGTGTGGCCTGGGACCCCTGTGACTCCTCCCCACCCTACCCAGGGGTCGGAACGAGATGAAGGAGGAGGCAGGCAGACAGTGGCGACCACCGAGGCTGCGGGGGATTGACGGAATGTTTTTTTGTTTTTTTACTTTTGCCCGTTAAGACACATGTACATTTTCCCCCAACTTTGGGAAAATTGCGTCTCATAGGGTGAAAAATATGGTATATCACTGATTGTGAAAGAGGTTAGAGGAGTAATTGAATAAACTTAATATTTTTTTACTGGAGGCCGCTTTAAGTCAAGGCAAAAATTGAGGACTGCTACAGAGATCGAAGGAGAAAAATTTGGTCCAAGCTTCTCTTATCGATAAGCCAGACTGCTTTCAGAAGGGTAAGAAAATCCTCAAAAAGCAACAATAGTTATGATTCCATTTTCTGAATCGAATGCAGAGTGCAGCCCTAGGCACAGGCCCACAAATGCCTAATAGGAATTACTACCCAGTATGGTTGTGTGTGATGATGAACATTTCTATTACATTGTTTCTAAGAAAAAACGGGGGCTTTTAGAAGTGTATTTAGACGGCAAACCCTTTTTACACATTAGGATCATAAACACAGCTTAGACAGCTTTGAGGATGATGTGTCAGGAGCCATTTATTGTTTTAGAATGGTGGAGATCATGCTGATGGCATAGCTTTTGGGAAAAAAAGAATTATGAGACAGGAGCGCTCCATTAATTTTACTCTTGGGTCAACTTTGTCAGAAGCCCACAGTTTTTATGCACTACAAGAAGTAGATATGTTTGCGTTTATACATCATTACTCTTGTCTTGTGACGCATGTCTGATTGTTTGATCTTAAGCGACATATGTAACTGCTATGGATCCCTGTAATGTTGTAACGTTTAGGCCAATTCGAGGTTCAGCACAATCTGAATTACAGCAGGATGTCCATCAAAGTCCATCATTATTCACAGTGTCACTGGTTAATCAAAATCACTTCATTGATCGCAGAGTAAATTACATACGAGGAACTCATCTCGACACATAGGTAAAAGTGAAACAATTTGGAATGCGCAACTAAGAAGAAGCAGTTCTTATATTTACATATACATATATTTACATATTTACCTATACACATTTTGCATATACACACATATGATTTCCTAGACTTTTTAACACGTGGGCATTAACTTTTATTTTTACAGTTTATTTATTTAGCTCCATCATCTTCCTTGGCACTGTACAAGGTAATTACAGAAAGCGTAAAACAACAAACACACAGGATAACACAAGTGCATAGTAAGAAAGGGCCTCTGTAGGCAATAACAAACAAGATGGCACACTAAGCTTACCTTTTCTGATGAGGGAATCCTAGCTGTTTACCCCCATCACTAAACCTGACCCCCTAAATACTTCATGTCTATAAACCTCCTAATAACTAGGTAATAATTCTGCTTTTATGTTTTTAGATTTCCCTGAAAAACAGTCAGACCAGTTTATTGGTTCCATTAAAGTAATCGGGGAGGCCGATTCATCAATAGCGCCAGGTAGCGACAGATGAGCGACTGTAGCGTGATTTTTTCAGCGCCAGCCAGTATTCGCTGTGCTTGGCCGGCGTTAGCTTGATGACAGCGACTCAGTCGGTGTGCGGTAATGTTGAATACTGGCTGGGGGGTCGCTGTTTCACAGGTCCAGCGTTGTATGTGAGCGCCTGACAACGAATGGCCAGAGCGAACGGCTAGCTTCATATTCATCAAAAAATCACGCTCCGAATGTGCTGTCGCTGTCCATTCCTTGTTTAAACCCCAGAGCGCTGGCGCCGATCTGTATTAACTAGTTTTTAACCCCTAAACAACCATATTTTTGGAATGTAACATTATACATGTTTTTAGAATCATTTTTGTTATATGAATACATTAATCTCAGACCTGTTAGATCAATTCTGCACATATTTTTTTTTTTTTTTTTTTTGACTTAAAAATAAATCCTAACATTGCAGAAGTGTTCTCCGATTTTTTGACAGTAAAAAAATTAAAAAAAAAATTATTACCAATTAATCATGAATTATTAAAGATTGCTCCATTGAAATGCATTGGACATCGCCAGGGAGCGACAGCTCATACCTGGCGCTGTGAGGGAATTTGCAGCGGCGCTGTTCGGTCCAGCCGGCTTCATGATGAATGCCGCGCTAGCCGTCGCTCTCGCCGGCGCTAGCCTCATTTTGCTTGATAAATGCGTCATTGTGACCGCCGCGGGCGTACTTGAGTCGGTAGTCGCCGTTAGCTGCCGCTACCTGGCGCTCGTCAGACACTACCTGGCGCTATCGCTTGATGAATAAGGGCAATAGTAACATAGTGTGTAAGGCTGAATAAAGACTTTAGTCCATCTGGTTCAGCCTGTTTATCTATTTCCAGTGGTCTAGTAGCGATAGCTGGTAATGTTATATTACATGCAAGCAGGGCTGGTTCCAGGTTTATGTGGGCCTTCTGGCGCATGGTCTCAGTGGGCCACTTTGTGGTGGAGAGTTACGGCTCAGGGGTCTATAAATTCCATGGCATAGAACAGGGTGCAAGGACCAGACTTTGTGCTGGCCCTTGCACCCCGTAGGCGGGTTTGTAGCCCTGCAGGCTACAAACCTGCAGTTGCCAGCCCCTAAGCCTTGTGAACTGGTATAGGGGTCTCCTGGACCCCTTACCAGTTCACAAAGGGTTGTATGTAAAAAATGAAAAAACACACAGAAAACATTATTTTATTTATTTTTTTAAAGTGAAACCCCCCAGGTCGCCCGTGACACTTACCTTAATCCCGGTCCAATGGCGCATGGCCGGGCCGCATCCCCGCTATCCCTCTAGCAGGGTGCACGCCCGCGCTGGCCATTTGAGAATGACCGGCGCGGGCCCGCTCCCTGTTAGAGGGAAGCACAAGATGTGGCTGCCAGAGCGCTCAGAGCCACTGAGCTAAGACATGGCTCAGACGTGCATAGCTGAGCAGCTCCAATAGTGCTGATTGGACGAGCGGCCGTGCATGCGCCGGAGGACTGCTGTGAGGTGAGTTGATCCTGGGAGATCTGGGGGGTTTCACATAGCAGGCACCCCCGATTGGGATGCCCCGGGGAGTGGACCAAAACCCAGGATATTCAAAATGCTGGGTTTTGGTCCACTTTAATACTTACCTCCCATCCATCTCGCACCTTCTGGCTGACAGAACATAAGGTTAATTAAAAAAAATGACATAGGCTCCCCCTGCTTGGGGGGGGGGGGGGGCACCCCATTTTTTGGGAATTTTAAGGGTTAAAACCCCTTAAAATTCCAGAAAAAATTACATGGGGTCCACCCTACCCAATATAACCAGCCCGGGACCAGTTATGGGGGCTCGTAGAACAGGGATCCGGGGCCAGCTTTGGTGGCCCCCTGCCCTGCCGGCTACAAGCCCACATGGCTTTCGTGAGTCCGGGCTCTTCTGCCCCCCCCCTGGCCTTTGGGGAGGCAGGTAATTGGGGGAGCCAGGGTTAATGGCAAGTCACCCACTAGCCGCAGGTGACTTGCCAGACCCCAGGCTTGTGCACTGCTATAGGGGTCAAATTGATCCCTTACCAGTTCACAATGGGTTAATAGTAAAAAAAGAAAACACACCGACACAGAAAAAAAAAATGACATTTATTCGTTTTTTTTTTTCACTCACCTCCGATCCTCCCCTGTCCCCCGGCTATCCGGTCCCACAACGCTCCGATTACAGCTGCCAGGGGATCGGTGGAGGGGGGACGAGGGGCTGTGATCCCTTGCCCCCCTCCACCGATCACCCGCAGCCAATCCTCTCACCTCCGCTCGCCCATCGCTACTGTGCCTCTTGGGGGCGGGTGCGAGATGATGTCATAGATTACATCATCCGCCCCACCCACAAAATGTGGGGCTAGTGGCCAGGCGATTGCGGAAGCGCTGGGGAAGAGGTATTTTGCCCTCTCCTTACCACAGAAGAGCGGGGGGCGATCGGAGGCCTCTTCACTGGCGGGGCCTCCGATTGCCCCCCCACCAGGATCCTCCGTGGTGAGAAGAGGGCGAAATACAAGGCATCGCAGCTGCAGGTAAGTAAACGTTTTTTTTTTCCTACAGATTTGTGCCAGCTGCCAGTGGGCCCCTGCATGCAAGGAAGGATTCCGGGCCACTTTTGATTGCTTTTAGTGTATCCTTCATAACTAACTCCTCTGGTAGAGAGTTCCATAGTCTCACTGCTCTTACAGAGAAGAATCCCCTGCTATGTCGGTGGAGGAAGATCCTTTCCTCTAACGTCAGTGAATGCCTTAGGTTATGGTTTAAATAGTTAATGGGACAGATCTTTATATTGACCTCGAATATATTTATACATAGTTATTAGATCACCCCTCAGATGTCTCTTTTTTCCTACTAAATAAACCAAACTTTGACAATCTTTCAGGGTACTCTAGTCGCCGCACTCCTTTTATTACCTTAGTTATTATTATTATTGTTTATTTATATAGCGCCATCAACTTCCGTAGCACTTTACAAGGTAGTTACCCTCCTTTGAATGTGATTCAGTTCTAATATGTCCTTTTTATGCACTGGTTCCCAGAACTGTACACAGTATTCTATATCGGGTCTGACTAGTGACATGTACAGGGGTAATATGATGCTCTCGTCATGGGCACTTATGCCCCTCTTGATGCACCCAATGATCCTGTATGCTTTGGCAGATGCTGCTTGGCATTAATTACTACAGTTAAGTTTATTGTTAACTAAAACCCCTAGGTCCTTTTACATTGTAGTTTTACCAAGCATTTCTTTATTTAATGTGTAATCATGGCACACGTTTCTCCTGCTCATGTGCATAACCTTACATTTATCTGTGTTAAACTACATTTTACTGCCTATGCTTCCAATTTATCTTAATAATAATAATAATCTGTCTGTAGCTGCCTGCTGTCCTCTTTTGTGTTAATTACTTTACACAGTCTAGTATCATCTACAAAGATTGAGACTTTACTTTTTAATCCATACCCAATGTCATTAATTTATATATTGAAGAGAATTGACTGACCCTTACGGTAGTCCGCTAGTACTGGTGACACAATCTGATATGTGTGGTTAATTACCACCCTATTTTCTCACCCATGTACACAGGTTTTCCCCCAGCCCATGCATTCTCATCTTTTGTAGCAGTCTTTTATGTGGCACAGAATCAGATGCTTTAGAAGAGTCAAGATATATGATATCCAGTGACTCCCCCTGATCCAGTCTTGAACTTACCTCCGCATAAAAGCTGGTTGTGTTTGTCTGGGAGGAGCGATTACGTATAAATCCATGCTGATACACAGTAATAAGGTATATTTCACCGGGTTACTCCTAAATAATATCTCTTAAAAAACCTTCAAACAGCTTGACCACCACAGATGTTATACTTACCGGTCTGTAGTTCCCAGGTTCCCCTTCAGACCCCTTTTTAAATATTGGCACCACATTTGAATCTACAAATATTAGGAATAATGGCTTGTCTGTTACTGTACATAACTCCCTTAAAACACGGGGATGTATACCATCTGGTCCTGGGGATTTAAGCCTCTTGAAGGACTGCAAACAGAACATTAAGAAGCTGAACGGCAACCACACTATTTAAACCAATACATTTGTATCAAACATTCTCCAGGCATGCTCTGCCAGTGCTTGCTGGAAGCCCCCCCCCCCCTTCTGTGCTGTTTCTTTACCAAGGAAGTGCAAAAGTGTTTCATTGCTGAACATTTACAAATACATAAATATTTTTTTCTACAAAAAAGTTGAGTGAATGTGGGGCAATCTGGGATGCCCCAAGGTTACTTGATAGGCTACCCCTGGAGTTTAAAACAGGTGGTTGGTTCACTTTAATAAATCCCTTTACTTAGGTAACCCCAGTCTTCAGCTCTTTGCTCCAGATTAGTTTTCACTCTGTGGAGGAAAGCTCTGCATAGGGTTAAGAACTCTCAATTAGGTTATATCACTGTTTGCCACCAGAGGGGGGCTTTAGGGGAGCAATTTACTATATACTTGGATTTTTTGATCCAATTTAAGGCCCTATTTTTTGCTGAATGTACTGAAGCATCTAATTGCCATTCAGACTGTGGGGGGCTAGATGAGTATATTTTTATCCTCTGCAGATGGCCTTCAAATTAGCCTCCTGTTTCCAGTGATCAGCTGGAGGTTGGGCCATACCTTCAAATGGTATCATAAAGTTTTGCATAGCATGATCGGAGACCGTATAATACTAACTTGATTAGTTCTGGAAGATCCTAGGAACCTACAAAGCAAAGTTCAAAGCCGCCAGAATTTGTCATGCCATGTGGATACGGTGTATGTGGATGTGACACAAGGATCTCCTGCTGGGGGGGGAAAATTAACTTCTTAGGGAATTGTTTGGTTTTCAAAACAAAAATTGGATATAGCTCTTAAAAAAGTCCCTTCAAAGTTTCCATTTTTTATTGTCATAGGAAATTCTCGCAGCGGAGGTCTTGTTTACATCTGATAATCAGAAATAGAACTTTTCCTGCCAACATGAAAATGGATATCTGTAAAGTGAGTAAAAGTAATTACAAAGGAAACACAAATTATCCGACTGCTTAAAGGGTCTGTACAGACCCCCTTTATTATTATTAATATTATTATTAATGTTTATTTGTATAGGGACATCATCTTCCATAGCGCTTTACAAGCTATCTTACCTTTTGCCCCTGCTGTTTTTCCATCCTACTCAGCATGCCTTCTCCATTTTGATATATGGATGTTAATCCCCTTTACCAGGGGTACTGAACCACTTACTGTAAAGGTCCATTTAAAGGCATCCACTGAGAGGTGCAGGTCCAGGCGAGGGCTGTCGCATGGGGTTGGATAGTTAGAAATCAACACAGATTTCCCAGACATAATTGGATTGAATAGAGTAAAGAGACCAAGAACCAAAGTTTGTAATTTCCCTGCAATGCCAATTCCTGCCTGTGCATTACTAACATATTGCAATGCTAGGTGCCAGGGAGCCATGACACTGGCAGGGAGACTAAGGGCCTTATTTATCAAGGAATAGCGACAGATAGCGACTGCCGGCTCCCCTCCACAATCACACATTTATCAATTCGATACTGCTTAGCGACTGAGATAGCGCCACCTAGCAACTCATTCATCATTATCCCAGCCTCATCCCACAGCGCCAGCGAACATCCTTGAACAGTGACAGGTATGACCTCTCGCTACCTGGCGCTCTCCAATGCATTTCAATGGCAGAATGTATTTTAATTAATAATTATTTTTTAATATATTTTTTTTTTTTACATTTCAAAAAAAAAATCTGTGAACACTTCTTCCTTTGAAAATGTATTTTTGGGGGATTTTTAAGAATTGATATTACAGGTCTGATTTTAAACTATTCAGGTTTGAATATTATTTCAAAATCATTCCATTTTTTTTTGGGTGGTTAGGGGGTTAAAAAACTACTTTTAACACATCGCCTACTGCGCTCTGGGATTTAAACATGCATTTCACAGCGCTAGGAATTTTTAAGGCTGATTTTTTAATGAATATGGTGGGTGCCGGTCGCTATGTCCAGTCGCTATCATGCGCTCCCATACAACAGCGAACCTGTCAAATAGCGACTCAGCATCTTGTATTCAACATTACGGCACACCGACTGAGTCGCTATCATCCACCGAACAATGGCCAAGCACAGCGACTACTAGCGGTCTCTGTCAAAATACCGCTACAGTCGCTCAACAGTCGCTATCTGTCGCTATTAATGAATCAGCCTCCCCGCGCTACATCGCCAATTAAGGGGGCAGCTCTGAGCACGGCAACACAGAAGCAAATGCAAGTGCAGGGCTGTCAGGGCAGGGGTCCGGAAATCTGGCACCGAGGTCCGCCAGTTGAGTATCACTGCTCTATACCCTTCAGCAGTGAACAGCAGTGGATGCTACAGGACTCAGTTTCAATACCCAAAGAGTTTTTTTCTAAACTGGATTAGGACGAAAGCACTGTGGGGGACAAAAGGTATATATGACATTTTCTCTGTACGTAAGCAATATGTCCCTGCAAATTTTCTACCACAAAGCCTTCAGGTTTTTTCTTTTGATTTTTCTAACAAGACCACATTTTGCTGTTTCTGTTTTATTTCCTAATAGATTTTGGTAGAGGATGGATGATTGGCACTGCAAGGAGGGTAGGTAAGTGGCACTGCAAGAAGAATAGGTGAGTGCCACTCTGAAGTTGGGAAAGTAGGTGCATGGCACTGCAGGGGGTGGGTGCAGGGAGTGATTGCAGGGCTGTTTTTAGGGGAGGGCAAGGAGGGCGATCACCCTGGGCGCCAAGACCACTGCTGGTGCCTTTATCCTAGCCATCCTGTTTTTGCAAGTGAGTCTGGACCACTGTGGTGCAGGTCATAAGACAGGTCCCTTATTCACCCTTATTGGGCTGAGGCATGGGGAGGGGGGCACTCACTGCTGCTATGGGGCACAGCAGAGGAGTAGCTAGGCTTTCTGGCACCCGGGGCAAAGATTCAAAATGGTGCCCTCCATCTGTTCTCAGGCCCTCCTTTGGTGCCCCCTGACCTGCTGCACCCGGGGCAAGTGCCCCCTTCTTCCCCCTAGCTACACCCCTGGGGCACAGCATGGCACATACTAGGATGGAACATGTGAGAAAGGGGGACGATTATTTTCACATTGAGCACAATTTTGCCTAGAAACTTCCCGGGTGGGTGAGTGGCACGTGATCGGCCCTAAGAGGAGGGGTTAAAGTGATACTGCAGGCAAAGGTAATTGTTACAATGTTGTGTTGGGCTACGTTTGCCACTGTGCTAAACTGTTTTCCATTTTTAAATTGAAACAGAAATGGCCAAGATATCCGGGTTTACAGGTTCAGACAATGACATTCTCTTTTTCATCCTATCCCCCAATTATCTCAGCAGAGCGGGACAGGATTGCTGGTGTAACGATGACCTTGCCTGCTGTATCACTTTAAGAGGACCTGGATAAGGGTGAGAGGAACATGATTTGCACTAGGAGTAAGAGGTGAGAGGAGCTGGAAGAGGAACACAACTGATAGAACCTGATGACTGGGAGCACCCCGGGGCAGGTCAGGCAGAAGCTGCCAGGAACAGCATCTGGGACCCCATTTGTTGGCCAAGTCCTGGATGTACTGCCCTGATGGCGGCCCTGAGAAGTATTATAGACTTAACAGGCTGGTAGTCCCAGGTTGGACTGGGGCACTTTGGGCCAACCAGAAGAAATCATTTTTGGGGCCTAACAGAGAAAACTATCCTTGTGGCCCACCAATTAGCTAAAACACAGTTCGATGTAATAATATAAAGTCTGATGTTTACTGAGAAAATAATAAATATAATCTACTGAATAAATTAACAACTCAGAGAACATCTCTTGTAATGCCATGATGGTGGCCCTAAGTATGGGGTCCACCAGAGGATTCTCTTCTGTTCTGGTGCGCCAGGCCCTGAATAACAGTAATTGAACCGGACCTTCAGCATCGTTTAATGAAAAGCCCAAACCTTTAAAAAACTATTCCCCATCATATAAATTTAATATATTTTACATTATTAGTCACTTTTATATTATATTATATTTTTTAATATTTTCATTATTCTTTCCCCCACTGGCCTGCAACTCTTTTGAGGATATGGGCGCCACCATCTTGCCTCAGGGGCATCACATATTAAGGAGAGGCGAATGGGGCAAAAGTACAGGGGGGCATGGTTATAGCTGTGCTCTGCACAGACAAAGCAGCGCTGGGGTCAGGAAAAGGACAGTAATCCCAGAATGCAGAGTGACACAGTCAGAAGGCACTTCCTGTTTGCAGACAGCCTGAAACACAAATGGACCGCCATCTTGGATGTTTAAAGGCTCATAAAATGCATTAGATGCAGGTAGGATGATATTTAATGTGAGCAATCTGTGTGTACCAAGTGAGGGAAGCATATAAGAGAGGCTCTTATTCAGGGTGAAGGTCCGCTTTAAGTACTTTTTGTTAGGAAATAACAAAACTTTCCAAGAGAATATGAAACTGCCGGCATGTTCAGTGATGTCACGTAGATGGGAATTTTGGTCAGGTATTTTTATTGTCCAACAAGTAAGGCTCATTTAGAGAATATTCCAGGCTGATGTTTATGAGCTCCCTCCCCGGCTTCTGGAAACAGTTTACGGAATCAATGTTCCATGTAGGATTAAACAGGATGTAGCCTACAGGACCTGCATTGCTTTAGCTGCAGACAGTTCTATATTTATCCACCATTATAGTCCCAGTCATTCACTGAAACAGATGTAATCTACAGAGATGCTTCGCGGCTCGGCATCACCCTCACCGGATAAATAGATGATGAAGGCGACGCAGACCTGGAGATGATCAGATTATGTGGGTTTTATGTTTGGCACCTAACTGACACTCAGCAGGATAAGCTAAGGAAGTGTTTCCCAGCCGGTAGGACATGTACTATTGATGGTATGCAAGATCTTATAAGGTATACAGGTATATAAGTCTGTGGGGTTGAGTTGATAAACTATCCCCTCGATTCAAAGAGCAAAAGTTAATTGATTTCGGATCGAGAATCGTAAGTTTGGGTGGGTGTTAGTCATTTTTTCCTGTTTTTTTGGCCATTTACGACTCGCACGAGCCTACGTACGAATGCGTATATGCTCTTACGATCAGCGGAAGTTCGTTCCTAAATTTTAGGATCAAAACGTAAAACTTAGGATCAAATCCTAAAACTTACGATCAAAACGTAAAACTTAGGTTAATTGGATGTGTTTAGGTGTGATTCAGAGAAACCTCTAAACGCGTTTTAAAAGAAAGCCACAGCCGACACCTTTTAGCAGCCGGATTGCTGTTCGTGAACAGGTTTTTTGGCTATGTGGAGGAGTCTGCGCGTCTTGTGCTCCAATGAACTGCATGTATCAGCATGGCCGAGGCCATAAATTGTATGGCAATGCATACCTGATTCATGTATGCCTTATAAAAGCATTTTAATGTGGACCTTAATTAGTCCTTTGCATGTTAACCTTTATTTTGCAATATATTTGCGTTAATTAAAGAAACTTATGTCCTTTGTTATTTATTTTAAAATTGAGGTCCTAGAATAATATTTTTAGATTTCATTTATTGGTGTAGTTGTTTACCTTTGCTTTGTTTAATTATTTAAGCACATCTTTGGTCAGATGCATCACACTTACTGAGGAGAGGAGAGCGGGATAAAGTGCAGGATGTGGGTTACTGCTGTATTTTGCACAGACACAGCAGAGCTGGGGGAATGGAAAGGTCAGAAATCCAAGAATCCAGAGCAACACAGTCACAAGGCCCTTTCTGTTTGCAGGCTGCCCGATAATACCTGAGCCGCCATCTTGGCTGTTTCTAGGCTCATAACATGCAGAAGTTGCTGGGTGTTTTTTAAGATTTGTGAGCAATCTGTATGTAGAGGGTGTGGGTAACCACACTAAAAATTTAAAGTTGTACCATTTGAAGCATAAATATTAAAATTAAATCCACAAGTAAAAAATGCAAGTTAAGTAAAAATTAAACAAAGTTAGATTTACTTATGCAAATGCATTCATTAATGGTTGGTTACTAAAAAATGAATGAAATAAAGAAAAATAAAAGACCAAATATTTAGAATGCACTTTAATGAGGTAAGTTTGTAGTGCGGAGCCGCAAGATCAGAAGGATTTACGTCCAGACAAAAAAGGAAAAAGGGCAAAACCAATGTTGCTACCTGAGAAATGAAACGGAAAATTCAGGATGGAAACTGACATAGGTCTGATTCCCGAACTGCCATACGAACGGACGTATATTTTACGATAGAAACGTATTTGCTTATTGAATCACTCGCAAGTTCATACGAACGCACGAGCGGACGTGAAAAATAGGATGATCGTGAGCCAAATCCAAGCTGTTACATGTTTCTTTGAATCAACCCATATATCTATGTGCATCTTGGACCTAATTTACCAAATGTCCCTCTTTCTCACCCTGAAAAGTTGGTAGGTATGCACATCTAGGATTTGGAGGAGGAAAATAAGATAAAAAATATTCTAAAACAAAGAGTGTGCTAAAATCCCCCCCCCCCCCAAAAAAAAATCTAAAAGGACATTTCAGAATCCCCCCAATCACCCCATAACATGTGTGTGCAAGAACTCCTCTAGTCCACTGTAACAGGCAGTGTGCAGAATCCTCCCCAAAACTTTATACAAGGCAGTGTGGCAGATCCCCCCCCCCAATCCCAAAAGCAAGCAGCATACAGAATCCCCCTCCCCAAAACATTATACAAGGCAGTGTGGCAGACCCCCCCCCCAATCCCAAATAGCAAGCAGCATACAGAATCCCCCTCCCCAAAACATTATACAAGGCAGTGTGGCAGATCCCCCCCAATCCCCAAAAACAAGCAGCATGTAGAATCCCCCCCTTCCCCTAATAACAGGCAGCATGCAGAACACCCCCAACCCACCCTATAACAGGGAGTGTGGCAGATCCACCCCCATGCCCAAATGCCACGAGGCAGTTAAAGTGGAACAACATACAGGAATGTCACTTTCCCGTGTGTTTTCCTCTCCCCAAATTGGTATGCCCTGCTGTGTGTACCCCCCAAGTCGCCCCGTTTCACTCACCGCTACCACAGCACAGACTCGGACGAGTGCGCTGATTGGCTAAGCAGCGCGCTGTCACACGGCTCTCTTCAGCGCCGCTGATGGCTAAGCCGCCTGGACGGCTAAGCAGCCAAGCGGTGCCCAGAGAAGTGCTAGAGGTGGCGAGGGCTCCAGGTGAGTTTTCCGAGGGGTTCCAGGGGGTTTCACACAGTGGGCCATCTCAATCTGGGATGCCCCAAGGACTGGAACTTGGAAGTTCCTCCTGATGTTGCTCTTTAAAACAGAGAAAAAAACATCTTACCTCAGTCACAATCCGCGATCCAGAAAAAAAAATGCCAATCTCTGTACGTGCTTACGTCACTCTGTGTGTACTTGAATGGGCAGGCACCCAAGCACATGCACACCAGCAAGTAAGCCGCCTATCTGTGCACTCTCAGTGCAGCTGCTGCACGCCACGGACATTGATGGATCAGTGTGGCCTGCTGCACTGCACATGCAGAGATTGTAGGCTTCTTCCAGATGGTGGGTCGTGGCTGAGAAAAGAACTGCATCAGTGACAGTGGGGGATTTGGTCTGCCACACTACCTGTTATATAATGGGTTGGGAGTGTATATTCGCCCCATAAGATGCAGGGGCATTTTGGGGAAAGAGAAGTGTGTCTTTTGGGGCAAAAAATATGGTCATCCGGCGGGGGGGGAGGGCATCCTGATGATGGAAGCCTGTGCCAATATATATATATATATATATATATATATATATATATTTATTTATTCATTTTTATTTAGAATGTTCAGATTACAACATCTCCCAATAGAGAGAGGAGCCACAAACACCAACACCCAAAAAATAAAACATGAATGCATTTAAAGTGGACTGTCACCCAGGGGTGATCGGCCCGGGAATCTATAAGATTCCCGGGCCGATCACCTCCCTCACCGCGGGACATCCGAGATCGGGATGTCCTGCGGTGAGGGACCCCCCCCAAAACCCCCAAAAAAGTACCTCATCGGCGGCGGCTCCCGCGCGCTCCTCTAGACGTGCCCGCGCCGGCCGTTTGTGAATGGCTGGCGCTGTCAGAGCAACGTGCGGGAGGCGGCGGGCGCACTGTCTTGTCCGCCGCTGTCACCCGCTTGTCCGTGGCTACGTGGGAGCGTGGTGAGGTGAGTTTTGGGGGCTTTCTGGGGGGTTTTACACAGCGGGGCACCCCTAATCGGGGTGCCCCCCTGAAGTGGACCAAAACCCAGGATAGTCAAAATCCTGGGTGTTGGTCCACTTTAAGGACAAATCGCCTGCTACTAGCTTTGTTTGTCTGTGGAGCAAGTGTTATAAGGCCAAAGAGGATTGAACCAATATCACTAATCATTAGAAGCATTGAGCCACGCCTCCCATACACGTTCAAATTTCTTTAGACATCCTCTGGCTTGATAAGTCATTTTATATTGTATTAATTTTCCATTTACCAGGCTTTTCCAGTTTGAAAGAGATGGTTTATTAGGATGTTTCCAATTTAGTCCCAATAGTTTCTTACTTCTACATTCCCTTATTCTGACCCCTGGATTGCAACACTGATGTACGGTAACTTTGGCAGTGTGGTGACCTCCAGTTACGTGTTGATCCTCTGTTGTCAACGTGCAGTAGCTCCATTCAGAGATCATGTGTCCATATGCAACTATCCTCCGATGTCCATTACCAGTTTTGCTTTTCTGCACTAGGCACAAGCTCTGCTTCTTTAAGATAAATATGACTTTAAATTTCCTTACACATATTTCTCTTACAAGCAGGAAACAATAATTCTGCTCCAATACCATGATGAAGCTCATCATTGCTCTGCACCCCCTCATGTGATTCCAGCAGACTGATATTGATGATCAGGAAAACAAACACTGGTAGATTAAATTGTCTACTTCAAGAACCATCACTTCCCAGATGCCGGCCAGCTGCTGGGACAATATGTCAAACAAATCAGCCTGGATTGGAGAATGGGTTAGTCTTCAGCAGGACAGGTTTAGGGCTCCCAGGTGTCGTATATTTTCCAGGACTGTCACGCTTTTCCAATCTTACATTTTTAGGACTGGAATGTCTATTTCTTCTACATCCCGGCAGAGCCTTGCTGACGTAGATGGAATGTAAAGTAGAAAGATATGGCCCACTTTTTTTTTACAGAGGAATAAAATTCATAATAGTAACATAAAAGAAAAAGAAGCGCTTTCCAATAACGGACAGTATTTGCACAGCACCCAATACAAGAAAAAATAGCATTACCCATCAATCCTTGCTGCAGGAGGAGTTATGCAAATCATCCCTTTATGTATCTGAGCAATTCAAGGCCCTTAGAAATGCTAAAGGGTGTAATGCCAAGGATTAGCTTTAAATTTACACATCCATCTAGCAGTGGATGTTTCTAGCTATATGGGGAGTTAGACTTGGTGAGTACCAAAACAAAGTATGCGGAGAAACCCATGTTAGGCTTAAAGTGGACCAACACCCACTGCTGATCGGCCTGGGAATCTATAAGATTCCCTGGCCCATCAGCTCCCTGCCCGCGGAGCACCCCAATCGGGGGTGCCCCGCTGTGTGAAACCCCCCAGGACCCCCAAAAATCCAACCTTTTCCTCGTTCCAACGGCGCATGCGCGGGCCGCCTCTCGCGCTTCCCTCTAGCAGGGCGCGCACCCGCGCCAGCCGTTTGTGAATGGCCGGCGCTTGCGCATGCGCCGTAGGAGTGGGGTGAGGTGAGTTTTTTGGGGCTTTTTTTGGGGGTGCCCCACGGAAGTGGACCAACACCCAGGATAGTGAAAATCCTGGGTGTTGGTCCACTTTAATATAGGGAGGCTGCAAGGAGTGATGGGTAATGCTATTTTTCCTTCCATTTTAGGAAAGTACCTCTTTTCCTTTACCTTTGAGTGGAGGGTTTTTGTTCTCTTTAGCCCCCTATATAATAAGCCTAACATGGGTCTCTCCACATATTGGCTTGTGACTATAATAACAACAAAGAAACATAGAAGATTGACAGGGAATTCATAATATATGGAAATTTTCCAGGCAAGTAAACATCCCAACAAACAGCCGAGTAGGATAGAGCAGGGAAGGCTCTACTATTTTCCTCTGCCACTGGAAACTCAAGATAATCCCCAAAACTGTACAGAAGAATAGACAGTCCAAAAACCATGCAAAATATCCTTTTGCATACCCACAGACGTAACAGCCACTTTCTTCCGTTCATCACCATTCCCGTTGGTCCTGTGGGATGAACGAATTATGCTGGAATTGTGAGAGAGAGAGAAAAAAAAAAAAGGAAAGCAAAAAAGGGGGAGGGTAAGGGGGCAATGAAAGAACCAGTTTGTTCAGCCAAATCCCAAAGGGCAGATCTGGCCCATGGAAGAGTAGGACAAGTCAGGGATCTATTCCAATAATGCCTCTGTAGCGCTGAGTTTATTTAAAAGATATCTATGGGAACCAGAGTTGGCAGAAGTTGTGAATTGTCCTTCTTGGAGTGCAAAATACCTTCCATCACCTCAATAAAATTAATTTGGCTGAACCATTCTCTGAGACCAGGAGCGTTTCGGGATTTCCAATGCCTTGGAAGCACCGACTTGGCTGCATTAATCAAATGCACAGTGAGTGATTTTTTTCATATTTAGGAAATGAGTAAGCCGTGAGGTGGAGCAAATAATGAGTTGCAGGCAGCTTCAGAGAAGACCCCAAGATGTGTTCAATACAATCATGTTCCCTCTAAAACCCCTTAATTACAGAGCACTCCCAGGGACCACTGCAGGAAATTAAACTAGGGATCCAATTAAAATCAAGAATTGGAGTGACCAACCTCTACCACACCAACAATTGCCCTAGGTAGACTGTTCAAAACATCCTGCAGGACTGTACACAGTTCTACAGCTGCTAATGTCTCTAGGGTTTGGCCATAGTAGGCTATATGTTTTGTTGTGTGATTCATTCTTTTTTTCACTGAATCATTTTGGGGCTGTTATCCAAAGCTCATTGGTGAGGCCACCACTAAACAGCAAGGCAGCATCAATCTGACCAAATAAAATCCAGGAACACAAAACTGTGTGTGGCTCCACTGTGGCCTACAGATAACTACACATTATTGCACCAATAGATGAACTTAATTTAGGGCCACCTATCTTTAGTGTGTAGCTCCTCTTTTTGGTCACACCTCAACTGTAAAGACCAGCTTCAATAGAATTTCTGGACTGTGGATGAATGCAAAGTGGCCCCTGTGGTTTCTACAAGCTCTGAGCTGAAAGGGGACCTTGTTGGTTTTGGGTCACTAGGGGCTTTGCAAGATATGGACAACTGGCCTTTTTTTCAGTTTTTGGGGGGCTTTGGTCTGTAGATGGTTTGCTGGATTTGCCCCACTAAGGCCTCGATTCAGTAAGAGTTGAAAAAATCTCATGGTAGTAAGGAATTAACTTTAGGAGAAAAAAGCCGAGAATTTCACTGTTGCTCATTCACCACATAGGAAGACAATGAAAGGCAATACCACTTTTAATTAAACTTTCTACTCCATTGTATACGGAAGTATAAAAGTGTCATCGATCTTTTATGGTAACAGTGGCAACAGTGACATTCTAATTTTTTTCACCTAAAGAGTTTCATCTCTTACTGAATCAAGGCCTAAAGTTTTTGCAAGGTTTGGACCAACAGGAGATTTGCTAGATATGGAGCACTTGATGTTTTGCTGAATTTGGTCTACAAGGGGTTTTACTGCATTTGGATCACTTCCAGGTTTTTCTGCATTTGGACCACTACAGGCTTTGGCAGATTGGGATCACCAGAGGTTTTACAGAGGGTAATTAGAGGCAAGATGCCTTAATTAAAGTGGACTAAAACTCAAAAAACTTGTGAAATACATTTGGCCAAAGCCCCTGCTGATACTCCCTTCTTCGGGTGTAGAACTAGAAATAGATATTTTCGCTTTTCGAATCACCCTAGAACACAGTTTTTTTGCAGTCCCTCTCTGTAAGATGGCAGGGGATCAGTCATTACATTGATGTGACAATGACATCATTGCCATACACTAACAGTGGCAGTGAATGGAGGAGGCGAGGCTTTACAACTAAAACAAGGGCCAATATCTGGGATTAGAATGAAGCATGAGCACTAAAAATTGGCAAAATGTGGGGGCAATCAGGAGAGCGAACCTAACAAAACCCACCTTAAATAAGTTCCTGACAGGTAGCCTGGGGTCCCCAAGGGAGAAGGTTGAAGCTAAATGGCAGTCCCTAGACCCAATGTTGGACCAGGACAATTTGGAGAAAATAATGGACAACTTACATTAGTCCGTAATGGAGGCTAAGTATAGATTAATCCAAACGTAATAGATTTATAAAGCTTACATTACGCTGGTTCGCTTGCATAGGATGGGGCTAATGGATAGTGAGTTGTGTCCGAGATGTGGGAGAGATAGAGCCATGTGGGTACATATGACATGGTTGTGTGGGGTGTTGGAACGCTTATGGGGGGAAGTGGTAGAACTTGTGAGTAAAGTGATGGGATTCCGGGTCCATGGGTCAATTGTGCTGTGCCTCCTGGGGGTGGTGGAGCCACTCTCAGAGATGAGGGTGAGGGGGCTTTATTGAGGCTACTATTCTTTTACGCCAGGAAGTGTATTTTTTTAACTTGGAAACAAGCTGCTAAACCTTCAGTGCAAGCCTGGAAGAATTTGATTAATCAGCTCCCCCTGTACAAACTAACATATGCTGTACGGGGAGTCCCAGATAAGTTTGTTAAGGTCTGGGATCCTTGGTTGCAATGCTTGGAGTCGGCCTCAGAAGATGAGTGAGTGAGGGTGGAAGGTGCGGCCAGTGGCTCTCACTTTTGCTTTACCCATAGGGTGCCTCGGAATTATGTGGTAAGAGCCTTAGTCCTGTTCCAGGTGTTGGCCGGGGATTATGGGATCCTCCTTGATCTCATCACCAGCCCCCCCCCCACGTCAGTCATTGTATTTCCTATTGGCTATCATGGTAATGACTGAGCCCCGAGGGTGTGAATGGGTGTCCCTGTCGTCAGGATGTATTTGTAGTTGGATTTGCTGTTATGTTTTCAAAATAAAAACTTAAAAAAAAAAATTGGCAAAACGTAGTCTTCATGGGGGGAGGAATTCAGGGGATATTAGTTAAAAATGTGGGCTTTGGTCTGCTTTAAGTAAAAGAGATTATACTGGGAGGCTGATTCATTAATAGCGGCAGGTAGCGACAGTTGAGCGACTGTAGCAGCATTTTCAGAGCGCCCGCTAGTAGTCGCTGTGCTTGGCCGTTGTTTGGTTGTTGATAGCGACTCAGTCGGTTTGCCGTAATGTTGAATATTGGGTGAGGAGTCGCTATTTGACCGATTCCGCGCTGTATGGGAGCGCATGATAGCGACTGGCCCTAGCGACCGGCTCCCACCATATTCATTAAAAAATCACGCTCCAAAAATTCTCGCGCTGTAAAATGCATGTTTAATCCCCAGAGCGCTGGCGGCGATGGGTTAAAAGTAGTTTTTTAACCACCAAACAACCATATTTTTGGAAACCAAAAAAAACAAGTTTTTAAAATAATTTTGTAATATGAATACATTAATATCAGACCTGTAATATCAATTGTGTAAAATTGTTTTTATTATTTTTTTTACCTTAAAAAAATTATCTAAAATGGCAGAAGTGGTCACAGAATTTTTCACATTTAAAAAAAAAAAAAAATTCATAACAATTAATTATGAATATTTAAAGATTGTTCCGTTGAAATGCATTGGAGAGCGCCAGGTAGCGAGAGGTCATACCTGACGCTGTTCAAGGTCGGACGCTGGCGCTGTGGGCTGAGGCTGGAATAATGATGAATGAGTGGCTATATGGCGCTATCTCAGTCGCTAAGCAGGATTGGCTTGATAAATGTGTGATTGTGGTGGGGAGCCGGCGTTCTCGTGGCGGGGCCCGTCATTACCGGCCGCTCACCAGTCGCTACCTGTCGCTATTCCATCATAAATAAGGGCCAAAACCAGGAAGCACATGCAAATGTTTGTGTTATATGGGAAAAGTATGAATGCTAGAACAGGTGTTGGGGGTAAAGATCCAGGTTGTAAGTCCGCACTATGTTTTTCCCTCCACTATAACCCCAAGAACCATGACTGGCTGTCCTGGCCGCCCCCACCCTCATTATGGCTGCAGTTTTAGGTCTATGAGTGCACTGCTTTAGCCCTCTAGCAGAGTCTAGTGTTGCAATCCTTCCCTGAACAACCTGGCGACAGAACCTTTGTGGGCTAGATTTCTGAGAAAATGCTTTAGTGTAAATATCTTGGAAATGAAAAGCCTGAAGAGTGAAAGGGAAAAAAAAGTCCCTAAATCTGGAGCAATAAAATACCGGCGTGCTCGCACTTCATGAGTCATCTCATTGAGCGAGGCCAAGAGAATGCCTCGACTTTTTTATTAATCTCCATCCAACTTCTGCCACAAGCTGGATCTCAAACTTTACCGAAAAATCAGAGAAGAAAAAAAACACAGACTGTTTATTGCAGCGGTTTTAATAAGTATTTTCTTTATAAATGGCATGTCAAGAGCTGGCTTTTATAGGTCTTTAAATTGCAATTGGTAAGTGGCTTGGGCCCAGCTGATATCAATAAGTAGATGTGAGGGTGTGTGTTTTTTTGTTCTCTAGTTAGGCTGTTGTCTGAAAATAGCATCAAAGTATGGCTTCGATTATTGGAAATGCCTGGAGCGGCATCACAGCCGTGTTCTGACGGGAAAGCTGTTTTCTGAGAAGTCAAAAGTCAGTGATATTGTCCAGCCAGCCCTGCGGGAGGTCAGGGGTCACCCTCTGCCTAAGGAATATCAGATGGATGTGTTTGTGTTCTCTTATTGGAGGCAGAGTGAAGAACAGATCCTGTTTCATGCATCATAAAACCTATTAGCAGAGCTTTTTTGTTATACCCTCCAGGTGGTTTTACTGTAAGACCTTTTTGGAAACTTTTTTTAAAGCACTGATGAAGATGGAAAAACAGTTCTGCAACAGTTTTTTGGTTAAAGTGGACCAACACCCTCCCCCTCTATAAGATTCCCGGACCGATCAGCTCCCTGACTGCGGGGCACCCCGATCGCTGTGTGAAACCCCCCCAGATCCCCGAAAATCCTACCTGATCCTCATTCCAGCGGCGCATGCGCGGGCCGCCGCCGCCTCCCGCACTTCCCTCTAGCAGGGCGCGCACTCTCGCCGGCCGTTTGTGAATGGCTGGTGCGGGCACGCTTCCTGTAAGATGGACGCGCGGGAGGCGGCGGCCCGCGCTCAGCTTGTCCGGCGCTGCCTCTCCTTGTCCGGCGGCGGCGATTGGACAAGCGAGTCACGTGGGAGCAGGGTCAGGTGAGTTTTCGGGGCTTTCTGGGGGGTTTCACACACCTCACGATCGGGGTGCCCCGCGGAAGTGGACCAATACCTAGGATAGTCAAAATCCTGGGTGTTGGTCCACTTTAAGGAACATTAATGAGTATCTGTGGTCAAAGACCGGCTCCAGGTGTATGCGGGCCCTTGGGCAATAGAGTCTCAATGGGCCCCTTGCAGTGTGGTATAACACTCCGTACATACATGTATGGTGAATATTTCCAAAGAATAGACAGAGTTATAAGAAAGAGAAAAAGGGAAAAACACAGCGCTACATCACAAACAATTTCTCAAATGCAATAATCTTAGTGATGCTCAAACGTGCAAAAAATACTATCCACTCTACCAGTATAGTTGTACAAAATATTACAAATAAAACACAGAGCAAAATAAATTATTCCTTTTTTTCTTTTTCCAAAACAGTCCTTTTGATTGTAACAATCAACAAAAAATCCCACAGTGTGTGTGATGAAAATGAGAGAAAACGTGCTTCAAATCCTCCACCATCCAAAATAAGCGCTTACCAGATGTAACTAGGAAACAGGCATTTAGGGCGATTTATAGCCTCAAGCTCTCCAATTGATGTGCTGGTCACAGTTCCTCTATTAAAGAGTTGTATGCATCCTTTTGATTTGTATAACAGGGGTAATATATCCCTCAGGAAATCATATGAGGAAGTAAACAAAAAGAGGAATCTAGTGCAACTCTGTATGAACTTTTAGGTAATTTAATAAAGAGATAAAAAATGCACTCACAATGCAGATGTCACAAGTAAGCGTAATCAAAACTCCAAGATACAAACTGCGCAGAAGATTTTGCTTTTCTCAGAGTCTGATATATAAAAGCCGATAGCTATCCTCTTGCTAAAAGATGTGCTTAAAAACAAACCATATCCCGGCCTGACGCGTTTCGTTGCCACTGCAACTTCGTTAAAGTTGCAGTGGCAACGAAACGCGTCAGGCCGGGATATGGTTTGTTTTTAAGCACATCTTTTAGCAAGAGGATAGCTATCGGCTTTTATATATCAGACTCTGAGAAAAGCAAAATCTTCTGCGCAGTTTGTATCTTGGAGTTTTGATTACGCTTACTTGTGACATCTGCATTGTGAGTGCATTTTTTATCTCTTTATTAAATTACCTAAAAGTTCATACAGAGTTGCACTAGATTCCTCTTTTTGTTTACTTCCTCATATGATTTCCTGAGGGATATATTACCCCTGTTATACAAATCAAAAGGATGCATACAACTCTTTAATAGAGGAACTGTGACCAGCACATCAATTGGAGAGCTTGAGGCTATAAATCGCCCTAAATGCCTGTTTCCTAGTTACATCTGGTAAGCGCTTATTTTGGATGGTGGAGGATTTGAAGCACGTTTTCTCTCATTTTCATCACACACACTGTGGGATTTTTTGTTGATTGTTACAATCAAAAGGACTGTTTTGGAAAAAGAAAAAAAGGAATAATTTATTTTGCTCTGTGTTTTATTTGTAATATAGAGTTATAAGAAAATCTGAAAGGACGCACACCACACTAACTGGATTCCAATTGCCAAATGAAAGTTAAAAGATTAAAACATCATACACCATAATCAATACAGATCAGGAACAATAATAATGACATTGCACAAAAAGGATACATGTATGCCAAATTCAGTGTAGTATATACTGATCATAATCCTCAGGAGAGTAGTACACCTCTATGGAAGGGATAAATGTAAATGATCAGTAACTACTATAAATGATACTATAATCTACCATACAATGGCCTTGATTCAATAAAGGTAGAAAAAAATTCTCATGGTAGTAAAAGATTCAATTCATGAGAAAAAAGCCTGAGAATTTCACTGTTGTTGAATCACTAGAAAAAAAGACAATGAAAGTCAATGGCAGCTTTTTTACGCTTGAGAAAAGTAGAGAAATATTTACTCCTTTCTACACTGTAGTAAAAGCTGCCATCGACTTTCATTGTCTTTTTTTCTAGTGATTCAGTAACAGTGAAATTCTCAGGCTTTTTACTCATGAATTGAATTTTTTACTACCATGAGAATTTTTTTCTACCTTTATTGAATCGAGGCCAATGAATGATAAATACATGTATCCTTTTTGTGCAATGTCATTATTATTGTCGATATCTGTAATGATTATGGTGTATGATGTTTTAATACACTTTCATTTGGCAATTATAATCCAGTTAGGCCCTTATTTCTGAAGGAATAGCGTCAGGTAGCGACTGGTGAGCGGCCGGTAATGACGGGCCCCGCCACGAGAACGCCGGCTCCCCACCACAATCACACATTTATCAAGCCAATCCTGCTTAGCTACTGAGATAGCGCCATATAGCGACTCATTCATCATTATTCCAGCCTCAGCCCACAGAGCCAGCGTCCGACCTTGAACAGCGACAGGTATGACCTCTCGCTACCTGGCGCTCTCCAATGCATTTCAATGGGACAATCTTTAAATATTAATAATTAATTGTTATTAATGTTTTTTTTTTGTTTTTTTTAAATGTGAAAAATTCTGTCACCACTTCTGCCATGTTAGATATTTTTTTAAGGAAAAAAAAATGTGTACAGAATTGATATTACAGATATTACTGATATTAATGTATTCATATTACCGTATATACTCGAGTATAAGCCGAGTTTTTCAGCCCACTTTTTGGGCTGAAAAAAGCCGCCTCGGCTTATACTCGAGTCAGTGAAAGGAAAAGTGCCGGCACTTTAACAAATGAAGAGGGCCGTCCCGGCGATGTCACAGGCCAGCCTGTCTCCTTACCTAGGCCCCCCGCCTCCCGCCTGTCAGCCAATCAATGTCGCCGACAGCAGCTCATCCCCATCATCCCGCCACCTTCCATACAGCAGCTGCCCCTCCTGTGCCCGGATATTTGCCTCACCTGTAGCAGCAGAACACGGTTGCCAGCAGGCTAAAGCTTCATCTCGCCTCAGGCCAGAGAGTGCACAATGACAGAGTGTGTGCCTCAGGTACGGCTTGTCATTTTTAATAATACGCCTCACCTTACTTCAGGACCACCACCTTCTCCGCCTGTCGGAACGCCCGTCACCGGGAACCTTTCCTTTGGTGAGAACGAGCCCTCCCTGCGGCCGGACTTCCGGGTAAGTAGCGCGCGTTCCCGGAAGACGCTCCCGGTTGCTGAGCAGCTGGCTCTGGCTACCTCCAGCGACGCCCGATACCCGCCCGAGCACATAATCGACGGGTGAGCCGGGGTACTGTCTGTCTGTGTGTGTTACACCTCTATCACCAGCACAGTAACAAGGAGGAAAGAATAGGCAGCAGGTTTCCATGATAACAGCCTCCTTTCCTCTCTGTGTAACTTCCTTCGTCCTGTGTACATCTGCCTTTCCTGCCCTCTCCTCCTGGATGGAGGTGGAAGCTTTTCTCCTGGTCCTTAGGGATGGACTGGCCACAGGGAGACCCGGGAGAATTCTCAGTGGGCTGCACTGCTTTGGAGCCAGTTTGCTTACTGTTTTTTTCACCCCAGTCCAATTCCTGCCTCCCTAGTCTCCCTCCTAGCTCCCCTGTACCTGGCCCATGTGCCCCCAATGCATCATGGCTGTGGTCCAGGGGGCATGCCCACCTCTGCCACATTATCCATCTGTACTATAAAAAAGCTGTCTGCTATATGCACACCCTGTAAATGACCTATCCATGCAATGCTTAGCCGCAGCATAGCAGCTGGAGATTGTTGACACTCCTCAGTATTGTGTGAGAGCATCCTAAATTGGGATGCCCCAGAATTAGGAAATAGAAACTAAAAGCCATTATCATTCCTGTAAGTGCTTAAAGTGGACCAAAACCCACATCAATCAGCCCTGGAATCTATAAAATCAGGATGCCTCGCTGTGTGAAACCCACCCTAGGCTTATACTCGAGTCAATAACTTTTTCCGTTTTTTTGTGGTAAAATTAGGTGCCTCGGCTTATATTCGGGTCGACCTATACTCGAGTATATACGGTACTAAACTATTTAAAAAAATTGTTTTTTTGGGTTTCCAAAAATATGGTTGTTTGGGGGTTAAAAAACTACTTTTAACCCATCGCCGCCAGCGCTCTGGGGTTTAAACATGCATTTTACAGCGCGAGAATTTTTTGAGCGTGATTTTTTGATGAATGTGGTGGGAGCCGGTCGCTATGGGCATTCGGTATCATGCGCTCCCATACAGCGCGGAACCGGTCAAATAGCGACTTCTCACCCAATATTTAACATTACGGCAAACCGACTGAGTCGCTGTCAACAACCAAACAATGGCCAAGCACAGCGACTACTAGCGAGCGCTCTGAAAATGCCGCTACAGTCGCTCAACTGTCGCTACCTGCCGCTATTAATGAATCGGCCTCCCAGTGTGGTGTGCGTCCTTTCAGATTTTCTTATAACTATAGTGCTTTAGGGGACTGTGGTGAAAACGGTCCTTGAAAGAAGAGCACCCACCCCTCCTTTTTATCTCCATTTAGGTGTGCTAGTACCAGAATTAATTTTATTTTCCAAAGAATAGACAGAAAAAATAATAGACAGAATGAAATAAAGAACAAAAAAATTAGAAGGAATGACGGAAAAAAATGAAAGCAGGAAAGACTGAAAAAGAATGATAAAAAGAAAGAATAGATGGAAAGAAATAAAGTCATATAAAAAAGGAAAGACACAAAAAATGAAACCGTAGAATAAAGGACAGAAACTGAGAGGCCGATTCATTAATAGCGGCAGGTAGCGACAGTTGAGCGACTGTAGCGGCATTTTCAGAGCGCCCGCTAGTAGTCTCTGTGCTTGGCCGTTGTTCGGTAGTTGATAGCGACTCAGTCGGTTTGCCGTAATGTTGAATATTAGGTGAGGAGTCGCTATTTGACAGGTTCCGCGCTGTATGGGAGCGCATGATAGCGACTGGCCCTAGCGACCGGCTCCCACCATATTCATTAAAAAATCACGCTCAAAAAATTCTCGCGCTGTGAAATGCTTGTTTAAACCCCAGAGCGCTGGAGGCGATGGGTTAAAAGTAGTTTTTTAACCCCCAAAAAACCATATTTTTGGAAACAAAAAAAAAAAAAAAATTTAAATAATTTAGTAATATGAAATACATTAATATCAGACCTGTAATATCAATTCTGTACAATTTTTTTTTTTTTATTTTTTTCCCTTAAAAACATTTTCTGAAATCGCTGAAGTGGTCACAGAATTTTTCACATTTAAAAAAAAAAAAAAAAAAACATTAATAACAATTAATTATGAATATTTAAAGATTGTTCCATTGAAATGCATTGGAGAGCGCCAGGTAGCGAGAGGTCATACCTGTCACTGTTCAAGGTCGGACGCTGGCGCTGTGGGCTGAGGCTGGAATAATGATGAATGAGTGGCTATCTGGCGCTATCTCAGTCACTAAGCAGGATTGGCTTGATAAATGTGTGATTGTGGTGGGGAGCCGGCGTTCTCGTGGCGGGGCCCGTCATTACCGGCCGCTCACCAGTCGCTACCTGTCGCTATTCCTTCATAAATAAGGGCCAAAGATAATAAATGACATACCAAACCAGGGAAGAAAGAGAGAACAAAAGAAAGGATAGATGGCACAAAAGAAAGTAAAGAATAGAAGGAAAAAAAGCAAGACAAAAAACAAACAAAAAAGACTAGAAGGACTGACAGGCTCTCCCAATGGCCAATCTGCCCCTGGCCCTGTGGCCTCTATAGGGGCTGCCCAGGGTAGAGGGAATGAGGTGGGCCCTTCCAATGTGCAGGGGCCCTCGGCACCTCCCCAGGTACGCCCAGTGCTGACGCCCGCTCTGTCTGTGGTGCAGTTTAGATCTGTTTTCATCTTTGATCATAAAAGTTGTTTTATTTTGTTGAGGAATGTGTTTAGGTGATGGAGGAGGGTCTGCTGGGAGATAAGGACACACAAATCATAATAAGAGGCTACAGTGTGGAGGATCAGAGGAGCTTTGTAGCAGAATAGCGGTGTATAGAGGCAAACTGGCTTATGGGCTCAAACTGGGCCTTCACCCTGAATAAGAGTCTATCTTATATGTTTCCCACACCCTGTACATACAGATTGCTCACATTAATCCGGACCTTCACCCTGAATAAGAGTCTATCTTATATGTTTCCCACACCCTGTACATACAGATTGCTCACATTAAAAATCACCCTACCTGCATGTTATGAGCCTTTAAATAAGATAGCGGCCCATGAAATATCAGGCTACATGCAAACAGGAAGTGTCCTCTGACTGTGCCGCTCTGCATTCTGGGATTGCTGACCTTTTCCTGACCCCAGCTCTGCTCTGTCTGTGCAAAGCACAGCTATAACCCCGCCCCCTGAAGGTTTCCCCCCTCCTCCTATCCTCAGTATGTGATGCTTCTGAGGCAAGATGGCGGCTTCCGTATCCTTGAGTCCTAAACACAGTTACAGCCCAGTGGGGGAAAGAATAATAAGTAAGCGACTTAAATCTTAAAATATATTAATTTTAGATGCTGGGGAATAGTTTTTTAAGATTTTGGGCTTTTCATTAAATGATGCTGAAGGTCCGGTTTAAAGGGACAGTCAAAGAAATGTCAATACAAAGGCAGCAAGCCACTCCCCTGATGCCTGTTCCATATGCCTCTCCTCCATTTTCTGCAGAACAATCCAGAAGCCGTAGCAGAGCCCCAAAGTTTGCCTCCTTTTATTATTATTATCCCTCAATGACCAGATACAATACTGGCCTAACAGCTACAATGTCCCTTTGAGCTCTAAATGCAAGTGAGCATAGCAAGCCACAGTGGTCCCGCAGCTGTCTCTGATAGGAACTGTGAGCCCAAATTTGCTAAGAAAACCTTGGTGGACGTCAGGGGCCCCAGTGCTATAGCCTCAGCGTCATAGCTGTGTGTGTGTGGGGGGGGGGGGGCATATCCGCCTCTGCTACATTATCTACCGCTAAAGCCTTAAAGGGCCAGTCCCCTCCCCCCACCCTGCCACCCTCCTCTAGTACTGAAGCAGGACGGGGGCTACATAAATAAAAGGCACTTACCTTGCTTGCAATCCAGGGCTGATCATTGGGCGATTCCAGCTCTGGGTGCCGTCATCTTTGCTTCGGCTTCTCCTGCCCGTCCGTCACTTGAATGTGTGGGCAGGAACGTGTGCAGTGTGGGTGACAGTCTCTTTGAGGCAGGCCACTTTGCATAACAAACAAGGGTAAGTGGTGCCAATGACAGTTCTGACTTGGCATATGCTGCTGGTGGGGGGGGGGGGGATTAGGACGCTCATGCCCACTCAACGGGCGATCATGAAGGTGCACAACCACCAACTTTATACGAGCACCGAGGAGGAGGCTGGGAAGAAAAAAGCTTACAGCAAGATCCAATATGGCCGCGTCTATCAGCAAGTGGCTGCATACAGTGGAGGGAGGGGGTCAAATTTGGTGATCTGGGCAGGGCCGGATTATGTGGGGGGGCGTAAGGGGCACGAACCCCAGGGCCTCCACCAACCTTTGGGTTAAGGTCTGGTCCCAGGAGGCTTTTCAGCCTTTGGTCGGACAGGCCGCAGGGTCAGCAACAAAGCTATAGGCGGCAGGGGCAGGGGACTGGGCAAGCCTTTTTTTTTTTTTTTGCAAACCTGCAGCCACCAAAGGGCAGGACGGAAAGTCTAGAGCAGCAAAGCCGCCATCAGCAACATGACTGTGCTAGCGTTCCATACGTCTTCAGCTAACACCAACCCACCCACACTCCCAAAATAAAGGAGCCAGACAACCACTTCTTCGGAAATTGATGGAATTTTAATTGGCCACAGCCTCAACATAAAACAATAACAAATAACAATTAACGATGCACTCCCGATCTCCCCGATCCAGGTCTGAGATTCCAACACACCCTACCTACCAACAGAAGGGAAGGGGAGGCGGCCCGAAGGCTCACCAACCTCCCGGAATCTGAAACAGAAGCCAATTCGTGAGCCCGGCCGCATCCCTCCTAGGCCTGGTAGCTCAATGGGGCTAACTGCCAAGATCCACCTTAACCCCTTCCCTTAGTCCCTCCCCTCCCCTTAAACTCAGTCACCTATCCTCCTGGCCCGTTTCCGCCGAAACAGCCGCTTCCTTGTAACCTACCCCCACTTTCCGTGCCATCTCAGACCCGAACCGAGCAGAGGAGACCGCCAAAGCTGTGACAAATAAATAACAGTAAGAATAATTTTACAACAATCCCCCGATACAAACGCATTGACACATATGCCCGATAAATTCCCCACAAATTATACATAAAAAACCACTACTTGTACCCTGTTAACTGAACAAATGTCAATAAATATATAAAACAATTTTTTTTATACATATTAAAATGTAAATATGTTTTTTTTTTTTTTACATATATATTAAAGTGTAAATATGATTTTTTTTTTTAATAAATATATATATATATATATATATATATGTACATACATACAACATAATACAACCTGTCCCGACCAAACCGCCCCAAAACCAACCAGCTACTGCTGCGACCAATCGACCGTTCCATCACCCCCAATAAAGGGCGGGCGGGTGGGAAAGCACGTTCCAGCGAAGAGATCAGGGGCCAAAGAGGAAGAGGAGGGGGGGACCTGCCCCTATATACTCCCCCCCTCCCTCCCCTGAGGTCACTTCCCCCGATCTCTTCCCCCAATCCCAAGGCTGGTCAGCTTCCAACAGGAAGCGCAGGCCAGTCATGGGGCTGCCAGCCCTAAAAGGGCCGGTGCCCTTCTCTACAGTGATGGGTGCAGAGCTGTCACTGCACATAAGCCACCAAGCACAGCCGCTGGCAGCTCAATGCAGGGAACTGTTTTCTGCTGGACCAGCCGGGTGACTACACTACCCCCCACCCAGAATGGCAAAGCAGGAGTTCCCGAGCAACAGGCACCCACACAAGGGGGGCACAAGGGACCCGATCTGATGTTCCAGTAAGTAGGCGGGTGCCAGACAACCACCAATCAGTTACTTGGCTGGACTATTGTTTTAAAGGAGAATAAATACTGTATCTGGGGCCTCCACCAGATTTTGTGCCCAGGGGCACACTTAATCCGGCCCTGGATCTGGGTCATGGGTGTTAGTCCAGTTTAAGGGTTACCATGTCTATGCCTACTCTGATCTGTCTCTGCAGGACACGTTTTGACTGGCCGAGAAGCACACTGTGGGTGGGCTCAGCAGTGATATCATGGGGGTTAATTAAATCCCAGGCTGATTTTTGGCCACAGTTCACCATTGGAGGATGGCCTATGGTATTTAGCTGTGCCTAATAACTGCCCATATCCTGTGCTTATCTCTTTGCCTGCCTGTCATTGTTACACTAAAAGATCAAATCTGTCTCTTTTTGCCAGGCCCTAGCCCCATTTTATACTTACAAGGAATTACATAGAAACATAGAAGGTTGAAGGCAGAAGGAGACCATACGGTCCATCTAGTCTGCCCTTATGTGTATACTGTATGTACTCTTTATCTTAGGATAGATGTGTGCTTATCCCAGGAATGTTTAAATTCACTAACTGACGATTTTTCAACTACCTCTGCTGGAAGTTTGTTCCAAGCATCTACTACTCTTTCTGTAAAATAATATTTTCTAACATTGCTCCTGATCTTCCCCCGGACTAGCTTCAGGTTGGGCCCCCTTGTTCTATCATTAAGTTTCTTCGTAAAAACACTTCTGTCCTGAACCTTGTTTAATCCTTTAACATATTTAAAGGTCTCAATCATGTCCCCTCTCTCCCTTCTTTCCTCCAGACTGTACAAATTAAGTTCTTTAATCTCTCCTGAGTTTTAAGTTAAAGTTCTTCTACCATGTTTGTTGCTCACCTTTGGACTCGTTCTATTTGATTTCTATTTCTATTCTTTTTGCAGGTGAGGTCTCCAGAACTGCACACAGTATTCTAGCTGTGGCCTCACCAGGGCTCTATACAGCGGCATCACAGCCTCCCTCTTCCTACTGGTGATGCCTCGAGCTATGCAGCCGAGCCTCCTGCTTGCTTTTCCCACTGCCTGGCTACACTGTCCACTCATCTTGCAGCTATCAGTAATCAGTGTCCCTAAATCTCTCTCCTCCGAGGTCCTGGATAACACAGTGCTGCCCATACGGTGCTCAGAGCAGGGATTCCTTCTACCCAAGTGCATGAATTTACTGAAGGAGAGAGCAAGTGTAATTTGGTAGGGAGATAGTGTAACAAGGTAAAGATGACAGGCAAGGAACTACAGACAGGAGGGGTGAGGGTGGATAAGGGTGCCAAATATTCAGCAGTATAGTTGAAATTACATGTAGGAATTTCCCCAGACACACCTACCCTAAAACTTTTACTTCAAAATCTCCAGTATGTTTTTAAAATGGACTGGACAGAAGCAACACCTGCTAAAGAACCAAACACCGGAACTTTAATTAATACTTTTAATTCTTTGGCCTCGATTCAATAAAGGTAGAAAAAAATTCTCATGGTAGTAAAAGATTCAATTCATGAGAAAAAAGCCTGAGAATTTCACTGTAGCTGAATCACCAGAAAAAAAGACAATGTAAGTCAATGGCACTTTTTTACTCCTAAAAGGCCGATTCATTAATAGCGGCAGGTAGCGACAGTTGAGCGATTGTAGCAGCATTTTCAGAGCACCCGCTAGTAGTCGCTGTGCTTGGCCGTTGTTTGGTAGTTGATAGCGACTCAGTCGGTTTGCCGTAATGTTGAATATTGGCTGAGGAGTCGCTATTTGACAGGTTCCGCGCTGTATGGGAGCGCATGATAGCGACCGGCTCCCACCATATTCATTAAAAAATCACGCTCAAAAAATTCTCGCGCTGTAAAATGCATGTCTAAACCCCAGAGCGCTGGAGGCGATGGGTTAAAAGTTTTTTAACCCCCAAACCACCATATTTTTGGAAACCAAAAAAAAACAAGTTTTTAAAATAATTTAGTAATATGAATACATTAATATCAGACCTGTAATATCAATTCTGTACAATTTGTTTTGTATTTTTTTTCCCTTAAAAAAATTATCTAAAATGGCAGAAGTGGTGACAGAATTTTTCACATTTAAAAAAAAAAAAAAAAATTAATAACAATGAATTATTAATATTTAAAGATTGTTCCATTGAAATGCATTGGAGAGCGCCAGGTAGCGAGACGTCATACCTGTCGCTGTTCAAGGTCGCTCGTTGGCGCTGTGGGCTGAGGCTGGAATAATGATGAATGAGTCGCTATATGGCGCTATCTCAGTCGCTAAGCAGAATTGGCTTGATAAATGTGTGATTGTGGTGGGGAGCCGGCGTTCTCGTGGCGGGGCCCGTCATTACCGGCCGCTCACCAGTCGCTACCTGTCGCTATTCCTTCATAAATAAGGGCCTCAGAAAACTGTTTACTCCTTTCTACACTGTAGTTAAAGCTGCCATTGACTTTCATTGAATTTTTATCTAGTGATTCAGTAACAGTGACATTCTCAGGCTTTTTTTCTCATGAATTGAAATTTTTTCTACCTTTATTGAATCGAGGCCTTTAACAGTAAAAGTGAAACATTTGGTCACACAGGCTAAGCAGGGCTTCACAGAATGACCCTCCCATCAGTCTATAGCATGTATATAATTGATTATGCAGAGTGACTTTGACATATGATCTGGCAATTGAAAAGCAGGGTGTTAAATCTAGGTTGTTCTTCAGCCGTGCAGGAAACATGGGTGTTGTCTACTTGTCTCTGACACTTATTGTAATATGCATTAAAATGTAAATGTGCACATTATCTCTATGAAACTCATTCGGCCATATTTTATGTTAAATAAAATATTTTAATGGTCCCTATACTTATGGCCTCTACTTGCTGAAGAGCCTCAACATTTGTTACATCCTGAAGTCACTCCAAAAGAGACAGGGAGGCTGATTCATCATTAGCGGCAGGTAGCGACAGATGAGCGTCTGTAGCAGGCATTTTCAGAGCGCCCGCTAGTAGTCGCAGTGCTCGGCAGTGGGTCGCTAGTTTATAGCGAATCAGTCGCTGTTCAGTAATGTTGAATACATTGTGAGGAGTCGCTATTTGACCAGTACAGCGCTGTATGGGAGCGCATGTTAGCGACTGCTCATAGCGACCGACTCACACCATATTCAGCAAAAAAAACAGCCTCACAAATCTCTGGCGCTGAAAAATAGTTGTTTGAAGCCCAGAGCGCAGGAGGCGGTGTGTTTAAAGTGTGTTTTCAAGCATCTATCAACTGGTAACAAAGCGAAAACATATGGAATTACATTGTATGAACACTTTAATGCCAGACCTGTAATGTCATTTCTGAGGAAATATATAAAAAAATGAAAAAAATTATGAAAAAACTGCTTTATCAATGCCAGAAGAGGTCAAATAATTATTTGTGATTTAAAAAAAAAAAAAAAAAAAAAACCCCGTTTAAAGAGAAGAAAAGGATCGTCCATGGAAATGTATGGCAGAGCGACAGGTAGCGAGAGGTCATACCTGGCGCTGTGCAAGGCTGAATGCTGGCACTGTTCACTGAGCCTGTGAAAATGATGAATCAGACGCTACATGGCGCTATCCCAGTCCACATATCTTTTTGCCCCTGAGTCTACATTGGATTTTAATAGTGCTGCTGCTGCTACCATTTGCACAACTTTGGAGATGATGATGTTTTTACTTCTTACACAATAAAGATTCGTTTTATGGAAGTGCGGATCCACCATCCATTTGTTCTATTGCTGCTTGTGGGGCTTGGGACGTCCCTGGATCGTGCACCCTTTGGTGACCAGAGTGCGGTTTTCTTTCTTGTTTACTTGCTAAACAGATTCTGCTTGATAAATGTGTAATTGCGTGCTGTGTCCGGCGTTTACCAGTCGCTACCTGTCGCTACCTGTCATTAACCAGCCACTACCTGACGCTATCCCTTCTTAAATAAGGGCCTAAATTGGAGACTGCTCTGATGGTCTCCTCTTGCTGAAAGACGTCATCATTTTTTATGGAGTTACTCCAATGGGCTTTGAGAATTTAAATAATTTCTGATGAAAAGAGGGTTT
Organism: Gastrophryne carolinensis; assembly: GCA_027917425.1. Taxonomy (NCBI): domain Eukaryota; kingdom Metazoa; phylum Chordata; class Amphibia; order Anura; family Microhylidae; genus Gastrophryne; species Gastrophryne carolinensis. The sequence goes on from CM051237.1 coordinate 443,891,002, forward strand.
TTTTTTTATCCAGTGGTATCTCATGCAAGTTAGAAATGAGAAGCAGGGGGACATAAGGCACCACAATCAACTGCATAATCTCCCAATAGGAGGCATAGCTGAAGGTCTGCAGATGTTCGCCCAATGGGAAGCACTGGATGTTCAAATTTCAAGGCTGCCAAAGTAAATTGTTTTAAGATGCAAGAATTATTGGGCCAGCTGGGTAACATACAATATAAATGCCCTTTTAAGTGGACCCTTGACTGCTACTAAGATATTGAATAAATTGGAAGTAATGCTTAAAAAAAAATATATATATATGTAGACATAAGTAAGCCGACACCTGCTGATTTACTTACCTGCTCACCTTGGGGGAGGGGGGAATATATTTTGTTTAACTAATTTCTACTGGCTAGAGAAACATCATGACAAGTCAGTATGGGCTTTGTAAGGCACTACAGAATATGAAAGCGCTATACAAATAGGCCCTTATTTATGAAGGAATAGCGACAGGTTGCGACTGGTGAGCGGCCGGTAATGACGGGCCCCGCCACGAGAACGCCGGCTCCCCACCACAATCACACATTTATCAAGCCGATCCTGCTTAGATAGCGCCATATAGCGACTCATTCATCATTATTCCAGCCTCAGCCCACAGCGCCAGCATCCAACCTTGAACAGCGACAGGTATGACCTCTCGCTACCTGGCGCTCTCCAATGCATTTCAATGGAACAATCTTTAAATATTCATAATTAATTGTTATGAAATTTTTATTTTTTTTTTAAATGTGAAAAATTCTTTAACCACTTCTGCCATTTTAGATAATTTTTTTAAGGTAAAAAAAAATAAAAAAAAATTGTACAGAATTGATATTACAGGACTGATATTAATGTATTCATATTACAAAATTATTTTAAAAAATTGTTTTTTTTTGTTTCCAAAAATATGGTTGTTTGGGGGCTAAAAAACTACTTTTAACCCATCGCCGCCAGCGCTCTGGGGTTTAAACATGCATTTTACAGCGCGAGAATTTTTTGAGTGTGATTTTTTAATGAATATGGTGGGAGCCGGTCGCCAGGGCCAGTCGCTATCATGCGCTCACATACAGCGCTGAACCTGTCAAATAGCGACTCCTCACCCAATATTCAACATTACTGCACACCGACTGAGTCGCTATCAACTACCGAACAACGGCCAAGCACAGCGACTACTAGCGGGCGCTCTGAAAATGCCGCTACAGTCGCTCAACTGTCACTACCTGCCGCTATTAATGAATCGGCCTCATAGTATCCTATCCAGTGACAGTTAAGACAGATTAGGTGAGTTGCTGCATGGAAATTGGGTGTCCAGCAACAAGTTCCCGAATGGCCAAAACTTCTGCCTCCAGATTAATCCTGAGTCATCGTGAAATGATGTCACCACAAATGACACAACATTGACTCACCGCACATCAGTGTTTGTTAAAGTGACGCCGTTTTATTACCCAGTACACCCTTATGCAATGACACAATGCCTGTTTGTTGTCAGGATTTTAATGAGGTTCATTTTCTGCCTCGTTGGGAATAATCTCTGTTTTGACAAACGGCCAGATTATATAAATTGGATTTATTCTTTTCTGCAGTGGCTTGTAGAAATGCGGATGGATTACCACGATATTGCAGAAAATCGTTTTATTAAGTGAATTTTGAACAAGGTCATTGTGTTATTGAACATTTCATGGATAATTATATTCCCTTTCTTGTCTCGCCCATGACTCTTTTAACCTCATTTTGCAACAACACAATAGGTACAATCTAGTTACTTTGACAAAAATTATTTTGGATTTTCTTGGATAGTTAAATCGGAGCTTCAGCGTGATTTATTGAAAAGCCCAAACCCTTAAAAAAACGATTCCCCAGCATCGAAAATGTATATATTTTACGTTTTTAGTCACGGGGAGGCCGATTCATTAATAGTGGCAGGTAGCGACAGTTGAGCGACAGTAGCGTTATTTTCACAGCGCCCGCTAGTAGTCGCTGTGTTTGGCCGTTGTTCGGCTGTTGACAGCGACTCAGTCGGTTTGCTGTAATGTTGAATATTGGGTGAGGAGTCGCTGTTTGACAGGTTCCGCGCTGTATGGGAGCGCATGACAGCGAACGGCCATAGCGAACGGCTCCCACCATATTCATTAACAAATCACGCTCCAAAAATTCTTGCGCTGTGAAATGCTTGTTTAAACCCCAGAGCGCTGGCGGCGATGGGTTAAAAGTAGTTTTTTAACCCCCAAAACAACCATATTTTTTGAGAAAAAAAAAACATGTTTTTCAAAACATTTTGTAATATGAATACATTAATATCAGACCTGTAATATCAATTCTGCACAATTTTTTTTTTTTTGTAACCTTAAAAAAAAAAACTAACATTGCAGAAGTGGTCACAGAATTTTTGACATTTAAAAAACAAAAAACAAACATTAATAGCAATTAATTAAGAATATTTAAAGATTGCTCCATTGAAATGCATTGGAGAGCGCCAGGTAGCGAGAGGTCATACCTGTCGCTGTTCAAGGTCGCTCGCTGGCGCTGTGGGCTGAGGCTGGAATAATGATGAATGATTCGCTATCTGGCGCTCTGTCAGTCGCTAAGCAGGATCGGCTTGATAAATGTGTGATTGCGGAGGGGAGCCGGCGTTCTCGTGGTGGTGAGCGTCATTTCCGTTTGCTCACCATTCGCTACCTGGCGCTATCCCCTAAATAAGGGCCTTACTTATTATTCTTTCCCCCACTGGGCTGCAACTCTGTTCAGGACTTTAGGATACGGGCACCGCCATCTTGACTCAGAAGCATCACACTTACTGAGGAGAGGAGAGTCGGATAAAGTACAGGGTTATAGCTGTGCTTTGCTCAGACAGAGCAGAGCTGGGGTCAGGAAAAGGTCAGCAATCCCAGAATGCAGAGCAGCACAGTCAGAAGGCACTTCCTGTTTGCAGGCTGCCTGATGTTCCATAAGCCGCCATCTTGGATGTTTAAATGCTTATAACATGCAGCAGATGCAGGTAGGATGATTTTTAATGTGGGCAATCTGTATGTACAGGGTGGGGGAAACATATAAGATAGACTCTTATTCAGAGTGAAGGTCCGCTTTAAGTGAATTTTGAACAAGGTCATTGTGTTATTGAACATTGCAAGGATAATTATATTGTCTTTTATGTCTCTGCCATGCCCCTTTTAAACCAGACCTTCAGCGTGATTTAATGAAAAGCCCAAACTCTTAAAAAACTGTTCCCCAGCATATAAAATTAATATATTTTACGTTTTTAGTCACTAACTTATTATTCTTTCCCCCACTGGGCTGCAACTCTGTTCAGGAATTTAGGATACGGGCGCCGCCATCTTGACTCAGAAGCATCACACTTACTGAGGAAAGGAGAGTGGGATAAGGTACAGGGGGGTGGGTTATAGCTGTGCTTTGCTCAGACAGAGCAGAGCTGGGGTCAGGTAAAGGTCAGCAGTCCCAGAATGCAGAGCAGCACAGTCAGGAGGCACTTCCTGTTTGCAGGCTGCCTGATAAGATGGCGGCTTCCATAAGCCACCATCTTGGATGTTTAAAGGCTCATAACATGCAGAAGATGCAGGTAGGATGATTTTTAATGTGGCCAATCTGTATGTATAGGGTGTGGGAAACATATAAGATAGACTCTTATTCAGAGTGAAGGTCCGCTTTAACCTCATTTTGGCGCAACACGATAGGTACAATCTAGTTACTTTGACAAGAATTATTTTGGATTTTCTTGGATACTTAAAGCAGAAGTCCAGTCACACAGGACCTCACTGCCATCCTCCCCTCCACCGCTGAGATGGATTTGCTGGTACTAGCTGCCAATTCATAAGCTGTGTACTAGTGACAGCCCCAGGCGTGACAGAGTGCCTAGTTAGCCAATCAGTGCAGCAACAGTGGAGCTGCTGCACACTGATTGGCTGACTAGGCACTTAGCTACATCTAGGGGCGGCAGCTTAGAACACAGAAGCACTGCTCCTGGCAGCGGAATCCAATCTGGCTGGACTTGCAGTTTAAGGCTACCATGGTAGAGAAAAAACTCCCAGTAATATGGTGCCAAAACTAAAGCTGCGTTTGCTTTCAAATCTATTAAAATCCTTTCTCAAACTGTTTTTTTTTTGTGAGCAGATGGGAACAACCAAGACCTGTCTTACATTGGAAGGTGCCCTATGCAAGACAGTAAGATAGTGCCTCCAAGGCCAAAACAGACTTTGTGCCCTCCAATAGACCCCTACTCCTATAAATCAAATCAAAATTGCCGGGACTCCACTCCCCACCCCAAAAGCAATTTGCCAGAGCCTGAGCTCAGCAGGTGGTGCCTCCTTCCCTCATATGGACCAAATGGTACTGGTCCATTAAAAAAAAAAGCTTACCAAATATGATGGTGCCCCATCAGCACCCCTTAGGATGAAGGAACTCTATGTGGCTGCTTTATCTGAACCCCCCAAAGGCCAGCCATGGGAACAACCTCAGGAAACTTTGTATTTCCTTGTGGTACATACTAGTTTGTGATCATGGACTGGACACTCAGAAATGTGGGAGGACATAGAGACAGAGAGGCCAGCTGAAACCAGAAGACCAAGATAGATAGCAATGGTTGGTTGTAGGTCTGTTATTTTATGGCCAATTGACATTTTTTTGCAATGAAGTGTTTGTTCAGGGCCATGTTACATAACTTGTCAAAACAAGACAACATTGGAGCTAGTACAATTTTTAACCCCCTATCCCATTCTTGGATCCCTACTACTACAGTGATTGGGTTACAAAAGCATCAGCCATGATTTTCTGTGGCAGTAAAAGATACAGGACGTGGCCTCTGGCAGGGGCAAGGACTCATCAAGACTCCTCAGCTAAGATGAAAGTATATTTTATTGTAGTATTCCAAACACAGTACGGGACCCTGTGGTGTACACAAGCCAAAGATCCGCCTGGGATTTTACCAGCCCCTAGATCAGCTGGCAACATCCTCACTGAGCCCCCTGCCCCCCAGCTTAGGCAGCGATTCTGACTGTGGGCCAAATTGGGATGCCCCCAAAAGGATATGCATAACATTTGGCCTGGTTTAAAGGATTGAAGGTAAATTGACCTACCAGTCAAATAAGACTACAGGGTTCCTGAACTAGGCAGCATGATGGTGGGAGTGGGTGCCCCTATAAGCTGCCTGCTACCACTTAAAGCCACAATCCCATCCCAGAACAAACCTTATTCACACCTTTTTTTCCCATTCAGCTTCCATGTAACCACCAGCAGCCAGTGAGCTTTGCCTGGTGGGCTTGTATAGGAATGTGTACCTGGTTGGCAGAGATCATATCGTGCCACCGTCCAGTGGCAGAAACAACGAATTGTGCTAGTAGGGAAGTACTCGGACTGGGGTTCAGGCTTCCAGCACTATTATGTGGAGTAAGACATCCCTCATCGGAGATTAAGAGTTCCAGTAAACTCCAGTATTTGAAAGGGTCACTTTAAAATAGAGCTGGACAAATTTTACCTGACTATTGCTAAAGTTCTGAATGAATTCAACCAATTCAGAAAAAACTTGTGTCCAATGTCACTTTAACCTAAATCTGTTTGGCAACCTTAACAATAGTAATTGTCTTCTATAAAACAACAGCAAATGTTGTAAAACTCAAAATAGTCGCCATAGTCAATGTACTTAGTGTTTTAGTTTATGTCTAGGGATGAAGGTGCCATAAGATGTCAAGACTGTCTGAGTTTGTTTTGAGCTAAAAAAAGAAAAAGGTAATGAGGGCAACAGAAAAAAATGGTTTAGGTTGGTTGAGTTTCTTGGGACTTTTGTTCACACCCCTTTGCTGGAATTTTTTCCTCTGACTTCCTTCCTTTTTGACATGATAGAAAACTTGTAGCATTGCCATTGGTACAGAAAGTGATGAGGAATCTTTTCAAACATAGGACAATTCTTAATCTTTTCTCTACGTGGTCTTGATTTGACTTCAAGGTCCTGTTACGTCACGGAGACATGAACTGACCTATGTGTAAAACAAAAAGAAGATCACTCTGGTATTGGCCTATGTAGAAAAGCTGGACGAGCACGATCGAGCCGCTGCAATGCTGCCAAAGGTGAATTGATAGCGCAAGTCCTAAGTCCAACTGGTTATATAACTGGCTGGACTTAGAAGCTGGACTTTTACTATCTATGTGTAAAACACCCTGCAATACAAATACTATCAAAATGTGCATTGAGATCAGGATGAGCTGGAGGGTAGATGAAGTGGAAAACAGAAAGAGCTAAATATCTTATAAATAAAGAGACAGAGAGCTCAGAAAAACGGTAGTGAAGAACAAAGAAAGGAAAGAATAGACTTACCTAGTTATTATATGGTCTTGTTTAAATCAATATAACATGAGCCTTGTCAACTTGGCATGTGAACTGCCTCAGCATAATGTTAAGGTCAGCTGGTAACTGTGCTTACCAAAAATGGTTGTGCCTGCCCCCCAAGTCAAAGATACCAGACCCCCCCTGGAGACCCCAAAGATATGACTTTCCTCCTTCATTTCTGTGTATCTTGGTGTCAAAATGTACCTGGACCAAAAATGGCTGAGAACCAGGTATTTAATTTTAATAGGCTATTGATCAAGTATGGGTTGATTCATCACGAGAAAATGGCCATTCACTATCATTGTTTACCTTGGGGGTGATTCAGCACCAGATGGAAAAGTGTTTTATTTACATCAGGTGCTGAATCACCCCCCAAGATAGACAATGAAAGTGAATGACAGTTTTCTCCCCTAAAAAGCATCATCGTTTTTTCTGTTTCATAAATTTTTATTACAGCCAATATAATAAGGCACAAAAATTGTACAACATCCGTCATACTTTGTCATAATAATACAAAATGAGAATAAAAGAAAGATATAAGACAGTTCTTGTACAAGACATAAGTAGCACAAGTATCAAATGGAGTATCACTCTCTGATTGTGTTCTCTGAAGTGTTAGCTAGCAATAGCGATACCCCATACAGTTTCGTACTAGAATTAACTGGTTAACATCTTTTTTCCAATATAAGAATACAGACATAACAAACTTTATCTAATAACGTAGGACTCCAACTGGGTCCTTTTGTATGCAGTCGTCAACTGCGACATATTCAAAGAATTGCACACAAGAGGTCGCAACCAACGCAAGTAAGAGAAGAAAGCATATATAGGAATGCCTCCCTGGGGGGGGGGGGGGGGATGAGGAAAGAAAAAAAGAAAGAAAAAAAAAAAAGGGGGGGAGAGGGGAAAGGGAAGAGGAGAAGAAAAGAAAAACCAAGAAGTAATCAGTAAACCGGAACTTGAGTAAGCTGAGATATTACTCCCCCCTCAGGTATTCAAATAATCAATAAGTGCCGATCAAATGAATTAGGTAGAAATCTGTTAACCCAAGGTTCCCACACTCCTCCATTTTGTTGGTGTGAATAGCCGAAAACTTCTCCATAGCCATTAAGTTGCTTACTCTATTTTTAAATTACTTAAAGCCTAGCGTTGGAGTTTTCCACGCTCTAGCAATGGACATTTTCGCAGAAGTGCAAATATGATATATTAACTGTCTCTGCTTAACATTACTATTAGCGAGAGGTTCATTTAACAGGGCTATCCACGGGTCTAGACTTATATCCCTCTCCACAATCTTACTAATAATTCCAAACACTTTAACCCAAAAGCTCCTTACAATACCACAGTTCCGCCAAATATGACCATAGGTTCCCAAATCAGAACACCCACGAAAGCACTGTCCCCGTGCCAGTCCCTGCATACGCGGCAATTGCTCTGGTAACAGGTACCACCGAAGGGTTACTTTCAGGTTTGCCTCTATTGCCATGACAGAAGCCCCCTTCCCGAATGAAGCTAGCCACATCTTTCACCATTGTTCTGGTTCCCTGCTCTCACCCAGTTCCAATTCCCATTTGTCTCTATATGGAAGAATGCCTCGACTGTTCCCTGAAATTAGTGATTGATAGATGTCCGACATGGCCCCCCTCCCCCTAGGATCTTTCCTGCAGCGTGTTTCAAAGAATGTCATACTGTCCAACTTTGGACAATTCTTAACCGCTTGTTTTACAAAATGAGCTACTTGCAAGTAACCAAAGAAGTCACTAGTCCGAAGGCCATACTGTTCCCGGAGTTGCTGGAAGGAGGCCACCCCCGATCCCTGAAAACAGTCTGCTAAGCACCGAATCCCCGCTTCCCTCCATCTACTGAATCTTTAAGGATCCATGGTTCCTGGGGGGAACATAGGATTACCCCATAAGGGCCTCAGCGGGTAGACTAATGATCCCTCTATCTGGACCCAACTAGGGATATCCTCGGTTAAATGATAGGATAGCAATTGCGCAATCTGCGCCGCCTGAAAATATCTTCTAAAGCATGGGAACCCCACACCCCCTGATCCCTTTGATTTGATCAGAACCTGACCAGCAATTCTCTGCTTTTTCCCATTCCAAAGAAATAACATTAACCATTTCTGAAGTTCCTTTAGGAACTGAGCCAGGATTTAAACCGATAAGGTCCTGGTCAAATAAAGGAACTTAGGTAATAGATTCATTTTAATGGCGGCAATTTTGCCCAGCCAGGATAAATTATATTCCCGCCACTTTGTCAGTAAGGCAATGAACTTCTTACGCAAAGGCATATAATTCACAGCAAACAGAGCATTGTAATCATTAGTCAAATTTATCCCCAGGTATTTAATAGCTTTGTCTTCCCAACTAAAGTCAAAATTAGATTGAAGTTGTTACCAAGTCTGTAGAGGAATGTTAATGTTCAATGCTTTCGATTTGGCTGTATTAACATGAAGGCCTGACACCTCGGCGAACTGCGCCAGTGTGCGTATTAAATTTGGTAGAGTGACATAAGGGTTTGAGACAAACAACAAAACATCATCTGCAAAGAGGCAGAGTTTATGATGTATACCTCCGATCTCTATCCCAGTGATATCCGAAGATTCCCTAATCACCTGGACCAACGGCTCCATTGCCAGGGCGAAAAGCAAAGGGGACAACGGACACCCCTGCCTCGTCCCTCTAGCTAGGTTGAATGAACTAGATTTGTAACATTATATACAGTTTTCAAAATTCCTAAAAATTTAGGCCCAAACCCCATTTGTCCAATAAACTAAAAAGATATTCCACGAAACCGAATCAAAAGCCTTCCTGATATCCAGTGATAGAAACAAGACAGGCAATCCCCTTTCTCTAGCAATATGGGATATCTGTATCACCCTTCTGAGGTTGTCCCCCACTTGTCGCCCTGGAATGAAGCCTGTCTGGTCATTATGAATCAATTGGGGTAAATAAGAAGAAATTCTATCGGCTAGAATTTTGGTCAGAATTTTTATATCTAAATTTAGCAGGGATATTGGTCTAAAATTAGACCATATGGTATTATCAGCATATGGTTTCAGTAGCACGCTTATGGACGCCATTAAGGATTCCTGTGAAAATGACCCGCCTTTCCGAATTGCATTAAGTGCAGCTGTTAACTTTGGAGCCAATATAGCACTAAACGTCCGATAATATGCCGCAGAAAAGCCATCAGGTCCAGGTCCTTATTTATCTTAAGACCCCCTATCACTCTCAACACCTCTTCTACGCTAAAGTCTTTTTCCATGAGTTCCCTTAACTGTTCTGGCAAAACCAGAATAGTAGCACCCTCTAGAAATTTCAATATCTTATCTAATTTTGGAGGATGGGGGTTGGAGTATAATTTAGAAAGCTGAGATTGAAACGTATCAACTGTTTTAATGGGATTACTCGTTAGAACACCTCTATCGCTTCGTAATCTAATCGGGCAATAGTGTTGATCAGGGGTCTTCAATCTTTTAGCTAGCAGAGAGTCAGGTTTGTTTGCCTTGCAATAATATTTATGTTTGACCCACCTCAAAGTGTTCTCGGCCTTACCCGCTAGTGCTAGATTAAGATCTCTGGTTACTTGATTCAGCTTAGCACGAATTGTAGGGGACATAAAAGTTTTCACTTTCCCTGTTAAATCTAAGTATTCTTTTTCTAGCCTTTCCACACAAGCTGCTCTTTCCCGCTTTCGTCTGGACGCTAATTCTATTAATTTACCCCTTATAGTTGGTTTGTGAGCCTCCCAACATAACACAGGTGAAATCTCAGGAGTCTCATTTAGATTAAAGTATTCCTCTAATGTCTCAATAATAGACTGGGATATCCCTGGAGCAGACAAAAGGGAAACATTTAAGGACCATAAAGATCCAAACGGTCTACTAAAAAGAGAGTCAAGCCTGAGAAGTAGTCCATCATGGTCTGACCAAGGGATCGGGGATATTTTAACATTTTGTACCTGTGCCAGAGTGTCTATATGCAGTAAAATATGGTCTATTCTGGTATAGACTCCATGTGGATGTGAATAGTAAGTAAAGTCTTGGGTACCTGGGTGGGCCTCCCTCCAGCAATCCGTCAACGAGTAGGTGTCAAGCAGGTGTCTGAACAATTTAGAACTCGCTATCGCCTTGGCGCAGATCGCATTGTTCTTTGTAGACAATCTGTCCAGAAAAGGGTTCAAAACCAGATTTGAATCTCCACAAATAATCGTTTTACCTCTAGCCACTGACATTACATCTTTGAAAAAGTTTGTTAAAAATAAGACCTGATTAATATTTGGGGCATAATATGTGGCCACCGTTACCTCCACATCTTGTAGTTCACCCACTAGTATCAAGTATCTACCCTCTGGATCACTTACCTCTTTTCTGCATTGGAACTGAGTCCCTCTCCTGAAAGCTACCATCACCCCCTTCTGCTTTGAACCTGCATATGCCAAATGAACCTGTGGATATTTAGAATAAAAAAATGTTGGTTTGGAGGCGACCGAGAAGTGTGTTTCTTGAAGGCATAGGACATCAGGACGAAGTGAGTTGATTTTACGAATAGCTAAACTCCTCTTATTATTATTATCCTCTTACTGGACATTTAAAGAAAAAATTGTGGTCATGATAAGGCACTTAGTATAACCTCAGTATTTTGGAAGAAAAAGAAGAGAGAAGGAAAAAAAAAAGGGGGGGGGGGGGGATGGGGGTGAATGAGAAAAGGAGGTGGGAGAAAGAAGGAAGGGGAGGAAATAAGCAAGGGGTCCCAGGGAGAGAGATATAAAATACTATCACCTAGATAAAATACTGAATGACAAACTGAACTTAAGAGGAACCAGCCTCCTAAATCCCACAGTTATCACTGCAACTATAGAGATCAATGGGGAGCACACCACTGTCCACCCAGTCTTCTCTGCATGCTGTCTCTAGCACCCCAAATATTAAGGGATCAGAGACAGCGCAGATACCATCCACTATCGCTGTTCCAGAATACCTTGAGTAGATTGGAACCACAAATAGGTGTAGCAAAATAGGACCAAAAGGTATGTCCTTTATGGTTCTACTGAAAGGCGTCATGTCAATGCCACCGGACAAGCGAGGATAGAACATACAAATACAAGCTCACTTGGCATCTTTTTTCAGTTGGTTGACCCCTAATGTCCCAGAGATGGTGAGAATAACCTTTGTTCACCAACAACTCACCAGCTAGAGGGTTTATTTTTCACTATATACTATTGATTTAATTTCTGATTGATGCTCACTAGTATTTTTTTTAGGCGAAATGCTTGTCCAGACAACTGTTTTATCTTAAAATCTAACTTGGTAGATACCAAACATGGTCTTAAAAAGAAACATGTGGGGTAATTAAAGATTAGTACTTATTTTACATGATAAACCTGTTCTCCCCGGTGAACCTCAACCTTTTTCTGTGCAAGAGGTGGTAGAAGCAGGGCTGAATTTCCCATTAGGCACGTGCCTAGGGTGGCAACCTGGAGGGTGGGGTGCACTGCCCTTACTACTGTAGTAAATAAAAGAAATAAAAAATCCCATAGCCAGAAACTGAATGCCTCCTGACAAGCACCCCCCCCCCCCTCAGCCACAGAAGGGCGCAGAGTGTTTTTTTGGGAATGGGGGGTGAGGGTGCAATGGTTCGAACACAGCCCAGAGCATCCTCCATTGCTGTGGTCATGTGACTCCTGTATGTCAGAATTATGGAAAGATGTAACATGCTTCTCTGCATTTTCCCCATTGTGCCCTCACCCTCCTTCACACTTTTTTTTTATATGGACCTTTTTTATGATCTAAGGGTGCATGAGCTCTCAAAGTGTCTGGGGCACCATGAACACCAAATACGGCCCTGGGTAGAAGTGAGAAATTTTCACAACTTTGGAATTAAAGGTAATTAGACTACCAGACCAAAGATACAGATTCCTCCAAAGATATTACCCTACTTATTCTTTCCTGAACTGTTTTTCTTGACAATCAAAAGTACCCAGATCACAAACTTTCAATTGATGTTAAAGGGGTAGTTGATGCATAGCGGTAAGAAAGCAGCCTTGTGGCCGGAGGGTTGCAGGTTCGATTCCTGGCAGGAAAATGACTGAAGTGCCCCAGGTATCATTTGTAGGGCATCCCAACATTCCAGGCATGTGTACACTCACTGCTTGTTTTTGGCTCACTGCACGGATAGGAAAATTCCTATGTGTGCACAAGCATACAATGGCCAACTATGTCCAACTTGTTGGCATGGATTATTTTTCCAGAGGTTGTGGAAAGGAGTCTTATTCATCAGCAACTTTAGCAACAGAATTAGATGTAAGGGCCTATTTTACATTATGAATTCTTAATTAAACCAGACCTTCAGCATCATGAAAAGCCCAAACCTATTCTCCAGCATCTAAAATTAATATATTTTACGTTTTTAGTCACTTGCGTATTATTCTTTCCCCCACTGGGCTGCAACTGTGTTCAGGACTCTGGGATACAGGTGCCGCCATCTTGCCTTAGAAGTATCACATACTAAGTGTTAGGGTGAGCGCTGCACGCCCGTCTCACAGCAAGTCACTTACCTCCATGGCTGCATGCAGCCGTCATCCATCTTGCAGCACTTCCCTCATGGCTGCATCCAGCTGCCGCCCTTCCCCCCATGCTTCCTCCTCACATGCTCAGGTGCGCGCACTAGAGGGCGAGCGCACTGGCTTCCTGAGAATTAAAGGGCCTGTACAGCACTGATTGGTGTTTGGTCATCCAATCCTGCATCCTCTTCCCGTATTTAAAGAGGCACTTCCTTCCTTCAGTGCCGGATCTTGGTCTCTCCATGCTTGTTGAAAGTCAGACATTCTTGGATTGCTTACCCGTGTACCGACCTCTGCCTGTCCCCGATTCTGAACCTTTGCTGCCTGCCCCGACCTCGGCTACTCACCTTTACCGCGAACCTGTGCTGCCAGCCCTGACCTCTGCCTGTACTTACTACGCCTTTTGCCTGCCACTTGTGTACCTCGCTTAACCTCGGCTGACTGTGGGACTGGGCCGCTGTTGGGGGGTAGCGACCTGGGGGTCACTCGCCGCACAAGACCAACCTGCCTTGCTCTGGTGAATACCAGTGGCCCCTTAGACTCCGCTCCCCTGACACGGTACCCGCCATCGGTCCCACGGTTAAAGCGGATCCACACCTGAGTCCGCTCCACCCGGTCCGTGACACTAAGGAGAGGGGGAATTGCAGGGGGCGGGTTATAGCTGTGCTTTGCCGACAGAGCAGAGCCGGTGTTGGTAAAAGGACAGCAATCCCAGAATGCAGAGCAACACAGTCAGAAGACAGTTCCTGTTTGCAGGCAGCCCGAGGCCACCATCTGGGATTGTTAAAGGCTTATAAAATGCAGTACATGCAGGTAGGGTGATTTTTAATGTGAGCAATCTGTATGTACAGGGGGGAGGAAACATAAAGATATGCTCGTATTCAGGGTGAAGGTCCGGTTCCCAGACATAAGATACCTGTTCTCCCTGGTGATCTCAAGATATTATCCTGATTTGTTTATCGTGACATTAAAAGTTTCCAGGGGGGAATTAGAGGTGAGAGCTTTTTTACATTAAAATGTGTTGATTCATCTCTTTTGACATTTACTGTATTTCTTTTTTTTTAAGTAAAAAGCTTATCCAAGCAAAAACGTTTCTTCTTCAAACCTAACTTAGTAGCTCTCAAATGTGGTCTTCAAAAAACACGTGCTTGGAAAATGGCATATTAAATTTAACCTAATGGATATCCATCCATATATTATGGGTTTTTTTGGGCATTTTGAAACATCAACCCAGACATCTGTGAAGTTAAGGGCCAGACATGCAAAACCAAGATGGACGTCATAATGTGGCCGCGTTTTATAGTCTAAATCCTTCAAAACGCTTCTTCTCTCTCCAATGGGAGCGCCATCATTTTTCTAAGCTGCTTGCTGTAGGTGGTCTGGACCATAATATATTTTGGTGCATTTTTCCTAATACGTGTAAACTAAATAAGAAAAAATATTTGTCTTTTCAAACCTCCTTAAAAGCGCTGGGAGAGCCAAGCAGAAAGCGAGATAGGGATTTTTGTACGGAAACAGGCCGGGCGTTCAATCTGTTTTTTATTTCACTCTCACAGAAATGCTCTCTGACCCCGTGAGAGGGCTGATGGATAACATCACTGACTTTTGGCTTCTTGAACACAACTTTTCCATCAGGTCTTGTTTTGATGCAGTTCCAGACACAGAATTTAATTGAAAACACACTCTGCTGTTTTAACTAGCCTGCCATTCCTTTAATGTATGGAAAACCAGTCTAGGCCGGATTATCTATGTCATGTGACTTGCAGAGACAGATCGAGCTAGACTTTCCTTTGGATTTTTTCACATGAAATGAATCTAAAGGTTGACAGTGTGAAGTTCTATGTAATAAAAAAAATAACAGAGCTAAAAGCGGTCCCTTAACGTCGTTCTAAAGTTTTAAACGAATCCTTCAACATCTCTCTGTTGAACTTTAACCTTCTGTGCAAACCTTATTTTTACAGCATTGGCTGAATGCAGGTATATGTCTCAGCGGTTCAGTCTGTAAATTTAAATCATTCAATATGGCAGCTATTTACCAGTTAGCTCTGAGGGGTTTGGAATGGTGAGCTTTAAATATGAAGCTAAAGACAGGAGATGACGTGCAGAGATCACAATCCAAGGACGTCTACGTTTGTTTTGCCAAGCAGCGGTGCAGTGAATAGTAGGTGCTTTTCGCATATATAATATATTAAAGTAGACTAAAAGTCCAAATTTACTTAGAGGCCGATTCATTAACAGCGGCAGGTAGCGACAGTTGAGCGACTGTAGCGGCATTTTCAGAGCGCCCGCTAGTAGTCACTGTGCTTGGCCGTTGTTCCGGCTCCCACCATATTCATTAACAAATCACGCTCAAAAAATTCTCGCGCTGTAAAATGCATGTTTAAACCCCAGAGCGCTGGCGGCGATGGGTTAAAAGTAGTTTTTTAACCCCCAAACAACCATATTTTTGCAAACCAAAAAAAACAAGTTTTTTAAATAATTTTGTAATATGAATACATTAATATCAGACCTGTAATATCAATTCTGTACATTTTTTTTTCATTTTTTTTTACTTAAAAAAAATATTTAAAATGGCAGAAGTGGTCACAGAATTTTTCACATAAAAAAAAAAAAAAAAAAAATTAATAACAATAAATTATGAATATTTAAAGATTGTTCCATTGAAATGCATTGGAGAGCACCAGGTAGCGAGAGGTCATACCTGTCGCTGTTCAAGGTCGGACGCTGGCGCTGTGGGCTGAGGCTGGAATAATGATGAATGAGTGGCTATATGGCGCTATCTCAGTCGCTAAACAGGATTGGCTTGATAAATGTGTGATTGTGGTGGGGAGCCGGCGGGGCCCGTCATTACCGGCTGTTCACCAGTCGCTAGCTGTCGCTATTCCTTCATAAATAAGGGCCTTAGCAGGGATGGTCATGGGCTGGTTAGGGGCCTGTGAAATTTCCAGCTGATTATTGGCCCCAGTCAGTCACTGTCTATGAGTTTAAGGCCTCAATTCAATGAGAGTTGAAAAAAATTCTGACAGTAGTAAAAAATTAAATTCCTGAGAATGTCACTGTTACTGAATCACCAGAAAAAGACAATGAAAGTCAATGGCAGCTTTTGCTACAGTGTAGAAAGGAGTAAAAATGCCTCTACTTTTCCTAGGAGTAAAAAAGTGCCATTGACTTTCATTGTCTTTCTATCTGGTGACATTCTCAGGCTTTTTTCTCATGAATTGAATTTTTTTCAACTCTTATTGAATTGAGACCACAGTCAGTGAAGTTTGCCCAGCTATTGTTAACCATAAAGTTACATACTGATGAAGCAGCTTGCAATTTAACTTACAATGCTATTGGGGGAACCACATAATACCCTGCAGATAAGCAACTCTCTCATTATTAATTGGCTTGGATGTCCTAGACTTGGGGATCTCTTTGATTCGAGTAGGGGCCTTACCTACAGAGACACCTAAACAGACTTTGGGGTTTATTCAGAAAGAGATAGCGCCAGGTAGTGCCTTGTAGCGGCAGGCAGCGTCTGGTGATCGCTGAACGCTGTGCGCAAAATCCCATGGTGAGCGACTCTAACAGCGCCATGTAGCGTACGATTTATCATTACAGGCGGCTCAGCGTATAGTGCCGGTGCTCTAGCTTCCAGAGCTCCAGATATTACTTGTCGCTCTCCCATATATTTTAATGGATGTTCCTTTTCTTCTGTTTAAACAGGGTTTTTTATGTTTAATTGTTTTTTTTTTTGCTCTCAAATAATTGTGTGACCTCTCCTGGCCTAGAAAGAGTCATTTTTGAAAACTTTTTTGATTTGTTATATTTTTATGCAGGTCTGGCATTAAAGTATTAATGTCACAATGTTACAACAATGTCATTCCATGTGTTTTCACTTTGTTACTGGTGGATATGTGTTCAAAAACAGACTTTAATCACACAGTGTCTGGCGCTCTATGCTATAGCGACCAGATCCAGAGCGCCTACGCTCTGTGTGAGTCTAATTTTTTGTTGAATATGGTGTGAGTCACTGAGAGTCAGTTGCAATCAGCTGGCGCTACCTCTTGCTCCCTGCAGCGATGTACTGGTGTTAGAACGCCCAATATACATCTCATTCATCAATGCCAGCCAGGTTACTGCAGCGACTGAGGCGCTTTGTTACACCTCCGATAGCCGATCACAGCTTATACTAGAGGTCCCTTTTAGCGCCTCTGTACAGGCGCTCATCTGCTGATACCTGGCGCTAGTAATGAATCAGCCTGCCCGTGGTTACCACATGGATTATCTAATGTCTCTGTTTTTACTCTACATGGTAGACAAGTCATTCTGCTGAGTGATTGATTGATTAGATAGTGCTGGGGAATCTCTGTGTGTTTATGTCTGATGCTGTTTGCCCATCCCAATGTGCACTGACCACTGATTAAGCAACTTTCCGTCCCATTCAATTCTAATTCAACTGTGCGCACAAATGGGAGGGCTGATTCTTTAGGGGGTCTGGACTACATTATATTGTGCACCCCAGGGAGGTACTGAGGAAACCCAGACCCAGCCTGTTGATAAGCAGCTCCAAGAGCCTTATTTAAAGAAGCAGTATCGCGAAATTTGCATTAAAAAAGATAAATAATTAAATAGCCACACAATAGCTTCTAACATGTGTATAAATAATGTGGCGATAGAAAAAGGAAAAAATATCTGCCTTACTTTTAAATTGTATAATTACAATGGCTCAGTCCATTTGCTGAATAGGGGGATCTGCTGGGTTGTATTAGTGAGCTGCTTCATTTAGCCCACTGGTCTCCTAGCAACACTTTACCTCAGAGGCTGACACTGTAATCAGTGGTAACGGCTGTGTGTGTGTGAGGTGCTGCTTTTGTTATGAGACCAGGTGACTCAAATGTGTAAAATCTATACAAAATAAACTAAACTGACTGAAAATAACTGAAATTCTTCTTTGAATAACTGTGCAGGAAAATCTAAAGGTATTAAAGTGGAACAAAACCCTGAGTTGCCGACCCTGAAGTCTATAAGACCCGGCCATTGACCTTGCCCCTTGGGCATTCTAAATCAGGATGCCCACTGTGTGAAACGACCCCTGGATAACCACAGTTCCCCCATTTTTCTGGGGTCCTCACGCAGATAGTCATTTAGACAGGCGGGCGGCCAGGAAGGTTACTGCTCAGGCTCCCCATCTGCGTACAAACAGAGCTGATTGGATGAGAGCCCGCGCATGCGCTGTGGGACAGGGAAAGGTGCGTTTTTACAGGCGAACTTGGGGATTTCACATATCAGGGCATCCCAAGTCAGGATGCCCCTAGGGGCACAAAACAAAACTCCAGATAGTGAAAATCCTGGGTTGGGCTTTGCTCAAAACACACAAAGCTGAAAGAAAGATCATATGGAAAAATGTGTTGAGAAAAGAGAGAGAAAATGGTAAACTGAAAGATTCTGCAGCAGAGCCAACATGAAGGGAAAACTGTCAAAATCAGCTAAATGACTTCTAGAGCTTTTCTCTCTGTTTTAGATATATAAGTTCTGGCCAGACAATGTTGCAATGTTGTTATCTTATGCTGGACGGCTGCCAGCACTGAACAGCTGATACTTTGATACATTGTTTCCCCCTCTCCTCAGCGTGGAACAGGCCAGAGTGTCGGGCTCCGACACTCAGAAGACAAAAACATGAGTTATTAGTCTCCAGCTGCTCAACACACACATCATTTTTTTCTAAATTTGTAATTCTTACTCCAACGCTTACCTACATTCAAAGTACCATTTAAATATAAGTCACCAAGAAAAATTCGCGATACTGCTCCTTTAAGAAGGGTCAACCCCACCACGCCACTTTATTTTGCAGCGCCGGGCGCTCTGGTTGAAGAAGATCTAGATAAAATCTGGTGATGTAGCTCAAGATCCCATAGAGCACAATGGGCAGAACTGGACTGTAGTGTTTAATGCTTATAACTCATATTACACACATTTATTTGTACTTGCATTGTGGCTTGTCAATAATTGAAACGCAGGCCCTAGATGGGCAAAAAAAATTTGGTGGGTTATTAAAATTGATTTTAATGACTTCTTTTGCTTGGCAAAGTGTAATTTGGAGAACAATTAAAACGCACAGTACATTTTTCTCCCTTTGTTTCCAGCAGTGATTTCTTGTAATTGAAATGGAGAAACGCCGACCAGCGCCACAAAAATACATCACCAAAAGATTTCAAGGAGAAAAAATGTCATAGTTACTGGGGAGCTCCGGCTGTGCCAGGCTGTTGGTCCAGTTGAAGTCACCAACACCTTTGTAATGAACGCACGCACTCCGCCATTTATCAGTCCAGTGGAGTGTACCTGCCAGCATCACTGTGCATGAGGGCATGGAGGAGGGGCAACTGGTCATGGTGGATGCCACCTGGTGGCTGTAGATCGGGTTTGGGTGGTGCAGAACTTTTGTTTTGGAGAGGCTGAGGAATGGGAACTTCCCAACTCAATAAAGTGTAAAAATATCATTTCAAATTTTTAAAGAAAAGCCTCTGTTCCCACGATGGGGTGACTCTGTGAGTGAATTGCAGAATTTTTCCAATGAGGAAGATATACATTTTAAAGGCCTGCAGATTAAAGGGATTTTTTTAAATGTATATTAATAGTCCATAGGCTGATGTTGGCTCATATCCAACATTTTTTTATTTTTAATTTTTTTAATTTTTAATGCACAGATGGCCATTGTATGCTTGGGCACACATAGGAATTCATCCTCCGCATTTAACCCATCTGTGCAGTGAGTGTACACATATCCGGAGCGGTGGGCTGCCCTAATAACGGCGCCCGGGGAGCAGTTGGGGGGTTGGGTGCCTAGCTCAAGAGCACTTCAGTCATGTTCCAGGACCAGGATTTGAACCTGCCACCCTCCGGTTGCAAGTCCGCTCCCTTACCTCTAGGCCACAACTGCCCCTTTAAAAACAATCTTAAAGTCATTGTCCAGGCAGGGGTTAAGTCTTGCCATGCAGATCCCCTGTCTGCCAACCTCAGCGTTTACTTTTAGCCTGAGGATCGCTTCTGGGCTCCATTTGCCAACCCTCCTCTCCCTTCCTCTGGGCATTTTCCATCAATCGAGGTGATTATCCAGGACATACCTCCCAAGTGTCCCTGATTTGGAGGGATTGTCCTTCTTTTGAGTCCATGTCCCCCTGTCCCTTGTTATTCTCCTTTGCTGCTATTTGTAACATGCATCCCATCAGGCACTGTGCGCACCCCTTGATCTTGCATCTGGGGAGTGCCCATGAAATGGATGCAATGGAGCCACCCGAAATCCCACGAGACTTCACTGAGCGGTGTGGGACTTTCAACACGGGGAGGCCGATTCATTAATAGCGGCAGGTAGCGGCAGTTGAGCGACTGTTGCGGCATTTTCAGAGTGCCTGCTAGTAGTCGCTGTGCTTGGCCGTTGTTCGGTAGTTGATATTGACTCAGTCGGTTTGCCGTAATGTTGAATATTGGGTGAGGAGTCGCTATTTGACAGGTTCAGCTCTGTATGGGAGCGCATGATAACGACTGGCCCTAGCGACCGGCTCCCACCATATTCATTAAAAAATCACGCTCAAAAAATTCTCGCGCTGTAAAATGCATGTTTAAACCCCAGAGCGCTGGCGGCGATGGGTTAAAAGTAGTTTTTTAACCCCCAAACAACCATATTTTGGGAAACCAAAAAAACAAGTTTTTTAAAATAATTTAGTAATATGAATACATTAATATCATACCTGTAATATGTAATATGTACAATTTATATTTTTTAATTTTTTTCCCTTAAAAAAATTATCTAAAATGGCAGAAGTGGTCACAGAATTTTTCACATTAACAAAAAAAAAAAATAATAACAATTAATTATTAATATTTAAAGATTGTTCCATTGAAATGCATTGGAGCGCGCCAGGTAGCGAGAGGTCATACCTGTCGCTGTTCAAGGTCGGACGCTGGCGCTGTGGGCTGAGGCTGGAATAATGATGAATGAGTCGCTATATATGGCGCTATCTCAGTCACTAAGCAGGATTGGCTTGATAAATGTGTGATTATGGTGGGGAGCCGGCGTTCTCGTGGCGGGGCCCGTCATTAGCGGCCGCTCACCAGTCGCTACCTGTCGCTATTCCTTCAAAAATAAGGGCCCTTGTCCCTTACAGACGGCTAAGCCAGCGGGTGGCAGAGGATTGGGCCCTGAAGCAGCCAGATGACACCGCAGCCGGCCATGGCGACATCCAAAAGGTAAGTAAGGGTTGATGGGGGGGATAAGCCCCTTTTTATTTTAGGTCCGATGTTTCTCTTTAAGTGGCCCACCCTTGGCCTACAAACTCCCTTTGACTTTACTTGAGGAACTGCTCCACCCCAAAACAAAACAAAAAGTTTTTTTTAATTTAATATATATATTTTTTTAATTTTATTGTTTAGTTGAGTTGAAAAGTCTCTCAAAAAGAATTTGAATAGCCCCAATAGCGTAATCATTTTTACGGTGAATACAGTCCAATGCCTTTCCAAACCTGAATAAAAATAGGAGTGTTCTTGGAAAATAAGTGACCTAGATTTATTTTTTATTAAAGGAAGCAGCCAACAAAAGCACGGGATAGCGTGCAAAAAGTTTAATACCTGTTCCCTTCCAATAAAACTAAGTTTCCTAATGCGTCTCTTGTTCTTCTGTAATGGAAGCCCCAGGGTAGGAGTTAAAAACTGGCTCCTATATTTTTCCCCTTTGTATACATTTTGGAAACGGGCTTTTTTTTTTTTTTAAAAAAGTGCAGAGTCATTAAGGGTCATTCCTCTTTAAACAATCTGCTGAAATAGTCAGTAATTTGTTTCCCCTGTGTTTAATTTTCGTGTGGCGTGTGAGACGGGACTGTTTATAGAACATAGCCGTGATAATACATGCGCTTGGCTGCGGCTCCTGGCAGGCACTGCGGAGTCCACCCAGTACAACAGGAAGGGAACAGTGACATGATACCGAAACTGATATCCCCCAACTGCTTTCTACTTTCAAACAAAATGTTGCATTGTAAGCAAGGGGCGTGCTTGTCCTCTTCTCTCCGCAAAGCGCAATGTAATCAGAACCAAGTGTTAGAAACGCGCCCTTTCATCTCTGTAATTGGATGAGTTGTGAATGGACGTCGTTTTTTTTATCTCACTTCAAGAGCTGGGACCATTCCAGATTTATTCTTTTATGAGAGCGCAGATGCTGCACAAATCTCGGCAATAACCTCAAGTGTTTACCCCTAAGGTGCACCCACCTTTATTATGGAGAATGATCTGCTGCTCTTCATTTATAGCCCCTGTCCTGCTGAAAGCTGACAGTGCTAAACATGGTGCCAAGAGCCAAGGAGTCATCATGGAGTCATCATGGAGTCATCATGGAGTCATCATGGAGTCATCAAGGAGTCATCATGGGGTCATCATGGAGTCATCAAGGAGTCATCGTGGAGTCATCGTGGAGTCATCATGGGGTCATCATGGAGTCATCATGGGGTCATCATGGAGTCATCATGGAGTCATCATGGGGTCATCATGGAGTCATCATGGAGTCATCATGGGGTCATCATGGAGTCCAGGGCAGAGACTATGCTGGCTCCAAAACGAAAATCCCACCCATTATCCAGAACATTACACTTCCACTCCTGGGGTTTGGAAACACTTTTGGGCTCAACGTTCTTGTTTTAAAGTGGACCAACACCCAGGATTTTGACTATCCTGGGTTTTGGTCCACTTCGGTGGGGCACCCCGATCAACCCCCCCCCTGTGAAACCCCCCAGAAAGCCCCAAAAACTCACCTCACCACGCTCCCACGTGACCGCGCCATCCAATCCCTGCCGGGGAACAAGCCGATGACAGCGACGGACAAGACAGCGCGTCCGCCGCCGCCTCTCGCACTCTGACAGGGCGCGCGCCCGCGCCGGGCATTCACATACGGCCGGCGCGGGCGCGCGCACGTCTAGATAAGGCAAGGTTTTTTGGGGTTTTTTTTGGGGGGGGTTTCACCCCGCGGGACATCCTGATCTCGGATGTCCCGCGGTGAGGGAGGTGATCGGCCCGGGAATCTTATATATTCCCGGGCCGATCACCCCTGGGTGTTGGTCCACTTTAAAGCCTTCAACATCATTTAATGAAAAGCCCAAACCTTTAAAAAACTATTCCCCAGCATCTAAAACTAATATATTTTACGTTTTTAGCCACTTACTTTAGCTTACTTACTTTTTATTCTTTCCCCCACCGGGCTGCAACTTTAGGATACGGGCGCCGCCATATTGACTCAGAAGCATCACATATTGGGGAGAGGAGAGGGGGCAAAAGTGCAGGGGCGGGTTATAGCTGTGCTTTGCACAGACAGAGTAGAGCTTGAGTCATCAAAAGGACAGCAATCCCAAAATGCAGAGCGACACAGTCAGGAGACACTTCCTGTTTGCAGGCAGCCTGAGACTCCATGTGCCGCAATCTTGGATGTGTAAAGGCTCATAAAATGCAGTAGATGCAGGTAGGCTGATTTTAATGTGAGCAATCTGTATGTACGGGGTGTGGGAAACATATAAGATATATTCTTAGTCAAGGTGAAGGTCCGTTTTAAAGCAGGACAACACCCGTGCGTGGGCGAGTGTTGGCACCACTACAATAGGACAGGCTGGGGGGGGGGGCATCCATAATGCTGCAGGGAATCACATAGCAGTTTCTCCCCCCCCCCCAGGGCATCCAAAATTGGGACTGTGTGAACCCCCCCCCCCCAGTCCGCTCAGAAACTCACCTTCTTCCCCAGTCCAATGGTGCATGCGCAAGCAGTGACCGCACCCCCGCTATCCCTTTAGCAGGGCATGTGACCGCATCAGGCATTTGTGAATGGCCAGTGTGGGCATGCTCCCTGTTAGCAGAGCGGAGCATGAGGCCTTTGGCACGCTCAGGTAAGCTCCCCGAGCACGCTGATTGGCCAAGAGGCCTTGCCTGAGCCGCAGGACCAGGGAAAGGTGAGTTTGGTCGCCCAGGGCGGTTTCACACAGCAGGGCATCCTCGATCGGGGTTCCCCAGGGGCAAAAACCAAAACCCAGGATTGTCAAAATCCTGGGTTTTGGCCCACTTTATTTGTTTCTTTCTTTCTCCCACTTTCTTTCATTTTCTTCATCTCTCTTTTTTCTTTCCTCCTTTCCTTCTCATTCTTCTCTTTCTTTTTTCTTGCTCTTTCTCTCTCTCTTTTCTCCTTTTTCTCTCTCTGCAATCCTATTCAGATGTATTGCTTTCGTTCTCTCTCTCTTTCTTTCATTCCCTTTCTTTTCTCCTTTCTTTCTCTGCTATCCTACTCGCTTGCTTTCTTTCTCTCTGGCTCTTTCTATCTATCTATCTATCTATCTATCTATCTATCTATCTATCTATCTATCTATCTTTAGTTTTTCCCTTCCTTTCCTTTTCTTCCCCTCTTTCTTTCATTCATTTTCTTTTTTTCTTTCTTTCTTTCCTTCCTTCCTTCCTTCCTTCCTTCCTTCCTTCCTTCCTTCCTTCCTTCTTTCTATCTATCTATCTATCTATCTATCTATCTATCTATCTATCTATCTTTCTTTCTTTAGTTTTTCCCTTCCTTTCCTTTTCTTCCCCTCTTTCTTTCTTTCTTTCTTTCTTTCTTTCTTTCTTTCTCTCTGTCTCTCTTTCTTTGCAATCCTATTCAACTCTCTTGCTTCCTGTCTTTCTCTGTCTTTCAGTTTCTCTCTCATTCTCTCTGTCTTTCTCTCTCTCACAATCCTTTATCTCTTTTATTTTATTTCTCTCTCTCTTTACCTCTGTTACCTGCTCTCTAGGGGGCGCCATCGTGTGATCTTGCACAGGGTGATATTCACCATAAGGCAATTCCTTGCAGAACAAGATACTGTACTTACTGTTGGGTACGGGGGCATAACTATAGAGGGTTCAGGGGGTGTGACTCCATCGGGCCCAGAAGGTCAGGGGGGGGCCCCATCATTGTTTCTCCTCCACCTTATTTATCATCATTTAGAAAAAGAAATCACCATTTGTCTCTGCTTTTTCAGTCTTTAGTTCTCTAGCTTCATCTAATTGAGTTAAAACACACCCATGACAGGGCCTCATTTTATATTGTCATCAGGTCCCGTCACAATTAGTTACACAACTGGCTGAGTAGGCCCAAAAAGAAGCGTGTTACATGACTAATGCGGGCCAGTTGCCTTGTCCCTTTCTGCCCCTAACAGCACACTGCTTACTACTCGGCTCAGACTTGCATTTCTCTTTTTATTTGGAGAATCGAGACGTCAAGGAGATGCAAAAAAACAAACTAACTAGATTTCCTCAGGGGGCGCGCAAAAGCACAAACCAGCGAGAGCTCAAAAACAGGGCTCTGACTGCAAACACATGCGCAACCGACTCATAGCTGGCTAAGCTACAGAAAATGAGAGCGGCGTCCTCACTCATGGGAGCGGCGGCCATCTTTCTGGAGCCCCAGCCGTAGCCAAAATATCAGTGGGACTGCGGACCGGATCACCGGCTCACATAAGTGTCCAGCTGCTTCCTGCTGCACACTGCGCAAAAAAGTTAAAGATATATTAAAGGCGAAGGTGATTGTTACACCATTGCGTCAGGCTACATTTGGCGCTGTCCTTTCATCAGTAGGTACGTGATGACGCCTCTCAGTGCTGGCCCCGCCCAACGCGTTTCGTCTATGACAACTTAATCATGATTAAGCTCATGATTAAGTTGTCATAGACGACGAAACGCGTTGGGCGGGGCCAGCACTGAGAGGCGTCATCACGTACCTACTGAGAGGAAGAGCAGCAAAAGTAACGAGCGTTCCCGTGTCCTGCGGCCGAGGAGACGGTGTGTAAAACGCGGCTGCATTGAGGCTCAGACATAAATCATATTGAAGGTAGCAGTTAGAAGAGCATAAGAGGTTTTTACAGCGCACCTACTATTACTGTCTTTGAAGTTTTGACTGTTTTGACACCAATATAAAAAAACAATGAGCAGAGTATAACCTGTGATCGCAAAATGACAATGCCCACGTTCCGGAGCACACGGCTCCTTTGTCAAGGCTTTGTGATGAAACTCCTTCGATCTGACCCCTCATTCGATTCGATCTATGCCCGGAATAGGTAGCCCCCCCATTTCAGCCGCCGCCGGCTTTTCTTGTAAAAATACAAAAAAATAAAAATGACATTTACTCACCTCCGTGTTTGCTCGCTCTCACTGCCCCCCCAAAGCCCAGGGGGGGGGGGCAGAAGAGCCTGGGCCCACAGAGGGTATGTGGGCTTGTAGGCTGCAGGGTGGGGGGCCACAAAGGCTGGCCCCTGCACCCTGTTCCTACAAGCCCCAATAGCTGGTCCCGGGCCGGTTATTTCGGGTAGGGGGGACCCTACGTCATTTTATGGGGGTTTTTAAGGGTTTTTAAACCTTAAAATTCCCCCAAAAACTGGGTCCCCCCCCCCCGGGGTCCCCACCCTATGTCGTTTTTAAAAAAAAATTACCCCTTATGCTCTGTCACCTAGCAGCCCCCATAGCTGGTCCTGGGCTGGTTATGACGGGTAGGGTTTCATTAATAAAACAAAAGTTTTTTTTAAATAAAGGAGACAATTGTCTAAAAAATATTATCTTATTTATTTTTTTGTTTTTTTTAGCAAAAATATTTAAAAAACAGTAGAAAAATTGCAAACAAGACATTTCATGTTAAAGCCCAAACTCTGCTGCAAGAAATATATATATTTTTTCCTGGAAATTCTGGCAAAAATCACGGTTAAACACGGCGCAAAATGGGGAAAAATGACCTGTCAACAGAGGGTAACAAAGCTTCAAGTAGGCTGGCAATTAAAAGGGTTAATAGTACCTATGCATGTTAGGGATTGTTTTGCTGGAGGGACCTCGCGCTTTCAGATTTAGCTTGTTTTCTCTTGTTCGCATATTGATATTTTATGAAATATTGATATTTTTCATTCTGCTTTTTTATAATTTTTTTAGGGAAACCCTGTGCAACCTAAGAATTCTTCGAGGGATTACTTCCAGAAAGACTACAACAAGCTGGGTACGCTTAGAAAGCTTAACGTGTACTTTCAGGGAATATATGGTTTATCGGGGATATTCCAAATGTAAAGGGTTGTTTTGGTTAAAAAATCGCAAGGTGTGCACTTTGTTTGCAGAGCTGACATTTTCAAGTAAAATTACTGTTACGCACATGCTTTACTTTGTGGTGTTTGGCAACTTTTCCCTTGACAGTACCTATGCATGTTGTGTATCATTCTGTTCGGGGGATGTTGCTTTTTCAGATTTTACTTGTTTTATCTTGTTTGCATATACCGTATTTGCCGGCGTATAAGACGACTTTTTCCCCCTGTAAAACATGCCTCCAAGTGGGGGGGTCGTCTTATACGCCGGGTGCACCTGGGTCACATACATATAAATGTACTTACCTTCACCAAGCTGGGCGATCGTCCTCCTCCTCCTCCTGCAGAGCGATGCTCTTGCTCAGGCAGCACTAGTTGATCAGAGCAGGGAGAGACTGAGCAGGCCAGCAGGGTGAGCGCCGAGCAGATCAGCTTTCCTGCTCTCAGCACTGTGTGGGCAGGCAGGGGGCTGGCTCCTGGCATGCACTCCTGACATCGCCCTCGCTGCTCTCCACTTTGAAGGGGACTCTTCAGCATCTGATCTGAGGTGTGATTTATTTAAGATTTATTAAAAAAAAAAAAGGTTCTATGGGGCATCCCCCAGTGTAAAACCCCAAACTGGCCCCTTTCCCAGACCCCACAAATTACACACTATGCCATTAGATGGGACACATTCTAAACAACCCAGGCATGTCCCCAGCTATAGGTGAGCAGGGATGTGGCCGCAATGTAATGTGGTGTGGACTCTGGGAAACGTGGTCATTGGGGAAGTTTACACAGGGGGCACCCCAAATTGGGGGAGTTTACACAGGGGGCAACCCAACTTGGGATGCCCTACTGGGTTTTGTTCCCTGCATCAGGGGCAGCAAAATGAAATGCCCCCCTGTCTGAATCCCCCGTTTGGCCTTTTTCCCAGACTCCACATTACACTGCGGCCACATTCCTGCTCGCCTTTAGTTGGGGCCTGTGCTGGCTATTCACAATGCGTCCCATCTAAAGGCATAGTAGGGATGTGGCTGCAGTGTAATGTGGTTTGGGCTCTGGGAAAAGGGCCAGTTGGGGGGTTTCACACAGTAGAGGAAACCCAATTTGGCATGCTCCTGGAGTAGGGAACAAACCCACTGGGGCATTCCAATTCGGGATGCCCCACTGTAAAACCCTCCCTATTGGCCCTTTTCCCAGAGCCAACACCACATTACCCTGCAGCTGCATCCCTACTATGCCTTTAGATGGGACGCATTCTGAATAGCCAGCACAGGCACGTCCCCAACTAAAGGCGAGCAGGGATGCAGCTGCAGTGTAATCTGATGTGCGCCAGTCGGGGGTATTTCACACAGTGGGGCTTCCGAATTTGGGAGGCCCCACTGGGTTTTGTTCCCTACATCAGGGGTATCCCAAATTGTGATCCTCTACTGTGTGAAACCCCCCATCTGGCCCTTTTCCCAGAGCCCAAACCACATTATACTGCAGCTGCATCCCTACTATGCCTTTAGCTGGGACGCATTCTGAATAGCCAGCACAGGCACGTCCCCAACTAAAGACGAGCAGGGATGCGGCTGCAGTGTAATCTGATGTTCTTTTACGTTTTATTCGGTGTGCGGAAGAGGGAGTAGTCTTATACGGCGAGTATATAACAAACTCTATATTTTGAGTGGAAATGTTGGTGGGTCGTCTTATACGCCGGCAAATACAGTAGTTTTTTTAAAAGAAAAATGTGTCTTTGATTCTTCTTTTTTATTTTTTTTTTTAGGGAAACTGTGCAAACAAAGAATTGGTTGAGGGATTACTTCCACAAAACTACACCCACATAAACAAGCCTGGTACACCTAGAAGGCTTGAGGTGTGTACTTCCAGAGAATATATAGTTTGTTGGGGGTATTTCAAATGTAAAGGGTTGTTTTTCTGGAAAAACTGCAAGGTGCGCATAGCGCTTAGCATATTTGCATTTTATCTGAAAATCTCCTAAAGCGCTGTTTCAGATTGGGGGAGTGTCCTGGGCAGGAAAGGGTGTCTACCTATACATATGGGGTACTAGTGTAACCGGGAGAAATTGGGGTTTTACATGCAATAAGATTTTATTGACAAACTCACATTTTTTATTACAAAAAAAACACTACAAATTGCAAAAAAAATATTTTTTTTTTATTTTTTTGCACATATTTCACTCAAAAGTATTGAGAATACACTAAAAAAAGGCCAAACAAGACATTTCATGTTGAAGCTCAGACTCCCTGAATCCCTTAAAAACCCTTCAAAAATCAAAGTTGAACATATGTAGCGCAAAATAGTGAAAAGCGGTCTGGCAACAAAGGTTGACAAAAGTTCTAGGAAGCCTGGCACTTAAAGGGTTAAATTCTGTCATCCAAAATAGTTCTGTGGTTTGATATGGCAGGTGACTCATTTTGACACAAATCTTTTTTTTAGGTTCCATTAAGTGAAGGTCTTGCTGCTTTCTTTATATTA
Source organism: Gastrophryne carolinensis (assembly GCA_027917425.1). Taxonomy (NCBI): domain Eukaryota; kingdom Metazoa; phylum Chordata; class Amphibia; order Anura; family Microhylidae; genus Gastrophryne; species Gastrophryne carolinensis. The sequence continues at coordinate 443,920,474 of CM051237.1, forward strand.
ATATCACCACCTACGGAAGCAGGCAGGAAGCGGGTGCGAGTCACTGGCACACAATGTGGTACTTGGTTATTTGTTTTTCTCCCTCGCTTCCGTATGTTGGTAGTAAAAGAACAAATATTTTTATATCACTTCAGCCACCTACAGAATCCACATTCCCACCCTATTGTCACTAGATAGATATTTAGAGAGCGGCTTCACCTCTCTGCCAAATGGGATCTATGGCAAAAGAAATCATTAGGCAGTGTTTATTACGCAGTTCCTTTTATTGGTTCAGGCGCTTGTGCCTAGCTGGATATTGACATTATAATTTTAATTACTGCAGGGGTGTGGAATATGAGTGAATAGGGTTTTTTTTTGGGGGGGGGGGGGTTTAAAGTGGACCAACACCCTCCCGTGATCGGCCCGGGAATCTATAAGATACCCAGACCGATCAGCCCCCTGACCGCTGTGTGAAATCCCCCAGAAACCCCTAAATCCCTACCTGATCCTCGATCCAGCGGCTCCCGCGCCCTGTAAGAGTGACGTGCGGGAGGCGGCGGCGGGCACGCTCTCTTGTCCGTCGCTGCCTCCCGCTTGTCCGTCGGCAGGGATTGGCAGCGGCGGTCACGTGGGAGCGAGGAGAGGTGAGTTTTTCGGGGTTTCTGGGGGGTTTCACACAGCGGGGCACCCCTGATCGGGGTGGCCCGCTGAAGTGGACCAAAACCCAGGATAGTCAAAATCCTGGGTGTTGGTCCACTTTAACAAGCTTCCAAAAGAGAGGACTCACCACTTGGGATAAGCGAACCCCCCAAAGTTTGGGTTCGACAAGTTCACCCGAACTTTGAAAAAGTTGGTGCAGAGTGTGCAGCAGGAAACGCTGCTGTATAACTTACCTGATCCGCCTGAACCCGATCCTGTCGGCAGTGGCATTCAGTTTAAATGGTTCTGTGGCCTCTGCCGGGGACTATCTGAACTGAATGCCACTGCCGCAGCTTCCTGCTGCTGCATCATTTAGGTGAAGCAGCCCATCAACCAGCTTTTCCACGTTCTGGTCAAGTGCTGAACTTTGGAAAGAACCCAAACTTCGTGTTTTGGGTTTGCTGAACACTATTCACCACATGCCCCTAATGAGATGGCAGTGTGGTGGGGAGCTGGTTCTTCTGGGATTCAGGTGGGGAGCTGGTTCTTCTGGGTGTCCTTTGTATTCAATGCATGGGGGGCAGTTGGTGACAGGGTAATTAAGACAAACAACTCTATCTTCTTTTTTGACTATCCTGGATTTTGGTCCTTGCCCCCAGGGCTGTGTGAAACCCACCCAAACAAACTCACCTCTCCCCGATCCTTGGACGCATACGCGGCCGCTGGTACAATCAGCACGCTCAAGCCCCTGCATCCAAGAGCTTGTCTGATGTGAGCAGATCCGAGCGCACTGGTGGCTGCATCCCCCTCTACCCTTTAACTTGGAGTGTGCCTGTGCCAGCCATTCATAAATACCTGCCATGGGCACGAACCCTGCTATAGGGATAGTAGGGATGCAGCCGCAGCTCGTACATGCGCCGTTGGAGGGGGCATCCCGATTCTGGATGCCCTGGGGGGGAAATTCAGCGGCCCTAGAATGTTATAGATTTCAGGGCCGATGGGGTGGTGGGTTTGGTCCTTTTTAAAATCAACTTCACCTACTTTATTAATGTCCTTGATAACATCACATCTACTGTTCAGCAGTATCCTTTCAGCACAAATTCATACTGATGTTCTCCAACAGCATTTTAACTTGAACTTCAGAAGTTGCTGACACACTACAGGCTGAGCCCTATGGCTTGGGTTCCTAGGCCTTATCTTACCATCTAATACCCCAGCATACCTAACCGGCAATATCTTTTATACTCCTTGCTTTCTCTAGCACCCTCCTCTTCTTGCTGCTCCACAAACCAAACTCAGACCACTCTATTCTAACTGGGTTCCTATCCTATATTGGTTCTGGTCCCTCCCAGTCCACTGAAATACGTCATTCATAGTATATGCTTGGCCGTGTGAGGATCCTTCTGGAAGGGACAACATTTAAAGGAGCAAAAGCACACGACCTATAATCTGTCTTTAAAATATAGTTAAATACAGATGTCCTAACGCTAATCTTTGAGAGCCCCCTTTGGGACGTATGTTCCGAAGGGGGGTCTCATAGTTGGTAGCTAACAGTGTTGTATGCAGTGGTCCATTAATAATTTGACTATTCTGGTTGTCCTACTCACGTGCTCATCCCTGGTTAGTTTTAATCTGGACTGAGCGTGTGCCACCCCTCTCTTTGTATCTTTTTATTTTGTGCAACCACTCTTCGCTGTATAGGGAGGCTTTTGACCCTTTTTCTATCATGTGCTGCGCTCTTTGGTTTATGGGTTTCTATTGCATATTGGTTCTGGTCCCTCCCAGTCCAATGATATGTATCCTTCACAACACATGCTTGGCCATGTTAGGGTCCTTCCAGAAGACTTGGATGAAACGTCTTAAACCTGCTTTAACAGGTCCCATTCCAAACTCTGACTAACAGGAATAATTGGCTTCCCCCATACTAGCTGTTACCAACTTTGACCATAAGTCTTCATAGAGGAGTAAAGCCTAAGTGTCTAATGACCTCCCGGGCACCAGTATGCTTAAGAGGGTCCCCATTCTGCTTTTAACATTACAGTTTCTAACTGACATTTGGGCACTGTTAGATCAAATATTACACTCTCCCCCTCTGAATTGAATGTCATCCTTGACTTAAGGTAACTTGTGCTAGTGAGTCACTCAGACAGAAGAGCTGTTTTCAAATATTGTTTAACATTTGCCTTTACCACTCCTACCTGTGTCCACCCACTGTTGTTCTAGGGTTTTCCCTACACTCAGTGTACACTCCAGCATTGCAGACAGCTTTAGCCACTGAATGCATACCCAGGGCCCAAGCCATCAGTATCCAATGAGAATAAATACACAAGCCCGGGACCCTAGTTATAGAAATTGGAGGAATATATCATACACATGGTATCTTGGATTTCCTTATGTCTATTGGATTTCCTTATGTCTATTATGTCTATTGTTGCTATCAACTGTCTTGGACACTCCCTCTACGTAGTGATGGGTGATGAACTTAACTACAATAACTGGTTTCCCTATACTATGTGTTACCACCTCTATGGCAGTAGAATAAAGAGGGTCCCACAACCCCCAAACCCTATCCCAAAAATCCTAATGGCACCACTCTTTAATCCAAAATTATCAACAATTTTTTTTTGTTTCAATATTTTTTCATTGAGTTTTCAACAATACCGATACACAAAGCTTATGCATTGTATCGCCATCCCACGCAGGGGAGGCAGAGAAAAGAAGCTAACAATCTATGTTACATAAGAATATACACTGATCATACTTATGTTTTAGCAATCCACAATGTATATGGAGAGAAGAAGAAAATGGCTAAGTAAGGGACATTCAACATTTTAGTACGACCAACTTGACCTGTGGTTTATTTATATCCATTTTTGAGACCATGCAGATTGCGGGATCTCCCAGACCCCACGGCCCGCACCGCCACCTGTGCGCCCGCTGTCCTACGGCTTCCACGACAGGCACGCCAGACTATCAGGCACGGTCAAGTGCGCTGACGGGGAAGAGGTGCTGAAAACCTTTTAGGACCATATTTTTATGAGGAGGAAGAACAAAGAACTGGGTGGGGGGTGGAAGGTTGGGGGAGAGGAAGAGGGGGGATCAGGGTGTAGGGGGGGAAGGGGGACCATGGTACTCCTGTGCTCCACCAGCCATCGCATATAGCTGCTATAGCCTCTGTAGGGGTTCACCAGGCCAGGCAAATCTTACCCAGGGCTCCCATATTGAGAGGAATTTATCGTGGGAGTCAGTCAGGATACTGGATAATCTCTTGTTGATGAGGAACCCGTTCATTCTAGACGACACCTCTGAGATTGGGGTAAATTGTTTTTTCCAGGCTTTAGCTATGGCTGTTTAGCCGCTAGGAGGAGGTAGACAAAACGTCTGTGCTGTTTGCTGGTGAGCTCCTGGGGCTTGCAGTGCAAGAGGGCAACCCAGGGGTCTTTTCTCATGCTGGTTTGGAAAATTCCATTGGCCAGCCTATATACCTGGTTCCAAAAGTGGGCTAACATGGGACAAGTCCACCAAGTGTGCAGGAAGTCTCCCTCCGCACTGCAGCCCCTAAAGCACATCCTGGTTTGTCCCAGGAACATCCTGCTCAGGCAGCCCGGCACCAGGTACCAGCGAAGCATTACCTTGTAGGCCGTTTCAACTGTCAAAATTACCAACAATTTTATTGATGCATATCTTTACAATACAATGCAATGAGACACATTAAAAACATGCTAAAAAATACATAACATGGATGACCCGAGAAGGGGAAGGGGGAAACAAGATGACATGATTGCTCAACTTAGCTGTCCTGAAGAAGTGACGCGCTGATGTCACGCAACGCGTCGGCGGTGGGTGGGGGGTGCTGCTGGTCTGCTTGACACGTGAGAATTTGTGCATTATATGTCTTTATGTCTGTTTGTCCCTACCTGGCTGGTCCTCTCTTAATTAAAAATTGGTCATATATAGCACTTTGGCACATGGCACTTTTGGGATGGTTTTGATGGATTATATAGGATATTTTTGTAGTTAATATAAGTTTTTAGGGATTATATATATAAGCACTATTTAGATAGTTTCCGGCTAGGATTAAAGTGGACTTGAAATACATGTGATTACATTATAGGATGCTGATTTGACCAGTGTCTCGTAAACAGCAATCATGTCATCTTGTTTCCCCTCCCTCTTCTCAGGTCATCCATGTTATGTGTTTTTAGCATGTTTTTAATGTGTCTCATTGCATTGTATTGTAAAGATATGCATCAATAAAATTGTTGATAATTTTGGATTAAGAAGTGGTGCCATTAGGATTGTTTGGGATAGGGTTTGGGGGTTGTGGGACCCTCTTTATTCTACTGCCACAGTGTTTTCTACCCCTACCCACTAGTGTGCACACTTGGTATTTGCAATCATAGGGCTGGTGCGGTCTCAGTTGCATTGTTTTATATTTGTTACCACCTCTGAACATTACTCTCTACAGAGGAGTCAGGCCTATGTGGCTAATTACCTCTCTCGCACTATGCTTAACTGGTTCCTTCTTACTGTCTCTTAAACTACAGTTGCTAAATGACACCTGTCTGCTGTCATACTAACACATTATTATTATTATTTATATAGCCCCATCATCTTCTGGAGCACTGTACAAAGTAGTAATTACAGACAGGGTAGAAAAATACAGTACATAGACTATTGGGATTACAGAGTTTACAATGAATATTCTGAATACAAGATACAATAGTAGAGAGAGCCCGGCCCTTGTGAGCTTACAGTCTAAAGGATGAGGGGTGGAGACGAGGGGGAAGTATCACAGTCAATACTGAGCTTTGTGGCATGTGCCCTTTAGAGAATTGCTTAAGCCAGATTATATGCTTGTCTGAATAGTTGGGTTTTAAGAGCACCCTTGAAAGATTTGAGGGTTGTGGAGTGGTGGATTGGGTGGAGGAGGGCATTCCAGAAGTTTGGAGTAGCACACGAGAAGTCCTGGAGGCGGGCGTGAGAGGAGGTGACCAGGGTGGAGGACAGGAGAAGGTAAGCAGCAAAGCAAAGGCTGTGTCTAGGTGGATATTGTTGGATTAGAGATGAGATGTAGGGAGGGGCCTGGCTGGAGAGAGCTTTGTGGGTGAGAGTTAAGAGTTTTGAACAGGATTCGCTGTGGGACTGGCAGCCAGTGTAGGGATTGGCAGAGAGGAGCAGAGCTGGAGAAGCGAGAGGAGAGATGGATGAGGCGAGCAGCAGAGTTCAGCATAGATTGGAGGGGTGCCAGTCACAAAGAAGGATGTTGCAGTAATCCAGACGGGATATGACCAGGGCGTGCACTAACATTTTAGTGGTGTCAGTGGACAAAGGGGATTTTTCTTTCACAGTAATGAAACAATTTTACCCAACAAACTGAAATTGTATTTGGATACAGGTGATCATTGTTCCCTGTAAGGCGAGCGGCTGCGTGATCGCGCACCCATACAGATCACTCCGCTCAGTAAGGAAAAAAAAAAAGGAGGTGAGTCCACACAGAGGTGGCAGCACGACTCCAGGACACAGGAGGGAGGAGGCATAACACACACTTATAGCCTATCAACGCAGGCTGTGTGCTCCTCCTCCCACTTCACAGTTAAAATATCCCTCCCCTCCTACAGGCCCTGAGCTGTGCTGAGCTAAGGAGGAGGTGAGCAAGGGGGGCGGAGCCATCTCCCCCAGGGGAAATGAGGAGCATGGTGAACAAGGCAAGGGGCCTGACTACTGCTGCTCGGGCCTCTCTGCTGCTGCTGTAGTTGTTTGAGGGTAAGTACCATGGCATTCTGTGTCTGTCTCTGTCTACTCACCTATCTATGGTCTGTCTTTTCATTCTATATATCTAATATGTCTATTTGTTCTATATCTCTCTCTCTCTATCTATCTTTCTATGGTATGTCTTATCTATCTATCTATCTATCTATCTATCTATCTATCTATCTATTTTTTCATTATATCTATCTTGCTATCTTCAAATCCATTTATTAATTGATTCATTATTTCTATCTTTTTTATCTTCTATCATTCTTTTTTTTTCATTAGATCTCTATCTATCGATTAATTCATTTATTTGTGATTATTCTTCCTATCCACTTTATATATCTTATCTATCTATCTATCTATCTATCTATCTATCTATCTATCTATTTTTTTATTATATCTATCTTGCTATCTTCAAATCTATTTATTAATTGATGCATTATTTCTATCTTTTTTATCTTCTATCATTCTTTCTTTTTCATTAGATCTCAAACTAACGATTAATTCATTTATTTGTGATTATTCTTCTTCTCCACTTTATATATCTAATCTATCTATCTATCTATCTATCTATCTATCTATCTATCTATCTATGTTTAATTTATTTATTCTCTCTATCTGTCTTTTTTCCAGTCTATCTAATTTTTATCTATCTATCTATCTATCTATCTATCTATCTATCTATCTATCTATTTTTTTCATTATATCTATCTTGCTATCTTCAAATCTATTTATTAATTGATGCATTATTTCTATCTTTTTTATCTTCTATCATTCTTTCTTTTTCATTAGATCTCAAACTAACGATTAATTCATTTATTTGTGATTATTCTTCTTCTCCACTTTATATATCTAATCTATCTATCTATCTATCTATCTATCTATCTATCTATCTATGTTTAATTTATTTATTCTCTCTATCTGTCTTTTTTCCAGTCTATCTAATTTTTATCTATCTATCTATCTATCTATCTATCTATCTATCTATCTATCTATCTATCTATTTTTTTCATTATATCTATCTTGCTATCTTCAAATCTATTTATTAATTGATTCATTATTTCTATCTTTTTTATCTTCTATCATTCTTTCTTTTTCATTAGATCTCAAACTAACGATTAATTCATTTATTTGTGATTATTCTTCCTCTCCACTTTATATATCTAATCTATCTATCTATCTATCTATCTATCTATCTATCTATCTATCTATCTATGTTTAATTTATTTATTCTCTCTATCTGTCTTTTTTCCAGTCTATCTAATTTTTATCTATCTATCTATCTATCTATCTATCTATCTATCTATCTATCTATTTTTTTCATTATATCTATCTTGCTATCTTCAAATCTATTTATTAATTGATTCATTATTTCTATCTTTTTTATCTTCCATCATTCTTTCTTTTTCATTAGATCTCTATCTATCGATTAATTCATTTATTTGTGATTATTTTTCCTATCCACTTTACAAACAGACAGGGGTCCCACACACCCCAAAAATACCAACCTCATGTACTAAGTGGCACCACTACAATGAGTTTATGAAAAAATACACAAATACAACAATGACAGGCCTGTCATTATGTGTATAAATGTGTAACAAATAAACTTGTGTATTTTTTCATAAACTCATTGTAGTGGTGCCACTTAGTACATGAGGTTGGTATTTTTGGGGTGTGTGGGACCCCTGTCTGTTTGTGATTTGGCCCTCAGAGGGGTTTCTTTTTGGCCAACCTCTAGTGTTGCATACTAGTATATTGGATTTCACACATAGAGTGCGGTCTTTTTTCTATATCCTATCCACTTTATATATCTATTCTATCTATCTATCTATCTATCTATCTATCTATCTAATTTTTAGATTTCATTCTATCTATCTACCTACCTATGTATCTTTTCATTTTATCAATTTATCTATTTTTTAAAATGTATTCTGTCTATTTATTTCGTCTGGATGAGGCTAGGGGTGGAATGATGATGTGGGGAGTTGGGGGTGGCCTGGTCTGGGAATAAATTATGGTTGTTCTTTATTTACTACACTATTTTGGCCATTTGACGGCTGTACCAATGTTTCTAGCTAGGTATTTAGCTTGTCCATCTTTAATGGAGCCTAGCCCTGTTTCCCACAGTCCCCATTCAGCAGCTGCCGAAGATTAGAGGGAATATTGCAGGTGATCCAGAACCAGAATATTCCCAACATAGGTGGAATTGCATCGCAACAGATCAGAAAGAACATTTCTAGGGGGATTTAGAACCCAAAGGGCCACCAATGAACTGCCTGGATCTAGACGATGGGCCATGAATGTCCCAAAATACCGAGATATCCAAAAAAGACAACTCATATGAAAGTGGTTACATATACACCTTTCCTTACATACTAATCTGCCGGGGACTGTTTACATCCCCGATTGTCCAAGCAGCAGTAATGATGGAGAAAGGGCTTTTATTTCATCATATTCATTCATTTACAAGTCACTCTGCAGCCCATTTAGGACGCCATTGTGGTGAATGTGCCTTGAGGGAAACAGTCCGTGTTGGCGTCTCACCATGCGTTTTTCCCTCAAAGGAGAATGTCATTGCTCTGGTTACGTCTACAACAAGCTCACCAATGTCATTATTGTAGTGTAAGATGGTCCTTACAGTGTGAATGTAGCTGCCATCACCAGTCATTTATTATGCTAAAGCCATGCACACCATTCTCTGGTTCTATAATAGAGGGCAGGGGAGCCATTGTTCCTCCCCCCCAGGCAATGTGCTCCATTCCCCGTATGAAAAATGATCTTTTTATACATTTTCTACACGCTATTTTCTTGCGCTTGGCTCGCAGATGCTGGGGGCGTGTTCCAGCCCAATGGGTAAACATCCATGCAATCTCACAGGCGGTGCTGGCCTTGCTATATACACTTCTTTAGTGTATTTACAGTGTAAACCTCTGAGCTTACATTCTGTCAAGGAGTTCTGGAAAAAGCTATAAAGTGCCTGCAGACATGGAGAGCCTTCCCTTTCCCAGATCCTTCATCCCACAACGGGCAGGCTGATTCATCATTAGCGGCAGGTAGCGACAGATGAGCGTCTGTAGCAGGCATTTTCAGAGCGCCCGCTAGTAGTCGCAGTGCTCGGCCCGTGAGTCGCTACTTTATAGCTGTTCAGTAATGTTGAATACATTGTGAGGAGTCGCTTTTTGACCAGTACAGCGCTGTATGGGAGCGCATGTTAGCGACTGGTCATAGAGACCGACTCACACCATATTCAGCAAAAAAACAGCCTCACAAATCTCTGGCGCTGAAAAATGCTTGTCTGAAGCCCAGAGCGCAGGAGGCGGTGTGTTTAAAGTCTGTTTTTCAGCATCTATCAACTAGTAACAAAATGAAAACATATGGAATTACATTGTAACATGAACACTTTAATGCCAGACCTGTAATGTTATTTCTGAGGAAATATATAAAAAATGAAAAAATTATGAAAAAACTGCTTTTTCAATGCCAGAAGAGGTCACAGAATTATTTGTGATTTTTTGAAAAAACAAACAAACAAACAAACAAATACCCCGTTTAAAGAGAAGAAAAGGATCATCCATTGAAATGTATGGGAGAGCGACAGGTAGAGAGAGGTCATACCTGACGCTGTGCAAGGCTGAACGCCGGCGCTGTTCACTGAGGCTGTGAAAATGATGAATCAGACACTACATGGCGCTATCCCAGTCGCTAAACAGATTCTGCTTGATAAATGTGTAATTGTGTGCCGTGTCTGGCGTTCACCAGTCGCTACCTGTCGCTACCTCTCATTAACCAGCCACTACCTGACGCTATCCCTTCTTAAATAAGGGCCTAAGTCTTTTACTGAAATTTGTATTTTATAGGGTGATCAGCCTGGGAATCTAGACTCCGTAGGTGATCGATTCTCTCCCCCCGGGGCATCCAAAATTGGGATGCCCCGCTGTGGCAAACCCCCCAGCGGCGAATGCGTGAGCCGCGGTCGCATCCCACTATCCCTTTAGCATTTGTGAATGGCCAGCGTGGGCATGCTCGTGGTTAGAGCCTAGCAGGGGATGCGGCCATCAGCGCGCTTGGAGCCGCTCGCCTTAGACGACTTGGATTCACCAGCTCCCAGCACGATGATTGGATGAAAGGCCGCACATGTGCCGTAGGACCGGGTAGAGGTGAGTTGGTTTCCGCAACCTGGGGGGTTTCACAAGGACCAAAACCCAGGACAGTAACCCTATCTTGCAATAACCCCTTCAGCAGATGTTGGGTGGGTTAGGCGATCCCCCATGTGTGAACCTGCAGACACTTTTTTTTTTGTCCTGGAACATTAAACAGACAATTTTTTTAAGGGACCGTGTCTGGGCCAGGATTGGAGGCAATACTGCTTTCCACAGTAGGACGCCACGTAACCGGCACAGCACACAGATTAGAAGACTTGCTGGCGGTGTCAGAAACTTAGAGGCCGATTCATTAACAGCAGCAGTTAGCGACAGTTGAGCGACTGTAGCGGCATTTTCAGAGCGCCCGCTAGTAGTCGCTGTGCTTGGCCGTTGTTCGGTAGTTGATAGCGACTCAGTAGGTTTGCCGTAATGTTGAATATTGGGTGAGGAGTCGCTATTTGACAGGTTCCGCGCTGTATGGGAGCGCATGATAGCGACTGGCCCTAGCGACCGGCTCCCACCATATTCATTAACAAATCACGCTCAAAAAATTCTCGCGCTGTAAAATGCATGTTTAAACCCCAGAGCGCTGGAGGCGATGGGTTAAAAGTAGTTTTTTAACCCCCAAACAACCATATTTTTGGAAACCAAAAAAAACAAGTTTTTTAAATAATTTTGTAATATGAATACATTAATATCAGACCTGTAATATCAATTCTGTACATTTTTTTTTTTTTTATTTTTTTTATCTTAAATAAATTATTTAAAATGGCAGAAGTGGTCACAGAATTTTTCACATTTAAAAAAAAAAAAAAAAAAATAATAACAATTAATTATTAATATTTAATACCTGTCGCTGTTCAAGGTCGGACGCTGGCGCTGTGGGCTGAGGCTGGAATAATGATGAATGAGTGGCTATATGGCGCTATCTCAGTCGCTAAGCAGGATTGGCTTGATAAATGTGTGATTGTGGTGGGGAGCCGGCGTTCTCGTGGCGGTGCCCGTCATTGCCGGCCGCTCACCAGTCGCTACCTGACGCTATCCCTTGTTAAATAAGGGCCTTAGGTGTGACCAGGATGGCTAGAAGGGTGCTACCCAGCTGCTATCTGCCATCTGACAAGAGGTCCACATAAAATGGCTCGGAGGGCCGCATCTGGCCCCCAGGCCTTGAGTTTGATACATGTGCTCTAGACTGTAAAAATTAGGTCCTTTAAGTCTCTTCTGATATGTTTAAGTCCTTCCATCATGTTTGTTGCCCGTATTTAGACCCGTTCTATTTGAATAATGTCTTTTTGTGGGTAAAGTTCTTGGCTCCTATCTTCCTTCCTTCAATAGGCTGTAATTGCTGCCAGCATGAGATTGCGTGGACTAAAAAAAAAAAAACAAGACAATCCAGATTGAATGCTAATGATCCCAAGATGGGCCACAAATGCCTTTTCCAGACCTTCCAGCAAAAGGTTGAGCTAGTCTGTAAATCTTTCTCCTTTTTTGGTCAGTCTTTTGTCTAAAATCCCAGCCGTCCAATATGTAGACAGCTGGGAAATATTTGGCAAGCGTTTCTATCACCTTTAGGTTAATCAGTTAATTCGGTTGTTGTTGGAATTACTATATTCATTTTCTTTGACTCGTGCAGACATATTTAATATGATTAGTGTACAGAGAATTGAAATCCACCAAAGGAGCTTCTATCACAAGTATTTACACTATGGCCAATTTAGTCACATATCACTTACCAACCGGTGTGTTTTTGTGAGGACCCCAGAGCATCCAACGCAAGTTTCGAAGCTATAATGTCTTGAGATACAGATAAGCTACAGAATAGAATGAGGCCGATTTATTAATAGCGCCAGGTAGCGACAGTTGAGCGACTGTAGCGGTATTTTCACAGCGCCCGCTAGTAGTCGCTGTGCTTGGCCGTTGTTCGGTTGTTGATAGCGACTCAGTCGGTGTGCAGTAATGTTGAATACAAGGTGATGAGTCGCTATTTGACAGGTTCCGCGCTGTATGGGAGCGCATGATAGCGAATGGCCATAGCGACCGGCTCCCACCATATTCATTAACAAATCACGCTCCAAAAATTCTCGCGCTGTAAAATGCATGTTTAAACCCCAGAGCGCTGGCGGCGATGGGTTAAAAGTAGTTTTTTAACCCCCAAACAACCATATTTTGGGAAACCAAAAAAAACAGTTTATAAAAACATTTTTGAATATGAATACATTAATATCAGACCTGTAATATCGATTCTGCACAAATTTTTTTTAAATTTTTTTCTTACCTTAAAAAAAATATCTAACATGGCAGAAGTGGTAACAGAAATTTTCACATAAAAAAAAAAAAAATTATTAACAATTAATTATTAATATTTAAAGATTGTTCCATTGAAATGCATTGGAGAGCGCCAGGTAGCGAGAGGTCATACCTGGCACTGTTCAAGGTCGCTCGCTGGCGCTGTGGGGTGAGGCTGGAATAATTATGAATGAGTCGATATCTGGCGCTATCTCAGTCGCTAAGCAGGATCGGCTTGATAAATGTGTGATTGCGGAGGGGAGCCGGCGTTCTCGTGGCGGTGACTGTCATTACCGTTCGCTCACCAGTCGCTACCTGGCGCTATCCCTTGTTAAATAAGGGCCAATGTTTTTTTCCATACCTTTCAAGTGTCCCTGATTTAGAGGGACTGTTCCTCTTTGGAGTTCATGTCCCCCTGCCCCTTGTTGTTCTCATTTGTCCCTCTTTGAGGTGTAACATGCAGATCTGCATCAATAAATGTTTCATTTGCCTATTTAAAGTGTTTATATTGTTGTAACTGTTATAACTTATCTCCTATCCATTCTTCAATGAGGAGCCGTGGCCTAATTTAACAAATGTCCCTCTTTCCCACCCTGAAAAGTTGGAAGGTATGGTTTTTCTGTGAAGCAGGAAGGTCTGACTTTCAGTATAGCCTTTCTTTTCAATATTTTTATTAGTATTGGAAAAAGAAAACGGTACAGATACAGGTGATCAGTAAAGCAAAGAGTAAATCCATCCCACGCAGGGGAGGCAGACATTACAATGATTACTACAATTAACCGTGTTCGGACCAGAAAACAGGTCCAGCAAGTCAGATCATCTAAGAAGCAAATTACAGTGTAATTACAAGACGGCTGGACATAAATAAACAATTGCTACACAGGATTTGTTGGTGTTGTGTCTTCAATTGTATTGCCTCACGCGTCTGAGAATAGTCGTTTTAAGGAGACCTTATTAGCCTCTCACCACAGCGCACCCCCGCCACTCAACCCGAACCGCAGATGCCAGGGCAAGCCAGCCACCACAAAGCGCCCCGCGCCCGAGGCCCACAGCCCAGGAGACCAGTGAGAGGTGGGCCGCAGAACAAGAAGCAAGAGACAAAAATAAAAGGAAAAGAAAAAGCAGAAAAAAGGAGAGAAACAAACACAAAAAAGGACACAAAGAGTGGGAGGGATAGATCCAAAATAGAATGTAAGAAAGATAACGGACTGGGGGAGGGAAGGGGGGCAGGAGTAGGGGGGGACAGGGGGAGAGAGGTCCTCGCAACCTAGCCCACACCGGTCGCCTAATTTAGCATCCCGGCAGCGCATTAGGCCAGTCGTATTGTATCCAGGGTTCCCAAATGGAAAGGAATTTATCTTGGGTGTCGGCCAGGATGCTTGAGAGCCTCTCGTTAACCAAGAAGCCGTTCATCCTGGACGACACCTCCGACAGCGGAACAATCTGTTTCTTCCAGGCCCTAGCAATGGCTTGCTTAGCCGCCAAGAGCAAAAAAATGAATAATTTGTTCTGTTTTTTGGTAAGTTCTGGAGTTCTACGGTGAAGGAGAGCCACCCAAGGATCCTTTCTGATATTTGTCCGAAACATTTTACCGGCTATCCTGTATACTTGGGACCAAAAGCGGGTCAGCATAGGACATGACCACCAGATGTGCATGAAATTACCCTCTACATTACAACCCCTGAAGCATGTACTGGCCTGCCCTGGGAATATTTTACCAAGGCGACTGGGCACCAGGTACCAGCGGAACAGAACTTTGTAGGCCGTTTCAGTTGTCAAAACATTCATGGAGCATGACGAAGCGACATTCCAAATCTCCGACCATCCCCTGTCTGAACGGCAGGGACCCAGATCTCGTTCCCATTTACTCACGTAGGCATGTGTGCTCGCCCCTATATTATTCAGCATAGAATACAGCATAGATATTACTCCCCTGCGGAACGGATCTACACTGCAAACCTCCTCAAAGAGGGTGCATTTCCGGAAGGGTTGCCCCAGTCTAGTTAAGGGTAATATCCAATGCCTCAACTGCAGATATTGAAAAAAGGCTCTTTGGGGAATATCAAACTATTCTCTCAGGAAACTATAAGGTGTGAGCCCATCATCTGAGTTATCCCATGTTCCGTCCACCACTTGAAGGTTGATCTATTTTCCATGCCCGAGGGGAAGGACGGGTTACCCCAGAGATGTGCTAGATGAGTGTGAGGAGACATCAGAGAGGCAGAATATTTCACTGAGTCCCACACCGAGAGCGAGTGCTTCATCAGGGGACTAAGCGTCTTATGTCTGAGCACCGGGTCCATCCATAGCAAGCCATCTATCGGGGCTGGCGAGCAGTCCGGAAGTTCCAGGAACGTCCAGAGGGGAGGCTTTAAAGAGGAATGCATGGGGATCAGCTGTGCTATTTGGGAGGCCTTACAGTACATACTAATATTAGGGACGCCAAGCCCGCCCAGAGACTTGTGACAAAACATAGTGCGCCTAGGTACTCGCTTACGTGCACCAGACCAAATAAAGGCCGATATTTTCCTCTGCATCGCACGAAGCCTATATGATGGGATCTGTACTGGCAGCGTTCTGAAGTAATATAGAAGTTTAGGGAGGATTGACATCTTGACTGCGTTTATACGGCCCAGCCAAGAGAGTGGATATGGCATCCAGGTGTCAAGCAAACGTGTCAGGGATCCAAACAGGGACGGGTAGTTAGCCCCATACAGGTCTTCATATTTCGCCGAGATGTGTACTCCCAGATATAAGAGCGGTTCTGTTGACCACTTGAAGGGAAAATTAGCTTTGATTTGGGTCACCACCTCCGATGTCAGGGATATATTAAGTGCCCGAGATTTATCACTATTTATGGTTAGACCGGAAATGCGGGCAAAATGGTTCAGAATAGCATATATGTTTGGAAGGGAAGTAATGGGACTGTGAAATCGCTAACATAGCGTCATCTGCGAAAAAGAGGGCCTTGTGGTAGACCCCAGCTACTTCCAGCCCTTTGACATTCGGGTTTTGCCTTATCGCTATGGCCAGGGGCTCTAAGGCCAATATAAATAGAATTGTGGAGAGGGGGCAACCCTGCCTTGTGCCTCTGAAGATCCGAAATGTCTCGGAAGTAGAGCCCAAGTATATCACCCGTGCTGTCGGAGCATCATAAAGGGCTTTGATCCAGTCTAAAAATCGTTGCCCGAACCCCCATCTCCTCAGAACCCAGAGTAGGTAATCCCATGAGATAGTGTTAAAAGCCTTCTGTATATCTAGGGACAACAGAAAGGCCGGAATGTCCCTCGCCCGAGCATGTTGAACCAAGTGAGCAACCCTCCTTACACTATCTCAAGCCTGGCGAGACGGTACAAAACCCACCTGGTCCCTATGTATAAGGCCCTCCAGGAATTTGTTCAGTCTGGTCGCCAATACCTTCGCCAACAGCTTCACATCGGTGTTGATTAGAGAAATCGGCCTGTAGTTGGGAATTAACAGGCTATCTTTATCGGGTTTAGATATCATACAGATGTCTGCCAATAGTGAGCTTGGGCCTAAGGATGACTCAGCACACATGGCGTTAAAGAGGTTGGCCAAATGGGGAGCTAGGAGAGGTGCAAACTTCT
Organism: Gastrophryne carolinensis; assembly: GCA_027917425.1. Classification (NCBI taxonomy): domain Eukaryota; kingdom Metazoa; phylum Chordata; class Amphibia; order Anura; family Microhylidae; genus Gastrophryne; species Gastrophryne carolinensis. The sequence continues at coordinate 443,936,888 of CM051237.1, forward strand.
TGTAGTAAAGACCGCCAAACCCATCAGGCCCCGGGGTTTTAGAGGTCTTGGTAGACTTGATGGCCGCCAATATCTCCTGGGGTGTGATGGGAGAGTCCACCAGGTCAATGTAGTCCGGGGCGATGGACGGTAACTCAACATGCTCAAAAAATCCCTCAAGGTCAGCGTTGTCAGCCCCTGAAGGAGTCGAGTACAGTTCCGATAGGAACCCCCGGAATGCGGCTACAATCTTATCCGGGTTGGCCGTGATGGGGCCCGAATTGAGCCTGAGCTTTATTGGCTGCCGCCTGTCAAGGACGGTGGCTCTCAGTTTCCGGGCCATCATGGTATCGGGCTTATTGCCCCTAGCATAAAACTTTTGCTTGGCCCAACGGAGCCGTTTTTCAGCCTGGTCATCTAGGAGCATGTTGAGTTCGGTCCTAAGTCTATCTACGTTTTTTTTTATTTCTAGGATTCGGAGCTCTCCTCCACTGCGCCTCAGCCTGCTCATATTTTAACGTCAGTTCCTGCAATCGCTTTTGTCTCTCTTTTTTCTTGAGGAAAGCTATGCCTATGATGTTACCTCGCATGACAACTTTCTGGGCTTCCCAGAGGGTAATCGGGGAGCGGACCGAATCTACATTCAGAGTAAAATATTCTTTAAGGGCATCATGAATTTTTAAGCATGTGTCTTGAGAGCACAGGAGGGAGTCATTTAGTCTTCAATTATAGGAGCGCTTGGTTGGGATCAACAAGTCGTCAGCCGCCATCACAGGGTTATGGTCAGACCAGGTCGATTTGTAGATTTTGGAGCTAATGATTGCTGGGAGTATAATCTGAGGGACAAAGATATGGTCTATCCGACAGAAGGACCCATGGGGTTTAGAACATAATGTAAAATGGTGGTGGGATTTTTTTCCCTCCAGACATCACAAAGTCCCTAAACACAGCAGAGAGAGGGTCCGGCCCCTGCGGTACGTTCGCAGGCCGGTCCGTCCTCTGCCTGTCCACCTTAGGATTTACCACCATATTAGAATCCCCCCCCCATTATCAAGATACCCTTGGTGTTGATGACATATCTACCGGTCGGATCAATAATTTCCTTGCAACAGATAAAGGGGGAGATTTTTACTGAAAGCTATCAGTACCCCCCTTTTCTTTTCTCTAGCGCACGACAAATAGTACACGGGGTAATGATAACTCAGGAACCTTGGTTTAGAGTGAGTTGAGAACCTGGTCTCCTACAGGAAAAGTATTTCTGCTTTACAAGATTTGTAATAGTGGAAAGCCTTGTTCCTCTTAACGGGGCTGTTAAAGCCCTGGACTTTATGGGAAACTAATTTAATGTTTAGTCCCACCATCAGGACAGAATTGTTTTGTGAGTAAAGAAGAAGGGCAGGCTAGGCGCGAGGAAATAGGGGTAGAAAGGGGTAGAAAGGAACTTTGGGTGGGGAGGAGGAGAAAAATGAACATTTATGACAAGAGACAAATGAAAACTTAACTAACTAAACAATCCAAATAAAGTAAATATTTGAACTAGGAAGGACCGAAGTCCAACATAACCCTTTGGGCCCAAAGTGGCCCAAGAGATTTCTGCCTTAGCAGAAGGCGACTCAGACACTGGGGATAGAAACACCCCAGCGTGGGTCGACATGTGTTGTGTGGGGGGTAGTACTCGGAGACACAGGCTACTACCCCGGTACAAGAAATGGCAGCCGAATGCAGATCAGAAAAGAAAAGAAAAAATACCAGCACCCTGGCTAAATAAGAGAAGGAGAGGGGTCGGCCCCCGTGTGCACCCACCCACCCCCAGAGAGAAGGGGGGACGGACCAGCCACAGGAACTCAATGGTCTACTTCTCTCCACCGCGGGCCCCCCAGGGCACAGGGCCCTAAGGCCTCTGCATCCCAAGGGCCCACGGCGGGAGATTCCCGCCTGCCAAGTGGGCGGGGCAGTCCCCCCACATACGCAGCAACAAAGAAAAATACAATATTAAACTCGTTATTTTCAACTCGCAATGTGCAAAAGTTAACTGAATAGTATATTTAACCAACAACAGTGCAGGGGAGAGGGGGATTCAGTGGAATTAACATGGGCAACCTATACGCGGCCACCAATTCTCCTTAAAGTCAGGAGTGGGGGCGTGCAGACAACCAACTCAGACCCGATTCAAGGACAAGAGACCTCAACCCGGATCAGAGTCGGGGCACAGAGGGCGGTCATCCCCCCGGTCCCGTCTCCTCCGTGGGCAAACCTTCTCTCGGACATCCGCCGGACCGCCTGGTCAGGCGAAGTCACAAGCGGGTCAGCCAAGGGTATACCAAGCTCCCGAATGAGAGCCCGTAACTCACTGAGAGAGCCAGCGGCGCATTGCCGGCCCGCATGGGAGAACAACAGTTTAAAAGGGAACCCCCACAGGTACCTGATATTTTGTGACTTCAAAATGTCCAGCCCCGGTTTCATCTCCCGCCGACGTTGGAGTGTCTGGGGGGCGACATCGGGGAATATCTGGTAGGCATGGTTCTGAAAGGATAAGTTGGTTTTTTCTCTAGATGCTTGTAGAATGGCCTCTTTTGTGCGATAAAATGTAGGCCCGATGACGATATCCCTAGGGTGACCGTCCGATCTCTTTGGGCACAAGGCCCTGTGCGCTCTGTCCAACTCCAAGCGATCTATCGGCATAGAAGGGAGCAGTTCCTGAAGTAGCGCTGTGACCGTTGCAGGGACATCCTCCATAAATTCCGGGAGACCCCGGATCCAGACATTTTCTCTCCTGGATCTATTTTCAAGATCTTCTAATTTTTGTTGCATAAGGGCCACCTCATCTCGCATAGCCCCAGTAGCGGACTCGCTGGACTCCAAAGCCGTCACGATTTCATCCACTCTCTCCTCCAGCGGTTCGGTCGCCCAGATCCCTGATGTCGCTGGCAAAGCTGGCAGATAGCTGGGTCACTGCGCGGGCAATTCTTGTTGCAACAGAAGCTTAAATTTGGCCAGAAGCTGCTCATCTCGCACAATCGGATCAACTGGGCAGGGGGTCCCGTGAGCACCCCGCGGATCTTCCTTTTGGACATCCACCACCAGGGGCTGAGATAGATCGCTGCTGCCCGACATAGGGGTTTCCTAAAAAATTAGCGGGAACTCTCTGTCATCAGGACAAGACTGGAGCGAACCGCCTGGTCCACGGCTGTTGTGGCTGGGTGGGCTCATGTGCAAGGGCCAAATCCCTCCAGGGCTCTCTAGTAGCTGGGTCCCATGATGCTGGGATCGGGGATCATCAGCCCCTGTGTGCAGCTGAGGGCTACGTTGCGGCCATTGTGAGGGGGGGGGCTGCTCCGCCATGCTCAGGGATGCAGCATGGGTGTGTGAAGAGAGTCCCGACGCCTGTGATGCGGGGTGAGGAGGAGATGCTGCCCCCGCTCCCCCCCCTCCGGCCCACGTCGGGCCCCCAGGACGGGGAGCATCGCGATGAGCCCGGTGACGGGGCAAAACTTTTAACCCCCCAGATGGTGAAGGCGGTTGCGGCGGCGGCGGGGACGGCCGTCTCCCGCGCACATGATCGAGGCCCCTCTCCGCTCCTACCTCCCGTGCTGTCTGTGGGATCGCTTCCTCCGGCCCGGGCGACGACGGATGCAGTGGGTCCGGCAGGCACCCACGCCGCTGATCACGCCCGGAGTCCGCACGCTGGACAGCTTGAGTCTGGCGCCGGAGCTCCGCCATGATGTCGGGCTGACGGGAGCACGTGGCGCTCTTTCTCTCCCTGCCCATCCTCCGATCCTTTGTTTTGACCCCGCTTTTGCCCATCCGCGGGCCAGGGAAGGTAGCTGGGAGTGTTGGCTACAAAGCTGACGACTGCCTTAGCGATGGTGAAGCTTCTATGGGGTGGGTTCAGTGCTCCGAGGTGCCGAGCACTAAGAGGAAGCAGCCATCTTCCTCGGCGCTTGGCCACGCCCCCCCAGTATAGCCTTTAAAGTGGAACAAAACCCTGGTGGCCTGCACATGCGCCATGTGATTGCCAGTTTAACACAATGGGGTGTTCCGAATCGAGATGACCCAGGGCTAAGCAGTGACCTGGTCTTGGAGTCTTATGGATTTTAGAGTTTTGGACCAAAACTCATGCTGATCTATAGGATTCCCAGCCGCTCCAAAATCGGGATGCCCCGCTGTGTGAAATCCTCCATTTTACCCCATTCACTTACCTTATTTATAGGCATCTGTGAATGGCGGGCGGGCACGCTCCCTGTTAGAGGGAAGCGGAGGATGCGGCCATCAACGCACTCAGAGCTGATGCTCTTAGACGTGCCATAGGACTGGGAAGAGGTGAGTTGGTCTCCGCATCCTGGGGGGTGTCATGCAGCAGGGCATCCCTGATCGCGGTGCCACGGGAGAAAGGACCAAATCCCAGGATAGTCAAAATCCTGGGTTTTGGCCCACTTTAAGTCAGGAGTGCACCTAAGGCAGGGCAATTAGGCAATCGAGGACAGACAAGAGCAGTGGAGCACCCAGGAATTTTATCTGGGGAGGGTTCGGTAGAGGCGTTGAAAGATGAAGCATGGCTTCTGTGCTTCCCAGCTGCCATTGTTGTGAACATGAGGATGTGACTGCTGCAGAATAATTAGCAATGATTTACATGATTTCCAATGACCAGGACCGCGCTTTCTGCACCCCCTGAACTGTTACAACCTGCTCCTCCTGCTCCTGAGATGTGTCCTGAGCTCCATGAACTTGTATCTCCCATGCTCCTTCTCCTACCTCCTTTTCCCCATTGTTGCTTTCCTTTAAAGTGGAAAGTCAAAAGTCATAAAAAAATCAGTAGCTTACATTTCATAGAGTGGCCCCAGTGCAGTCCTCCCTCTCCTGTCTGCCTCCTTAATGATGAAAGTCACTTCCTGGTTAAGCTTTCAGTCCCCACCCCTCTGATGTGGTCCATCAATCTACCTTTGGAGGCTAAGAACAGAAACATGCCTCTCTGCTGCTCTGAAACCCCTCCCTCCTCTCTGATCTCTGTAACTGTGAACGAGCACCACTCGCCTATGCTGCTAAGTGCGGTGAGTGGTCATGCCTGGCTCCTTGACTGACCACATCAATGGGCTGCAATCATGTACCAGCCATCCCACCCTTTACACCCTTCACCTGTTTTGCAGCCGCTCTGACGTCCTGCAGATGCTCTCACCCCTGTCAGCACTCTGTGATTAGCCCTCTGTGATCATGCGGAGGGGGTGGGGGGGTTTGTTCCGGTCACGGGTGGCATTGCGGAAAGGGAGGGGGAGCTCTCCGATCTGCCCTGTGTTCTGTGTGCACAGGACCCACTTCGCTATTCCTTGGTGTACAGATTTGGTGTACGTTGCCAATGGAAAAATTAAAGAAAAGCCTAACACTTTAAAGTGGACCAAAAGCCATGCCCCAACAACCCTGGAATCTATAAGATTCCCCGGGGCATCCAGAATCAGGACGCCCCGCTGTGTGAAACCCACAGGTCGCCCAGAAAAATGAAGAAACGCCAACCGGCGCCGGGAGATTCAGCGCCAAAGATTTCAAAGAGGAAAAAAATCCGAAATATGTTGAACACCGGAATACCGTCATTACAAAGTGGCGCTCACTGACGCTGGGATAATCAGCCGGTGGGTCCAACAGACCCAATACCTAGTGCAACAATCAAAGGTAATTAGAAGCGCTCCGCCCAGCGACCAATGTATTCCACAGCACAGCACCAGATAAGACGGTAATACACTCCAAAGCTGGCGCTATAGCCACAAAAATGATGCTAAAGGGCGCGCATCATAAATAAGGCCCATAGTAAAGCAGACCCTAAATGTACATAGGGGGTTATTTAAGAAAGGATAGCGCCAGGTAGTGCTTCGTAGCGGCAGGTAGCGTCTGGTGAACGCCAGGCGCTGTACGCAAAACCACATTTAAGAAAGCGAATCTGGTGAGTGCCTCTAACAGTGCCATGTAGAGTCCGATGTATTATTACAGGCGGCTCAGTGTATAGCGCCGGCGCTCTAGGTTCAAGAGCATGGCGCTCTTACCTTTAGGTCAGTGTCGCTCTCCCATACATTTCAATGGACGTTCATTTGCTTGTGTTTAAACAGCGTGTTTGACGATTTTTTTTTATTTTGCTCAAATCATTGTGTGACCTCTCCTGGCTGCAAACAAACACTTTTCTACATTTTTTGGACTTTCTATATTTTTATGCAGAAATCTATTTACAGGTCTGGCACTAAAGTGTTATTGTCACAGTGTTAAAACACAATGTCATTTCATGTGTTTTTTCGCTTTGTTACAGGTGTGTATATGTGTTCAAATACAGACTTTGATCACACAATGTCTTACGCTACTACAGCGCCCAGCTTTAGAGCACAAACGCTGTGTGTGTAGTTTTTTGTAAAATATGGTGTGGAGCGCCGAGTGCCGGACGCACTGAGCTGGCGATACCTCTCGCTCACTGCAGCATTGTGCTATTTTTACAGCGCTCAACACACATCATATTCATCAATGCTGGCCAGGTTACTACAGCTACCACAACGTTAGGTTACAGCTAGGGATGAGCGAACCGGTTCGGACGAACAGGAATTCGCTCCGAATTTCAGGGAAAATTCGATTCGGCACGAACCCGAATTTTTTTTGGTTCGTGCCGATCGAATTTTCCCTGAAATAAAAAAAAAAATGCCGGCATGGTGGGAGCGGGCAGGCCGGCGCCGCTCTCAGCTGTCATCAGAGGACGCGTCATCAGAGGGCGACTGAGAGCGGCGCCGGCCTCCACGCTCCGACCATGCAGGTAAGTGTTTGCTTTTTAAACAAATGCCGGCGTGGTGGGAGCGGGCAGACCTGCTGCGCTGACAGCGTAGCCGCCTGCCCGCTGCCACCATGTCGGCATTTTTTTTTTCAGATGAGCGATTCGTGAAAGTTCGATTCGGGCGAACCCGAATTTCTTGGGGAAATTCGGCGAATCGCCCGAATCGAACTTTCAAGAAGTTCGCTCATCTCTAGTTACAGCGTCCGATACCCGCTTACAGCAGCTACTAGCGGTCACTCTAAGCGCCGCTATACAGACACTCATCTGGCAATATGTGGTGCTAGTAGTGAATCAGCCTCCACGTTAACCTTAAAGCTATTGCTTTCATCCTTTACTTTCTATGGATAAGCCTTAAAACTTTAGTGGAATTTCCCTTTTATATACAGACAGCCTATGTCATTCCAGGGCTTACCTGGCTTGGGTTGATAGCCCTAGATGACAATTTGAGAGCCCATATTACATCACATTTGATTTTTTCTTCTAAATTGTTGACCACCAAGTTGCTATTTGTCAACATGGAAAGCAAATCTGGTCTGGAAAAGATGTTTATGTATCTTCTATACCTTATCTATAGAATGCCATGAAATACATTCTGTTGGCCAACCATGTCCATTGTTATGAAGGAGTAATGGTCTAGATTTAGTTGTTTGCTTTCAATTGACAGATCCGCTTTAGCTGCATGGAATTTTAACTGCACTCGGAATAGCCATATTCCTGCAATCCAGATAAAGAAGAAAGCCTGTCTGCAGCTCCCAATGTCCACAGTCACACTTCAGCCATGATAAGACCGTCTGCTTCACACAGGGACTCTGCTGCTGTCAGGAAGATCAGAAGAAGAATGAGACGCCGGAGTTACACCTAATCACAAACCTCTTGGAAGAGCTTCTCACTTCCATGCTGAGTGTTTGATCTCTGCAGATCTGCTGGTGTAATTGGCTCAAGACATGTGCAGAGATGGTTTTGCAGAGAAAAGGGTTTTTGACTAGGTGACAATTGTTGAGCCAGAAACTCAGAGGTCATCTACACCAAATTGAGGACATCTGCTTTATCTTAGACAGAGCTCTTCTGCTTGTTGTCTAATTGTTGTTCTGTTTGAAATAGACTCAACAGTCAAACCCCAAAAGATAAGAGTTTTTTTTTTTGTTCTTTTTGGACAAAACATTCTTATTTGCCTGACTGTATAGATGGTGGCGAATGAAACTGGTCTTCACCTTCCCATACAAGAGAAGATCACAGGAACTCTATGGAATGTCTTATTCAAGGGATCTGAGTATGAAAATCAAAAAGTTTGCCACCTGATGTCACTGTGAGGTTATGTAGGCCCTTATTTATGAAGGAATAGCGACAGGTAGCGACTGGTGAGCGGCCGGTAATGACGGGCCCCGCCACGAGAACGCCGGCTCCCCACCACAATCACACATTTATCAAGCCGATCCTGCTTAGCGACTGAGATAGCGCCATATAGCGACTCATTCATCATTATTCCAGCCTCAGCCCACAGCGCCAGCGTCCGACCTTGAACAGCGACAGGTATGACCTTTCGCTACCTGGCGCTCTCCAATGCATTTCAATGGAACAATCTTTAAAGTGGACCAACACCCAGGATTTTGACTATCCTGGGTCTTGGTCCACTTCCGTGGGGCACCCCCGATCGGGGTGCCCCGCTGTGTGAAACCCCCCCGATCACCCGAAAAACTCACCTCTCCCCGCTCCCAGCGCCAACGGACAAGCAATCTGACAGTCCCGGACAAGCGGCTCCTCCGGCGGCGGCGGCCGGCCACCGCCGAAGATAAGGTGAGGGGGTTTGGGGTGTTTGGGGGGGTTTCACCCCGCGGGACATCCCGATCTCGGATGTCCCGCGGGCAGGGGCCGATCACCCGTGGGTGTTGGTCCACTTTAAATATTCAGAATTAATTATTTAATTTTTTTTTTAAATGTGAAAAATTCTGTGACCACTTCTGCCATTTTAGATAATTTTTTTAGGTAAAAATAAAAATAACAAATTGTACAGAATTGATATTACAGGTCTGATATTAATGTATTCATATTACAAAATTATTTAAAAAAACTTGTTTTTTTTGGTTTCCAAAAATATGGTTGTTTGGGGGTTAAAAAACTACTTTTAACCCATCGCCGCCAGCGCTCTGGGGTTTAAACATGCATTTTACAGCGCGAGAATTTTTTGAGCGTGATTTGTTAATGAATATGCTGGGAGCCGGTCGCTAGGGCCAGTCGTTATCATGCGCTCCCATACAGCGCGGAAAATGTCAAATAGCGACTCTTCACCCAATATTCAACATTACGGCAAACCGACTGAGTCGCTAACAACTACCGAACAACGGCCAAGCACATCAACTACTAGCGGGCACTCTGAATATGCCGCTACAGTCGCTCAACTGTCGCTATTAATGATTCGGCCTCCCCGTCAGCGAATAAACAACCATAGGGTACAGGGGGTACAGGCCACAGCTTGATGGGGTAGGCAGAGATGTTCAGGGGTGCACCAACATGGTGGGTCTGATGGGTTTAGTATATAATTTTAATAGTAATACATTATTCCTTCTTACTTTAAAAGTGTTACGAGGCCTATGACCTACTTATTTTGGGAGCATTTATAAGTTATACCCTCCTTGGGGGTGCTTAATTTAAATGTCTTGTTGCTAGGTGGTACTTGGTTGGAGTTTCTTGTTGAGGTACTTGTTGTAAAACAGTTGATAACCACTGATCTAGAGTACTCGCTTGAATATCCTTCCCCCTTTGGGCTGCAGTAGTGGCTGTCTGGGCTTGTACAAAGTGCCCTATTAGATCTCTGTGTCTTTGATCAACATTGGTAGGAGGGATTTATGTACGGTTTATAGTACTATACATTGTATCTGTTTGATTTGCACCTTGAGAAATAGCCTGTTGTGGCCCGGAAACATTGGTCACTGTAATGCGAAGCCTTTGCGCCCATTTATGGTGTGGCATGCAACATGGTTTTGATATTTAAAAATTTTACTACTGTTTTATCCATTATTAGATAATTACTAATTACTAATTGATGTAGGCTAAATATAGATATTACGGTAATAGTGCTATAGTATAAAGTGCTTTATATCATCTATAGGCCATTTTGTTGCATATCATATTGCATTCAAGAATACATCTAATTAGCAGCTTTGGTTACAATTAGCGATTTGCTGTAATTCCTTATCAAAAATATTGCCCAACTGAAACTATCAATGGAGAAAAAAATGCCTAACCAGTGAAACTTAAAAGCAGATCCTAACCCAGTTTTGGGTCAACCGCTGTCCCCCTACGAACCCTCTGGCCGCTTCGGCAATGCGAGAAAGGTAAGTGTACCGGCAACCCCGGGGGGGTTTCACACAGTTGGACATCCTGCTATTATCTCGCATGTGCGAGCAGCGGCTGCATCCCCTCTATCCCTTCAGCAGGGCGTGTGCCCACACCATCAGGCATTTGTGAATGGCCGGCACAGGAACGCTCTCTGTTAGAGGGTAGTGGTGGATGTGGCCACCAGCGTGCGCCTTAGCCAAGCTATTAGATGAAGGAGCGGGAGCGGATCTGAGCGTGCTGATTGGACGAGAGGGCCGCGCATGCGCCATAGGACTGGGGAAGGGTGAGTGAGATTGTGCGACCTGGGTGGTTTCACACAGCGGGGCATCTCTGATCGGGGTGCCCCGAGGGCAAAGACCAAAGCCCAGGATAGTCAAAATCCTAGGTTTTGGTCCACTTTACCTTGTTTTTTTTTTTACATGGCTCAATTTTTTTATATAAAAAGAAATAAAATATTATTATAAACAAGACACAACGTATGTTTTTAACACTGTTACATATGTAACGTTCCCAGCTTTATCTGACGTGGGGCCTATTACACACACACATTTAGGATTTGAAACTACTTTGCCCCTCCTGGGACCGTTGCCCATCTAGGTTCAAGATTTCTTAAAATTGTGGGTGGAAGAGAAATCTATTTCGACCTTTAATAATCCCTCTTCCTTGCACTTGTGGCTTTGTCAGCATCTGGTCAGGATGTCAAAACCAGCATTTTTTTCCTATAACCCTTCAAGCACCCATTATATGCTAAACCAGTATGTGTACATATATATATATATATATATATATATATATATATATATATATATATATGTATAATTTATACATAATGTATATATGATTTTATTTTATACTTATTGAAATATTGTAAGAGTATGAACAAAAATAAGTTCACTGCTGGGTTATTTTCCAGCGGGAAATGGAAATATTTTACATTTAATAATCCCAATGTTTCCCTTCAGTGCTCAGAAATTCACTCTCTCACCATCCTCGGATTTCAAATGAAAAACCCAAATTTCTGTGGATTGGTTGGAAAATAGTAATAGCTTTAGCATATGTGGCCATTGACTGGAAGCTTTTCTCCTCTAACTTAAAACTGCTGAGAAAATGTTTAGTTCTAAGTCATTGTGCAGATATTGCCAGTGGCAGAATCATTGTCATACCAGAACCCCATCAAGGCTACTTAAATGAGGAGACAAAGTAATGCTCTATGCCCATTATACGCTTGCTGCCAGCAGCGGATAAAGACGTAAAAAACAGTATTAAATTGGTTTGTACCTTAAAATGGACCAAAACCAATGGTGATCGACCCAGGAATCTATAAGATTCTCAGGCCGATCAATTCCCTCCTCCTGGGGCATTCAGAATCAGGATGGCCACTGTGTGAAACCCCCCAGGTCGCCCACACACTTCCCTATGGCTGCATGCCCTCGACAGGCATTTGAGTTTGCCGATGACCCCTTGGGTTTCACACAGTGGGGTGTACCTGTTATAGGATGCCCCGGGGGCAAGTTAGCTTCCTGCTCTGGAGTCTTTAAGATTCTAGTGCTGCGACGCAAGGGTTTTTACCTACTGTAAAGTACATTTTTATGCAGTAAAAAAAAAGCTTTACTCTACTCTTTACTGCTTCTCCTAGTCTGGGGGGGCAGACCTCTGGACCTCCACCCAGGGGCGGTCTTATCATTTCTGGGGCCCCATGGAAGGTTGTTTCTGGTGGCCCTAATCAAAGACACATTTTGTATTATATAGTGAAATACAATACTAACGCACTTTGGCCCTTATTTATGAAGGAATAGCGACAGGTAGCGACTGGTGAGCGACCGGTAATGACGGGCACCGCCACGAGAACGCCGGCTCCGCACCACAATCACACATTTATCAAGCCAATCCTGCTTAGCGACTGAGATAGCGCCAGATAGCCACTCATTCATCATTATTCCAGCCTCAGCCCACAGCGCCACCGTCCGACCTTGAACAGCGACAGGTATGACCTCTCGCTACCTGGCGCTCTCCAATGCTTTTCAATGGAACAATCTTTAAATATTAATAATTAATTTTTTTTTTTTTAAATGTGAAAAATTCTGTGACCACTTCTGCCATTTTAGATATTTTTTTAAGGTAAAAAAAAAAAAAAATTTGTGCAGAATTGATATTACAGGTCTGATATTAATGTATTCATATTACAAAATTATTTAAAAAACTTGTTTTTTTTGGTTTCCAAAAATATGGTTGTTTGGGGGTTAAAAACTACTTTTAACCCATCGCCGCCAGCGCTCTGGGGTTTAAACATGCATTTCACAGCGCGAGAATTTTTTGAGCGTGATTTGTTAATGAATACGGTGGGAGCCGGTCGCTATGGCCAGTCGCTATCATGCGCTCCCATACAGCGCGGAACCTGTCAAATAGCGACTCCTCACCCAATATTCAACATTACTGCAAACCGACTGAGTCGCTGTCAACAACTGAACAACGGGCAAGCACAGCGACTACTAGCGGGCGCTGTGAAAATACTGTTACAGTCGCTCAACTGTCACTACCTGCCGCTATTAATGAATCGGCCTCCCCGTTGGGGATATTGGCCAGCCCGGGCACACCCCCTGCTCTGCACCATTCAGCTTGTTTGATAGCTGCTGTGATGTCTCAGCATCTTGCATAACTGATTCTGCAGCAGCCGGCTTACGTAAGTGTACAGTGGCTTCCTATCTGCTGCACACTCTACATCGTGTTACACGGCCCCTCAATCACCGAAGGCGGCCGTCCGCCAAGTGCGTTTTTTTATTTTTTTAAACAAAAAGTTGGCACTGATCTGACCCTGCCTCTGGGTGTGGTGGGGGCATCAAGCATTTGCTTGGATTGTGTGGTGGTTAAAGTGGACCAAAACCCAAGACTTTGACTATCCTGGGTTTTGGTCCTTGCCACCAGGGCACCCTGATCGGGGATGCCCCGCTGTGTGAAACCTCCCAGATCCCTGAAACAAACTCACCTCTTCCCGGTCCTATGGCGCATGCACAGCTGCTCGTCCAATCAGTGTGTTTGGATTCACTCTCCCTGGGTCATTCAAAATTGGCATGCCCTGCTGTGTGAAACCTCCCTGGTCGCGCATACACTTACCTTATTTTCCGGTCCAACGCGCATGCACTAGCAACGGCCGCACCCCCCGCTACCCTCTAACATGGAGTGTGCCTGTGCGGCCAATTGCTGTTGTGGGTTTTGGTCCAGCATGCCACTGCCAATAGTAGTCTGAAACCCTTCAACTCCAGCCTAATTTAGGCTATAGTGAGATCCAGCCTTATTTTCGTTCTCCTAATACCAGCTACAAATCCATCTCCAGTAGTTATTGAGGCCACAGGGTTGTCAGAAACCCAATAATCAACATGTTTTCTTTTGGAGCCTAAAGCCAAAGAGGGCTTAATGTCTGCTTAACCAGTTGCAGTCCCTAGAAGGCTTGAAGCCCATGTGTCCCTTACCCCACCAGGAACCAGTTGGGTTCACTTGGCCATGCATGCACACCTGGTGAACTATACAGTCCTTCACCTATCATGTTGGGCACAGTTGTATCTGATAATGTTGTATCCCTTAAAGTGGACAAAAATCCAGGATTTTTCTGTGTTTTGGTCTTTACCCTCCATGCACCATGATCGGGGATGCCCCGCTGTGTGAAACTCCCCTAGGTCGCCCGATCTCACTAACCCTACCTAGGTCCTATGGCACATGCGCAGCTTCTCGTCCAGTTAACACGCTTGGATCCCTTCCCGCCCCTTCACCCAAGAGCTTATCTAAAGCGAGCCGATCTGAGCGCGGTGGCGGCCGCATCCCCAGCTAGTTTTTAACAAGGCGTGTGCCTCCGTCGGCCATTCACAAATGCCTGGAGCGGACACGTGCCCTGCTAAATGGATAGCGGGGATGCGGCCACCGCTCGTGCATGCGCCGTTGGACCGGTAAAGAAAGTGAGTTTTCGGGTGACCTGGGTGGTTTGACACAGCGGGGCATTCTGAACCTGGATGCCCCGGGGGGAGCGAGTATGCCTGCCCTAGAGTTTCATAGACTCCAGGGTGGGTTTTGGTTACTTTAAATCCATACAAAAAATAGGACAACAAACCCGTCACATAGACAAACCCCTAAAATATGTTTTTCCACTGTTCAGCTTTGCATTCTCAATGACAGGGGTTTTCTGAGAGTTTAGGGTCTACTTTGCCTTTTATGAAGAGAAACATTGGTTTCCTTTAGGCCTCTTTGAATTTGCTTTTCCTACGGCTAGGTCAGTATTACAGCCTTCATGCTTTCTCAAGAGGAAATTGTTAGGAGAGGAACACATTCCTGGCATAGTATACATCATGTAAATGTAAAACAAAGGAGGGACACTGTATGTTCAGGAAATTCCACTATTATACTGTACGTGCTAGCTTAGATGCATTTCTGTCTCTCATTTCAGATCTCTATGGCCAATAGCAGGCTGGCATCTCCATCAACTCAATGGAACTTTTAAAGAATACGTTTGGCATTGCTGAGGGGGGCACAATAAGCCCTTTCCCAAAATTAAGAAGCAGATTCTCATCATGGTGCCAGCTGTTGAAACCGATTTTTACTGGCAGTCTACACCTTGTAAAATTCTAAAGCTTAAATCCTAAAAAAACCTCCTTACTTAGGGGGTAATTTACTACACTCGCGCCTGGTTTACTCCTGACATGTGTGCTGGGAGTGTGGAATAACACGGCCATCTCAACTATTTAGCGCCAGCGAATTCAGGGATCAACTAACTTTCTGGTGGCATTTTTCTGTGTCTTCGCCGCACTTCGCCGGTCAAAATGTGTCATATTTACTAGCCAACAGGGTGCCCTTGACAGTGGGCTAACTGCAGTGGCACAGTTTGCTATTATCAAACCAGAAATGCCACTGGAAACCCACGTAACAGCTTAGGGCAGCATGGGATTTGTCTCTGGAGTGTCTGGGGTGTTTGGGAAGCCTCTAAAAATAGTTAAAAAAAAATAAAAAATCATATGAAAAACGTTTTATTAGTTGTTTCTCCAGTACTAGTTATCTATCTGCCTTTTACACTCGTAGATGTATTAGTGACAGATAAAGAAATGACGTAAACAGCCATTCTGCCCAAAAATAACATTGATTCCTATGGGGTTTGTCACTAAAAGCTGGCGCACTGAAAAGCCATTTGCCCGGTGAAGACAAAGGGACTTAAATGCTGCAAACACAGCCTTCGCCTGGCGAATAGGCCATTTGAAGCATAGTAAATGTGGCAAACTAGTGAATAGCCAGCAAATGGTCAGCGAATGGCCAGCTTAGTAAATCACACCCTTAATGGTAGAAACTGTTAATTTCTATATATTTAAGAGCAGGACTCCAAAGTCATAAGTAAATTTAAAGCGAACCAAAACCCAATGAACTTGCGAAATACATTTATCCAAAGCCCCTGCCGATACTCCCCTCTTAGGGTGTAGAACTAGAAATGAATATTTTCACTTTTTGAATCCTCCTGGAACACTGTATTTTTGCTGTCCCTTTCTGTTAGATATTAGGCAATCAGACATTACATCAGTGTGGCAATTACATCATTGCCACTCACTACAATGCCAGTGAATGGAGGAGGCGGAGCTTTACAGCTAAAACAGGCGCCATTATCTGGGATTAGAGTGAAGCACGAGCTGTGAAAATTGCCAAAACTTACTCCTTATCAGGAATGGCTTACCTGCGCCCCGTTCCAGCGCTGTCCCCGGGCCGCCGGCCGCAGCAGCAGCTTCCGCTTGGCGGCCGCACCGAGCGGCGGCGACGGCTGGCGCGCCCTTGAGCACGGTCGTCCTCCCTCCTCGTCCCCGCCTCTCTATATCTTCTTCATATGCCCTCCGGTGGCGCTGCTCCCAGCGCGTCCGCCGGAGGTAGCGGTGATAGAGCCTGCGGGCTCAGCCAGGGGAGGAACTCCTCCCTCTCTTCTATAGTGGGCCAATGAGCCCAGCTAGGGACAGGTCAGGCCAATCCTGGCTTGGATCCTAAAGTGCACCAATCACTCACACCTTCCATCTCTGTCTGTCCCTATAAAGGGTTTCCTCCCTCAGTTGCCCATTGCCTGTGATAGCGCTCAGAACCCTGTGTTACCTATTCCTGTGAAGTCTAGCCTGTTGCCGATTTGATTGTACGACCATTCACGATCCTGAATCCTTGTTGCCGACCTCTGCCTGTATTTGACGCCTCTCGATCCTGAATCCTTGTTGCCGACCTCTGCCTGTATTGACGCCTCTTGATCCTGAACCCTTGTTGCCGACCTTTGCCTGAACTGACGCTTCTAGATCCTGAACCCCAGTTGCTGACCTCTGCCTGTACCCCGACTACGTCTTGCCTGACCCCTGGTGCCGCTACGATCTCTGCCTTCCCGTTATCGACCTATTGCCTGTCTCTGGACTTCCGTCACTCACGCTCCAGTTATTGGTTCTCCAGATCTCTCCATATAAGCTTGCATCCTTTGAGCCAATAAGTCCTGGGGGCAACCGATCCCGGGTAGGCGTAACTTGCGCCCCGGCAAGCGGGGGCTCCTACAGGTGAAGCTGGCTGTGGAGATTGGGGGTTGCGAGCTCATCAAGAGGTCTGGAGTTACCCCTCAAGCGTGACACTCCTCATGGGGAGAGCAAGGTGCCTTGCTCAAGGGCACTTCAGAATCGAACCTGCCACCTTCAGGCCAGAAGCCCCCTTCCCTACCTCTAGGCCATAACTGCCCACTTCTTTGGTACAAAAGGCCCTTGCCTTGCTCAATGTTACCTTGCAGACCTTCAAGAAGTTTGTGTTCAGGTTTTGGAACCTGGATGCGCAAAGTTTGGTACGAACTCGAACTTTGCGTTTCGGGTTTTCCCAACACTACTTGCCAACTCTACTTAAAGGTCTTTTTGTTGGGGGACTGGAATCAGGATATGTCTTTTTGGAAGAGGCATTGACATCAGTCAGTGGCCTTCTTGGTTTGGTGGAAAATGGAGGTGATAAGCTGCGTGGGGACAGCAGTGACTTATGTTATGTGACTAATGGTGGATAGGACTACTTTAGCACTGTTTTAGCAGACCCAGCTAAGCTTTGGGGAACCAAGTCCACAGGAGCCGGGTGAGATGGGTTTTAGTGGGCAAACTGGGGTGTTACACGCAGCTAGGCATCCCAGGGACACGATAAAAAACCCTGAGAAAGTCAAATTCCTGGGTTTTGTCCTGCCTTAAGGTCCATGTGATTTATATAGGCGATATTATCTTAGTCACTGGAGATGTCAAAATCTGATGTGATGTTTTTCACTAGATTCTTTTTTTCTAGATTTCACTAGACTCTACTTTCACAGTTATAACCTAAACAGAATCACAAGCCACTATGTGGAGAGACGTGTGTTACACTTAAACCGGACCAACAGCCTGACACATTTGGAGAACTTGCCCTGCCTGCATGCATGATACTGAATCATTGTCAGCACTTACATTTGCTCCTGCACCCACTCAAAGCTGGTCAAAGCATTGCTTCACCAATTTTCTCCTGGTAGTGGCCATATTGGATCTACCTTTGAGACACCCTTTTTGTTTTCAAAATTGACTATAGCAGAAGTTACAAAAAAGAAAAAAATGATTTTTTTATGTGCATCAATTTGAATTGCCCTGGGGAGGGATGCATATGAGCATTCTTATAAGGGTATTGGTCCGGTTTAATATAACGGTAAAGGAAAAGTGGTATTTACACAGTGCCCAACACAAGGCATAATCACAATTACCCATCACTCCTTTATGTCTTGAAGCCATCCAAAGCACTCAGAAAGCTGCTGAGTGTGCAATGCCAAGGATTAGCTTAAAATGTTTACAGCCAAACACCTTCCATTTGTGGACACGTGAAATATAACCTTTAACTTATGAAGATCTCCTGTGAGTAAGAAATTATCTCCAGTGAGTAAATAAATGTCACCTGTGAGTAATGATGTATTATCTGTAAGTATGGGAATATAAGAGGCTTTTAAGGAACCCCCTACCTCCTTTCTAAATGATTGTGATATGCCTGGGGCTTAGAAATATGCTTTCACGTGGCTGGGTAGACTCAACCCTTGATATGACAATAAATAATGGCCCCCCCTACTTACTAAAAAGCACATATCCTCCTGCTGATCTGCAATAATAATTAAAGGTAAACTTTGTTGCCCCCAATTAATCACTGACATCGGTGTTGGAGAGGTTAAGTATAAATGTATAAGACACGCTCTTTGTTTAGTCTTAGTGTCCAATTTAATTGCTGACATAGTGAAACTATTTCCCTAGGGGAGCTTGGGATCTAGTTTGAAAAGTGTCCCATTCCAGTGACTTTAGTTTAGCAGGGAACATTACTAAGCAATACATGGCTGCAGTGGAGGATTTTGGTGACTCCTATGATAGGGATCTAGTGGACAACCTTTTCTAAAAAGGGCAACCCCCAACATACAGGTACCCCATTGATTATATTGCCATACTTATTAATAAATGACCTTAACATATTAACCACTCTATTGATCCTCATAGGGCTTCTGGGAACTGGCATACCATCAATTCTCCTTGGGGCTTTTGAAACATGTATTAATGCAGTAACATATGGTGAAATATCATAACAAGGTATTTACTTGAGCTACCAATCAACCTTTATCGAATAATTACCCCATTATTTGGAATATACTTATTCTATTGTCTTGCAGACTAATATACTAACTCACTAACAAGTAATGTTTGTCTGTCACATGTATAGGGCATTGAGAAAGCCAAAGTAGGCGAAACATGTCTGCCCGCAGAAGAAACTATGAAATTTAGGCTGCTAAAGGAGCACTGCTATGAGATGTTGTGACAGCAATGCACATAACCATAGGAGTGCACTAGATGTGGTTTTTTTAATGTATTATGTATTTTAAATATATTGAAATAAAGTATGTAATTTTTACAAAGTTTAGAGACGTGGTGATAGTAATAAGCCTATAATGCCCGAAGGGGACCTAGCCCGGGGATAAGCAGTGAGCCCAGGATTTTACCAGCCCCTGATTGGGCCGAGACATCACCACTGAGGCCCCCAACCATGATTCTGGGGCTATAGCATTGGAGTCTTGGGTTCCTTGGCTTGCGATTACATTGGGGTGGGTACAGGGGGCTGAGAAGTAGACAGGGATTTAAAAACAGCAGCCTAACTGGTTCCATAGCAGAGCAGCCCACTGGGCATTGTCCTGGGTCTCCCTATGGCTAGTCCGCCCCTGCATGGCTGTACATCTATGACATACAATAGGTCTAAATTAAAGCTTTGGAGCGCTATGAACAATAATTCGGAGCCTTATTTAAGAAGCATCAGCGCCACTTTTTTGGCCCCAGTGGCACTCAGTTTGGGATTTAAGAAAGAAGAAAATGACAGCACCAATGCAGCTTATTTAACACTAGCGCTCAAAATTATGCAGCGCCGGGCGCTCTGGTTGAAGCAGCGCCAGATGAAACCTGATGCTGTAGCTCAAGATCCCATAGAGCACAATGGGCAAATCTGTATTGAAGTGTCTTGTGCTTATAATTAATATTACAGACATTTATTTGTACAGAACTTGCATTGGGACTTGTCAATAATGGAAATGCAGGACCTAGATGGGGGCTATTAAAATTGATTTTAAATTGATGGCTTCTTTTGCTTAACAATATGTAATTAGAACACAACCTAAATGCACTGTAGAGTTTGTCCCCAGCAGTGATTTCTTGTAACTATAATAAAAAAAATGCCGGCCAGTGTCGGTAGAGGGCCGGTCCCCCCCATCGGCCCCTAATTACCATTTGGATGAAGCAGGCAGCGGCGCCATCCGGCTGCTTCAGGGCCCGATCCTCACCCCACTGCCTGCTTAGCTGGTGCTGACTGACAAACACTTGCTCCTCAACGTCCCACGGCGATCTCGCAGCTCCACAAAGTCTTGCAGGATTTCGGGCGGCTCCATTGCATCCCATTCATGGGCACTGTGCAGGCGCAAGATCGGGGGCCGTGCACAGTACCTGATGGGAAGCAAGATGGCGCTGCCTGTCGGGAGGTCACCCGGAATCCGAGGAACCCAGAAGATGGATGCCCGGAGAGGTGAGTAAACACTCCCCAATTGTTAAACCGGAGATGGAACAGTCCAGTGAGTTCCGATGTTCCTCTTTAAAGAGGAACAAACGTCAAGTCAGCCAAAGCTTACCACTGGTATGGCTGCCAATCACATGACAATGACCATTTGGTTTTGCTGGCACATCAAACCTGAATGGTTGTGTCGGCAGTCCCATGATTGGCTGTCATTTGCTGCCATGGGGAAGTGGTGACTTGACTTTACATCCTCTTTTTCCGATCGGTGGTGCGCCGCTGCATGAAACCCCCCAGATTGTCGAAGTCAACTCACCTCTTCCTGGTCCTATGGCACATGCGCGGCCATTCGTCCAATCAGCGAGCTCGGAGCGGCGGACGTCACGTTGTCTAAGCCTTTGTGTAAGGCCTGTGGCGCCGTGCACGCTGAAGGCCTCATCCACTGCTTCCCTCTAACAGGGAGCGTGCCCGTGTCGGCCATTCACAAATGCCTGGTGTAGGCACGCACCCTGCTAGAGGGATAGCAGGCATGTGGCCACGGCTCGCGCATGTGCCGTTAGACCAGGAAGGAACGTAAGTGTATGGGGAGACCTGGGGGGTTTCACAAGCAAGGCATCCTGATTTTGGATGCTCTGGGGGGATGGAATCGATTGGCCCAGGAATCCACTTTGGTCCACTTTTAGTGTCGTGGAGCAAGAGGTCTAGAAGAGCTGCCCCCCCATAAGTAACTGTAGATTAATCACCGCGCTTGTCAACAAGTGTTGGAGACCCCGGGGTGTGGGCTGTGGTTCACTCACCCTTTAAAGTGCCCAAAACCCAGGATAGTCAATAGTTAGATAGTCAATAGGGGGGTTCACACAGCAGGGCACCCCCGATCGGTGTCAAAACCCAGGATAGTCAAAATCCTGATTTTGGTCCACTTTATGATGGCGCTTTATGAATAAACAATAATAACAATAACCTGGTAGCCGCTTTGCCCGGCTGTGAACATTGTGCTAAAGCCACATTTTTTCCTCCTAATAATTCACAGCTGGTTAAATAATAATTGTGCTTTTTCCCCATTTGAACATGTGGAGATATTAAACTATTACCATTCTGTCCTTCGATTGCTGGATGCTGTTTGTTTTTGATAAGGGAATAGTACAGAGAAAAAGAGACAGGACAAATATTGACTTAGCGCCCTCACGTCTGTTGTAAATTCTCCAGCGACTGGTGTAACTGAAGACACAGCTGAATGGCGGCGGCTCCGCACTTGGCCATATGGAGCTCATGCATGGAGATGCTTGTACAGCGCCACTGTCTGATAAGCCAACAAGATAAACACGTTCCCCGCACTCACCACAGGGTAAAAGAAAAAAACAGGCCCGGGAACTTACTGGGCAGGAAGGGTTGGAAATAGATCCAAAGGTTTCTGTCCAAACTGTCAAGCTGGGTACAGACATCAAACGATGGGCAGCAGAATACTTACCAGTTCCTCCTCCTCCTCCTGAACCATCATTGGCAAAGAGATGATTGGATGGGTTGCTCTATTTTTTTGCGCATAGTTACCTGTCGTGTTAATATTTTGGCCTATGCTGACATGACAGTCCATCAGGCAGGCTGGGGTGCAGAGGTGAGGACTGGATCAGGGACCAATAAAAATTGGCATTTTAGGGGCTGAATGTCAGGCCAGGGCTGTATTGCCCAACTGTCTGTTACCTGCAGAGGCTGCTGCCCCAGTGTCAGCTTTAAAGTGGACCAAAACCCACTGTGATTGGCTCGGAAATCTATAAGATCCCCGGGCCAATCGAATCCTTCCCCCCGGGGAATCCAAAATTGGAATTCCCCGCTGTGTGAAACCCCCCAGGTTGCCCCATACACTTACCCTGCTTCCCGGTCCAACGGCGCATGCACAAGCCGCGACCGCATCCCCGCTATCCCTTTAGCAGGGCGCGTGCCCGCACCAGGCATTTGTGAATGGCCAGCGTGGGGATGCTCCCTGTTAGAGGAAAGCGGGGGATGCGGCCGCCAGCGCGCAAGCACTAGTGGACCGCCGTTGAAGTAAGCAAAGTGACTACCAGGTTATTGTTATTATTGTTTATTCATAAAGCGCCATCATTGGGTGTCAGATGCCAGATTATAGAGTGGGTGAACCACAGCTCCTGCCTCGGGGTCTCCAACACTTGTTGACAAGCGCAGTGAATAATCTACAGTTACTTGTGGAAAGACAGAGATTTGCGGCCTTATTTATCAAGGGCTAGCGCCAGGTAGTGTCTGACGAGCGCCAGGTACCGCCAGCTAACGGCGGCTACCAAATCAAGTACGGCCGGCGGCGGTCACAATGACGCATTTATCACGCTAAATGAGGCTAGCGCCGGCGAGAGCATCAGCTAGCGCGGGATTCATCATGTAGCCGACTGCAACGAACAGCGCCGCTGCTAATCCCATCATAGCGACAGGTATGACCTTGCGCTCCCTGGCGTTGTCCAATGCATTTCAATGGAGCAATCTTTAAATAATCCTAATTAATTGCTATTAATCTTTTTTTTTTTTTTTTTAATGTCAAAAATTCTGTGACCACTTCTGCAATGTTAGGTTTTTTTTTTTAAGTAAAAAAAAAAAAAAAAAAAAAAATGTGCAGAATTGATATTACAGGTCTGATATTCATGTATTCATATTACAAAATGTTTAGAAAAACTTGTATAATTTTTACATTAAAAAAAATGGTTGTTTGGGGGTTAAAAACTACTTTACACACATCGCCGCCAGCGCTCTGGGGTTTAAACAAGGAATTCACAGCGCGAGAAATTTTTGAGCGTGATTTGTTAATGAATCTGCAGCAAGCCGTTCGCTCTGGCCATTCGCTGTCAGTCGCACCCATACAACGCGGAACCTGTGAAACAGCGACCCCTAACCCCGTATTCAACATTACCGCACACCGACTGAGTCGCTGTCAACAAGCAAACCCCGGGCAAGCACAGCGAATACTAGCTGGCGCTGTGAAAATCACGCTACTGGCGCTCATCTGTCGCTACCTGGCGCTATTAATGAATCGGCCTCTTGGTTGCATATATCTGCAGATACATGTGGAAGCCACACTGCCCCGGCAAGGCACTCTGTGTTTAGTGTGGTCCCTACTCTTAATTCTGAGTCCCCAAAGTTGGGACATGCAATGCAGACAAATATCTGAGAGCTACTCACCTGGGAAGCTGCCAGCCTCCCTTTAGAACACTTCACAGGGAGAAATCCATATTGACTATTATTTATACAAATGTATTATTATTATTCAGGGCCTGGGGCCTGGGAACTATCTGCAGATATATGCAACCAAATCTCTGTCTTTCCACATAGCTAGACATGTTTGTTGCTTGATATTTAGTTGATGAGAGGGTTAAACTGGGCGGTAAATTAGTTCCCAGGCCCTGAATAATAATAATAATTTTGTATAAATAATAGTGATTGAGCTGCTCCCACCCCCCTTTGTTCATTTAAAGTAAAAAGGGTCTGATACCCCCCCCCCCCCCTAATCAGCCCCTACTTACCTTTTGCCTGGACCATCCGGCTGCTTCAGGGCCCGAACCTCCCCCCCCATCCCCCCCCCCCCCCCGCCGGCTTAGCCGCCTTTAAGTGACAGCACAGCTTAGCCGTGCTCTTCAAAGTCCGGCGCCGCTCAGCGAAGTCTCGCTGGATTTCGGGCGGCTGAATTGCATCCCAGAGAGATCGTTCAGGGCCTGAAGGGATGCAAGATGGCGTCACCCGTCAGAAGGTAGGTCGCCTGGAATCCGAGGGGCCCAGAAGATGGATCCCTCGGCGAGGTGAGTAAATAGTGCCCAAAGGTAAAACTGGAGGGGGGGGGGCAGATTTAGAGGGTTTATAAGTTAAAAAAGACCCACCAAGATATAGTAGGCCTAAGAAGCTGCCTGGGTGTGCCTGACAACTCTCTGGGAACTGTGAATGACTGATATATATATATATATATATATATATATATATATATATATATATATTGTAGACCCTGAAAGCCTAATTTTTAACCACCTACATGGCCCATCTGTGCCGGCCCTTGGATGAATGAGGGACACTGGGAGGCAGTAGATGCCATATATCTTTGGGGTTATGGTTCAATGTTTGTAGGAAATTGGGCACCATTAGAAATAAAACATTCTAAGGCCACACCCTATGACCCAGCTAACTAGAAAACTATTATTATGCCGCAGATTGTTTGGCAAGCCTTGTGTTTGTGGCATATAAAATGTGAGGCTGACATTAAACAGATTATGGCCCTTATTTAAGAAGGGATAGCGTCAGGTAGCGCCTGGTTAATGACAGGTAGCGACAGATAGCGACTGGTCAACGCCGGACACGGCACGCAATTACACATTTATCAAGCAGAATCTGTTTAGTGACTGGAATAGCACCATGTAGCGTCTGATTCATCATTTTCACAGCCTCAGCGAACAGTGCCAGCGTTCAGCCTTGCACAGCGCCAGGTATGACCTCTCACTACCTGTCGCTCTCCCATACATTTCAATGGACGATACTTTTCTTCTCTTTAAACGGGTTTTTTTTTTTCTAAAAAAATCACAAATAATTCTTTGACCTCTTCTAGCATTGAATAAGCAGTTTTTTCATAATTTTTTCATTTTTTATATATTTCCTCAGAAATGACATTACAGGTCTGGCATTAAAGTGTTCATGTTACAATGTTGTTACAATGTAATTCCATATGTTTTCGCTTTGTTACTAGTTGATTGATGCTTGAAAACAGACTTTAAACACACCGCCTCCTGCGCTCTGGGCTTCAAACAAGTATTTTTCAGCGCCAGAGATTTGTGAGGCTGTTTTCTTGCTGAATATGGTGTGAGTCGGTCGCTATGAGCATTCGCTAACATGCGCTCCCATACAGCGCTGTACTGGTCAAATAGCGACTCCTCACAATGTATTCAACATTACTGAACAGCGACTGAGTCGCTATAAAGTAGCGACTCACGGCCGAGCACTGCGACTACTAGCAGGCGCTCTGAAAATGCCTGCTACAGACGCTCATCTGTCGCTACCTGCCGCTAATGGTGAATCAGCCTGCCCGTTATAAAATGTTCTGCTCCCACCATCGGTATCATGCTGGAGTTTTATGTGAATAGTTTCTCGCTGTTCGGGGGATCCCGGGAGATGTGGGAAGATTTATCACTGGACATTCTTGCCCTTGTCTTGGTTTCTGGCTGCTTGGTAATGCCGACCCGCTGTGGTTGCCGGGTGCTGCGCTCTGCGATGGATATGTTGATTAAAAATGGAGGGATAGAGCCTGTGCCGGGAGCAGCAAGAATAGGGGCCGACATGGAGAATGCCAATTTATGACTTTAAAGAAAGGCTCCGAGCAAATAATAATAAGTAGGAGTTCTCTGACCATGTTTAGGCTTGTATCCTAATGCCTTATCTTGGATGCTCAATTAAAGTGTGCCAAAACCAGCCCTGGAGTCTCTGATTCCCTCTCCCAAACCTAGGTGCCCCAAGGGGACAGCCCAAAACTCGGGATAGTGGAAATGGTCAATGCTGATTCCTTTCTCCTTCGTTTGTGCTTCCCTTTGTCTACTGAAAGGGGAGGCTGATTTATTAACAGCGACATGTAGCGACAGTTGAGCGACTGTAGCGGTATTTTCACAGCGCCCGCTAGTAGTCGCTGTGCTTGGCCGTTGTTCAGTTGTTGACAGCGACTCAGTCGGTGTGGCTAAATGTTCAATATGGGGTTATGCGTCGCTATTTGACAGGTTCCGCGATGTATGGGTGCTCATGATAGCGACTGGTCAGAGCGACCGGCTTCCACCATATTCATCAAAAAATCACGCTCAAAAAATTCAAGCGCTGTGAAATGCATGTTTAAACCCCAGAGCGCTGGCAGCGATGTGTTAAAAGTAGTTTTTTAACCCCCAAACCACCATATTTTTGGAAACCAAAAAAAAAAAAAATGTTAAATAATTTAGTAATATGAATACATTAATATCAGACCTGTAATATCAATTCTGTAAAGATTGTTCCATTGAAATGCATTGGAGAGCGCCAGGTAGCGAGAGGTCATACCTGTCGCTGTTCAAGGTCGGACGCTGGCGCTGTGGGCTGAGGCTGGAATAATGATGGATGAGTCGCTATATGGCGCTTTCTTAGGGCCTTATTTATCAAGGAATAGCGACAGATAGCGACTGGGGAGCCGGCCAGTAAAGCCAGGTACCGCAACTAGAACGCCGGCTCCCCTCCACAATCACACATTTATCAAGCCGATACTGCTTAGCGACTGAGATAGCGCCACCTAGCAACTCATTCATCATTATCCCAGCCTCATCCCACAGCGCCAGCGAACATCCTTGAACAGCGACAGGTATGACCTCTCACTACCTGGCGCTCTCCAATGCATTTCAATGGCAGAATGTATTTTAATTAATAATTATTTTTTAATATATATTTTTTTTTTTAATTAAAAAAAAAAAAATCTGTGAACACTTCTTCCTTTGAAAATGTATTTTTTTTGCAGAATTGATATTACAGGTCTGATTTTAAACTATTCAAGTTTGAATATTATTTTAAAATCATTCCATTTTTTTTTTGGGTGGTTAGGGGGTTAAAAAACTACTTTTAACACATCGCCTACTGCGCTCTGGGGTTTAAACATGCATTTCACAGCGCTAGGAATTTTTAAGGCTGATTTTTTAATGAATATGGTGGGTGCCGGTCGCTATGTCCAGTCGCTATCATGCGTTCCCATACAACAGCGAACCTGTCAAATAGCGACTCAGCATCTTGTATTCAACATTACGGCACACCGACTGAGTCGCTATCATCCACCGAACAATGGCCAAGCACAGCGACTACTAGCGGCCGCTGTCAAAATACCGCTACAGTCGCTCAACAGTCGCTATCTGTCGCTATTAATGAATCAGCCTCTTAGTCGCTAAGCAGGATTGGCTTGATAAATGTGTGATTGTGGTGGGGAGCCGGCGTTCTCGTGGCGGGGCCGTCATTACCGGCCGCTACCTGTCGCTATTCCTTCATATATAAGGGCCTAATATTGTCACAAGACAGTTTGGCTGTGCGGGTAACCTCCTTTTTTAATAGTTAATATATAGTTAATATATATATATATGTTGCAAATGCAATTTGTAATTACGATATCTATCTATCTATATATATATATATATCTATAGATATCTATATCTATATATATATATATATATATATATATATATATATATATATATATTGAAATGCTCTATTTATTAAGGTTTATAGGCAATTAACAGCTGTGCAGCCATTTGGCCTGAGGTGATTTAAGCTCCATCTGCATTTCTCCTATGTAATAAAATAATATGGGGTAAATCAGATTAGAAGATGATGGGGGGTGTTTTAGCTGTGATGGGGCTTTTATTTGCTAATTGAAGCATTTGGTGTCCTCTTAGCAGCGGGATTAGCGCCTGTAATTAGGCTGGAATCTGGATGTAGAGGGCCATTATTCACAGGGGAGGATTTGCCCTCTTGGCTGACACTCTGGTGACTGCTAATAAGCAGCTCCACTAAGAGAACCTTATTTTTTGTTCCTTCATCGTTTTCAGTTGCTTTAATGTGACTTTAAAGGGGAGTTTTGATGTTTTTATGGCTAAAAATATATCCCTAGAAACGTTAGATTATTTTTCCTTCTTTTTTTCATTTTGGAAGGATTTATAGATTTACTGAACACAGTCGGGCTCACATTTGTGTGAGTGGGAGTTTTTTTTCCTCTTGTCCCTTATTACGCGCCTGATAAAACAAAATGTATTTATTTTTTGTTACCGGGTCATTGGGATTTCTATATAAAAATAATAAGCTTTTATAGGGTAAACATTTGAGGTCCTTTAAAGTCCATCTTCAAACTTTTACAGAATTAGGAAGTGTCACTTGAAGGTGGACCAGCTCCCACCTACTTCATTTAAAGTGGATCAAAACCCAGGTGCCCCGCTGTGTGAAACCCCCAGATCGCTGATGCCAACTCACCTCTACCCAGTCCTACGGCACAAGCGTGGCCCCAGAGCGCTGGCGGCGATGGATTTAAAATAGTTTTTAACCCCCAAACAACCATATTTTTTGATTGTAAAATTATACAAGTTTTATTAAACATTTTGTAATATCAATACATTAATATCAGACCTGTAATATCAATTCTGCACAAAATCATTTTTTTTTTTTTACCCTAAAAAAAAAACCTAACATTGCAGAAGTGGCCACAGAATTTTTGACATTAAAAAAAAAAAAAAAAACATTAATAGGAATTAATTATGATTATTTAAAGATTGCTCCATTGAAATGTATTGGACATCGCCAGGGAGCGACAGGTCATACCAGGCGCTGTGATGGGATTAGCAGCGGCGCTGTTTGTTGCAGTCGGCTACATGATGAATCCCGCGGTAGCAGTCGCTCTCGCCGGCGCTAGCCTCATTTAGCTTGATAAACGCGTCATTGTGGCCGCCGCCGGGCGTACTTGAGTCGGTAGCCGCCGTTAGCTGGCGGGACCTGGCGCTCGTCAGACACTACCTGGCGCTATCGCTTGATGAATAAGGGCATAAGTCACTGACGTCACGTTGTCTAAGGCCAGTGGCTCCGAGCACGCTGGCGGCCGCATCCCTCGCTGTTCATTCACAAATGCTTGGCGCGTGCACGCGCCCTGCTAGAGGGATTGCGGGGATGTGTCTTGCGCATGTGCCGTTGGACCAGTGAAACAAGGTGAGTGTATGGAGCGACCTGGGGGGTTTTACACAGTGGGACATCCCGATTTTGGATGCCCCGGGGGGGGGGGAATCCATCAGCTTGGGAATCTTATAGATTACCGGGCCGATCGGTATGGGTTTTGGTCCACTTTAAAAAGGTAAAACAAACAGGATTTGTTACACTCTGGTGGGGATTTGGGATGCCCATCTGTGTGAACCCCAATGGATCGCCTAAAATACTCACCTTTCCAGCATTCCTACAGCGCAGACACAGGTCACTGGCCAATAGACGTGCTCGACTCCATTCAGCTCTGCTGGCTGCCCTGAAGTCAGAGAACTGAATGGTGGGCACATGCCCATTCCCAACCCCCCACCATTAGCTATTTACAAATGTCTGGCAACACCCGACTAAAGGTATGGTGGGGATGCGGCTGTGCCAGCGCATGTGCCATTGGATTGTGGCTAGATGAGTTTCACGCAGCAGTCTCCTGGATTTAACATAGCAGGGCATCCCAAATCAGGATGACCCAGGGAGATGAAACCGTCAGCCCTGGAGTCTTTTAGACTCTTTTGGGCCAGCCCAGAGGTCTGATGTTCCTCTTTAAAGCGGAACAAAACTCGGGGATGTTTACAAAGTGTGGCATCCCAATTTGGGGAAGGCCCCCTTTGTGTTTTGTTCTGCTTTAAAGTGGACCAAAACCCAGCTTGATCGATTCCCTCCCCCCGGGGCATCCAAAATCGGGATGCCCTGCTATGTGAAACCCCCCAGGTCGCCCCGTTTGCTCACCTCGCTTCCCGCTTGCGCACCACGGTCGCATCCCCAATATCCCTCTAGCAGGGCGCGTGCCCGTGCCAGCTATTTATGAATGGCTGGAGTGGGTACGTTCCCTGTTAGAGGAAAGCGGAAGGTGCCGTCGCTGCCCTTATACACCATCTTAGATGGCGTGACGTCAGTGGCTTCGAGCGCACTGTAGGACTGGGAAAAGTGAGTTTCTTCGGGCAATCTGGGGGGTTTCACACAGCGGGGCACCCCCGATTGGGGTTCCCCGGGGGAAAAGACCGAAACTCAGGATAGTCAAGTTCCTGGGTTGTGGTCCACTTTAAAGACTTTTTCCCTTTAAGCGGCAAACTAATCAAGTAAGCCAAAAACTAGTATGGCTAATGGTGGCCAATCAGGTTCGCTGAGTGATCTTGCACATCAAACCTAATAGTTGGTGACAGTCACATGACTGGCTGCCATTTGTTGCCAAACACGTTAATAAGAAAGTTATGACTTGATTCTAATCCTCATTGATATCTGTGTAAAATAATGCCCGCCAATTAATACTGATTGGATGGATCGCCGGGCGCCTCCTGCTGCCTGCACACTCCTTCTATGGAGGGGTCCTGGGGATGCCCAGATTGGTGAGATGCCATAAGGGTAAGCTATAATGTGTCCTTAAAGGCTGTCAAAGCTATATCCAAGCATTGCATGCTTTGCAATTCTATAAACATTTGGACTAGCGAAGCAACATTAAAGTGGACCAACACCCAGGGGGGATCCGCCCAGGAATCTATAAGATTCCAGGGCCGATCAGATCCCTCCCCACTGGGCATCCGAAATCGGGTGAAACCCCCCAGGACGCCCAGAAACCTTACCGTTCCAACGGCGAATGCGCGGGCCACGGCCGCATCTCGCGCTTCCTTCTAGGAGGGCGCGCACCCGCGCCGGCCGTTTGTGAATGGCCGGCGCGGGCGCGCTTCCTGTTAGAAGGAAGCGAGAGAATCGGCCTCCAGCACGCTCAGAGCCGCTGTGGTTGTCCGTCGCTTGTCCGTACATACCACAGCGCCTCTGAGCGCTCTGATTGGACGAGCGCTCGCGTAGGAGCGGGGTGAGGTGAGTTAATTAGGGCGATCGGGGGGGTGCCCTGTGGAAGTGGACCAAAACCCAGGATAGTGAAAATCCTGGGTGTTGGTCCACTTTAAGAGAAGAGCGGCCCAGAAGAAGCATCCTGCTCACCAGTCACCACCTGCCCTCTTGCATAAAAACAGAGCATCGGATCTTAAAATTGGGTCACTGTAGCATAGAGCGCCAAACGCTGTGTGATTAAAGTCTGTTTTTGAACACATTTCCACCAGTAACCAAGCGAAAACACATGGAATGACATTGTTGTAACATTGTGACATTAACACTTTAATACCAGACCTGTAATGACAATTTTGCATAAAAATATAAAAAATCAAAAAAGTTTTCAAAGATGACTTTTTCTAGGCCAGGAGAGGTCACACAATTATTTGCGAAAAAAAATAAAAAATTAAACACACAAAACCCTGTTTAAACAGAAGAAAACGTCCATTGAAATGTATGGGAGAGCGACAGGTAGCGACAGGTAATACCTGGTGCTCTGGAAGCTAGAGCGCCGGCACTATACGCTGAGCTGCCTGTAATCATGAATCGGATGCTACATGGTGCTGTTAGAGTCGCTCACCAGAATCGCCTTCATGAATTTGGTTTTGCATACAGCGCCCAGCATTCACCAGACACTGCCTGCCGCTACAAGGCACTACCTGCCGCTAGCCCTTGACGATATATATATATACTTATTGGTCATTTATTACTCATTTGAGTACGTCATGTGACCAGTAATAGTAATAAAGAGCCTGACACTGCTTCTGACCTCCTCGTTCCCTATCAGAGACATCATTTATCATTGTACAGAGACATTGTACTGGCTCCTGTCAGTTGAGAAAGACATCCCGCCATATGGATGCGGTTATCCATAGAAACACTTAGGGCCTTATTCATGAAGGGATAGCGCCCGGTAGTGCCTTGTAAGCGTCAGGTAGCGGCAGGTGAACGCCGGACACGGCACGCAATTACACATTTATAAAGGCAATTCTGGTGAGCGACTGGAACAACGCCATGTAGCGTCTGATTCATCATTATCCCAGCCTCAGTGTACAGCGCCGGCGTTCAGCCTTGCAGAGCGCCACGTCTAACCTGTCGCTACCTACCGCTCTCCCATACATTTCTATGGAAGATCCTTAAATCCTTTTCCTGATCCCAATTTTTTTTTTTTAATAAACTCAAATCTTTCAGACATGTATCCTGGCCTAGAAAATGACATTTTTGAAAACTTTTTTGATTAATAATATTTTTATGCAGAATTGTCCTTACATGTCAGGTATTAAAGTGTTCATGTTACAATGTTATAACAATGTAATTCCATGTTTTCACTTTGTTACTAGTGGATACATGTTCAAAAACAGACTATAATCACACAGCCTCTGGCGCTATGGGCTACATCAACCCAATTTTGAGCGCCGGAACTGTTTAAGGCAGTTTTTTTTTATGAATGTGGTGTGAGTCAGTCGCACTGAGCTGACGCTACCATGCGCTACCATACAGCGTAGTACTGCGAATCACAAAACGTATTTGTCAATGCCGGCCAGCCACTGAGGCGCTCTGAAACATTGGACCATGGCCGAGCACAGCAACTACTAGCGGTCGCTCTGAAATCCTCGCTACAGATGCTCATCTGTCGCTACCTGGCGTTAGTAATGAATCAGCATGCCCCTGTCTTTAAAGGGCACCTTGAGTCAGGAATGACAATGATAACAATCTATCCGGATTTGGGATACCTAAAGTGGACAAAAACCCACGGAGCCCAGGCCCAGGAATCGTCTAGATTTATTCCCTTCCCTGTGGGGCATCCAGATTCAGGATGCCCCGATGTGTGAAACCCCCCAGGTCCCCCATAAACTCACCTTTGTGTCTCATCCCTGTTTTCTCTCTAGCAGGGCGCATGCCCGCCCAGGCATTTGTGAATGGGCCCCCTCTCTGTTAGAGGGTAGCGGGGGATGCGGCCGCCAGCACGATCGGATCTGCTCACGTTAGACGAAGGCTTAGACGACCTGACGTGAGCGGATCCGAGCACGCTGATTGGATGAGAGGCTGCACATGCGCCATCGGACTGCGAAAGGGTGACCTGGGGATTTCACACAGCAGGGCATCCCCTATCGGGGTGCCCCGGGGGCAAGGACCACAACCCAGCATAGTCAAGATCCTGGGTTTTGGTCCACTTTAGAAGTGGAAGTCCAGTCTTTTAACCAATGTTTTTTATTCTTTATTCAAAAGACTTTTTATTCTTTTCCCCACTGACCTGCAACTTTGTTCAGGACTCTAGGATACGGGAGCCGCCATCTTGGCTGAGTAGCATCACATACTGGGGAGAGGGGACAAAGGTGCAGGGGGGGGGTTATAGCTGTGTTTTGCACAGACAGAGCAGAGCTGGGGTCAGGAAAAGGTCAGCAATCCCAGAATGCAGAGCGACACAGTCAGAAGACACTTCCTGTTTGCAGGCAGTCTGAAACTCCATTGCCCACCGTCTTGGATGTTTAAAGGCTCATAGCATGCAGTAGATGCAGGTAGGATGATTTTTAATGGGGACAATCTGGGAGGGGGAAACATATAAGATATGATCTTATTCAGGGTGAAGGTCCGGATTAATGTGGGCAATCTGTATGTACAGTGTGGGAGAAACATACAAGATAGGCTCTTATTCAGGGTGAAGGTCTGGATTAATGTGAGTAATCTGTATGTACAGGGTGTGGGAAATATATAAGATAGGCTCTTATTCAGGGTGAAGGTCCGGTATAAGTAGTAACAAATCATGTGTCTTGCTCTGGTGTAAAGCCGCGGCAGCACTAAATGATTGAGGTCCGAGTATCAGTCCATAAAATGTATGGAAATCGGATCCATTCATAGCAAATCAAGCTTCCCATGAAAAAAAAAGATCTTAGCAATTATAAAATGTTACTGTAGCGCGGATTCTAAATGTTTTCCTCTAGTATTTCATTGGTGGCGGCGCTCTCACATATGCGCAGACTTGGCCGCAGACGTATTTTTCCAGCTGTGACTGAATTCCTTACTGATGCTGATGTTTATTTTGCTCCACATTACAATTTGCCCGGCCAAGCTGTTTTCACTCCGCGACGTTCAGCAAGTCGCTGCATAGAACTCTACTGTGTCAGAGCGCCGCGGCTGGGCCGGGACCATGTTTAAAGGGCAACTCCGGCAATTTCATTTTGGATCTTAAAGTGGACCAAAACCCAGGATTTTGACTATCCTATGTTTTGGTCCTTTCTCCCGGGGCCCCCCCCCCCCCCCCCCCGATTGGGTGCCTGGGTTTCGGTCCTTTCTCCCGGGGCCCCCCCGATTGGGTGCCTGGGTTTCGGTCCTTTCTCCCGGGGCCCCCCCGATTGGGTGCCTGGGTTTTGGTTCTTTCCCCCAGGGCCCCCCCGATTGGGTGCCTGGGTTTTGGTCCTTTCCCCCAGGGCCCCCCCGATTGGGTGCCTGGGTTTTGGTCCTTTCCCCCAGGGCCCCCCCGATTGGGTGCCTGGGTTTCGGTCCTTTCCCCCGGGGCCCCCCCGATTGGGTGCCTGGGTTTCGGTCCTTTCCCCCAGGGCCCCCCCGATTGGGTGCCTGGGTTTCGGTCCTTTCCCCCGGGGCCCCCCCGATTGGGTGCCTAGGTTTCGGTCCTTTCCCCCAGGGCCCCCCGATTTGGTGCCTGGGTTTCGGTCCACTTTAAAAAGGCTCTACTTAAACCGGACCTTCACCATGATTTATTGAAAAGCCAAAGACCTTAAAAAACTATTCCCCAGCATCTAAAATTGATATATTTTAAGTTTTTAATCACTTACTTATTATTCTTTCCCCCACTGGGCTGCAACTCTGTTAAGGACTTTTAGGGTACGGGCGCCGCCATCTTGACTCAGAAGCATCACACTTACTGAGGAAAGAAGATTGGGATAAAGTACAGGGGAGCGGGTTATAGCTGTGCTTTGCTCAGACAGAGCAGAGCTGGGGTCAGGAAAAGGTCAGCAATCCCAGAATGCAGAGCAGCACAGTCAGAAGACACTTCCTGTTTGCAGGCTGCCTGATGTTCCATGAGCCGCCATCTTGGATGTTTAAAGGCTCATAAATGCAGTAGATGCAGGTAGGATGATTTTTAATGTGGGCAATCTGTATGTACAGGTTGTGGGAAACATATAAGATAGGCTCTTATTCGGAGTGAAGGACCGCTTTAACGGCACCAACAGTTTTTTCTTAAAGATTCTTTAGGTTTCTCCCTCCTGTCTTGCTCCCCTGGTGGTGAGGCGGTTTACAAAAAAAAAAACTGGCTTGGGATCCAATACTGTCACCTAAACCCCCCTCTCTGTGCACGCTCCATGCCCATCCATTAAAGTGAACATTAAAGGTGGACTTCTTGCCAGAGGCCATGTATATCAACAGTTTTACTTGCCACCTGCTATAGCAAACATTTCCTAAAATTCTGGTGGAGGCCTCTGGCTATATCAAGTGGTGGAGGCCCTCTGGCTATATCAAGTGGTGGAGGCCCTCTGGCTATATCAAGGGGTGAAGGCCCTCTGGCTATATCAAGTGGTGGAGGTCCTCTGGCTATATCAAGTGGTGGAGGCCCTCTGGCTATATCAAGTGGTGGAGGCCCCTGGCTATATCAAGTGGTGGAGGCCCTCTGGCTATATCAAGTGGTGGAGGCCCTCTGGCTATATCAAGTGGTGGAGGCCCCTGGCTATATCAAGTGGTGGAGGCCCTCTGGCTATATCAAGTGGTGGAGGCCCTCTGGCTATATCAAGTGGTGGAGGCCCCTGGGCGCAGTCTACTCCTCTACTTCCTTGGATTCTCCTTCACATGGCTCTTTGAAGTTGGCTTCCTGGACAGGAGTTTCCTAGGTAATGGATGATCCATTTCTTAATTCTCAACCTTTTCTGTCTATTGAGACCATGGTGGTAATGTTAGTCCTCTAGGTTCTGTGGTAAAGTGTATGGAAAAGTGCTGGCTGGTGTCTATTTCTCCCTTAGTTTTCTCCTTTCTCCATGCCGTGTTTACAGGACCCCAGTCCACATTCCCAGTCCTCTACGGGTTTTTCCTCTACCAGTTCTTAAACAGGTGATGAGGCTAATTGCAAAGGAAGCCTAATAAAAGGCGCCTCTGGGGCTTCCAGTGTGGAGAGACTGGGATGAGGAGCCCGGGCCTTGCTGCTCCTAATACTGCCAGTGCTGAATTGCATCCGAAGGTCTTTATGTGTTATCTGTTCTTGGAACCTGTGGATTAACAGCCTGGACTTGTATAAGGACCTGTGATATCAAGGACTTGCAATACGCTGAAATTATTCTACACTGGACATTGCTAAAGTTGGTGAGATAACCGCTTGCTGTACTGCATTCTATCCTGCATTATACTCTGAAGTTAAGAGATTTTGCCTGTTGGACTTTGTTTTCAATAAATTGCTTATTATTTGACTGTCTTCAGAGTCATTGCCGTTGGCCCCAGATCCTGACAATATATACATACTGTATGTTCTGCACTATAAGACGCATCTGCCCATAAGTTGCACCTAGAAAAAAAAAATATTCTGAACCAAATGTTGTGCTAAAATAGCCTCCCCAGAAGCTTACAGGACATGGCAAACCCCCCCAATTACCCCTATAACAGGTACTTTGGCAGATCCCCCATCCCCCCCCATATAACAGACAGTGTGCAGGGTAGTGGGGCAAATCACTCCGCAATTCCCAACTGCCAATGAGTCAGTTCAAAACGTTTTCCTGTATCCCGATCCAAAAGCCGCCACTCTCCACAGCCAACATGCGCTTGATGCATCAATGACATCAGTGCACCGCTCTGTGCGCTCTGGCTGCATTTACACAGCGCCGCTGGCCGCATGCCGATTCATCAATGATAGTGCAGAGAGCGGCGCGCCAATGTCATTGATGCATCAAGCGCACACTGGCTGCCAAGAGTGGCGGCTTCTTCTGGATCGTGGTGCAGGTAAGAAGTTTTTTTTCTTTAACTTATGGGGATGAGGGTCTGCCGCATCGCCTTTGCCCTATAAGATGCATGGGCATTTCCCCCAGCCTTTGGGGAAAAATAAGTGCATCTTATAGGGGGTATAGGGGGGGTCACAACAAGTGTATGGGGAGGCTAATTTAAGACTAGCACCACAAGTTGCCATATGAGTGTCTATGTAGCGGCGCTTAGAGTGTCCGCAAGTAGTCACTGCAAGCGGGTGTCGGGCGCTGTGACCTAGCTTAGTGGCCGGACCAGTGACGTTGTACTATACTGTCCAGCGTTGATGAATGTGATGTGTGCAGGGAGCTGTAGAAGCGCTCCCCCTGAATCACTGCAGAGCCAATCAAGAACACTAGGTGGTGTCCTGAGGTCAAAGTACCCAACACTCTACACTATGAGGCCGATTCATTAATAGCGGCAGGTAGCGACAGTTGAGCGACTGTAGCAGTATTTTCACAGCGCCCGCTAGTAGTCGCTGTGCTTGGCCGCTGTTCGGCTGTTGACAGCGACTCAGTCAGTGTGCAGTAATGTTGAATATTGAGTGAGGAGTCGCTATTTGACAGGTTCCGCGCTGTATAGGAGCGCATGATAGCGACTGGGCATAGCGACCGGCTCCCACCATATTCATCAAAAAATCACGCTCAAAAAATTCTCGCGCTGTGAAATGCATGTTTAAACGCCAGAGCGCTGGCGGCAATGGGTTAAAAGTAGTTTTTTAACCCCCAAACAACCATATTTTTGGAAACCAAAAAAAAAACAAGTTTTTTAAATAATTTTGTAATATGAATACATTAATATCAGACCTGTAATATCAATTCTGCACAATTTTTTTTTTTTTTACCTTAAAAAAAAATCTA
Organism: Gastrophryne carolinensis; assembly: GCA_027917425.1. Taxonomy (NCBI): domain Eukaryota; kingdom Metazoa; phylum Chordata; class Amphibia; order Anura; family Microhylidae; genus Gastrophryne; species Gastrophryne carolinensis. Next base: position 443,974,472 of record CM051237.1, read on the forward strand.
ACATGGCAGAAGTGGTCACAGAATTTTTCACATTTAAAAAAAAAAAAACATTAATATGAATTAATTATGAATATTTAAAGATTGTTCCATTGAAATGCATTGGAGAGCGCCAGGTAGCGAGAGGTCCTACCTGTCGCTGTTCAAGGTCGGACGCTGGCGCTGTGGGCTGAGGCTGGAATAATGATGAATGAGTGGCTATCTGGCGCTATCTCAGTCGCTAAGCAGGATCGGCTTGATAAATGTGTGATTGTGGTGGGGAGCCGGCGTTCTCGTGGCGGGGCCCGTCATTACCGGCCGCTCACCAGGCGCTACCTGTCGCTATCCCTTGTTAAATAAGGGCCTATATCTAACAACGCTGCAGCGAGCGATAGGTAGCGCAAGTTAAGAGAAGACTACACACAACCAGCACCGGGGCTCTAAAACTGGGAGCTCTAGCGTCCAGCGCCAGATGCTATACAAATAAAGTCTGTTTCTCAACACATATCCACCAGCACCAGAGCGAAAGAATATGGAATGACATTGTTTTAACACCGTGACAATGACCCTGCAATGGCAGATCTGCACATATAATTCTGCATAAAAAAAATTAAAAAAAAATCACAATAACAGAGTTTGGTTGCCGGGCAGGAGAGGCCACACAATGATTTGAGCCAAATATTTAGAACATTACTAGGAAAACACTATTTATACACAACCAAATAAAACATCATTGAAATGTATGGGAAAGCGCTACTGAGCGACAGGTATTACATGGTGCTGCGGAACCTAGAGCGCCGGTGCGTTACACTGAGCCGCCGCTAGTGATACATACGACGCTACATGGCGCTATTAGAGGCGCTGACCAGATTGACTTTCATATATATGGTTTTCACATACTGCGCCCGGCGTTCACCCGCCGCTACGCGGCACTACCTGGCGTTAGCATTTCTTAAATAACCCCCATAATATAATACCCAGTGAATAACTCTGAATCTGAACTCAGTCGGGGGTTTTGACATTGGTCAGTCGGGCAGGCTGATTCATTACTAGCGCCAGGTAGCGGCAGATGAGTGTCTGTATAGCGGCGCTAAGAGCGACCGCTAGTGGTCGCTCTGATCGCCCGTGAGCCACTATTACAGAGCGTCTCAGCCGCTGTAGTAACATGACCGGCATTGATGAATTTGATGTGTGAGTTGCTATAACACCAGTACAGAGCTATATGGGAGCAAAGGACTGGTCAGTGTGAGCGACTGAAACCATATTCATAAAAAACAGCCTCACACAGCGCCGGCGTTTAAAATTGGGTCTCTGTAGCCCAGAGCGCCAGAAGCTGTGTGATTAAAGTCAGTTTTTGGACACATATCCACTAGTAACAAAGCGAAGAACATATGGAATTACATTGTTATTACATTGTGACATTAACACTTTAATACCAGACCTGTAATGACAATTCTGCATAAAAATATAAAAAATTAATACATTTTTCAAAAATGACTTTTTCTATCCCAGGAGAGGTCACACAAATATTTGGTAAAAAAAAAGAAAAGAAAACCCTGTTTAAAGTGGACCAGCACCCAGGATTTTCACTATCCTGGGTGTTGGTCCACTTCAGCGGGGCATCCGAGATCAGGATGCCCCGCTGTGTGAAACTCCCCCAAAAGCCCCAAAAGACTTACCTTTTTGGCGACGGACAAGCCGCCGCCACTGCCTCCCGCGCATCCCTCTTACAGGGCGCGCGCCCGCGCCGGCCATTCACAAACGGCCAAAAGGGGGGAGCGCGCACAGCTAGAGGGGCGCGTGGGAGGCAGCGGCGGCTGATCCGTCGCCGATAAGGTAAGGTTTTTGGGGGCTTTTCGGGGGGGTTTCACCCCGTGGGACATCCCGATCTCGGATGCCCCGCGGTGAGGGAGGTGATCGTCCCGGGCTGATCACCCCTGGGTGTTGGTCCACTTTAAAGAGAAGAAAGGTAACGGCCATAGAAATGTATGGGAGAGCGACAGGTAGTGACAGGTAAGACATGGCGCTCTGAGCGCCGGCGCTCTACGCTGAGCCTTGGGTAATGATGAATCGGACGCTACATGGCGTTGTTCCAGTCACTCACCAGAATCTGCTTCATAAATGTGGTATTGTGTGCCATGGTCGGCGTTCACCTGGCGCTACCTGCCGCTTACAAGGCACTACCTGTCGCTATCCCTTGATGAATAAAGCCCTCAGTCATTAGCCTGTTCTGGAAGCCCCATTCTAGATAGTGTAAAGTTTATACTACAGTAATTTTATTTTATTTTTCATCAGCTTTACAATGATGAGGAGGCTGCGTTGGAAAGTCTTTGAGTTCAGCCGGTGATTACAGCAGAATTGAAGGCTGTTTATTTTCATGCTTGTGGTTACCATAGTGGTCGGAGACTGTCAGTGGAGCTCTGTGGGAGACGTTAGAAGGAGTTATGTTCACTTTCACTGTACCCATTAAATTCGCTCTAGTGCAGATGCTGTTTCTGCTTCAAAAATCTGGAGGGAACTCTATCAGCTGAGAAAAATAAAAAAAAATATGCCCGGGTAAACTGATCCATTTTCCACTCAAAACCACAACTAATGGACTGAGGACTATTGATCGACTTCCCTTCTTTACTTGCGGTGCCGAGTGATTGCTCAACTCCGTGTTTTCATGCTAGCAAGATTGATAGTGGACAGTTGCTCTGAAATGTCTTTTTCTATTCTGCTAGCTTGTACATTTTTTTCTTGTTTGTCCTTTTTTTTTTTATACAAGTCTGGAATACTAGAAAAACATTGGGCTTCTGCAGTGAGAATACTTTACATGCAATACATATGATCAGTGTCGGGCAGGCTGATTCATTACTAGCGCCAGGTACCGGCAGATGAGCGTCTGTAGCGAAGCGCTCAGAGCGACCGCTAGTAGTCGCTGTGATCGGCTATGGTTCGCTGTTACCGAGCGCCTCAGTCTTTGATGAATTTGATGTGTGAGTCTCTATAACACCAGTACAGCGCTATATGGGAGTGGTAGCGACTGGTCAGTGTGAGCGACTCAAACCATATTCATAAAAAAAAACAGCCTCACACAGCGCCGGCGTTTAAAATCCGGTCGCTGTAGCCCAGAGCGCCAGAAGCTGTGTGATTAAAGTCCGTTTCTGAACACATATCCACCAGTAACAAAGCGAAAACACATGGAATGACATTGTTATTACATTGTGACATTAACACTTTAATACCAGACCTGTAATGACAATTCTGCATAAAAATATAAAAAAATATAAAAAGTTTTTCAAAAATGACTTAATAGGCCAGGAGAGGTCACACAATGATTTGATAAAAAATTAAAAATTAAAAGAAAACCCTGTTTAAAGAGAAGAAAAGTAACATCCATTGAAATGTATGGGAGAGCGACAGGTAGCGACAGGTAATGCCAGGTGCTCTGGAAGCCAGGGCGCCAGCGGTATACGCTGAGCCGCCTGTGATGATGAATCGGATACTACATGGCGCTGTTAGAGTCGCTCACCGGAATCGCTTTGATAAATGTGGTATTGCATACAGCGCCCGGCGTTCACCAGGCACTGCCTGCCGCTTACAAAGCACTACCTGGAGCTATCCCTTGATGAATAAACCCCTTAGTTTATAAAACCATCAGAAAATATGGCTGGTCAAATGACTTTTCAAACAGCCCTATATTCCTGCATGGAACCAGTATGGTTCAGAATCCCCAGATTAGGTGCTAAGTAGGGATGAGCAAACATGTGGAAGTTTGGGTTTGGCTAAACTTTACTGTAAGTCAGGGAATAGCATGGAAGAGCACCAGGGTCCTGCTGAAGGACAAAGGGGCTGGTAATGCACCAGGGTCAGGTGCTGGGCCCCTCTGGCTCTGGGCTTACCAGTCTCTATGCTTGATGTGCTTGATGTGCCAGTCGAGTCTAAAACCCAAAAATGTACGCAAAATAAAACAGCACCCTAAAGTGGTCCCTGCATCCCCACCCCATCCACAGCAAGCCCCTGGCCCTTACAATGACCATTTTACAGCCATTTTACACCATTGGGTCCCCATCGAATTCTATGGGGTTCTGGGTCACGTTCGGGTCCCAAACTGAACCTGTCAGTAAAGTTCAGCCAAACCCAAACTTCCACGTGTTTGATCATCCTTACTTAGCACCTAATCTGGGGATTCTGAACTAAACCAAACCCATTCCATGCCATCGGGATATAGAATTTAAAAAGTTATTTAGCTAGTCAAATTACTTTTTAAACAACACTATATTCCGTCCATAGAACTCAATGGGGACCCAATGGTCTAAAATGGCTGTAAAATGGTCGTTGTAAGGGCTAGGGGGTTGCTGTGGGTGGGGTAGGGGAGCAGGGACTCTTTTTTGGGTGCGTTTTGTGTTCATTGTTAGGTTTTAAATGTAAAAATGTTTTTTACATTTATCTAGCCTGGCACATCAAGCACATCAAGCATAGAGACTGGTAAGCCCAGAGCCAAAGGGGCCCAGCACCTGACCCTGGTGCATTACCAGCCCCTTTGTCTTTCGGCAGGGCCCTGGTGCCCTTCCAGGCTATTCCCTGACTGGTGGGAGTACAAGTAATAAAATTGGGGTACCTGCAAGCCACCCTCCAGCATGTTGGGCAGGTAGCTTGCAGCTTTTCTACCCTGTGAAATAGTACAGAGGTCCATTAGGCTCCTAGTTCACAAATAGTTAAAGTAATAAATAAGAGACCACGCTAAAATTAAAATCTTTAATATTCTCAATTTAACCTATACTTACCCATACCTCCAGCGATGGGATACCTCCAGCGATGGGATACCTCACCGCATTGTGATCGCTTCTGGTGGCATTTGAAACAATTGAGCATCTGTGTGCTGCAGGAGCAGAGCCGCATCAAATGTGGCGGAGGCCCCTGGGCACAAATATTGGTGGAGGCCCCAGATACAATTTTTTTTTCTCTAAAATAATAGTCCAGCCAAGTAACTGATTGGTGGTTGTCTGGCCCCCACCTACTTACTGGAACGTCAGATTGCTTAGAGGCCGGCCCCGCGGCGCATCAAACCAAAGACTGAAAAGCCTCCTGGACCAGACCATACTCCAAAGGTTAGTGGAGGCCGCCTTTCGTGACGTAACGTGCGGGAGCCCTGACACTACTGGAGTTTTCCCCAGTGACAGCTCTTATATGCTCACAGGTGGGGCCTCTGAGTATGTGCGTCATTGGAGGACGCACATACTCAGACAACAAGCGTTTCCAACCAAGTTCCCCCAGGGGATGATCGATTTTAATTAGTACCAAAATAAGTAAGCCACTGGCCTTATAGCACATTTAAATCAAGAAAGGGTATGATTCAGTAGCAAAATTCTATACCAGACCCATCAGACATCTCCTGTTGGTGTCTCCTAAACTCCACCGCGTAGATACCTGTACTGCAGGTTGAGAAACAGTGGCCTAAAGATTATTCTAGATGCTTTTCTGGGAATGTAGCAAATAGCAGGTAACTGCGTTTATTAAAGTAGACTTTTTGCTTGCTTAGAGTGAGTGTAGTTGGGAGTTGGCAGGAGGTAGACCAGAGGAGTAGCTAGCCTTTTAGCACCCGGGAAAAAGATTCGAAATGGCGCCCCCACCTGTTCTCAGGCCCCCCTTTGGCACCCCTCTGACCTGCTGCGCCCGGGGAAAATGCCCCTACTGCTCCCCCCTAGCTACGCCCCTGAGGTAGACACAGGACTTGTGGAGGAACCAGGCTGGATCAGTGTTATATGATCACTTGAAAAATTTCCATTGTCCAGCACCAGGGCCGTATTTAACATTAGGCAACTCTAGGCCTGTGCCTAGGGCGGCCAGTTGCATAGGGCGGCCTCTCTGCAGCAATAAAATGTAATTTTACTTGTTATAGCTGCCGCCCGCCCGCCCACACCCGAAACTGCCCCTCCCCCACCCGAAACTGCCCCTCCCCCAAAGTACAATGGGGCCGATTCATATGCTAATACCTGTGAAACGCTGCCTCCTGCCACATGTACATAGTACAATGGGGTCTATTCATATGTTAATGCGCGGGTAATGTTCCCGCCCACTCGCGCTTCCCTTCCTCAGCACTGTAAAGCAAAACCTATTTACACATCAATAGTGTGAAGCTCCCGGGCTGCCGCCCCGCCCCTCTCTGCACTGCCTGCCAATAGAGTGGCTCTGCAGGGGCAGCTGGGAATGGACACGTCACTCCCAGCATGCTCGTCATCAAAGTAGCTTGTGCGGAGCTCCATTCAAGGTAACTGGCAGCGGGGAGAAGCTGGGGGAGGCTCAGGAGACAGCAAATGTGCCAAGCTGAGTCCAGATCAAATGTACATAGACCCGTTTTCATGGGGGGGGGGGGGGGGGGGGCATGCCAGCAATGTTTTAAATGTCATTGTAGTGCACTGATGGAGGAAGTGGGCTGCCAGCCCAACATTTGCCTCCAATACATGTACAGTCATTTTGAACTTATTTTTTGGTTGTTTGATTTCACAGACCCTCTTCTCTCTCTCTCTCTCTCTCCATCTATCTAGCTTCACTGTCTGTCTTATCTCTCTCCCTCACTCTGGCCATTTATCTATCTACCTATCTCTCTGCCCATCTATTATCCAACCATCCATCTATCTCTGTCTATCTTTCCCTCATCTATCTATCTATCTATCTATCTATCTATCTATCTATCTATCTCTGCCCAAATATCTATCTATCTATCTATCTCTGCCCAAATATCTATCTATCTATCTATCTATCTATCTATCTATCTATCTATCTATCTCTGCCCAAATATCTATCTATCTATCCCCATATATCTATCTATTTATCTATCCCTGCCCATATATCTATCTATCTGTCTATCTATCTATCTATCTATCTATCTATCTATCTGTCTGTCTGTCTGTCTGTCTGTCTGTCTGTCTGTCTATCTATCTATCTATCTATCTATCTATCTATCTATCTATCTATCTATTTATCTATCTCTGCCCATATATCTATCTGTCTATCTCTCTGCCCATCTATTATCCATCTATCTATCTATCTATCTATCTATCTATCTATCTATCTATCTCTGCCCAAATATCTATCTATCTATCTATCTCTGCCCAAATATCTATCTATCTATCTATCTATCTATCTATCTATCTATCTATCTCTGCCCATATATCTATCTATCTATCTCATCTATCTATCTATCTCTGCCCAAATATCTATCTATCTATCTATCTATCTATCTATCTATCTCTGCCCATATATCTATCTATCTATCTATCTATCTATCTATCTATCTATCTATCTATCTATCTATCTCTGCCCATATATCTATCTGTCTATCTATCTCTCTGCCCATCTATTATCCAACCATCCATCTATCTCTGTCTATCTTTCCCTCATCTATCTATCTATCTATCTATCTATCTATCTATCTATCTTCCGCATAAATTCTAAATACAGCCCTGCTTCCCCAGGGTCATCCCGATTTGGAATATCCTGGGGGGGAATATCAGAGGCCAGCCCCCACTGTAACTGTGTAATTCAGCAGGTGGCTCTCATTAGAACTAATGGGGATCACAACCTGTTGAATTACGCAGTGACGGTGAGCGGCTTTCGTTGGACCAGAGCCCCTGCATGCACCGTTGAAGCCAGGGAAGGTAAGTGTTTACTGGACTTTCTGGGGGGTTATACACTGTTGGGTATCCTGAACTGGGATGCCCCACTGTGTAAACCCCCCCAGAAGCCCCATTTCACTCACCTTGTCCTAGAGCCCTCACCACATCTCTGCACAGCGGCCACATCCCGGCTCACCTCTACCTGAACCCGCGCTTGGCCTTTCTGAATGGGTGCACCACCCACACGTCCACCGCACATGCAACTGCTGGTAGGTGAGCAGGGGATGCGGCTGGATGCGCACTCTGCTTCCTTTGGCTGCTTAGCCTTCAGTGGTGCCAAAGGGAGCCAAGTGAAAGCGAGCGCGCTGATTGGTTGAGCAGGCCGCTCAGCCTATCAGTCAGTGCGCTGATTCTGACCCCAGTATGGACTGTGGGAGCAACAGGTAGCAGGAAGGTGAGTGAATTGGGCAACCTGGGAGGGTACACACAGTGGGGCATCCCAATTCAAGATGCCCTCACTGAGAGAAACAACACCAAGTGAAACAAGTGAGCAACAAGTGATGTTTCTCTTTAAAGTGGACCAACACCCAGGATTTTGACTACCCTGGGTTTTGGTCCTTTCCCCCGGGGGACCCCGATCGGGGATCACCCGCTATGTGAAACCCCCCAGATCGCAAGTTACAACTCACCTCACCCCACTCCTACATCGCATGCGCAGCCGCTCATCCAATCAGCGAGCTCAGAGCCGCTGTGCTTTGCACGCCAATGAGACGTCTTACCGCAGCAGCTCCGAGCACGCTGGCGGCTGCATCTCGCGCTTCCCTCTAACAGGGAGCGTGTCTGCTAAAGACAAGCGCGAGATGCGGCCCGCACATGCGCCGTTGGACCGACAATCAGGTAAGTGCAGCGGGCGGCTTGGGGGTTTTCACACAGCGGGCATCCCGATTTTGGATGCCCCGCAGGGAAGGATTGGATCAGCCCGGGAATCGCCGATCACGCTGGGTGTTGGTCCACTTTAATCATGATGTGTGTATGCATGGGGGGGATTGGCAAATTCATCATAGTATGTGGGGGGGGGGGGGGGCGCATGACCAAAGAGTGCCTAGGGCACCACGAAACCTAAATACAGCCCTGTCCAGCACTCAAGTGTTCCTTAAAATTTCTCCGCTTATTGGTCAAGTTAAAAGTTACATGGTTTCCATTCCAAGAATAGTTCACATATTACGCGTTTCAGGCAACATCCTGTGCCCTTCCTCATATAACAAGTGAAACAAACAAACTCACATTTAAATAAAAACACTTTACCTCACATTCAATGGCGTCAGTGTGTTCCTCTAATGCAGCTTGCAAGCCAGGTGCTCCCTCCGCCAATCAGCAGGAGGAGAGCACTGACATCCAAGATACCTTCCAACTACCTAGTCCAGCTCAAGCAGGAGGCAGAAGGGAAAATAAGGACAGGAAAATACCCCATTGGCCCTGGCAACACAGAACACAAGGGGGGGAACCACTACAGAACAACAATGGATGAGGTCTGTCAGAACATACGAGATTACACTTGATATGTGTCAACATATGAGAATAACATTAAATCCTAATAAACAACACAATCACTATGTGGTTGAAACAAACAGAGCCAGGAATAATGACACATCTCCAGTATTTTGAAGTAAAATGCACATGTAAGGATAAGAAGAAAAAGAAAAGGAAAAGAAAAAAAGGAGAGAGAGAAGAAAAAAAAAAAAGAAAAAAAAAGGGGGGGGGGGTGGAGGGGGAGGGGGGGAGGAAAGGGACTCTGGATAAATTAACAAAATATACTAAAGTCCTGTACATAGGCTGATATCAAACCGTGAATTTAGGCCTATCGGCATTCTAGTTCCCAACAAAAATATCCACTTAGATTCCCTCATATCAGTTATATGATCACTGCCATCAGCCCAGCGGATACAGTGAGGAGCCTGTGGAGGAACTGGAATGTATCACAGCTAAGAGATTCCTGCTAATGACCAAAGTCATTGTGTTTCCCTGTATGCTGCTAGTAATAGTAACAGGCTCCAGCAAGTGACATTCTGCTCTAATTCAACTACAGGTGTTTTTGATTCTGGTTGTGTTGCTAAGTAGACCTGATTGACTCAAAGCTCCGTAGAGTAATTTGTCTGTGTGCACACCCCATAGATCCCTCAGAGCTCAGCAGAATCCACTACCTGCTCCCAGGGATGTTTCTAGGATCGGACAAGAAGGGCGATTGCCCTGAGAGCCAGGACCATTGCGGTCACCTTTGTCTGAGCCATCCTATTTTCTGCAGATAGGTCAGGGCCACTGTTAGTGGTGCTGGCCATAAGACAGACCCCTCATGGCCTCATATTGGGCTCAGTCATGGGCAGGGGGCACTGCTTGCTTCTAAAGTAAAGTCACAGAAGCAAATACCCGTATAGGCCAGCAGCAGCATCATAGTATGGATGGGGAGGGGGTCATTCTTTTTCTGAGCGCTGTTTCTAGAAACTGCCCTGCCTGCACCCTGCTGCTGACCCCTAGTGCCATGAGCTTCATGCATTGTTGCCACATGTGAAGGAGTGCACAATGTACATTGTGTTTTTGGATTACACTGAGGACACTGAGCATTAGCGTGTAAGACAGATGTTCTTGCAGTGTACTACCGATAGGCCAAGAATTGTCATGCTGGTTTTGTGTGAGCCGTATGCCACTGGAAACATGAAGCTGTGAACTTAGTGGAGGCCCCTGGGCACAAAATCTGGTGGAGACCCAGATACAGTATTTTTTTCCTTTAAAATAATAGTCCAGTCAAGTAACTAATCGGTGGTTGTCTGGCATCCTCCTTCTTACTGGAACGTCAGATCGAGTCCCTTGTGCCACCCTTGTGCGGGTGCGAGCTGCTCGGGAACTCCTGCTTTGCCATTCTGGGTGGGGGGTAGTGTAGTCGCCCGGCTGGTCCAGCAGAAAACAGTTCCCTGCATTGAGCTGCCAGCGGCTGTGCTTGGTGACTTATGTGCAGTGACAGCTCTGCACCCATCACTGTAGCGTTGCTGATCTCTCCTGCCCTGTGGTGGCTTTGGCTGCAGGTTTGCAAAAGCAGAAAAAAGCTTGCCCAGGCGCGGGGGGGCCCCCACTGCCGACCGATAGCTTTGTTGCTGGCCTTGCAGCACATCAGACCGAAGACTGAAAAGCCTCCTGGATCAGACACCAAAACCCAAAGGTAGGTGGAGGCCCCCTTTGCAGGGCAAGTTCCACCACTTGCCCTGCAAAGGGGGCCTCCACCTAGCTTTGGGTTTTGGTCTGATCCAGGAGGATCTTCAGCCTTCGGCCCTGGTGCGTGTGCCCCTCAAACCCCCTCATAATGCAGCCCTGTATGTAAAGAAATGTAAAGGCACCAAGACGCGCACCCCTTGCGCCGCCCTCATAATCCAGCCCTGTACCTTAGGAGAGTGATGGCAAACCTTTTAGGGCCCCAGTGCCCAAACTGCAACACAAAACTTTAAGTGCCAACCTGATGGCTCTAGTGCCGCGGGAGGGGGGGGGGTGAGAAAACCCAAAATACTTGTACTGGAAAGATAATGGGTGCCCACAGGGAGGGCTCTGAGTGCCACCTAGGAGTGCCATAGGTTTGCCACCACTGCCTATTGAAATCTTTACTTTATTACTGTAAAATGACTAACCTCTGGCATAACAAAAGGTATTATTGTCCGTGGCCATTTTCATTTGAATACAATCCATCTACAAGTCAGAACGAATGTGCTTTTCTGTCTTGTTGCTGGATGTAAATTTGTTTGGCACTTTTGATAAACCGATCTGAAAGCAGCCGTGTTCCGCTCAGTCTGTTAATTCTTAACCAAGTTCTGCAAAGCACCTCGTCTCATAGCCACAGGCCTTCATAAGACCCACACAAAGGATCGGCTCTGTTAGATAAGCTTCATCCCCAAAAGAGCAGAACCCAAAGCAGATTAACCTTCTTTCCTACTAAACATTTTTTTCAGCATTGGCAAGAGAACTAACAGGCTGATTCATCATTAGCGACAGGTAGCGACAGATGAGCGTCTGTAGCAGGCATTTTCAGAGCGCCCGCTAGTAGTCACTGTGCTCGGCCGTGAGTTGCTACTTCATAGCGACTCAGTCGCTGTTCAGTAATGTTGAATACATTGTGAGGAGTCGCTATTTGACCAGTACAGCGCTGTATGGGAGCGCATGTTAGCGACTGCTCATAGCGACCGACTCACACCATATTCAGCAAAAAAACAGTTGCAAAAATCTCTGGCGCTGAAAAATAGTTGTTTGAAGTGTTTAAAGTGTGTTTTCAAGCATCTATCAACTAGTAACAAAGCGAAAACATATGGAATTACATTGTAGCAACATTGTAACATGAACACTTTAATGCCAGACCTGTAATGTCATTTCTGAGGAAATATATAAAAAATGAAAAAATTATGAAAAAACTGCTTTTTCAATGCCAGAAGAGGTCACAGAATTATTTGTGATTTTTTGGAAAAAAAAAATAAAACCTGTTTAAAGAGTAGAAAAGGATCGTCCATTGAAACGATTATGAGAGCCACAGGTAGCGAGAGGTCATACCTGGCGCTGTGCAAGGCTGAACGCTGGCGCTGTTCGCTGAGGCTGTGAAAATGATGAATCAGACGCTACATGGCGCTATTCCAGTCGCTAAACAGATTCTGCTTGATAAATGTGTAATTGCGTGCCGTGTCCGGCTTTGACCAGTCGCTATCTGTCGCTACCTCTCATTAACCAGGCGCTACCTGACGCTATCCCTTCTTAAATAAGGGCCTAAGACAAAGCCATTCAATATCTGGCAATCCAGATTACTACCTGTGTAGAGTGCTGGCTATTCATACAGACCTCCAGTATAATCAATAGCTCGCTAAGCATCCATTGATCAAGGTTGTGGAGGGCTATTCAATCTCTTTCATTGAAATGAAGGAGCATTAACAAAGAAAATCTTTTAGTGGTAGTGGAACATTTAGGCCACATTTACTGGTGGCACAGGCTGTAAACATTGCGGCATGACCAGAGCCAGTGTATGGCGGCCCTTGAGTGTTAGAGTAGTCAGCCAGATCTAGAAACTATGGCAGGCTGATTCATTACTAGCGCCAGGTATCGGCAGATGAGCGTCTGTACAGAAAGCGCTAAGAGCGACCGCTAGTATACACTGTGATCGGCTATCGGGCGCTGTTAAAGAGCGTCTCATTCGCTGTAGTAACCTGGCCGGCATTGATGAATGAGATGCATGTTGGGCGTTCTAACACCAGTACAGCGTTGGAGGGAGTGAGAGGTAGCGCCAGCTCATTGCGTCCGACTCTCAGTGACTCACACCATATTCAACAAAAAAACAGACAAACACAGCGTCGGCACTCTGGATCTGGTCGCTATAACATAGAGCGGCAGATGCTGTGTGATTAAAGTCTGTTTTTGAACACATATCAACCAGTAACAAAGCGAAAACACGGGAATTACATTGTTGTAACATTGTGACATTGAGGCCCTTATTTATGAAGGAATAGCGACAGGTAGCGACTGGTGAGCGGCCGGTAATGACGGGCCCCGCCACGAGAACGCCGGCTCCCCACCACAATCACACATTTATCAAGCCAATCCTGCTTAGCGACCGAGATAGCGCCATATAGCCACTCATTCATCATTATTCCAGCCTCAGCCCACAGCGCCAGCATCCGACCTTGAACAGCGACAGGTATGACCTCTCGCTACCTGGCGCTCTCCAATGCATTTCAATGGAACAATCTTTAAATATTCATAATTAATGTTATTAATGTTTTTTTTTTTTTTTTTTTTTTTAATGTGAAAAATTCTGTGACCACTTCTGCCATGTTTTAAGGTAAAAAAAAAATGTGCAGAATTGATATTACAGGTCTGATATTGTATTCATATTACTAAATTCTTAAAAAATTTTTTTTTTTTTTTTTGGTTTCCAAAAATATGGTTGTTTGGGGGTTAAAAAACTACTTTTAACCCATCGCCGCCAGCGCTCTGGGGTTTAAACATGCATTTCACAGCGCGATAATTTTTTGAGCGTGATTTTTTGATGAAGTGGGAGCCGGTCGCTCTGACCAGTCGCTATCATGCGCACCCATACATCGCGGAACCTGTCAAATAGCGACTCCTCACCCAATATTCAACATTACTGCACACCGACTGAGTCACTATCAACAACCGAACAACGGCCAAGCACAGCGACTACTGGCGGGCGCTGTGAAAATACCGCTACAGTCGCTCAACTGTCGCTACCTGCCGCTATTAATGAATCGGTCTCTAATACTTTAATGCCAGACCTGTAATGACAATTCTGCATAAAAATATAAAAAATCAAAAATGTTTTCAAAAATGACTTTTTCTAGGCCAGGATAGGTCACACAATGATTTGAGTGAAAAAAAAAATTAAATTAAAAACAAAAAACCCTGTTTAAACTGAAGAAAAGGAACGTCCATTGAAATGTATGGGAGAGCGACAGGTAGCGACAGATAATACCTGGCTCTGGAAGCCAGAGCACCGCACTATACGCTGAGCCACCTGTAATGATGAATCGGATGCTACATGGCGCTGTTAGAGTCGCTCACCAGATTTGCCTTTATAAATGTGGTATTGCGTAGAGCGCTCGGCGTTCACCAGACGCTGCTTGCCGCTAAGAGGCGCTACCTGCCGCTATCCCTTGATGAATAAACCCCTTAGACTCTAGATCATGGATGCAGAACCTGCGACCCGGGGCCACATGCAGCCCTCACTGACGAGAGGTGTGGCCCCCAGTACCCCTTGGAGAGCAGCGCTTGCCTTGCCTGCAGTGCAAGATGATGGTCAGTTGAGGGTAGTGCATCTTTAAACTGGACCTTCATTCTAAATAAGATTCTATCTCGTATGTTTACCCCATCCTGTACGTACAGATTGCTCACATTAAAAATTATCCCACCGGCATCTACTGCCTTTTCTGAGCTTTTAAACATCCAAGATGGCGGCCCATGGAGTCTCAGGCTGCCTGCAGACAGGACGTGTCTTCTGACTATGTTGCTCTGCATTGTGGGATTGCTGTCCTTTTCCTGACCCCAGCTCTGCTCTGTCTGTGCAAAGCACAGCTATAACCCCACCCCCTGCACCTGCCCTCCCCTCTTCCTCTCAGTATGTGATACGTCTGCGGCAAGATGGCGGCGCCGAATCCTGGAGCCCTAAACAGAGTTGCAGCCCAGTGGGGGAAAGAATAATAAAAAATGACTTAAAACTTAAGATATATTCATTTTAAATGCTGAGGATTAGTTTTTTAAGGATTTGCTTTTTTCATTAAATGATATTGGAGGTCCGGTTTAACTCCCAAATCAGAAAGTGGCACCTGTGATCGTTTCTATAGAGGAGGGTGACACACATGTGCTACTGGCCTGTTGTCTGTGCTGGGTGATGGTGTAGGCTCTTGTTTTTGTGGGGAGATTTGTTGTTGTGTCTCTATCGGGCAGGCTGATTCATCACTAATGCCAGGTAGCGACAGATGAGCGTCTGTAGCGGCATTTTCAGAGCGCCCGCTAGTAGTCGCTGTGCTCAGCCGTGAGTCGCTAGTTTATAGCGACTCAGTCGCTGTTCAGTAATGTTGAATACATTGTGAGGAGTCGCTATTTGACCAGTACAGCGCTGTATGGGAGCGCATGTTAGCGACTGCTCATAGCGACCGACTCACACCATATTCAGCAAAAAAACAGCCTCACAAATCTCTGGCGCTGAAAAATATTTGTTTGAAGCCCAGAGAGCAGGAGGCGGTGTGTTTAAAGTCTGTTTTCAAGCATCTATCAACTAGTAACAAAGCGAAAACATATGGAATTACATTGTAACAACATTGTAACATGAACACTTTAATGGTAGACCTGTAATGTCATTTCTGAGGAAATATATAAAAAAAAAAAAAAAAGTGAAAAAACTGCTATTTCAATGCCAGAAGAGGTCACAGAATTATTTGAGATTTAAAAAAAAAAACAAAACAGTTTAAAGAGAAGGAAAGGATTGTCCATTGAAATGTGTGGGAGAGCGACAGGTAGCGAGAGGTCATACCTGGCGCTGTGCAAGGCTGAACGCCAGCGCTGTTCGCTGAGGCTGTGAAAATGATGAATCTGACGCTACATGGCGCTATCCCAGTCGCTAAACAGATTCTGCTTGATAAATGTGGAATTGCGTGCCGTGTTCGGCGTTCACCAGTCGCTACCTGTCGCTACCTCTCATTAACCAGCCACTACCAACGCTATCCCTTCATGAATAAGGCCCTTAGTATCACATATTTTGGATTTTCTAGTTAATATCATCTCCTTATTGGTTACTATATTGAGTCTTTTTTTGTCCACTTTAGTATTGGGTTGGGGCTGTACTGGTGGATTTTTTTCCTCCGGTGCACCCCGGGCTCCCCACATTTATTATCTTGTTTATTTCATTGGTTTGACATATGCAATGTGCACATAAATTGCTGCTTTCCTATGTGTGTATTTGGTAATAGCACTAATGTACTTTTAGTGGTTTGGATCCACTTTATGGTTGGCACAATAGATTGTTATATGCACATATATTGCACACTGAAACAATGTCTGCAATATTGATCCAGTTTGTGTTATATAGAGGCCGATTCATTAATAGCGCCAGGTAGCGACAGATGAGCGACTGTAGCGTGATTTTTTCAGCGCCAGCCAGTATTCGCTGTGCTTGCCCGGGGTTTGCTTGTTGACAGCGACTCAGTCGGTGTGCGGTAATGTTGAATACGGGCTGGGGGGTCGCTGTTTCACAGGTTCAGCGTTGTATGTGAGCGCCTGACAACGAATGGCCAGAGCGAACGGCTAGCTTCATATTCATTAACAAATCACGCAATCCGAATTTGCTGGCGCTGTCCATTCCTTGTTTAAACCCCAGAGCGCTGGCGGCGATGTGTATTAACTAGTTTTTAACCCCTAAACAACCATATTTTTTGAATGTAACATTATACATGTTTTTAGAATCATTTTGTAATATGAATATATTAATATCAGACCTGTTAGATCAATTCTGCACACATTTTTTTTAAATTTTTTTTTACTTAAAAATAAATCCTAACATTGCAGAAGTGGTCTCTGAATTTTTGACATTAAAAAAAAAAAAAAATTAATACCAATTAATTATGATTAATTATAGATTGCTCCATTGAAATGCATTGGACATCGCCAGGGAGCGACAGGTCATACCTGGCGCTGTGAAGGAATTTGCAGCGGCGCTGTTCGTTCCAGGCGGCTTCATGATGAATGCCGCGCTAGCCGTCGCTCTCGCCGGCGCTAGCCTCATTTTGCTTGATAAATGCGTCATTGTGACCGCCGCCGGGCGTACTTGAGTCGGTAGCCGCCGATAGCTGGCGGTACCTGGCGCTCGTCAGACACTACCTGGCGCTAGCCCGTGATAAATAAGGCCCATAGTGTTTTGTGTTGGTGTATATGTTTTTTTAAGTTTTTTTAATCAGTCGTTTTTTGTATATATGTATGCTCAATAAAGTTTCTATACATACAGGGCCAGATTATGAGGGGGTTCAAGGGGCACGCGCCCTGGGGCCTCTACCACTTGCCCTGTAAAGGGGCCTCCACCAACCTTTGGGTTTTGGTCTGGTCCAGGGGGCTATCGGCGGCAGTGAGCAAGCATTATTTTTTTGCAAACCTGCAGCCAAAGCCACCACAGGGCAGGATGGAATCTAGAGCAGCAAACACTACAGTGATGGGTGCAGAGCTGTCACTGCACATAAGCCACCAAGCACAGCCGCTGGCAGCTCAATGCAGGGAACTGCTTTCTGCTGGATCAGCTGGGAGACTACACTACTCCCCACCCAGAATGGCAAAGCAGGAGTTCCGAGCAGCACGCACCCACACAAGGGGGGCACAAATCAACTCGATCTGATGTTCCAGTAAGTAGGCGGGTGCCAGACCGATCCACCAATCAGTTACTTGGCTGGACTATTATTTTAAAGAAAAAAAATACTATATCTGGGGCCTCCACCAGATTTTGTGCCCAGGGGCCTCCACTACACTTAATCCAGCCCTGTATACATATATATAAATTTTCAGAGTTGTTTGAGTTGTACTGTCATTGGCTGTGTGCGGTTCTAGAGTTTTTCTTCGAGTTTTTCTCCAGTAAATGGTTTGGTGTTGTTGGCTCCCTATATTTTATTGCGTTCCATTGAATAGGAACAATAATACAATGTGCTTCTTCAAACAAAAAGGTTGTGCGCGCCTGCTCTAGATGGTGGTTCCAGTGGTGCTTGGAGTGTTGACCAAATCATTTGTCAGATTTGACTATTTTTTATTACTATATTGAGAGGTTTTCCATAACTTTTGTTGGTTCGGGGAGGCCAATTCATTAATAGCGGCAGGTAGCGACAGTTGAGCGACTGTAGCAGTATTTTCACAGCACCCGCTAGTAGTCGCTGTGCTTGGCCATTGTTCGGTTGTTGATAGCGACTGAGTCGGTGTGCAGTAATGTTGAATATGGGGTGACGAGTCGCTATTTGACAGGTTCCGCGCTGTATGGGTGCACATGATAACGACTGGTCAGAGCGACCGGCTCCCACCATATTCATCAAAAAATCACGCTCAAAAAATTCTCGCGCTGTGAAATGCATGTTTAAACCCCAGAGCGCTGGCGGCGATGTGTTAAAAGTAGTTTTTTACCCCCAAACAACCATATTTTTGGAAACAAAAAAAAAAAAAAAATTTTAAATAATTTAGTAATATGAATACAATCAGACCTGTAATATCAATTCTGCACAATTTTTTTTTTCTTTACCTTAAAAAAATTATCTAACATGGCAGAAGTGGTCACAGAATTTTTCACATTGAAAAAAAAAAAACATTAATAACAATTAATTATGAATATTTAAAGATTGTTCCATTGAAATGCATTGGAGAGCGCCAGGTAGCGAGAGGTCATACCTGTCGCTGTTCAAGGTCGGACGCTGGCGCTGTGGGCTGAGGCTGGAATAATGATGAATGAGTGGCTATATGGCGCTATCTCAGTCGCAAAGCAGGATTGGCTTGATAAATGTGTGATTGTGGTGGGGAGCCGGCGTTCTCGTGGCGGGGCCCGTCATTACAGGTCGCTCACCCGTCGCTACCTGTCGCTATTCCTTCATAAATAAGGGCTCAAGTCTTTCAGAGCAGTACAACGAATAGGAGAATCTTCACTTAAATGAGGGGGTGGGGGGGGGGGTTTGACTCCAATTTATTGGCTCAGCATACAAAACACTTTTGGTAGAACAGCCTCTTCATCAGCTTGGGCAGGAAATCCAGTTACAGCACATCTATGGGTGTGATAGAGACAGAAAGTAACAAGTTAAGAAAGTTTTATGATTTATATGAGTCTTGGCAATCTTACGTTACATGTAACTTTTGTTTTGTAACTATTGAGCTCGTTTTGTTACATTATATCATTTCTATTTATCTCTAAACAGGCAATGGGGTTGTTTTGAAAATAAAGAAGCAGAAGATGTTAGAAAGCAGAACAGCTAGTACCTATTTATTGTGGAAGTAGAAATGAAAGCGGACAATGCCAGGTCTGCAGTCTCATTCATTTACTAATGTGGTTTGTATTAGGAGTCCTCTGCTCCCCCAGGAGGGACCTCTGTACCAGTTCCAAAATAGTGGTGGCTGTTATGCCACCTGCTAGCACTGGATGATTTGACCCAGATGTTCCAGTACTATCGGGGAAAACTAGACCGAATCAGGAATATTAGGGTTGAATCTAGCTTCTGATTGGATCCAAAGCACATCAGTAGATATGTACTTAAGGAATTACAGTAGGGGCCCATCTCAAGTCAACCACTATCTCAGCAGGCTTAAAGTGGACCAACACCCAGGCTGATTGGCCCGGGAATCTATAGGATTCCCGGGCCGATCACATCCCTCCCCGCGGGGCATCCGAAATCGGGATGCCCTGCTGTGTGAAACCCCCCAGGACGCCCCATGCACCTTACCTTACTCCCGTTCCAACGGCGCATGCGCGGGCCGCATCTCACGCTTCTCTCTAGCAGGGCGCGCGCCCGCGACGGCCGTTTGTGAATGGTCCCTGTTAGAGGGAAGCGCGAGATGCGGCCGCCAGCACGCTCGGAGCCGCTGTGGTTGTCCGTCCCATGTACGTGCATACCACAGCGGCTCTGAGCGCGCTGATTGGACGAGGCCCGCGCATGCGCCATAGGAGCGGGGTGAGGTGAGTTTTTTCTGCCATTCTGGGGGGTTTCACGCAGCGGGTCGATCGGGGTGCCCCGCGAAAATGGACCAAAACCCAGGATAGTGAAAATCCTGGGTGTTGGTCCACTTTAAAGGAATTCAGTACCAAGCTATTTACTGTGCAACACCTATTAAAGAGGACCAAAACCTTTCGCTCAGTGTCACTCTCCCATACATTTCAATGGCCATTTATTTGCTTGTGTTTAAATGTGTTTGACAATTTTTTGTTTTTGTTTTTTTTTGCTCAAATCATTATGTGGCCTCTCCTGGCTGCAAACAAATATTTTTAGAAACTTTTTTGCCTTTTTATATTTTTATACAGAATTGTCATTACAGGTCTGGCACTAAAGTGTTAATATCACAGTGTTACAACAATGTAATTCCCGTGTTTTCACTTTGTTACTGGTGGATATGTGTTCAAAAACAAAAGACTTTAATCACACAGCGTCTGGCGCTCTATGCTATAGCGACCAGCTTAAGAGTGCCAACGCTATGTGTGTGTGTCCTTTTTTGATAAGTATGGCGTGGAGCGCCGAAAGTCGGTTGCACTACCTTTCACTTCCTGCAGCGCTGTACTGGTGTTAGAGCACCCAGCATACATCACATTCATCAATGCCGGCCAGGTTACTACAGCAATTGAGAAGCTCTGTTACAGCTTATACTAGCGGTCGCTCTAAGCACCGCTATACAGACGTTCATCTGCCGAAACCTGGTATTAGTAGTGAATCAGCCTCCACGATGAATGTGAGAGGAGAGAAGAAGGCAAGTTTTTAAAGCTGCAGAGAGGCAGCCAATCAGGACGTCTGGGCAGGGAGTGGGGGTGATTCTGTTCTTGGTCCACCGAATGTTGTTTGATGGACCAGGTCAGCAGGGTGGGGACTGAAAGCTGAATGAGGAAGTAATTTTCCTCACTAAGGTGACAGAGAAGAAAGCAGAGTGCTATAGCCACTCAATGGAAGGTAACTTTTGACTTGCTATACACGGGATTTTACTAACATATTTTTTTAAATTTTACTTAAACATTTGTGTTCAAATGTCCATCTTTTTAGTTCTTTGAGCTTAAAATGATATTATATTTGTCAACTTTCAAACTATAAAAAAAAATTAATAGAAAATTAATACAATTTATGGAAACTAACTTGCAGATGACACTTTCATTGATAATAAACATGTCGGCTTTTTCCAGCATGTGTTTAATGAATGAAATAAGCATTAAGTCAGTTAGTGAAGTTGACATTTTCTTCCTACTTTTTGCTGGAGGAAAATGGCACATGAAACAAACATATTCACCCAAACAAGCCCTAAATTACACGCAAATTTACTCTTGGGAGTCAATTTGCACATGAAATCTTACTTCATGCACAAATTTCTGTGCAAGAATAGGCGCCAAAAAAAGTCTTATGAATCGGGAGGAAGGGAAAAAAAAGTCTTATGAATCGGGAGGAAGGGAAAAAAGAGTGGCCAAATGGGGATGCCCCACTGGGTGTACCCCCCAGGTCGCCCCATTTCACTCACCTTCCTTCTGCTCCCACGGCGCAGACTCGGAGGAGAGCGAGTGTGCTGATTGACTGGGTGGCACGCTTAGCCAATCAGCGCGATCGCTGTCACTGCTGGCGGGTAAGCCACCTGAGCAGCAAAGCGACCGAAGGGCCAGGTGAGCGCATGGCTAGAGGTGAGCAGGGATGCACCTGGAGCGCACAGATGCGGCGAGGGCTCCAGGAGAAGGTGAGTGAAACTGGCAAATGGGGGGGTTAACACAGCAGGACATCCCAGTTCGAAATGCTCCATAGAGTGGATTTCAGATGGCCCTGAAGTCTTTTATACTCCAGGGTCTCCGATGTTCCTTTTTAACTTCTACATCTAATTGGTGAGCCTTGCAAATGTACAACCAGGACTGGATTTAGAGGCCGATTCATTAATAGCGCCAGGTAGCGACAGATGAGCGCCAGTAGCGTGATTTTCACAGCGCCAGCTAGTATTCGCTGTGCTTGCCCGGGGTTTGCTTGTTGACAGCGACTCAGTCGGTGTGCGGTAATGTTGAATACGGGGTTAGGGGTTGCTGTTTCACAGGTTCAGCGTTGTATGGGAGCGCCTGACAACGAATGGCCAGAGCGAACAGCTTGCTGCAGATTCATTAACAAATCACGCTCCGAATTATTTTGCGCTGAGAATTCCTTGTTTAAACCCCAGAGCGCTGGCGGCGATGGATGTAAAATAGTTTTTAACCCCCAAACAACCATATTTTTTGATAGTAAAATTATACAAGTTTTTATAAACATTTTGTAATATGAATACATTAATATCAGACCTGTAATATCATTTCTGCACAAATTTTGTTTTTTATGTTTTTTACCTTAAAAAAAAATCCTAACATTGCAGAAGTGGTCACAGAATTTTTGACATAAAAAAAAAAACAAAAAAAAACATTAATAGCAATTAATTATGATTAATTAAAGATTGCTCCATTGAAATGCATTGGACATCGCCAGGGAGCGACAGGTCATACCTGGCGCTGTGATGGGATTAGCAGCGGCGCGGTTCGTTGCAGTCGGCTACATGATGAATCCCGCGCTAGCTGTCGCTCTCGCCTGCGCTAGCCTCATTTAGCGTGATAAATGCGTCATTGTGACCGCCGCCGGGCGTACTTGAGTCGGTAGCCGCCGTTAGCTGGCGGTACCTGGCGCTCGTCAGACACCTGGCGCTAGCCCTTGATAAGTAAGGCCGTAAGTGTGGTAGAGGCTCCTATGCAGAAAGTCTAGCGCTACTTATGTTTTCGAATAGGAATTCGTTACGCCTCGGACTGCCCTGCTGTAACACATCAAAGCGAATGGCTCACTCGGCTCCAATAAATATAGAAATCTGCGTTCTATTATAACAGTGTCATAATATGAGTTCAGAGCTTTGGGCAAAAAATCAGGGAAAGTCACAACAGGGAAAAAATAAACCTGTCCCCGATGATTTGAAAAGCCAATGTTTAAAGATAATTAATGTCTATACATGTAACCGATCCTTCTGACCCGGGTTTAAGCGCAGCCTTTTGTCCACTGGAAGGGAGCCAGTGGATGATATGTTTACTGGAGGACATGGTGTTCCTAACCTCTAGGATGGGAGTGAAGCTGTCTGTGCGGAGCTGTGAGTCCATATGGAAAAGCTGTCTGTTACATTACTACAAAAAAAACAAGGACTTTCTTGCCAGGCAGCTCAAAGCGAAAAAATATTACAAATAATGTCTAAAAGAAATCCAGGGTAGCCAAACAAAATACGGCTTGAGAAGACTTCACACGTCTGATGAGATCCTTTATTTAGAGTTAAAGGACCCTAAAATTCCATGATTTACATTGCTTTAATTGGAAGAAAACTTAAGAATTTTGACTGGCAGGCTGATTCATTACTAGCGCCAAGTAACAGCAGATGAGCGCTGGTACAGCGGCGCTAAGAGCAACCGCTAGTGGTCGCTCTGATCGGGCGTAAGCCGCTATTA
Organism: Gastrophryne carolinensis; assembly: GCA_027917425.1. NCBI lineage: Eukaryota > Metazoa > Chordata > Amphibia > Anura > Microhylidae > Gastrophryne > Gastrophryne carolinensis. The sequence continues at coordinate 443,997,767 of CM051237.1, forward strand.
CAGAGCGCCTCAGTCGTTGTAGTAACATTGCCGGCATTGATGAATTTAAAGTGGACCAAACCCCACGGGTGATCGGGCCGGGAATCTATAAGATTCCCGGGCCGATCACCTCCCTTCCCGCGGGACATCCATTCACAAACGGCCGGCGCGCGCCCTGTAAGAGTGACGTGCGGGAGGCAGCGGCGGACGCGCTGTCTTGTCCGTCGCTGTCACCCGCTTGTCCGTCGGCGGGGATTGGACGGCGCGGTCACGTGGGAGCGTGGTGAGGTGAGTTTTTGGGGCTTTTTGGGGGGTTTCACACAGCGGGGCACCCCCAATCGGAGTGCCCCCCCCCAAAGTGGACCAAAACCCAGGATAGACAAAATCCTGAGTGTTGGTCCACTTTAATGTGTGAGTCGCTATAACACCAGTACAGCGCTATATGGGAGCGAACGGTAGCGACTCGTCAGTGTGAGCGACTCAAACCATAGTCATCAAAAAAACAGCCTCACACAGCGCCGGCGCTCTAAATTGTGTCACTGTAGCCCAGAGCGCCAGACGCTGTGTGATTAAAGTCCGCTTTTGAACACATATCCACCAGTAACTAAGCGAAAACATATGGAATTACATTGTTATTACATTGCGACATTAACACTTTAATGCCAGACCTGTAATGACAATTCTGCATAAAAAAATTTAAAAAGTTTTCAAAAATGTATTTAAATAGGCCAGGAGAGGTCACACAATTATTTGATACAAAACAAATAAAAATTATTAAAAGAAAACCCTGTTTAAAGAGAATAAGAGTAACGTCGATTGAAATGTAATGGGAGAGCGACAGGTAGCGACAGGTAATACCAGGCGCTCTGAAAGCCAGAGCGCCGCCGGGATCCGCAGAGCCATCTGTGATGATGAATCGGTTGCTACATGTCGCTGTAAGAGGCGCTCACCAGAATTGCCTTCATAAATGTGGTATTGCGTACAGCGCCCGGCGTTCACCTGGCGCTACCTGTCGCTTACAAGGCACTACCTGCCGCTATCCCTTGATGAATAAAGCCCTATGTGTTCATCCTGTTTTGGGATGCCCCACTGTGGGAAACCCCCTATATAACCCATAGTAACGCACCTCTTCCTGGTCCAATGGTGCATGCATAGGCTCATTTGCTGTGACTTGGCCAATGCGTCTGATTAGCTTCAATGGGAAGCGCAAGCGGGTGCATCCCCAGCTGTGAGTGTGCTCCATTCTGATTGGCTGGGACAGGAGTGCTGCACAATTCAGCTGTTTTTGATTTGTTCCTCCTTGTCTCCAGCTTTTTGTTAACCCTGTCCCAGAGATGTGTTACTGACATTCATTTCCAAATAATAATGAAGTAGAAAAATGTTTTTCATTTTCTGATGTGTGTTCTATGTTCTATAAAATATTGCTGTTTGAGATTTTCTAATTATTTACATACATTTTACACAGTGTCCCAACCAGTGGCCTTAAAGTGGACCAACACCCAGGGGGGTTTGGCCCGGGAATCTATAAGATCAGATCCCTCCCCGTGGGGCATCCGAAATCGGGATGTCCCGCGGGGTGAAACCCCCCAGGAAGCCCACAATCCTACCTTTTCCACATTCCAGCGGCGCATGCGCGTCGGCCGCCGACGCCTCCCGCGCGTCCCTCTAGCAGGGCGCTCTCCCGATTGGCTGCAGCGGTCACGTGGGAGCGGGGTGAGGTGAGTTTTCGGGGCTTTCTGGGGGGTTTCTCACAGCGGGGTGCCCCACCGAAGTGGACCAAAACCCAGGATAGTCAAAATCCTGGGTGTTGGACCACTTTAAAGGGCCACTCCAGCCCCTTTAGTAAAAAATGACATACCCCCGCCCTGCCCCCTCCTATTAGCCATTATGCTCATGTAAAAAAAAGCACAAAAAAAAACCTCCCCTTCATCCAAATCCAGCTGCAGCACCGATCATCCGCCACCATCCTCCTGAAGTCCGGGCTATCCGCTTGGAGCTGGCACTCTCTGCATCGTGCGCACTCCTGTCTGTCCATTCACGTGAATTGGTGGTTATATCAAGCGCAATGTGGAGAGCGTTGGCTTCCAGAGGCTGTCCGGGACTTTAGGAAGATGGTGCACCTATGCAAGATTTCAGGATGCCCCCCCCCCCCACATGGAATAAAGGGATGGACAGAGATGCGGCAAGAAAAAGAGGGCAGAAAAAGAAAGAGAGAAAATGTGGAGAGGGGGAGAAACAAGGTAAGTTATATAAGGAGACAGTGAAAAGAGCGGGTGGAGGTAATGTGGGGAAAAAAGAAAGGTAAAGTAAGATAGGATGACATAAAAAGTGAGAGAAAGAAGGAGACTGTGATAGAGAGAATGTGGAAATGAGAGCAAGATGGGAGGAAAACTAGAGAGAGAGAGAGTTACATCAAGATGAGAGGAATGTCGAAAAACAGAGAGAGTTAAATCAAGATGGGAGGAATGTCGAAAAACAAGAGAGTGGAGGAGAAAGAGTTGAAAAGAACTAGAAAAAGAGTGGAAAAAATAGAAAGAAAGAGAGTGAGTGAAAACCCGAGGAAGAGAGAGAGAGAAAGAAGGAAAGAGAACGCCACATATAACAACAGGACAACGCTGCAGACAATGATAGGTAGCACTAGATAAGTGCGTCCGGCACTCGGCGCTGAAGCCCATATTTAAGAAAATTAAACACAAAACCAGCATTGGCACTCTAAAATGTCGAGCGCCAGGCGCTATATGGAAAAGTCTGTTTCTCAACACATATCCACCAGCACCAGAGCGAAAACACATGGAATGACATTTTACCACTGTGACAATGACCCTGCAATGGCCGACCTGCACATACAATTCTGCATAAAATATTATACATATAACAATTACAGATGATTACAGAACAATTACTTCCTAAAAATTTGATTCGGACGATTCGACGAATTTCTCTAAGAAATTCGGGTTCGTCGGAATCGAACCTTTGAGAATCTCTCATCTCTAGGGGCCTATACACAGCACGATGGGAGCAGGGGAGGATGGCCGCACTGTCAGCTGTGCAAGTCAGCTTCCGCCATGCGCTGACAGTGCGACCGGCCTTCCCCGTTTCCACCGCGCTGTGTGTATCGAACACTTACCTACATGCCGGCTTCCCCATCGTTCTGGTCCAACGGCTGGCTGCGGGCGCAGGTTGGCTTGCAATTGTATTGTTAAAGGAGCAGTATCGCGAAATTTGCATTAAAAAAGATGAATAATTAAATAGCCACACAATAGCTTCTAACATGTGTATAAATTATCTGACGATAGAAAAAAAGGAAAAAAATATCTGCCTTTCTTTTAAATTGTATAATGACAATGGCTCAGTCCATTTGCTGAATAGGGGGATCTGCTGGGTTGTATTTAGTGAGCTGCTTCATTTAGCCCACTGGTCTCCTAGCAACACTTTACCTCAGAGGCTGACACTGTAATCAGTGGTAACGGCTGTGTGTGTGTGAGGTGCTGCTTTTGTTATGAGACCAGGTGACTCAAATGTGTAAAATCTATACAAAATAAACTAAACTGACTGAAAATAACTGAAATTCTTCTTTGAATAACTGTGCAGGAAAATCTAAAGGTATTAAAGTGGAACAAAACCCTGAGTGGCCGGCCCTGAAGTCTATAAGACCCGGCCATTGACCTTCCCCCTTGGGCATTCTAAATCAGTATGCCCACTGTGTGAAACGACCCCTGGATAACCACAGATCCCCCCATTTTTCTGGCGCGCTCACGCAGATAGTCATTTAGACAGGCCGGGCGGCCAGGAAGGTCACTGCTCAGGCTCCCCATCTGCGTGCAAACAGCGCTGATTGGATGAGAGCCCGCGCATGCGCTGTGGGACAGGGAAAGGTACGTTTTCACAGGCGAACTTGGGGATTTCACATATCAGGGCATCCCAAGTCGGGATGCCCCTAGGGGCACAAAACAAAACTCCAGATAGTGAAAATCCTGGGTTGGGCTTTGCTCATAACACACAAAGCTGAAAGAAAGATCATATGGAAAAATGTGTTGAGAAAAGAGAGAGAAAATGGTAAACTGAAAGATTCTGCAGCAGAGCCAACATGAAGGGAAAACTGTCAAAATCGGCTAAATGACTTATAGAGCTTTTCTCTCTGTTTTAGATATATGAGTTCTGGCCAGGCAATGTTGCAATGTTATCTTATGCTGGATGGCTGCCAGCACTGAACAGCTGATACTTTGATACATTGTTTCCCCCTCTCCTCAGCATGGAACAGGCCAGAGTGTCGGCTATTAGTCTCCAGCTGCACAACACACACATCATTTTTTTCTAAATTTGTAATTCTTACTCCAATACTTACCTACATTCAAAGTACCATTTAAATATAAGTCACCAAGAAAAATTCGCGATACTGCTCCTTTAAGTGGTCTTGCATGGCAAGATCACTTATTGTTCTTGCTGATATATTATTCTTATTCTTATTCCAGCCATTTTTGCACTGTAACTCCTCCCACAGTTTTTACACTACATAGACCATAACGTGCGGATCGTTCCCGAATGGTGTGCTACTACTTTGTGGAACGTTTCGCCAAACGGTTTCCGAAATATTGGCGTTTTTCTTGCACAAGAGGGGGAGATGAGTGTGAAGTGAAAAATCAGGACATGAATCCTAAACTGCGAACTCTCCCTCATTTTTAAGCTCCACCTACACAAATCTTATATCAAAACGTTCAGCTATCCTTGCTGCCGCTAAAAATGTCCAAGGCTAAGCCATAGCCCGAACAGATTTCACAATATGACCTTTTGTTTGCAACTCACACCTCCCGTTGACATTCATTGAAACTCCACTCTAGACACCACAAATTTGAATGGCAATTTCTAAACTGCGACTGTGCCTTCGCTTTTAATATTTCAGAGACATGCTATACGCCATGTAGGCCTGGCTCTTGTGATTCTTACAGTATAAAGCTCTTTGCTGTAGGATGTATACTTTTTAAGCTACAGCCATTTGAATATGACAACCACCAGTGCATTAGAAATGTGTTTTAATGTGCATTCTCTGGTTATCTCAGAGTGAGTTGCCATAGCAACACACCTGCAGCCTGGCTCGTTACATTCTTTTTACAGCTGCTCCGCCCACACAGCCAGTCTCAGGAAAACTCCCCATGAAAACATGTTATGGAAAACAGGTTAGACAAATGACATGGCCAGTCATTTAGCAAGATATAAATACTTCATCATTTAATGCCTACTATCTTTACTCACTCCAAACAATCCATATAGTTACTCTGCCCAGTCAAACCTTTCCACAGTTACTCCAGCCCCTCCAACCACACAACAGTTACTCAAGTCACTCCACCCAGTTACTGTTAATAGGTAGGGCCGCCCCTGGCTGTTTTTTTGTTTGGTTTTTAGAAATGTATGTTTTAATGTAACTGTTAAGCACTTTGAGCAACAACATTGCAAATAAATGTGCTATATAAATAAATAAAAGTTGAAATGCATTTCTCACTCTATGAAGCCTGCCATGTGCACTCTTTAAATTTGATCAATCAATTGGTTAATTTAGTGCTTACTATCTTTACTCACTCAAAACAATCCATAAAGTTACTCTGCCTACTCCATATAGTTACTCTGCTCAGTCAAACCTTTCCACAGTTACTCCAGCGACTCCAACCACACAACAGTTACTCAAGTCCCTCCACCCAGTTACTCCACACACTCCACCCAGTTACTCCGCCCACTCCAGTTGTAGAGAACTGGTGGAGTCAAGAACATTTCACGCAATTTCCACGGAAATTGCACTTTGGCCCTTATTCATCAAGCGATAGCGCCAGGTAGTGTCTGACGAGCGCCAGGTAGCGGCAGCTAACGGCGACTACCGACTCAAGTACGCCCGGCGGCGGTCACAATGACGCATTTATCAAGCAAAATGAGGCTAGCGCCGGCGAGAGCGACGGCTAGCGCGGCATTCATCATGAAGCCGCCTGGACCGAACAGCGCCGCTGCAAATTCCCTCACAGCGCCAGGTATGAGCTGTCGCTCCCTGGCGATGTCCAATGCATTTCAATGGAGCAATCTATAATTAATCATAATTAATTGGTAATAATTTTTTTTTTTGTTTTTTTAATGTCAAAAAATCGGAGAACACTTCTGCAATGTTAGGATTTATTTTTAATTAAAAAAAAAAAATAAAAAAAATATGTGCAGAATTGATCTAACAGGTCTGAGATTAATGTATTCATATTACAAAATGATTCTAAAAACATGTCTAATGTTACATTCAAAAAATATGGTTGTTTAGGGGTTAAAAACTAGTTAATACACATCGCCGCCAGTGCACTGGGGTTTAAACAAGGAATGGACAGCGACAGCACATTTGGAGCGTGATTTTTGATGAATATGAAGCTAGCCGTTCGCTCTGGCCATTCGTTGTCAGGCGCTTACATACAACGCTGGACCTGTGAAACAGCGACCCCCCAGCCCGTATTCAACATTACCGCACACCGACTGAGTCGCTGTCATCAAGCTAATGCCGGCCAAGCACAGCGAATACTGGCTGGCGCTGAAAAAATCACGCTACAGTCGCTCATCTGTCGCTACCTGGCGCTATTAATGAATCGGCCTCCCCGTCTAGTTTATATTGTTCTCTGTACTATATGTTTTACCCTGTCTGTATTCATACCTTGTAAAGCATACAATAAACAAATAAACAATAATAATCATAACTTGCGCCCTAAGCCAGCCACTGGGCCCAAAATAGGGGGAAGCCGTCATGTCACACAGCATGGTGGGAGCGGGTGAGGAGTGAGGAGCTGGCTGCACTGTCAGCTTTTGCAGCGCACACTGGATCCAAGTGTGGCACTGGAATGAAGATGGTGGTGAGTTTTTCTTTTACCCAACGCCCTAGGTGCCAGGGAATTTGGTCAGCACGAACCCCGAAAAATGTTGTGCCGAATCGAACGTTTCCTGAAATTCTGAATGAACTGCTGGGCAGGAGAGGTTACACAATAATTTGATCCTACAATTGAGATAATAACATTATTATAACACTATTTATACACAAGCAAAAGACACCATCGAAATGTATGCGATAACACTGCTGAGCGACAGGTGATATATGGTGCTGCTAAACATGAGCTGCTGCTAGTGAAACATGTGACGCTACATGACCCTATTAGAGGCGCTCACCAGATTTACTTTCATATATATGGTTTTCACATACTGCGCTTGGCGTTCACCTGACGCTACGTGGTGCTACGTGGCATTAATGTTTCTTAAATAACCCCCAAGTCACATGACTGTGTATGAAAAGAGCATGTTAGGGAGGCAGAGTCTCTCAGAAGAAAGATGTTCAGATGCTCACCAATCTTCGAAAAACCTATGTGTCTAAAAACTGCGGAATTTCAGTAAAATAGCAGGGACAACCCAGTTTGGAAGCTCTCCTGGCCATACACTGGTATACAGGTCCCTCGGACACCTTACCAGTTCACAAACAGTTAAAAAAGAAAAAAATACAGAAAAAAGGGCGCTTTCCAGATTGACTTTCAGATTGGTGTTCACCTGACACTACATGGCACTATGGGGGTTATTCATCAAGCCATAGCGCCAGGTATCGACTGGCAGCGGCAGGTAGCAAACGGTGAACGCCGGGCGCTGTAAACAATACCACATTTATCAAAGCGATTCTGGTGAGTGACTCTAACAGCGCCATGTAGCGCCCAATTCATCATCACAGACGGCTCAGCGTATACCACCGGCGCTCTAGCTTCCAGAGCGCCTGGTATTACCTGTCGCTACCTGTCGCTCTCCCATACATTTCAATGGACGTTACTTTTCTTCTCTTTAAACAGGGTTTTCTTTTAATTTTTTTTTTTTTTTTTATCAATTCATTGTGTGACCTCTCCTGGCCTATTAAAAGTCATTTTTGAAAACTTTTTTGATTTTTTTATATTATTATGCAGAATTGTCATTACAGGTCTGGCATTAAAGTGTTAATGTCACAATGTAATAACAATGTAATTCCATATGTTTCTGCTTTGTTACTGGTGGATATATGTTCAAAAACGGACTTTAATCACACAGCGTCTGGCGCTCTGGGCTACTGCGACACAATTTTGAGCATCGGCGCTGTGTGAGGTTGTTTTTTTTTTATGAATATGGTTTGAGTGGCTCACACTGACCAGTCACTACCATTCGCTTCCATATAGCGCTGTACTGGTGTTATAGTGAGGCTGATTTATTAATAGCGACATGTAGCGACAGTTGAACAACTGTAGCGGTATTTTCACAGCGCCCGCTAGTAGTCGCTGTGCTTGGTCGTTGTTCGGTTGTTGACAGCGACTCAGTCAGTGTGGCGTAATGTTGGATACAAGGTTACGAGTCGCTATTTGACAGGTTCTGCGATGTATGGGAGCGCATGATAGCGACTGGTCAGAGCGACTGGCTTCCACCATATTCATCAAAAAATCACGCTCCAAAAATTCTAGCGCTGTGAAATGCATGTTTAAACCCCAGAGCGCTGGCGGCGATGGGTTAAAAGTAGTTTTTTAGCCCCCAAACCACCATATTTTTGGAAACCAAAAAAAACAAGTTTTTTAAATAATTTAGTAATATGAATACATTAATATCAGACCTGTAATATCAATTCTGTACACTTTTTTTTGTTTTTTTCCCCTTAAAAAAATTATCTAAAATGGCAGAAGTGGTCACAGAATGTTTCACATTTAAAAAAAAAACAAAAAAAAAAAAAACATTAATAACAATTAATTATTAATATTTAAGATTGTTCCATTGAAATGCATTGGAGCGCGCCAGGTAGCGAGAGGTCATACCTGTCGCTGTTCAAGGTCGGACACTGGCGCTGTGGGCTGAGGCTGGAATAATGATGAATGAGTGGCTATCTGGCGCTACCTCAGTCGCTAAGCAGGATTGGCTTGATAAATGTGTGATTGTGGTGGGGAGCCGGCGTTCTCGTGGTGGTGCCCGTCATTACCGGCCACTCACCAGTCGCTACCTGTCGCTATTCCTTCATAAATAAGGGCCAGTGACTCACACATCAAATTCTCAGTAACAGCGAACCATAGCCGAGCACAGCGACTACTAGCGGTTGCTCTGAACGCCTCGCTACAGACGCTCATTTGCAGGTACCTGGCGCTAGTAATGAATCAGCCTCCATGTGGCATTAGCGTTTCTTAACCCCCATTATTGACACCAATGATATTATGCCATTGATATAACACAGCTGGAATCTGGGCTGGCCACATGTCAGGGGCACATGCCGGAGGAATACGGGCTAGCCAGCAATGTCGCGGAGGTGTGAAGCGTGGCGGCAGCTGTCCATTCCAGTGGCACACACCTTAGCGACTGGACAAACACTGGTTATACTCAGAGAACAAAGTGAGTCATCTGTACACAGCTCATCCCTGGATGGATTTCATGGCTGCTGCATGGGAATCATCAGGCAAGGAAAAGAAATTGCTGAAATGTCAAAAAAAAAAAAGAAGTCTGAAAATACATGCAGCCAGCTGCTGTATGTAACAACCTGATACAAGGGAGTCATTTGTAATCTATGTAAAAAGAACAGCATGTGCATTGCTGTGAAATCCCGGCTATGAATCAGAGGCAGCTATTCTGGACTGCTGGGAATTCCCCGCTTTATTTTTTGCCTGCTTGTTGCTCCAGGGGAGGCAGATATGTGGGGAGAAGAGGTGAACCTCCAGCAAGACTTCATTGATGCTTCATCATGCTTCCTCATCGCCATTTGTCTTGGATCAAATTATTAGGAATTGTCTGATTCTGGAGGTTTTTAAAGAGTTTATGTGACCCAATACCAGGTGCTCTGGCTTCTTCTTACTGATGGAAAACGTACATACAAACATATGATCACATTGCTTTCAAGTACATAAAATGAAAGAAAAATGGCAAGCTGCTCTGAGAATTAAATAGGTAGCGTGGGCCCACCCAGCAGTCTCATCGGGCAGGCTGATTCATTACTAACGCCAGGTAGCGACAGATGAGTTTCTGTAGCAGGCATTTTCAGAGCGCCCGCTAGTAGTCGCTGTGCTCTGCCGTGGGTCGCTACTTCATAGCGACTCAGTCGCTGTTCAGTAATGTTGAATACATTGTGAGGAGTCGCTATTTGACCAGTACAGCGCTGTATGGGAGCGCATGTTAGCGATTGGTCATAGCGACCGACTCACAACATATTCAGCAAAAAAACAGCCTCACAAATCTCTGACGCTGAAAAATATTTGTTTGAAGCCCAGAGCGCAGGAGGCGGTGTGTTTAAAGTCTGTTTTTCAGCATCTATCCACTAGTAACAAAGCGAAAACATATGGAATTACATTGTAACAACATTGTAACATGAACACTTTAATGCCAGACCTGTAATATCATTTCTGAGGAAATATATAAAAAATTTAAAAAATCTGAAAATACTGCTTTTTTAATGCCAAAAGAGGTCACAGAATTATTATTTTTTTTTTAAATAAACAAAAACCCTGTTTAAAGAGAAGAAAAGGATCGTCCATTGAAATGTATGGGAGAGCGACAGGTAGCGAGAGGTCATACCTGGCGCTGTGCAAGGCTGAACGCCGGCGCTGTTCGCTGAGGCTGTGAAAATGATGAATCAGACGCTACATGGCGCTATTCCAGTCGCTAAACAGATTCTGCTTGATAAATGTGTAATTGCGTGCCTTGTCCGGCGTTCACCAGTCGCTATCTGTCGCTACCTGTCATTAACCAGCCGCTACCTGACGCTATCCCTTCTTACTATAGATTGGCTATCCCTTCTTAAATAAGGGTCTAAGTACTTAGCACCAAGCATGTCTAGCTATGTGGAAAGACAGAGGTTTGGTCGCATATATCTGCAGATACATGTTGAAGCCGCACTGCCCCAACAAGGCACTCTGTGTTTAGTGTGGTCCCTACTCTATATATATATGAGCCCCATAATAGGGACATGTACTGCAGCTAGTAAAATACAGAGCTACTTACCGAGAGCTGCCGACTCCCATTCGGTGCACTACATGGGGGAAGGGTCACAGCCTGCTAGTGTCGGGTAGACCTCAGCCCCCATGCCTGCACCTGGCTACATACAAATGAAAGAAAAATGGCAAGCTGCTCTGAGAATTAAATAGGTAATGTGGGAGGCCCCAAAGTGGGCCATTATTGGGGCCTCTCACACTACCTATTTAATTCTCAGAGCAGTTTGCCATTTTTCTTTCATTCAAGTACATACACATACTGTATTGCTACTCTGAAATATTTTAAAGTAGAACAAAACCCGTTTTTTTTACAATCCCAGGTTTTGTTCTACCTACCTGATTGCCCAGAAAGACTCACCATTCCCTTGGTCCGACGGCTCGGGTCTGTCATCCAATCAGAGCCATCGACATGCATATTTAAACCAGACCATCATCAGTATTTATTGAAAAGCCCAAACCTTTAAAAAAACTATTCTGCAGCATCTAAAATGAAAAGATTTAAGTTACAGGCGCCACCATCTTGCCTCAGAAGCATCACACATACTGAGGAGAGGAGAGGGGACAAATGTACAGGGGGGCGGGTTATGGCTGTGCTTTGCTCAGACAGAGCAGAGCTGGGGTCAGGAAAAGGTCAGCAGTCCCAGAATGCAGAGCGAGTCCCCATGTGCCGCCATCTTGGATGTTTAAAGGCTCATAAATTGCAGTAGATGCAGGTAGGAGGATTTTTAATTTGAGGAATCTGTATGTACAGGGTGTGGGAAACATAGGCCCTTATTGATGAAGGGATAGCGACAGGTAGCGACTGGTGAGCGGCCGGTAATGACGGGCCCCGCCACGAGAACGCCGGCTCCCCACCACAATCACACATTTATCAAGCCAATCCTGCTTAGCGACTGAGATAGCGCCATATAGCGACTCATTCATCATTATTCCAGCCTCAGCACACAGCGCCAGCGTCCGACCTTGAACAGCGACAGGTATGACCTCTCGCTACCTGGCGCTCTCCAATGCATTTCAATGGAAAAACCTTTAAATATTCATAATTAATTGTTATTAATTTTTTTTTTTTTTTTTTTTTAAATGTGAAAAATTCTGTGACCACTTCTGCCATGTTAGATAATTTTTTTAAGGTAAAAAAAAAGGAAAAATTGTACAGAATTGATATTACAGGTCTGATATTAATGTATTCATATTACAAAATTATTTTAAAAACTTGTTTTTTTTGGTTTCAAAAAATATGGTTTTTTGGGGGTTAAAAAACTACTTTTAACCCATCGCCGCCAGCGCTCTGGGGTTTAAATATGCATTTTACAGCGCGAGAAATTTTTGAGCGGGATTTTTTAATGAATATGGTGGGAGCCGGTCGCTAGGGCCAGTCGCTATCATGCGCTCCCATACAGCGCGGAACCTGTCAAATAGCGACTCCTCACCCAATATTCAACATTACGGCAAACCGACTGAGTTGCTATCAACTACCGAACAACGGCCAAGCACAGCGACTACTAACGGGCGCTCTGAAAATGCCGCTACAGTCGCTCAACTGTCACTACCTGCCGCTATTAATGAATCGGCCTCCCCGTAAACCATGGCTAGATAGTAGAGTCTCACACACAGCCATCTGCTCTAACAATCCCACAACTCAAGAGACACCAAGATAATCAAAAAAAAAAATCAAGATGTTTTGTTCACATGTTTGTAGCTCCTACATAATCTTTCCAGGAGGTCTTAATAAAAGGCACATTGGCCGCTATCTGATAGGCTTGTAGGACACGTGGGCTTTTTATTTCTCCCTCTTTGTTTCATTTTATTTAGAACAATCAGTTTGATAAATTCTGTGAATTAAAGTTTTCCAAAAACATAAAAAAAACAAAAAACAAAGAGAAGAGAGGAAAAAGCTCCTCCAGCAGGTCTGGACACAAGGCCGGAAAGAGAGACTTGGCTCCTGCAGAAGACATTTGGCGGCTTTCTGGTCTTTGAGGACTATAATCAAGTAATTGTATCCTCCAGTCTCCTTCTTGAAACCATATGCGACTGAGGATTTGGAACTGGAGGCAGAGAGACCACAGGTGAGTAGAAAAAAAAAAAAGTCGTATTTAGCAGATTTGTGAGCAGAAGAAGAAACCCGTCCGATACAGCTGAGAGGAAGAAGGAGAACATATGAGTGATTAATCATGTAAGATCTGGCACGCCATTAGACAGTTGGTCTCGTAATTTGGCCTGGAGTCCCCTGACTTAATGCTGATATTGTAACAATATGTCAGGCTCTAAGCGCTACAATTAAGATCCAAGCACTGCTATTCACACCACTGTCACATATTTAGTAAAGGATAAATAATTGCTGAGTTTAATGTCTCCTTGGTGCCGCAGCTTGATAAGCAGTGCAGCGTATTAGACCCTCATTTCTTGTAGCTTTCCAGATTTTAAAGCGGACCAAAACCCACGTTTTGGCTATCCTGGGTTTTGGTTCTAGTCCTCGGGCCACCCCGATCTGTGTGAAACCCCGTAGGTCGACCGAACTAAGGGGCTTATTCATCAAAGGATAGCAGCAGGTAGCGCCTCCTAGCGGCAGCCAGCATCTAGTGAATGCCGGACGCTGTATGCATTATCACATTTATGAAGGCGATTCTGGTGAGCGACTCTAACAGCGCCATGTAGCGTCCGATTTATCATTACAGGGGCTCAGCTTATAGAGCTCTAGCTTCCAGAGCGCCAGGTATTACCTGTTGCTACCTGTCGCTCTTCCATACATTTCAATGGACGTTCTTTTTCTTCTGTTTAAACAGCGTTTTTTGTTTTTATTTTTTTTTCTCTCAAATAATTGTGTGACCTCTCCTGGCCTAGAAAAAGCTTTTTTGACTTTTTATATTTTTATGCAGAATTGTCATTACAGGTCTGGCGCTAAAGTGTCATTGTCACAGTATTAAAACTGGGGGGTTATTCATCAAGCCATAGTGCCAGGTAGCGCCAGTTAGCGAATGGTGAATATCAAAGCGATTCCGGTGAGCGACTCTAACAGCTCCATGTAGAGTCATAGAAACATAGAAGGTTGACGGCAGAAGGAGACCATACGCTCCATCTAGTCTGCCCTTATGTGTATACTGTATGTTCTCTTTATCTTAGGATAGATGTGTGCTTATCCCAGGCATGTTTAAATTCACTGACTGTTGTCACTGTTGTTGACTGATTCATCATCACAGACGGCTCAGCGTATAGCGCCGGAGCTCTAGCTTCCAGAGCGCCTGGTATTACCTGTTGCTACCTGTCGCTCTCCCATACATTTCAATGGATAGCGGTCGCTCCTAACGCCTCTGTACAGACGATCATCTGCCGATACCTGGCGCTAGTAATGAATCAGCCTCCCAGTTACCTTTCCCCCGCCCCTACGGTGCATGCCCATGTCCAATCAGCACGATGATAATGATAAATAGGCTTGTCTAAGGAGCCGAGTCCATGGATTGCGCTAAGCACACCGGCGGCTGCATCCCTGCTACCCTCTAACAAGGAGCATGTCTACGCCGGCCAATCACAAATGCTCACGCATGCACCGTTAGATCAGGAGAGAAGGTGAGTACACCGGGCGACCTGGGGGGTTTCATACAGCAGGGCATCCCAATTCTGGATGTCACGGGGGGTAGGAATCAAGCGGCTGTGGAACCTTATAGATGGCCCCTGACCTGCTATGGGGAAAGTGGGAGGGTTAAATCAAAATGATGTGTAAAGGTAAATTGAAGCTCAGTAAGGATGAGAGGTTGCATAGAAAGTGATATAGAAGGGGCGCATTGCCAAACAGAGGGGGCAGCGGTGGATTGGTGGAAGGTGGTGACATTCATAGTGCAACACCCCCGGGTGAAAAGAGAGTTTTCTATATTTCATTTTATGCTTAGCATTGTTCAGTGTTTAGAGCATACTTTCAATTAAAAACTACAATGGAGAAAGGTTCTTTTTGTGATTCCACTGGAGAGATGCAGAACAGGTGTGACTGACATGGAGGCTGATTCACTACTAGCGCCAGGTATTGCCAGATGAGCGTCTGTACAGCGACCACTAGTAGACGCCCTTAGTGGGTATCGAGTGCTGTAACCTAGCGTTGCGGTCGCTGTAGTAACCTGGCCGGCATTGATGAATGTGATGTGTGTTGGGCATTCTAACACCAGCACAAAGCTGCAGTGAGCGAGGGGTAGCGCCAGCTCAGTGCGTCCGGCACTCGGGGCTCCACACCATATTTGACAAAAAACTACACACACAGCGTCGGCACTCTAAAGCTGGGCGCTGTAGCATAGAGCGCCAGACGCTGTGTGATCAAAGTCTGTTTTTGAACACATATCCACCAGTAACAAAGTGAAAACACATGGAATGACATTGTTTTAACACTGGGACATTAATACTTTAGTGGCAGACCTGTAATGACAATTCTGCATAAAAATATATAAAAAAAAAAAATTATAAAAGTTTTTATTTGCAGGCAAGGAGAGGTCACACAATGATTTGAGCAAAAAAAAAAAAATGCTAAACATGCTATTTAAACACAAACAAATGAAACCCCATGTATGTATGGCAGAGTGACACTAAGAGGCTGATTTATTAATAGCGACATGTAGCGACAGTTGAGCGACTGTAGCGGTATTTTCAAAGCGCCCGCTAGTAGTTGCTGTGCTTGGCCGTTGTTCGGTTGTTGACAGCGACTCAGTCGGTGTGGCGTAATGTTGAATATTAGGTGAGGAGTCGCTATTTTACAGGTTCCGCGATGTATGGGTGCGCATGATAGCGACTGGTCAGAGCGACCGGCTTCCACCATATTCATCAAAAAATTCACGCTCAAAAAATTCAAGCGCTGTGAAATGCATGTTTAAACCCAAGAGCGCTGGAGGCGGTGTTAAAAGTCGTTTTTTAACCCCCAAACCACCATATTTTTGGAAACAAAAAAAAAAAAGTATTTTAAATAATTTAGTAATATGAATACATTAATATCAGACCTGTAATATCAATTCTGTACAATTTTTTTTTAATTTTTTTTTCCCTTAAAAAAATTATCTAAAATGGCAGAAGTGGTCAAAGAATTTTTCACGTTTAAAAAAAAAAAAAAAAAAAACATTAATAAAAATGATTTATTAATATTTAAAGATTGTTCCATTGAAATGCATTGGAGAGCGCCAGGTAGCGAGAGGTCATACCTGTCGCTGTTCAAGGTCGGAATAATGATGAATGAGTCGCTATATGGCGCTATCTCAGTCGCTAAGCAGGATTGGCTTGATAAATGTGTGATTGTGGTGGGGAGCCGGCGTGCTCGTGGCGGGGCCCGTCATTACCGGCCGCTCACCAGTCGCTACCTGTCGCTATTCCTTCATAAATAAGGGCCCTAGTGAAAGGTAATACGTGGCGCTCATGAACCTAGAATGCCAGTGCTATACGCTGAGCCGCCACTAGTAATACATGTACACTACATGGCGCTGTTAGAGGCGCTCACCAGATTTGTTTTCTTAAATGTGGTTTAGCCTACAGCACCCAACGTTCACCAGACGCTGCCTGCCGCTACGAGGCGCTACCTGCTGCTAGCCGTTCTTAAATAACCCCCATAAGTGTCAGAAGGTCATCCCTTGTATTTTGCATGGATCCCCATTTGATAGACTTCTTGATTCCAGTGATCACACAGGAGGTGAAACTAGATTAAGAAAAAGGTCCCAACCCTGCCCCCACCCTGTACAAAATGACAAGAAACCCCTTTTGGCTGAGGCTCGGCTGAAATAGCACATTACTCCTAGTGGTGAGAAATTCTTCAAACGGTCCTTAAGGGTTTTAGTGCAACATGGAATCTGAAAATGTAAATGTACAAAGCGATTGCGCTTGGTAATGATGGATGTAAGTGTGCTCCTGCGCCGTGCCAAGGCATGAAGATACAAGTCCCTGCTGCAGGGCCAGGCTTAGCTTACATAATGATGAGCCTTCTGAAGCCGGCTGTCTACGGGTAATTGGAGCTCCAGGAAAAAGACAGATCAGTGCATGAATGTTTCTTTTCTGGCCAAAGATATAAACATAAGATATCAAGGTCGAACGCTCGGTTCACACCTCTCTGTGTTGCTGCCGTTACAACCTGCACATAATTCTTGACTGGGCTGGCGCTCCCTACCTCCCTTATAAACCACCACCAAATAACGACTCCGAAACCACCATGTCTTTGGAAAGATTAAAAATGTAATCGGCCACAGCCAAACATATAAATAAGTTACACGCAATTAAAGGGCTCCCCTTTTTGTTCGGGGTCTGAGCAGCCTAAGATAAGACAATCATGGGAGGGGGGAGATACAAACACGCCACAAAGCGGAAGCCAACGTAAGCTAGGCCGCGTCCATCCTAGGCCTGGGAGCTTAACTGAGCTAACCGCCAGAAGACAAAATTCCCCCTGCCCCCCCCCCCCCCTAACTGATCCACCAAATTCCTTATCTTACCAACCTGAACCTTCCTGGCCGGCTTCCACTGGAAACAGCTGCATACCCAACCAAATTAAACCTGAAACCCGAGAGGAGACCTGCCAAACGGCTGTGACAATTACATTACAACAATTAACCCCGTTACAACAAGAATCCCCCCATACACAAAGGATCATACATTGATATATAAATAAAACACTAACTGGCCGATTCATTAATAGCGGCAGGTAGCGACAGTTGAGCGACTGTAGCAGTATTTTCACAGCGCCCGCTAGTAGTCGCTGTGCTTGGCCGTTGTTCGGTAGTTGATAGCGACTCAGTCGGTTTGCTGTAATGTTGAATATTGGGTGAGGAGTCGCTATTTGACAGGTTCCGCGCTGTATGGGAGCGCATGATAGCGACTGGCCATAGCGACCGGCTTCCACCATATTCATTAAAAAATCACGCTCCAAAAATTCTCGCGCTGTGAAATGCATGTTTAAACCCCAGAGCGCTGGCGGCGATGGGTTAAAAGTAGTTTTTTAACCCCCAAACCACCATATTTTTGGAAACCAAAAAAAAAAACAAGTTTTTTAAATAATTTAGTAATATGAATACATTAATATCAGACCTGTAATATCAATTCTGTACAATTTTTTTCCCTTAAAAAAAATATCTAAAATGGCAGAAGTGGTCACAGAATTTTTCACATTGAAAAAAAAAAATTAATAACAATTAATTATAAATATTTAAAGATTGTTCCATTGAAATGCATTGGAGAGCGCCAGGTAGCGAGAGGTCATACCTGTCGCTGTTCAAGGTCGGACGCAGGCGCTGTGGGCTGAGGCTGGAATAATGATGAATGAGTCGCTATATGGCGCTCTGTCAGTCGCTAAGCAGGATCGGCTTGATAAATGTGTGATTGTGGTGGGGAGCCGGCGTTCTTGTGGCGGGGCCCGTCATTACCGGTCGCTCACCAGTCGCTACCTGTCGCTATTCCTTCATAAATAAGGGCCAAAATGTATTCTCCTTTTTTTTATATAACAAACTGCGTCTAACAGTAATAAATAACATTAAGACTGAAGCACCCCCAACAGGTGCCCATAACAATAGTGCAAAACAGAAAGAACATCTATTTTAATTTTTTGTTTTTCAATTTATGTATTTTTTTATTTTATATATACAGCATATACATAGTTAACCTATATAACATACCTCACTAACCACCCACACACCAATACACCATTCCACCAGGACTGTGGCCGAACAAACCCAACCATAACCAAAAAACAGGGCGGGCGGGTGGGACTGCTCGCCCATCCATGCCGGGGGTCAAAGAGGAAAGGGAACGGGGACGAACATCCCTTTATACTCCCCTTCCCTTTGATGTCACTTCCCCCATGACCATTTCCACAAGGCTGGTTGCTTCCGGGCAGGAACGCAGGCCAGTCATGTGGGCTGCCCTCCTAGATGGGACGGCGCCTTCTAGATAGGATAGTACACACACGTGTGCTGCGTTGCTCAACGTATCAAAAAAAGTGTTGCAGACACCTTTTTCAGTGCAACGTAGTAACAGTGCCGGTCAATAGAAGTCTATGGCAACACAAGTGCAGTTAGAATAGAATGGAATAGAATTCACCATTTACTTACCGTTCCAAAAGGTTTTTCTTCTTAAAAATGCAACGCAAACACATTGTTACTGCAACAAATGCTCAGCATGTGTTTTGATACAATGCACCTCTAGCATACATCCAAAATGCTTGCTTTTAACGCAACGTAGAGGTGTGAACAGAGATCTTGCACAGGGTGAGACGTGGAGGCTGATTCACTACTAATGCCAGGTATTGGCAGGTGAGAGTCTGTATAGCGGCACTTATGCCCTTATTCATCAAGCGATAGCGCCAGGTAGTGTCTGACGAGCGCCAGGTAGCGGCAGCTAACGGCGACTACCGACTCAAGTAAGCCCGGCGGCGGTCACAATGACGCATTTATCAAGCAAAATGAGGCTAGCGCCGGCGAGAGCGACGGCTAGCGCGGCTTTCATCATGAAGCCGCCTGGACCGAACAGCGCCGCTGCAAATTCCCTCACAGAGCCAGGTATGAGCTGTCGCTCCCTGGCGATGTCCAATGCATTTCAATGGAGCAATCTATAATTATTCATAATTAATTGGTATTAATTTTTTTTTTTTTTTTATGTCAAAAAATCGGAGAACACTTCTGCAATGTTAGGATTTATTTTTAAGTCAAAAAAAAAATTAAAAAAAATATGTGCAGAATTGCTCTAACAGGTCTGAGATTAATGTATTCATGTTACAAAATGATTCTAAAAACATGTATAATGTTACATTCAAAAAATATGGTTGTTTAGGGGTTAAAAACTAGTTAATACACATCGCCGCCAGCGCTCTGGGGTTTAAACAAGGAATGGACAGCGACAGCACATTCGGAGCGTGATTTGTTGATGAATATGAAGCTAGCCGTTCGCTCTGGCCATTCGTTGTCAGGCGCTCACATACAACGCTGGACCTGTGAAACAGCGACCCCCCAGCCCGTATTCAACATTACCGCACACCGACTGAGTCGCTGTCATCAAGCTAATGCCGGCCAAGCACAGCGAATACTGGCTGGCGCTGAAAAAATCACGCTACAGTCGCTCATCTGTCGCTACCTGGCGCTATTAATGAATCGGCCTCCCAGAGCAACCGCTAGTAGACGCTGTAAGCAGGAATCGGGCGCTGTAACAGAGCGTCTCGGTAGCTGTAGTAACCTGTCCGGCATTGATGAATGTGATGTATGTTGGGCTCTTAAACACCAGTACAGCACTGCAGCGAGCGTGAGGTAGCACCAGCTCAGTGCGACCGGCGCTCAACACCATATTTAAGAAAAAGCTACACACAGCGTCGGCGCTCCAAAGCTGGGCGCTGTAGCATAGGGCACCAGAAGCTGTGTGATCAAAGTCTGTTTTTGAACACATATCCAACAGTAACAAAGTGAAAACACGTGGAATGACATTGTTTTAACACTGAGACAATGACACTTTAGTGCCAGACCTGTACATACAATTCTGCATAAATATTAAAAAAAAAAAAATTAAAAGGGGTTGTTTGCAGCCAGGAGAGGTCACACAATGATTTGAGCAGAAAAAAAATGCCTAACACGCTATTTATACACAACTAATGAAAACCCATTGAAATGTGTGGGAGAGCGCTACAGGGAGACAGGTACTACATGGCGCTTCTGAGCCTAGCGCGCTGGCGCTATACACTGAGCCACCTGTAATAATACATGTGACGCTACATGCCACTGTTAGAGTCACTCACCAGATTCGCTTTCTTAAATGTGGTTTTGCATACAGCGCCCGGGGTTCACCAGGTGCTACCTGCCCCTACGAAGCACTACCTGGCGCTATCCATTCCTGAATTACCCCCTTAGATGTGATACATTTGAGGCTTTGCAAAAGCAGAGTAGAGTTTTTAAGCAATGTCTTAGCATAGCAAACCATTTTGGGAAGCCAAAGGCTGTGGTGAAGCTGTCCAAAAAGAAACCGAAAAGGCAAGTAATAAAAAAGGAAATAAAATACATTTTTTTAAACAGAAGGTATTCAGTGTACATTCATAAATGAATTGTTTATCATTCTTATAAAAGAGAAGGGATAATGCTGCATTTAATCAATCTATCAAGACATGGCAATCTGCCATCTATCATCGCTACAAGTCCCCTGCTCTCAGCACTGTGTGATTTGCTTAGGTGCTGGTGTGTGTCTGCTGGATTGTTGTGGTTCTCTGCTGGGCCCTAAATCTCTCTTGTTTTCCCTCACTTGGCTTTCATCATGCCTGGCCCCGCTCCTGTGTTGGATCATTGCATTGTCTCTCCAGGGTCTAGCTGTGCTCTCCAACCCTCAGAGTTCACCCTTGTCTTCAATGCAGAATTGGGCCCTCACCCATCTTGAATCCTGTATTGAGGGCTTTCGCCTTTCTTGTCCTTGCTAATCCCTTTCTTAAAGTGGACCAACACCCAGGGGGGATCGGCCCGGGAATCTATAAGATTCCATCTGAAATAGGGATGTCCCGCGGGGTGAAACCCCCCAGGACGCACAGAAACTTACCTTATCCCCGTTCCAATGGCACATGCGTGGGCTGCGGCCGCATCTCGCGCTTCCTTCTAGCGGGGTGCGCACCCGTGCCAGCCGTTTGATAGAAGGAAGCGCGAGACGCGGCCTCCAGCGCGCTCAGAGCCGCTGTGGTTGTCCGTACATACCACAGCGCCTCTGAGCGCTCTGATTGGACGAGCGCTCGCGTAGAAGTGGGGTGAGGTGAGTTATTTAGGGCGATCGGGGGGTTTCACGCAGCGGGGCACCCCCCATTTGGTTTTTTTTATTGGAGGGTGTATGTGCTGCGGGATGCTCATGTGTCTTTTTTCGTATGTTTTCAGGCGGGATACCATTGGGTTGTGGCATATCCCGGCTCTATTCCTTCCCTCCCTTCATTCCCCCCTTCACTAATTTCTGGGGGCATCCTGTGGGAGGGCATCCCGGGTGGCCTTTGTAAAGCCTTTACCCACCGCTGGCCTATTGCGCCTGTGTTAATCACCATATGGAGGCTGCTCAGGATAGCGTGCTTGGGGGCCTTTCGGGGCAATCCTGGCTGTGTTCAATGTGTGGGGTGTCCCCTGTGAGTAACGGTGTCACAGTGTGCGTTCCGTGCGCTGAGAGGGTCATTGCGCTACAAGCTTGTTTGCTTGCTTCACTTTCCAGCTCAGCACATCCCTCTGCTTCACCTACCCCCCTGCTCCTGGGACTGGGCCCCAGTGAGGGGGACATCAGCAGGGAGTCACACTCTGATTTGGCTCTGCGGGTGGCCAGTATTGAGAGACAGCTTGCCAAGTCTGTTCCCAGGAAGGCCTCTGGCAAGAAGCGACACCTTGACTTCCACTCCCTCATGCTCTACTGAGGAGTATGGGGAATTGGATGTCACTGCTGGACGTTATTCCCTGGAGGAAGGAGAATTGCATCCGGATTCTGACTTCTTGGGAGACCAGCAGGAGAGTTGTGACGGTGACGCTGCGTCTGGGGATTCATGGTATCCTGAGGCCACTGGTAATTTACTGTCTCATATTTTTGAAATCCTACACATTGCCCCTCCTGTGGAGGCTAAAAGGAAACAGGGTGAGCTGTTTCGTCCTGTTAAACAGCGTCTGGAGTTTCCTGAGCAAGGTCATTTCAACTCTATGATACTTAAAGCATGGGATGTCCTAACAAGCTACATGCTGTGTCCAAAAGTTTGGATAAGCGGTATCCCTTTTCTGCTGATCTTGTTAGGAGGTGGTTAGTTCCCCCTGAAGTGGATGCTCCTGTGCTGGGCTTGTCCAACACTTCGGTCATGCCTTCCCCGGACACTACCACTCTGAGGGAAGGTGAGGACAGGCGCATGGACCTGTCATGCTTTTACCTGTGTGGGGGCTGGATTGCGCCCGACCTGTGCCACGGCTATTACGGCTATTGCTCTTAAGTCTCTGCTCAAGCGCCTCATGGATGGAACTTCAGCTCATGGAGAGGGGGAGGAGTTTTGGCTCTCTTGGCTTGCTCTGATTTTGTGGCCTTTATTCTTGCCGCTATGGATGATGCTGTGCGGCTAAGTACCAGGGCCTCCGCGCTCTTGGTGGCTATGTGACGATCTGTCTGGTTGCTCCAATGGGCTGCTGATGCTGCTGCTAAGAAAGCTCTCACTGGTCTCCCCTTCACAGCGTTGCAGCGTTTTTGAGAGCGTCTTGATGTTCTTGCTAAGGATGGCAAGCTGCCTCAGCGTAGGAGGCAGTCTCGGCCATTTCGGGGGTCCTCTGCCCCCCTCCCTTCCTTTCGTTTTCCCAGAGGAGGCCGGGGCTCTCTCCTCCACAGTGGCCGTAGAGATGCTTGGGGCCGTGGTAGACCCCGTGGTCATCCCGGTCTCTCCTGGAACTCCAAACCCAATCCCTCCCCTAAGCCCCCTCAGGCATGAAGAGGTGCCCTCACCCATCGGGGTGGGGGGACGGCTTTGGTTTTTTGCTCCAGGATGTATTTAAACCCCCTGTATGCTCAAGGGCTGCGTCTGGCGGTTCAATGCCTGTTAGAGTCAGGAGTCATTTGTCCAGTGCCCCCTCAAGAACGGGGTCAGGGGTACAATTCCGATCTTTTCACAGTCCCCAAAAAGGACGACTCTCTAAGGCCCATTCTGGATCTAAAGAGCCTCAACAAATTTGTCAGATTCAAGCATTTTCGCATGGAGACGCTACGCTCTGCTGTCAGTACCCTTCACCAGGGCGACTTCATGACCAAGGGCGATCAGGTTGGTTCTTTCTTACCTGATCACCCACCTTCAGGGTCGGGCTGTTCAGATCCGCTCAGACAACCAGACGGCGGTTGCCTACATCAATCATCAGGGAGGTACTCGGAGCAAGCAAGCCTTCAAAGAAGTGTCCCAGATTGTCTTGGGCGGAGCGGCATGTTCCCTGCATCTCAGCGGTATACATTCCGGGGGGTAGAGAAACAGGAGGCGGACTCCCTGAGAAGGGGGGTGTCTTGTCTGGGGGAATGGTCCCTCAACATCCGGGTGTTTCTCTCCCTGTGTCACCGCTGGGGTCAGCCGGACGTGGACCTGTTTGCGTCCCGTCACAATCACAAACTTCCCAGATTTGTCTCTCTGTCTCAGGATCCTCTGGCCTTCGCCACAGATGCCCTGGCAATTCCGTGGACAGAGTTTATATGTGTTCCCTCCGTTTCTTCTCCTGGGCAGGATCATACGCAAGATAGTCCAGGAACGAGTACCGGCCATCCTGGTGGCCCCTTGTTGGCCAAGAAGGGTTTGGTTCGCAGATGTCGTGCAGTTGGCAGTAGACAGGTACGTCTTACCCAAGGATCCAGATCTCCTCACTCAGGGGCGACTACGCCACCTCAATTTACAAACGCTGGCTTTAACGGCTTGGCTGCTGAAACCTCCATCTTGAGGGAAAAAGGATTACCGGCTTCTGTGGTCGATACCTCCTAGGTTTAGCTCTTTTAAACAGCCTCCAGTGTATAGCACCACCTGAGGACATAAGCTGACTGTACTCGCGCGCAAGCACGAGTAGAATGACAGTGGACGAGGGAGGAGTGCGCGCTCGGCGACACACGCGCCGCTGGAGCTGGCATCTGAGGCAAAAGCGGCGGCTGGGCAGGAGAAACCCTGGCCAGTTGCCTAGGGACACCACGGGCACAGATCCTTTGCCAATTACCGGCTGGTTAAAACTTTTTTTCCAGGGTGTTTCTCATGTGCGTTCACCACATAAGCCTTTGCTACCAGTCTGGGATCTGAATTTGGTGTTGTCTGCTATGCAGGGGCCTCCCTTTGAACCTTTTCGTGAGGTCGCCTTGCCCATTTTGACTCTTAAGGTAGCCTTTTTAGTGGCTATCACTTCTGTAAGGCGAGTTTCTGAGCTAGCAGCGCTTTCCATCAAGCCTCTTTATTTTGAGCAGCATCAAGATAAGGTGGTGTTCCAGCTTAAGCCAGATTTCTTGCCCAAGGTTGTGTCTGCTTTTCACCTTAATCAGGACATTGTCTTGCCTTCCTTGTGTCCCAATCCCGCCAATTCAAAGGAGCGGAATCTGCATTCTTTGGACTTGGTCAGGGCTCTGAAATTCTATTTGGTTGCTACTGAGACCTTCAGGAAGTCTGATGCTCTGTTCGTTCTCACTTCTGGGCCTAGGAAGGGTTTGCCTCCGGCTAAATCCACTATCAGCAAGTGGATCCGTCAGGGGGTGGTACAAGCCTATTCTGCTAGGGGGAAGGAACCTTTCTTTGGAATTACTGCTCATTCCACTTGTGCTCTTGGTGCCTCTTGGGCTTTTCAGCACCAAGCTTCTGTTGAACAAGTTTGCAAGGCCGCTACTTGATTTTACAAAGTTGATGTTAAGGCCTCAGCGGATGCTGCTTTTGGCCGCAAGGTGCTTCAGGCGGTAGTGATTTGATCTACTGGCCTTTGCTCATTTGGGACCCCACCCTACTTTTGGACACTGCTTTTGGATGTCCCATCAGTTATGAATACCGAAGCGGGCCGTACCATGCATTAAAGAAAATAGCAATTCTGTGAGTACTCACCTATAGAATTGTTTTTGTTCTTGCATGGCACGGCCCGCTTCGGCCCACCCTGTTATAGTTGTTCTTGGTTGCCTCTTTATGTTGATTGTTCCAAGTTAAGTTGGGGTTTTTTACCTTTTTTTACATTCTTACATTTATTCGCTCCCGGCTTCTTGTCTCACTGCTCGCCTACACTGGGAACTTGTTAGTTAATCCCGTTTTTATAGGGAGCTGCCACAGCTTTCTGCAGTGCTGCTGCGCCACCTGGTGGCGGAATACCCTTCAGTTATGAATACCGAACCGGGCCGTGCCATGCAAGAACAAAAACAAATCTACAGGTGAGTACTCACAGAATTGCTTTATTTCCTCCGTGGATGTTTGTCTTTCCACAACAAATCTCGCCAATCAATATTGTCTGGAAACGTTGTGGTAAACGTTAAATGTATAAGTATTCATTGTCACTACAGTGAGTACAGAGGGGGAGTGGCCGCACAAGCTCCCTCACAGGAATGCTCATAACTCCCTTTTGCTGGATCTTCATGATAATAGTGATAATTAAAGTTTCAGACACAAAGGGATCTGCTGCAGGGGAAGGAATGTGAGTGTAGGTTGTAGACAGGGCCGGCGCCCTGGGCAATTGCCAGGGTCCCTGGCACCTTCAGGGGCCCACTCAGGCGCACACTTGGCCATGTTGTTATTTTACAATTGACCCGAACAATCGCATGCCGGGTGTTGTGTGCAGATCTGCTCAGCAACAGGGGATGATCAGCAAAAATGGAGACGCTGGCATGGAATGGAGGGCAATTGATGGCGAGAACCAGGTGACAACTGACAGCAATGATGAAGCAAGCAGTAAGGGCTGCACCAAGGGTGCTTGGTGGCATTAGAGAATGCAACAAGGACTAGAGGATGACTGGTGGCTATAGGGAAGGCAATAAGGACTGGAGGGTGATTAGCAGCAGAAGATGACCTATTCATACCTCCTAAGTGTCCCTGATTTGGAGGGACTGTTCGTTTTGAGTCTCTGTTCCTTGTTGTTCTCATTTGTCCTTCTTTGAGGTGTAACATGTAGATCTGCATCAATAAAGGATTCATTTGCCTACATTATCAGGCTTCTCACTGGACTCTATTGCCATATCTATCTTCCTCGAGTACTTTCTGAGTCTTCCCCTGCACCAGTGGCAAGAGGCAGTGGGCTGTACGTCTAACAAATTGAGTAAGTGGCAGGAAGGCACCCAGTCCTCAGTATCTCCCGCTGCCTCTTACAGCCAGAATTCCTCTTACTCCATGGGACCCTTCTTTAACAGGAATAGGGCTAGGTGACCATCCTGTTACATTTGTAAGTGTTACTGGCCATTTACAACCATCCCCACTAGAGATGAGCGAACTTTTGAAAAATTCGATTCGACTGATTCGCCGAATTTTCCGACAAAAATCGTTTCGACCCGAATAAATTCGCGACGAATCGCTATTAAAAACAGCTATTTCTGAGCCTCCTAGAGCCTCAATAGGGTTGTAAACCATTCTGCCTTGCTGTAACACGCACAGGATGCGTGCTGGGTTAGTTAAATAATACTTTGAAGAAATATCACATGCAGATCAGAGGCATCGCTAATAGAATCGCAGAGCGGCACAATTGCAGAGAGTTGAAGTGGCATCACTATGAGGGGCAGAAGGAGCTCAAACATTGCTTTAAAGAGACACTGGAGTTGGCAGCAGCAGGAGCCCAAAAATTGGATGAATCACACCCTGGAGTTGGCAGGAGTTGACAGCAGCAGCAGCAGCAGCAGCAGGAGCCCAAATATTACTTTAAAGAGACCCTGGGGTTGGCCTCAGGAGCCCAAAAATTGGATGAATCACACCCTGGAGTTGGCAGCAGCAGCAGCAGGAGCCCAAATATACACTGGAGTTGGCTTCAGGAGCCCAAAAATTGGATGAATCACACCCTGGAGTTGGCAGAAGTTGGCAGCAGCAGCAGCAGGAGCCCAAATATACACTGGAGTTGGCTTCAGGAGCCCAAAAATTGGATGAATCACACCCTGGAGTTGGCAGGAGTTGACAGTAGCAGCAGCAGGAGCCCAAATATACACTGGAGTTGGCTTCAGGAGCCCAAAAATTGGATGAATCACACCCTGGAGTTGGCAGGAGTTGACAGCAGCAGCAGGAGCCCAAATATACACTGGAGTTGGCTTCAGGAGCCCAAAAATTGGATGAATCACACCCTGGAGTTGGCAGCAGCAGGAGCCCAAATATACACTGGAGTTGGCTTCAGGAGCCCAAAAATTGGATGAATCACACCCTGGAGTTGGCAGAAGTTGGCAGCAGCAGCAGCAGGAGCCCAAAAATTGGATGAATCACACCCTGGAGTTGGCAGAAGTTGGCAGCAGCAGCAGCAGGAGCCCAAATATACACTGGAGTTGGCCTCAGGAGCCCAAAAATTGGATGAATCACACCCTGGAGTTGGCAGGAGTTGACAGCAGCAGCAGGAGCCCAAATATACACTGGAGTTGGCTTCAGGAGCCCAAAAATTGGATGAATCACACCCTGGAGTTGGCAGCAGCAGGAGCCCAAATATACACTGGAGTTGGCTTCAGGAGCCCAAAAATTGGATGAATCACACCCTGGAGTTGGCAGGAGTTGACAGTAGCAGCAGCAGGAGCCCAAATATACACTGGAGTTGGCTTCAGGAGCCCAAAAATTGGATGAATCACACCCTGGAGTTGGCAGGAGTTGACAGCAGCAGCAGGAGCCCAAATATACACTGGAGTTGGCTTCAGGAGCCCAAAAATTGGATGAATCACACCCTGGAGTTGGCAGCAGCAGCAGCAGCAGGAGCCCAAATATACACTGGAGTTGGCTTCAGGAGCCCAAAAATTGGATGAATCACACCCTGGAGTTGGCAGAAGTTGGCAGCAGCAGCAGCAGGAGCCCAAAAATTGGATGAATCACACCCTGGAGTTGGCAGAAGTTGGCAGCAGCAGCAGCAGGAGCCCAAATATACACTGGAGTTGGCCTCAGGAGCCCAAAAATTGGATGAATCACACCCTGGAGTTGGCAGGAGTTGACAGCAGCAGCAGGAGCCCAAATATACACTGGAGTTGGCTTCAGGAGCCCAAAAATTGGATAAATCACACCCTGGAGTTGGCAGCAGCAGCAGCAGGAGCCCAAATATACACTGGAGTTGGCTTCAGGAGCCCAAAAATTGGATGAATCACACCCTGGAGTTGGCAGGAGTTGACAGTAGCAGCAGCAGGAGCCCAAATATACACTGGAGTTGGCTTCAGGAGCCCAAAAATTGGATGAATCACACCCTGGAGTTGGCAGGAGTTGACAGCAGCAGCAGCAGCAGCAGGAGCCCAAATATTACATTAAAGAGACCCTGGGGTTGGCCTCAGGAGCCCAAAAATTGGATGAATCACACCCTGGAGTTGGCAGGAGTTGACAGTAGCAGCAGCAGGAGCCCAAATATACACTGGAGTTGGCAGCAGCAGGAGCCCAAAAATTGGATGAATCACACCCTGGAGTTGGCAGGAGTTGACAGCAGCAGCAGCAGCAGGAGCCCAAATATTACATTAAAGAGACCCTGGGGTTGGCCTCAGGAGCCCAAAAATTGGATGAATCACACCCTGGAGTTGGCAGCAGCAGCAGCAGGAGCCCAAATATACACTGGAGTTGGCTTCAGGAGCCCAAAAATTGGATGAATCACACCCTGGAGTTGGCAGAAGTTGGCAGCAGCAGCAGCAGGAGCCCAAATATACACTGGAGTTGGCTTCAGGAGCCCAAAAATTGGATGAATCACACCCTGGAGTTGGCAGGAGTTGACAGCAGCAGCAGCAGGAGCCCAAATATACACTGGAGTTGGCTTCAGGAGCCCAAAAATTGGATGAATCACACCCTGGAGTTGGCAGGAGTTGACAGTAGCAGCAGCAGGAGCCCAAATATACACTGGAGTTGGCTTCAGGAGCCCAAAAATTGGATGAATCACACCCTGGAGTTGGCAGGAGTTGACAGTAGCAGCAGCAGGAGCCCAAATATACACTGGAGTTGGCTTCAGGAGCCCAAAAATTGGATGAATCACACCCTGGAGTTGGCAGCAGCAGCAGCAGGAGCCCAAATATACACTGGAGTTGGCTTCAGGAGCCCAAAAATTGGATGAATCACACCCTGGAGTTGGCAGGAGTTGACAGCAGCAGCAGCAGCAGGAGCCCAAATATTACATTAAAGAGACCCTGGGGTTGGCCTCAGGAGCCCAAAAATTGGATGAATCACACCCTGGAGTTGGCAGCAGCAGCAGCAGGAGCCCAAATATACACTGGAGTTGGCTTCAGGAGCCCAAAAATTGGATGAATCACACCCTGGAGTTGGCAGAAGTTGGCAGCAGCAGCAGCAGGAGCCCAAATATACACTGGAGTTGGCTTCAGGAGCCCAAAAATTGGATGAATCACACCCTGGAGTTGGCAGGAGTTGACAGTAGCAGCAGCAGGAGCCCAAATATACACTGGAGTTGGCTTCAGGAGCCGAAAAATTGGATGAATCACACCCTGGAGTTGGCAGGAGTTGACAGTAGCAGCAGCAGGAGCCCAAATATACACTGGAGTTGGCTTCAGGAGCCCAAAAATTGGATGAATCACACCCTGGAGTTGGCAGCAGCAGCAGCAGGAGCCCAAATATACACTGGAGTTGGCTTCAGGAGCCCAAAAATTGGATGAATCACACCCTGGAGTTGGCAGAAGTTGGCAGCAGCAGCAGCAGGAGCCCAAATATACACTGGAGTTGGCTTCAGGAGCCCAAAAATTGGATGAATCACACCCTGGAGTTGGCAGGAGTTGACAGTAGCAGCAGCAGGAGCCCAAATATACACTGGAGTTGGCTTCAGGAGCCCAAAAATTGGATGAATCACACCCTGGAGTTGGCAGAAGTTGGCAGCAGCAGCAGCAGGAGCCCAAATATACACTGGAGTTGGCTTCAGGAGCCCAAAAATTGGATGAATCACACCCTGGAGTTGGCAGAAGTTGGCAGCAGCAGCAGCAGGAGCCCAAATATACACTGGAGTTGGCTTCAGGAGCCCAAAAATTGGATGAATCACACCCTGGAGTTGGCAGGAGTTGACAGCAGCAGCAGGAGCCCAAATATTACTTTAAAGTGACACTGGGGTTGGCTTCAGGAGCCCAACAATTGGATGAATCACACCCTGGAGTTGGCAGAAGTTGGCAGCAGCAGCAGCAGGAGCCCAAAAAATGGCCTAAAGACATAAATATGTTTTGCACCATTTGGAAAGTGTAAAACGTGGCACCATGCTGAATCTAGTCGCATGCATCAGGCATTGGTGGGTGGAAATCCTGGCTGATCCATCCCTGATTCATTTTGACAAAGGTGAGTCTCTCCACATTTTTAGTTGACAGACGAGTTCTCCTCGCCGTAACTATGGCCCCCGCCGCACTAAACACCCGCTCAGATGGCACGCTACTTGCCGGGCAGGACAGCTTTTCCAGGGCAAACTCTGCTAGTTGCGGCCACAAATCAAGTTTGGCTGCCCAGAAGTCCAGCGGATCCTCAAGGTGTGTTGGTATGGTCATGTCAAAGTATGACATGACCTGCTGGTTCAGGTCCTGCTCCAGGTCTTCCTGCTGCTCATGAGTAGCCTCACTATGCGGGTGTAGAAAGCTACTCATTAGCGACTGAAGACTGAGGCTGCTGCTGCTGATGGAGCTGCTGCTGCTGCTCCTGCCAACCCCCCCAGCGGCCATGGCAGTGGAAGGTGAGCGCAGAGGTCCCCTCGAGTCAGACCTGCGAGAGTATGGACCATGGCGCAGATAGGCATCGGCCAACTGCCTACGTAGAATGTCTTTGTAGTAGTTGAGTTTGTCCTCCCTCTCGGTGGGTTTAAAAAATGCCCCCATTTTGTGCCGGAAGCGAGGGTCCAATAAGGTGGACAGCCAGAAGTCATCCCGCCGACAGATGGAAACAATTCTGGGGTCACTACGCAAGCACGTGAGCATGCTTCGTGCCATTTGCGCAAGTGACTCGGATGGACTACCTGTCTCCATCTCCACTGCATACTGCCACGGTGTGCCCGGGTCCTCTGTCTCGCCTTCCTCAAAAACCTCTAGCTCCTCTGGCTGCTCCTGCTCCTCCTCTCCTGTCCGCTGACTAGATAAACCAGCCATTTCGCCAAGCCTAAACTGTGTTTCGCTGGGCAACTCCTCCTCCTCCTCTTCCTCCTCCTCCTCCAGTTCAGCTCCAACGGGGTTCATGTGGCCGTAAGATGTAAACGCCATGTCTCCAGTGCCCTGACCAGCCATGGTTTCCAACATGTGCTGTAGTACATGAAGCAGTGGAATCACGTCGTTCATCCCGTAATCCTGCCGACTGACAAATAAAGTGGCTTCCTCAAAGGGCCTGAGCAAACGGCAGGTGTCACGTATGAGCTGCCACTGGTTGACATTGAAGTTACACAGGGGAGTCCCCCTATCTGCTTGGATCATCAGGAAATCCGTGATGGCTTTTCTCTGTTCATATAATCGGTCCAACATGTGAAGGGTGGAATTCCAACGGGTGGAAACATCGCAAATCAGACTATGTTGGGGGATACCATTCTGACGCTGTAGCTCAAGAAGGGTGTGTTTGGCGGTGTAGGAGTGGCTGAAGTGCATGCAAAGTTTCCTTGAAGTTGTTAGGATGTCCTGCAGATGGGGGGAACACTTAAGAAACCGCTTGACAACCAGATTGAAGACGTGAGCCATGCAGGGGGCATGGGTCAGGCTTCCTTGGCGCAGCGCAGACAAAATGTTCTTCCCATTGTCGGTAACCATGATTCCCATTTTAAGTTTTCTCGGAGTAAGCCATGTTTGGATTTCCTGATGAATACATTTAAGCAGTTCCTCCCCTGTGTGACTCCATTCGCCAAGACAAACCATGTGAAGCACTGCGTGACACCTCCGTGCCCTGCACACATGGTAGACTGGAGGGGCACTGAGACTTGAGCCTACAGTGGAGGGTGAGGAGATGGCGGAGGATGAGGAGGCCGAGTCGCACGGTGTCACAGGCCCAATGGGCAGAGAGCGCGGAGGCCGAAGCGGCGTGACCTGTCCAAGTTGCTGCTGCAAAGGGACCACATTCACCCAGTGGGCCGTAAACGACATGTACTGCCCCTGACCGTAGTTACAGCTCCAGATGTCGGCGCTGCCATGTATTTTGCTACACACCGACAGGCTCAAGGACTGGCCCACCTTCTGTTCAACAAAAGTGTGCAGCGCTGGTACTGCCTTCTTGGCAAAGAAATGACGGCTTGGGACTCTCCACCTCGGCTCGGCACAAGCCATCAGTTCTCTGAAAGGTGCAGATTCCACCACCTGAAAAGGGAGCGACTGCAGCACCAGCAACTTGGACCGGAGCACATTCAGCTTCTGCGCCGTAGGATGAGTGGGCGCATACTGCTGTCTCTTGGACATGGCTTCGCTGATGGATTGCTGGCGGGATGCATGACTTGGAGGAGGAGGAGCAGGAGCGACAGAGGATGGGTATGACGCACAGCTGCCTTCGGCTGAGGTGCTGGAGCCTTGGCTGGCAGAAATTGGGAGCTCACTTGGTGAGGAAGCAGACTGGACCACCCCTTGGGAGCCTCGGTTCTCCCAGGTCGTTTTATGGTGACGCATCATATGTTGACGCAGGGCCGTGGTGCCAACATTTGGACCCTGGCCACGCTTCACCTTTTGCCTACATATCTTGCATGTGGCCATGTTACCCTCCTGCGGATGCCTCAGGAAAAACTGCCACACTGCCGAGTAGCTACTTTTCCCACCCCCTGGCCTCACTGATTCACTGCTGCTGTTGCCAACTCCAGGAACCCCTGCTCCACTACCTCCCGATAAGGTAGACTGCCGCACAGCAGGTGCACTACCCCGGCCCCGGCCGGCTCCAGCCTTTGGAATTGTGCCCCCATGCTGACTGCTACCACCTTGCTGCCTCAGCTGCTGACTCCGGGGCAACCTGCGCCCCTCTTCTCCTGATGATGACGATGAAGCCCCTTCATCACCCGGCTCCCAAGTGCGATCGGCTTCATCGTCATCATCATCATCATCACCGAGTTGTGGCTGTACGTCACTGATGTTCGTGGATTCGTCAACAGTGTCTGGCGCAGGAGCTGGAACGCTCGCAGCACCCACGACACTGTCCACATCACTATTTGTCTGCCTAGCTAAAGAAGCCACCTCCATTTCTTGGCTGGGCAGTAGCTGCTGACTGTCCTCCTGTATCTGATCGTCCTCCTCACTAAAGAGTGGAGCTGAACCCAAAGCATAGGATACGTCGCAGGGGGAGGGAACGGCGTAGGACAGAGGCAATGGGAGGACAGGGACTGCTCTCGGGGCATGCCAACTCAGGGTTGTGTCAGAGGAACCTACCGACCCTAGACTGGGGGTCTCAGACGTAAGTTGTGATGATGTTGTTGATGAGCGCGTCAACCAATCTACCACGGCAGATGCGTTACTGGTGGAGACCCGACCGCTAGCAGATACTGGCAGATTAGGTCTCTCAGCGTGACTCCTGCTGCTACTGGCCCCCAGTCTGATGCGAGCTCTGCCTGCGGAATCTTGGCCTCTGCCACTCCTCTTTTCACTTCCAGGCACTTGTCTGCCCGACATAGTCTAACTGGCGTGGTAGTAGGTGATATTTTAAGATCCCCCGGGCAGCGGTGGGTCTATATGAAACAGAATATAATGCACACCAAAAGTGAGCAGTAACACTCAGCCTCCAACAGGCCTGCTTAGTGTAAATAAGAGAGCTGCTTAGTGTAAATAAAGAGGGGTATGCTATGTTACAGAATGGGATGCCTCAACAGAAGTGCACCTGGCAGGCAGCAGTAAGCCTATGCCCAGCAAAAGTGTCTTATAATATAAATATAATAAGAGCAAATGGTTATATGGTCTTAAACAGAGGCTGCTTTAGTCACAGAATGGGATGCCCCCAAAAGAGATCCAGTAGTACTATGCCCAGCAAAAGTGTCTTTATCAGGCTAATTTCAAATATAATAAGAGCAAATGCTTATATGGTCTTAAACAGAGGCTGCTTTAGTCACAGAATGGGATGCCCTGGCAGGGACAAGTAGTGCTATGCCCAGCAAAAGTGTCTTTATCAGGCCTAATTTCAAATATAATAAGAGCAAATGCTTATATGGTCTTAAACAGAGGCTGCTTTAGTCACAGAATGGGATGCCCCCAAAAAAGATCCAGTAGTACTATGCCCAGCAAAAGTGTCTTTATCAGGCCTAATTTCAAATATAATAAGAGCAAATGCTTATATGGTCTTAAACAGAGGCTGCTTTAGTCACAGAATGGGATGCCCTGGCAGGGACAAGTAGTGCTATGCCCAGCAAAAGTGTCTTTATCAGGCTAATTTCAAATATGATAAGAGCAAATGCTTATATGGTCTTAAACAGAGGCTGCTTTAGTCACAGAATGGGATGCCCCCAAAAAAGATCCAGTAGTACTATGCCCAGCAAAAGTGTCTTTATCAGGCTAATTTCAAATATGATAAGAGCAAATGCTTATATGGTCTTAAACAGAGGCTGCTTTAGTCACAGAATGGGATGCCCTGGCAGGGACAAGTAGTGCTATGCCCAGCAAAAGTGTCTTTATCAGGCTAATTTCAAATATGATAAGAGCAAATGCTTATATGGTCTTAAACAGAGGCTGCTTTAGTCACAGAATGGGATGCCCTGGCAGGGACAAGTAGTGCTATGCCCAGCAAAAGTGTCTTTATCAGGCTAATTTCAAATATGATAAGAGCAAATGGTTATATGGTCTTAAACAGAGGCTGCTTTAGTCACAGAATGGGATGCCCCCAAAAAAGATCCAGTAGTACTATGCCCAGCAAAAGTGTCTTTATCAGGCTAATTTCAAATATGATAAGAGCAAATGCTTATATGGTCTTAAACAGAGGCTGCTTTAGTCACAGAATGGGATGCCCCCAAAAAAGATCCAGTAGTACTATGCCCAGCAAAAGTGTCTTTATCAGGCTAATTTCAAATATGATAAGAGCAAATGCTTATATGGTCTTAAACAGAGGCTGCTTTAGTCACAGAATGGGATGCCCCCAAAAAAGATCCAGTAGTACTATGCCCAGCAAAAGTGTCTTTATCAGGCTAATTTCAAATATGATAAGAGCAAATGCTTATATGGTCTTAAACAGAGGCTGCTTTAGTCACAGAATGGGATGCCCTGGCAGGGACAAGTAGTGCTATGCCCAGCAAAAGTGTCTTTATCAGGCTAATTTCAAATATGATAAGAGCAAATGCTTATATGGTCTTAAACAGAGGCTGCTTTAGTCACAGAATGGGATGCCCTGGCAGGGACAAGTAGTGCTATGCCCAGCAAAAGTGTCTTTATCAGGCTAATTTCAAATATGATAAGAGCAAATGGTTATATGGTCTTAAACAGAGGCTGCTTTAGTCACAGAATGGGATGCCCCCAAAAAAGATCCAGTAGTACTATGCCCAGCAAAAGTGTCTTTATCAGGCTAATTTCAAATATGATAAGAGCAAATGCTTATATGGTCTTAAACAGAGGCTGCTTTAGTCACAGAATGGGATGCCCCCAAAAAAGATCCAGTAGTACTATGCCCAGCAAAAGTGTCTTTATCAGGCTAATTTCAAATATGATAAGAGCAAATGCTTATATGGTCTTAAACAGAGGCTGCTTTAGTCACAGAATGGGATGCCCCCAAAAAAGATCCAGTAGTACTATGCCCAGCAAAAGTGTCTTTATCAGGCTAATTTCAAATATGATAAGAGCAAATGCTTATATGGTCTTAAACAGAGGTTGCTTTAGTCACAGAATGGGATGCCCTGGCAGGGACAAGTAGTGCTATGCCCAGCAAAAGTGTCTTTATCAGGCTAATTTCAAATATGATAAGAGCAAATGCTTATATGGTCTTAAACAGAGGCTTCTTTAGTCACAGAATGGGATGCCCCCAAAAAAGATCCAGTAGTACTATGCCCAGCAAAAGTGTCTTTATCAGGCTAATTTCAAATATGATAAGAGCAAATGCTTATATGGTCTTAAACAGAGGCTGCTTTAGTCACAGAATGGGATGCCCTGGCAGGGACAAGTAGTGCTATGCCCAGCAAAAGTGTCTTTATCAGGCTAATTTCAAATATGATAAGAGCAAATGGTTATATGGTCTTAAACAGAGGCTGCTTTAGTCACAGAATGGGATGCCCCCAAAAAAGATCCAGTAGTACTATGCCCAGCAAAAGTGTCTTTATCAGGCCTAATTTCAAATATGATAAGAGCAAATGCTTATATGGTCTTAAACAGAGGCTGCTTTAGTCACAGAATGGGATGCCCCCAAAAAAGATCCAGTAGTACTATGCCCAGCAAAAGTGTCTTTATCAGGCTAATTTCAAATATGATAAGAGCAAATGCTTATATGGTCTTAAACAGAGGCTGCTTTAGTCACAGAATGGGATGCCCCCAAAAAAGATCCAGTAGTACTATGCCCAGCAAAAGTGTCTTTATCAGGCTAATTTCAAATATGATAAGAGCAAATGCTTATATGGTCTTAAACAGAGGCTGCTTTAGTCACAGAATGGGATGCCCTGGCAGGGACAAGTAGTGCTATGCCCAGCAAAAGTGTCTTTATCAGGCTAATTTCAAATATGATAAGAGCAAATGGTTATATGGTCTTAAACAGAGGCTGCTTTAGTCACAGAATGGGATGCCCTGGCAGGGACAAGTAGTGCTATGCCCAGCAAAAGTGTCTTTATCAGGCTAATTTCAAATATGATAAGAGCAAATGGTTATATGGTCTTAAACAGAGGCTGCTTTAGTCACAGAATGGGATGCCCCCAAAAAAGATCCAGTAGTACTATGCCCAGCAAAAGTGTCTTTATCAGGCTAATTTCAAATATGATAAGAGCAAATGCTTATATGGTCTTAAACAGAGGCTGCTTTAGTCACAGAATGGGATGCCCCCCAAAAAGATCCAGTAGTACTATGCCCAGCAAAAGTGTCTTTATCAGGCTAATTTCAAATATGATAAGAGCAAATGCTTATATGGTCTTAAACAGAGGCTGCTTTAGTCACAGAATGGGATGCCCTGGCAGGGACAAGTAGTGCTATGCCCAGCAAAAGTGTCTTTATCAGGCTAATTTCAAATATGATAAGAGCAAATGCTTATATGGTCTTAAACAGAGGCTGCTTTAGTCACAGAATGGGATGCCCCCAAAAAAGATCCAGTAGTACTATGCCCAGCAAAAGTGTCTTTATCAGGCTAATTTCAAATATGATAAGAGCAAATGCTTATATGGTCTTAAACAGAGGCTGCTTTAGTCACAGAATGGGATGCCCTGGCAGGGACAAGTAGTGCTATGCCCAGCAAAAGTGTCTTTATCAGGCTAATTTCAAATATGATAAGAGCAAATGCTTATATGGTCTTAAACAGAGGCTGCTTTAGTCACAGAATGGGATGCCCCCCAAAAAGATCCAGTAGTACTATGCCCAGCAAAAGTGTCTTTATCAGGCTAATTTCAAATATGATAAGAGCAAATGCTTATATGGTCTTAAACAGAGGCTGCTTTAGTCACAGAATGGGATGCCCCCAAAAAAGATCCAGTAGTACTATGCCCAGCAAAAGTGTCTTTATCAGGCTAATTTCAAATATGATAAGAGCAAATGCTTATATGGTCTTAAACAGAGGCTGCTTTAGTCACAGAATGGGGTGCCCTGGCAGGGACAAGTAGTGCTATGCCCAGCAAAAGTGTCTTTATCAGGCTAATTTCAAATATGATAAGAGCAAATGCTTATATGGTCTTAAACAGAGGCTGCTTTAGTCACAGAATGGGATGCCCTGGCAGGGACAAGTAGTGCTATGCCCAGCAAAAGTGTCTTTATCAGGCTAATTTCAAATATGATAAGAGCAAATGGTTATATGGTCTTAAACAGAGGCTGCTTTAGTCACAGAATGGGATGCCCCCAAAAAAGATCCAGTAGTACTATGCCCAGCAAAAGTGTCTTTATCAGGCTAATTTCAAATATGATAAGAGCAAATGCTTATATGGTCTTAAACAGAGGCTGCTTTAGTCACAGAATGGGATGCCCCCAAAAAGATCCAGTAGTACTATGCCCAGCAAAAGTGTCTTTATCAGGCTAATTTCAAATATGATAAGAGCAAATGCTTATATGGTCTTAAACAGAGGCTGCTTTAGTCACAGAATGGGATGCCTCACAGCAGACTTAAGATCAGTTCAGTATATATGCACAGTTAGTTAGTATAAGCAGCCTGAAAACGCTAACAAAGCCTGGCTGTCAGGCTGGATGAAAAAAAAAAAAAAAACTGACAGCCTCCGATTTTCCATTCCTTTCCCTGTTTTCCGCTGACTTTCTGTCTGTCTCCTGTCTGTCTCCTGCCTGTCTCCAGCCTGTCCCTGTCTGTCCCTGCCTGTCTAACTGTCTCTCCCTCAGCTACACAGCGTTCTGTCTCTCACGAATGCAATAGAGAAATGAGGCTGGAAAGCAAGATGGCCGGCCTTAAATACAGCTGTGACGTCACCGGGCTTGCTGGCTGCTGATAGGCTGCATGTGACTGTCCCAGCATACACTGCCCCAGCTTACATGTCTGGACATGTCCCGTCCGCCATCTTAGAATGCCTGTAATGTAAATGAATGGATGTTAAAGGAAAACTTCGAGCGATCGAATCGCGGGGAAATTCGGATTCGATCCGAATCGAATTTTTCCTGAAATTCGGATCGAATCCGGGTTCGTCCGGATCGATTCGCTCATCCCTAATCCCCACCAAAATAACTGACTTCAGAAAGTCTAAGCAGAGCCTTCCTCTGTCTTTTGGCCACTGAGGCCTAAACAAGCTGTAGGGATTTCCATATGACTGGCGGAATTTAATAAAAAGCATAAAACCATATAAGTAGTCAGCTTATTTTTCACCAAGTACACGGTATACAGGGAATTTAGCTTGCCACGTAAGGGCATGTTGAAGGTAAAACAAAAATAATTGTTAACAATGTAAAGGAATAGGTATAGTTATAGATGGCTATATACGTATATCTTATATATCTATATCCAGTATAGCGCAGTATAAACAACATGTAGATCTGCATCAATAAAGGATTCATTTGCCTATATTGTTGTAACTGTTACAACCTCCTACCTATCCCCCAATGATGGAGCGTGGCTTAATTTAACAAATGTCCCTCATAGCCTTTCATAGCCTGAAAAGCTAGGTTTGCCCATTTGTGGCAGGGGAGCTGAAAGGGGACATCATGTGACACACTACTTAGGGCCCACTAAGACCCTTGTGCCCAAGGGCCCCCACAAACCTGGAGCCGGCCCTGGTTGTAGACGCTATCCCAGAGTTGTCATGAATCTAGAGAAGTTCTGCCGCTCCTCACTACTACTAAATAAAAACAGACAGCTGAGCAGACGAACCTTTTCTTTGAGTGAAAGAGTTTCGACTTAGTATTGTCCTGGCTCCCGACAGCTTAAGTAAGAATTGAAGTCACAGTCACCGTGTGTGTTGACAAAAGCCAACCCATGCCAATTAGCTCATGTGAGATGACGGTATCTGTTGACTTAGCGTATTTGCAAGGTACGGTAAATGAAGACAGTCAACAATATTATGTGTGCCATGTCACCTAGACGTTACTGCTATTCAAATCATTCTCTGATGGAGAGTATAAGCTTAAAGCGGACCAACAGTCAAAAATGACTTAAAGTGGACCAACACCCAGGGGTGATTGGCCCGGGAATCTATAAGATTCCCGGGCCGATCACCTCCCTCACCGCGGGACATCCGAGATCGTGATGTCCCGCGGGGTGAAACCCCCCTAAAAAAATCTTACCTTATCCAGACGTGCGCGCGCCCGCGCCAGCCGTTTGTGAATGGCCGGCGCGGGCGCGCGCCCTGTAAGAGTGACGTGCGGGAGGCGGCGGCGGACGCGCTGTCTTGTCCGTCGCTGTCACCCGCTTGTCCGTCGGCGGGGATTGGACGGCGCGCTCACGTGGGAGCGTGGTGAGGTGAGTTTTTGGGGCTTTCTGGGGGGTTTCACACAGCGGGGCACCCCCAATCGGGGTGCCCCCCCGAAGTGGACCAAAACCCAGGATATTCAAAATTCTGGGTGTTGGTCCACTTTAAACCAACCAACACAACAAACAGTGCTCATATGCCCCCTCCCCAGAGCAATTTAGATTGATGCACATAAAAATGAATTTACCTTTTTCTAACCCCTGCTGTAGTAAATTTTAGAAACAAAATGGTGGCTCATGCATTTGCAGGCCATCTGCAAACAGGAAGTTTGCTGGGCTTCCTGTTAATGTGCATTGTCAGTTAAGGGGGATATTCAAGAAGGGATAGCGCCAGGTAGCGCCTTGTAGCGGCAGGCAGCGTCTGGTGAACGCCGGGCGTTGTAGGCAAAACCACATTTATGAAAGCGAATCTGATGAGCGACTCTAACAGTGCCATGTAGCCTCACATGTATTATTACAGGCGGCTCAGTGTATAGCGCCGTCGCTCTAGCTTCCAGAGCGCCAGGTATTACCTTTCGCTCTCCCATACATTTCAATGGGCTTTCATTTGCTTGTGTTTAAACTGCGGTTTGGCCAAATAAGATTTTTTTTTTTGCTTAAATCATTGTGTCACCTCTATGAGACTCCAGTGCGGGCATACTCGCTCCCCCCCGGGGCACCCAAATTCGGAATGCCCCACTGTGTCAAACCCCCCCCCCCCAGGTTGCCCGAATACTCACCTTCCTTCCCAGTCCAACTATGCATGCGCGAGCAGTGGCTGCATCCCTGCTATCCCTCTTTAGCAGAGCAGCAGGGGAACGCTCCCTGATCTGAGCGCACTGACCGAGACCGAGGAAGGGTGAGTGAGATGGGGCAACCTGGGGGGTTTCACACAGCGGGTATCCCCGATCAGAGTGCCTGGGGGGCAAAGATCAAAATCCAGGATAGTCAAAATCCTGGGCTTTGGTCCACTTTAATATAATGGAGCTATTTTCATTTATGTTGCTCTAGCTGTGGCCAGTTTTATAATAAATCATCCCAGTGAAAGTTGGTGTATGAGTGTTTTATGGGTTCGGTTAGCTTTGGGGTCTTGGAAGGGGAATAGCAGGCAGGCCCTTCATTCATAGGAAGAAGCAAAGAAAGTTTACGCACTCCAGTTTTGTGAAAGGGTGCTCGATCCGGGGTAGTCCCAAGCCCCAGTAATACAGATTAGCAGAGAACACGGTGGATCCGCACTTCCTTAAAAGGTAGATGCTTTATTCAAAAAATGTTAAAATCATCAGTGTCTCCAAAGCACATCAAAACATCCAAAGCCAGATAAAATCAATATAGATTCAGGCAGAGAAAAGAAGTGGGGCCCTTCATTCAGCCAAGACCCATCCAGTAGCCACGTGGGGTGCTTCACAGGCACATGTATTGTATTTTTTTTTTTTATATACCAAAAGAAAATAACGGGACCCGGCAGCCGGTGAATGACAGGGTGAATGTTTCACTTTGAATCAGCACTTTGTAGGTGTAAGAAAAGTCTTTCTAATCAGGAAAGTTGCAAAGAGAAGTGGGAGAGAATTCCGACACGCTGCACATCTGAAGGACATTCAGGGGGGGCTTTTGTGTGTGGGAGGAAAATAGGCTTTGGAAGAAAAGGTTCTTCTCACAGGGCCAAGTTTGTGCGATTGTGCTGCTTAAGAACTTACTTGGAAGTGGATGCGTGTTCCAAATGAAAAAAGGCCGAACCATTCTTTGATGTGCAACATACAAGTTTAGATAGAAAGGACTCGCTTGGCAATGCGCGGCCACCTCACACAATACCTCTTTATCACAACAAAATAGAGGCAGCAACAAAGATTTCTCTCCTCGGATTGTATTACGTTCTTATAAAATCCCAGAGTCCTGGTAGCCAAGTGAAAAGTCTCGGAACAAAGGCAAAATGTGTTATTTCATTGACACGGATGGTGGTCTAGAACTCTTTAGACCTGTATTTTATTTCCCTTGTGAAATTTTCTCTGTGAGCCAAACCAACCTCCTTTTAAAGTGGACCAACACCCAGGATTTTCACTATCCTGGGTGACGGTCCACTTCCGCGGGGCACCCCGATCGGGGTTGCCCCGCTGTGTGAAACCCCCCAGAAAGCCCCAAAAACTCACCTGACTCGCTCCACCAATCACCGCCGACGGACAAGCGAGGTCCGTCGACGGACAAGGTGAGAGCGCCCGCCGCCGCCTCTCGCGCGTCCCTCTTACAGGGAGCGCGCCCTCGTCGGCCATTCACAAATGGCCGGGGCCGGTGCGCGCCCTGCTAGAGGGATGCTCGAGAGGCGGCGGCGGCCTGCGCATGCGCCGTTGGAACGAGGAACAGGTAGGGTTTGCAGGCATCCTGGGGGGTTTCACACAACGGGGCACCTCCGATCGGGATGCCCCGCATGCAGGGAGCTGATCGGCCCGGGAATCTTATAGATTCCCGGTCCGATCAGCGGTGGGTATTGGTCCACTTTAAGATGTGGTGTGGCAATGAGCTTGTTTCAAGAAGGACTCCAGAAGGTTATGTGCCCAGGGGATGGAAGTGTGAATGCAAGCTCGATTTTTACTGACCTACTGGCTACCTCTAGCCTTAAATTGGCTCTACACCTAGATAAAGCCTTAAAGAGGAACATCGGGGGGAGGTTAAAGTGGACTATCCTGTGTTTTGGTCCTCTCCCCCGGGGCACCTGATGTGTTAAATCCCCAGATCGCCTAAGCCAACTCACCACTTCCCGGTCCTAGGGCGCATGCACAGCCACTTGTCCAATCAGCGTGCTCGCCACGTCATCTAAGTCGGCATCTAAAGCCAACGGCTCCCAGCACATTGGTGGCCGCAAGGTCGCCCCATTCACTTACCTTGGTTCCCAGTCTAACGGCGCATGTGCGGGCCATGACTACATCCCAGCTACCCCTCTAGCAGGGCACGTGCCGTTGGACCGGGAAGCAAGGTAAATGAATGGGGCGACCTGGGGGGTTTCACACAGCGGGCATCCTGACTTTGGATGCCCTGGGGAGAGGGAATCGATCGTCTCGGGAATCATATATCCCCGGACTGATCGAGCTGAGTTTTGGTCCACTTTAATACCTCCCCCAAACCTCACCCATCTGCTGCCCCCCCCCCCTCCAGTTTTACCTTTGGGCAGTATTTGCTCACCTCACCAGGAGATCCATCTTTTGGGTCCCTTGGATTCTGTGCGACTATCCGACGGGCAGCGCCATCTTGCATCCCATCAGCCCCTGATTTCGCGCCTGCGCAATGCCCATGAATGGGATGCAATGGAGCCTCCCAAACTCCCACGAGACTTCAATGAGCGGCGCGGGACTTTGAAGAGCATGGCTAAGCCGTGGTGTCATTTACAGATGACAAAGCTGGAGACGGGGGTGAGGATCAGGCCCTGAAGATGGCGGATGTCACCATTGCTTGCTGCCAAAAGGTAAGTAGGGGCTGATGGAGGGAGAATCAGCCCCTTTTTATTCCTGATCTGATGTTCCTCTTTAAATTGGGCCTACACTTAGAAAAAGCCTGTTCTTATAGGGATTTTTCAGGCAAAAGTTTAAAAAAAAATAAACATCAGCTTTCCTTGCCAAGAGTTCCTCCAGTACTGGGTCTACTCTCAGCTCAATGCCCTATATGAGGCCATATGCTTCTTTTCTGCCCCTCCAGCACCACCCTGCTGATGTGGGCCACCAATACTAGCTTGAGGAGCTAGTCCACACCACGCCCCCCTCTGTATTGATGGCTTTAATGACAGTCTCAGAGCAGTTCCTCCTCCCCAGCATCCTCCTAGCAAGTGCTCCTGCTCCTAGCACTGCACGCCCATTATGCTGGTTATTATGATGCATCACAAATCAAAGGTTCACACCCACATGCTTCAGAAATCATAAGGTGAATCTGTAAACCTTGATATCTCAGCCATTTCTTCTTCAATTTAAAAACTGAAAACAGATTAGGACATTGCCAAACATAGCCCAACGTTGTTTTTCAGGCTTATGTTCAGGGGCTGACATATGCCTGAAATATCCCTTTAATGCATAGGCCCCCAATGGCTTTAGACTTCTTTAACTTAATGGATAGTTTGCCCTAAGAAGAATTTTATACAGAAAACTGTAAGTAATTTCGTGGCGCCCCTTTATCAGTTCACTATAGGAGAGGGTGTATTGGACTGGCTATAGGGAGCACAGGGAGAATTCCTGCTGGGCCAGACTCCTTTGTGCCCAACTGG
The DNA here is from genome assembly GCA_027917425.1 of Gastrophryne carolinensis. Taxonomy (NCBI): domain Eukaryota; kingdom Metazoa; phylum Chordata; class Amphibia; order Anura; family Microhylidae; genus Gastrophryne; species Gastrophryne carolinensis. Next base: position 444,042,465 of record CM051237.1, read on the forward strand.
GCTGGCACAAAGGAGTGGTGACTTTGTTACTGGTGGATATGTGTTCAAAACAGACTTCATTCACACAGCGTCTGGCGCTCTATGCTATAGCGACCAGATTTAGAGCGCCGACGCTGTGTGTGTGTCCTTTTTTGGTAAGTATGGTGTGAGTTGCTGAGAGTCGGTCGCACTAAGCTGGTGCTACCTCTTGCTCCCCCCAGTACTGGTGTTAGAGCACCCAACATACATCACATTCATCAATGTGGGCCAGGTTACTACAGTGACTGAGGTGCTCTGTTACAGCGCCTGATACATGTTTACAGTGTCTACTAGTGGTTGCTCTAAGTGCCGCTATATAGGCTCTCATCTGCCGATACCTGGTGTTAGTAATGAATCAGCCGCTATGGGCTGCGTTGGTCTGGCACAGGTCAGCGTAGCACATTACAGAATTCACAGCAGGCAAAGTAGTATCATGGGTTTTGCCTCCGTGAGCTCCCACACTGAAGGAACTCTGTATTAACTTTTATGCTGAGTGCCGGTTGGAGGGCTTGTCTCCTTCTTACTGAAGCAGCGAGGCTCACTCCCATAGAACACCATGGGAAGGTTATGAAGCATATTTTTAAATGTGCAGTTAGCTGTGATTTGTTTAAAGTGGACCAACACCCAGCCGGATCGGCCCGGGAATTCCTGGGCCCATCCAATCCCTCCCTGCGGGGCATCCAAAATCGTGATGCCCCGCTGTGTGAAACCCCCAGGACGCCCGCAAACCTTACCTGAATCCCGGTCCAAAGACGCATTTATGAATGGCCGGCGCGCCACACCTGCACTCAGGCCCCCTTTGGTGCCCCCCTGACCTGCTGCACCCAGAGCAAGTGCCCCCCCCCCCCTGTTTCCCCCAAGCTACGACCCTGACAACATTCAGATACAATTCATATATAGATGTAAGTGTATCATTTTTTTTTCTCGGTTTCTGAGTTATGTATGTAAGGGTTTTTTGGTCTCTTTAGCCCCCCTATATTAAGCCTAACATGGGTTTCTCCACATACTGGCTTGTGGCTCTGTTTGGGTACTCACCAAGTCTCACCCCCCATACAGCCAGAAATATCCGGCCTAGTGCTGATGAGAGCCTAAAGCTCGAAACACGTATCCACTAGTTGGATGTGTTTGACTGTGTAAATTTAAAGCTAATCCTTGGCATTGCACCCTTAGCATTTCTAAGGGCCTTGGATGGCACAGAGACATAAAGAGATGATTTGCATAGCTCCGCCTGCTGCAAGGATTGATGGGTAATGCTATTTGTCCTTGTGTTGGTTGCTGTGCAAATACTTTCCATTCTAGGAAAGCACCTCTTTTCCTTAGTAGAGGGTTCTTTGGTCTCTTTAGCCCCCTAAATTAAGCCTAACATGGGTCTCTCCACATACTGGCTTGTGACTCTGTTGTGTTATGTAGGTCTGTATCATTGATGTACCTGGTGATTAAATTGAATTCTTATTCCCGGATAAATGATGATCCAATGTACAATACAGGAAAATGTCATCTCATGCGTTATGTTATGTGCTTAGGATCTGGACAGGATGCCTCTAATCTGCATTATATTGTGCAGCGCCTGTAGTGATGGGTAGAGATGAGCGAATCGATTCGGACGGACCCGAATTCGTTCCGAATTTCAGGAAAAATTCGATTCTGAACAAAGTTTTCCTTTAAACTCCATTTATTTCAATTGCAGCCATTGTAAAATGGTGGATACACATGTCTGGACATATCCCCTGGGGCAAGTTATCATGGGAAGGTCACATGCAGCCTATCAGCAGCCAGGAAGCCCGGTGACGTCACAGTGCTATATAAACAGCGGCCATCTTGCTTGTGCGCATTTTAGCCTTGCATTGCAGACAGAACTGCAGACAGGGAGAGACTTACAGACAGGCAGGGAGAGTCAGGGAGACCCACAGAGACCCACACAGTGCCAGGGAGAGCCAGGGAAAAATTGTGACTGACAGGGAAACTTTTTTTGCCAGATCAGTTTTAAATTGCTTTTTTTTGTGCTGTAAATATTCCTGACCACTGTGCATCCCATCTTGGCAGTGGCATATTTAACCCTATCTGTTACACAAGAGTTTCTTATAACTCGATTAGTTTTAATTTTTTTTGTATGCTGTATGCCACATGGGCATATTATTTCAGCACATTTGATCTGTTATACTAAATCAGCTTCTAAAGGCTCTGTTTTATTAATATATTGCATTTTGAATTGGTTTTGTGCGTCCTGTAAAAACACCAGGCCACATGGGCATATTATTTCAGCACATTTGACCCTATCTGTTATACTAAATCAGCTTCTAAAGGCTCTGTTTTATTAATATATTGCATTTTAAATTGGTTTTGTGCATCCTGTAAAAACACCAGCCCACATGGGCATACTATTTCAGCACATTTCACCTTATCTGTTATACTAAAGCATCTTCTACAGGCTCTGTTTTATTAATATATTGCATTTTGAATTGGTTTTGTGATTCCTTTAAAAACATCAGGCCGCAGGGTATCCCAAACAAGCACATTTCACCCTATCTGTTATACTAAAGCAGCTTCTACAGACTCTGTTTTTTAATATATTGCATTTTGAATTGGTTTTGGGCTTCCTGTAAAAACACCAGGCCGAAGGGTATCCCAAAACAAGCACATTTCACCCTATCTGTTATACTAAATCAGCTTCTACAGGCTCTGTTTTATTAATATATTGCATTTTTAATTGTTTTTGTGCTTCCTGTAAAAACACCAGGCCGCGGGGTATCCCAAACAAGCACATTTCACCCTATCTGTTATACTAAATCAGCTTCTACAGGCTCTGTTTTATTAATATATTGCATTTTGAATTGGTTTTGTGCTTCCTGTAAAAACACCAGGCCGCAGGGTATCCCAAACAAGCACATTTCACCCTATCTGTTATACTAAAGCAGCTTCTACAGGCTCTGTTTTATTAATATATTGCATTTTGAATTGGTTTTGTGCGTCTTGTAAAAACACCAGCCCACAGGGTATCCCATATTGCCAATTTTCATAGTATCTGGTGCAGAGAAACAGTATCTCACTTTATTTTGCTTCTGCTTTTTAAAGTAAACACATTTTTTTAAGTGTCTATTGCGCATTTCAAATACATAAAAATGTCAGGCAGACAAGTGCCAGGATGTTCAAAGAGGAGTGGCAGAGGCTAAGATTCAGCAGGCAGAGGTCGCAGCAGACTAGGGGCGAGTGGCAGCAGGAGTCGCGGTGAGAGACCTGATCTGCCAGTATCTGCTAGCGGTCGTGTCTCCACCAGTAACGCATCTGCCGTGGTAGATTGGTAGGTTCCTCTGACACAACCCTGAGTTGGCATGGCCCGAGAGCAGTCCCTGTCCTCCCATTGCCTCTGTCCTACACCGTTCCCTCCCCCAGAGACGTATTGGGGGTGTTGCGAGCGTTCCAGCTCCTGCGCCAGACACTGTTGAGGAAACCAAGAACATCAGTGACGTGCAGCCACAACTCCGTGATGATGATGATGATGATGAAGCCGATCGCACTTGGGAGCCGGGTGCAGAAGGGGCTTCATCCTCATCATCAGGAGAAGAGGGGCGCAGGTTGGAGTCAGCAGCTGAGGCAGCAAGGTGTTAGCAGCATGGTTGGCAGTCAGCATGGGGGCAGAATTGTAAAGCCTGGAGCCAAACGGGGCCGGGGCTGGGGTAGAGCACCTGAGTGACCACAGAATTGTTTCCATTTGTCAGCGGGATGACTTCTGGCTCTTCACCTTATTGGACCCTCACTTCCGGCACAAAATGGGGGCATTTTTTAAACCCGCCGAGAGGGAGGACAAACTGACCTACTACAAAGACATTCTACGTAGTCAGTTGGGCGATGTCTATCTGCGCCATGGTCCATACTCTTGCAGGTCTGACTCGGGGGGACCTCTGCGCTCAGCTTCCACTGCCATGGCTGCTGGGGGGGTTGGCAGGAGCAGCAGCAGCAGCTCCATCAGCAGCAGCCTCAGTCTTCAGTCACTAATGAGTAGCTTTCTACACCTGCATAGTGAGTCTACTCATGAGCAGCAGGAAGATCTGGAGCAGGACCTGAACCAGCAGGTCATGTCATACCTTGACATGACCATGCCAACACACCTTGAGGATCCGCTGGATTTCTGGGCAGCCAAACTTGACTTGTGGCCGTAGCTAGCAGAGTTTGCCCTGGAAAAGCTGTCCTGCCCGGCAAGTAGCGTGCCATCTGAGCGGGTGTTTAGTGCGGCAGGGGCCAAAGTTACGGCAAGGAGAACTCGTCTGTCAACTAAAAATGTGGAGAGACTCACCTTTGTGAAAATGAATCAGGGATGGATCAGCCAGGATTTCCACCCACCAATGGCTGATGCATGCGACTAGATTCAGCATGGTGCCACGTTTTACACTTTCCAAATGGTGCAAAACATATTTATGTCTTTAGGCCAATTTTTGGGCTCCTGCTGCCAACTCCAGTGTCTCTTTCAAGCTATGTTTGGGCTGCTGCTGCTGCTACTTGCCACTCCAGGGTGTCATTCAGCCAATTTATGGGCTCCTGCTGCCAACTCCAGTGTCTCTTTCAGCCAATGTTTGGGCTCCTGCTGCTGCTGCTTGCAACTCCAGGGTGTCACTCAGCCAATTTTTGGGCTCCTGCTGCCAACTCCAGTGTTTCTTTCAAGTGATGTTTGGGCTGCTGCTGCTGCTGCTGTTGCTGCTTGCAACTCCAGGGTGTCATTCAGCCAATTTTTGGGCTCCTGCTGCCAACTCCAGTGTCTCTTTCAAGCGATGTTTGGGCTGCTGCTGCTGCTGTTGCTGCTTGCAACTCCAGGGTGTCATTCAGCCAATTTTTGGGCTCCTGCTGCCAACTCCAGTCTCTCTTTCAGCCAATGTTTGGGCTCCTGCTGCTGCTGCTTGCAACTCCAGGGTGTCATTCAGCCAATTTTTGGGCTCCTGCTGCCAACTCCAGTGTCTCTTTCAAGCGATGTTTGGGCTGCTGCTGCTTGCAACTCCAGGGTGTCATTCAGCCAATTTTTGGGCTCCTGCTGCCAACTCCAGTGTGTCTTTCAAGCGATGTTTGGGCTGCTGCTGCTGCTGCTTGCAACTCCAGGGTGTCATTCAGCCAATTTTTGGGCTCCTGCTGCCAACTCCAGTGTCTCTTTCAAACTATATTTGGACTGCTGCTGCTGCTGCTTGCAACTCCAGGGTGTCATTCAGCCAATTTTTGGGCTCCTGCTGCCAACTCCAGTGTCTCTTTCAAGGTATGTTTGGGCTCCTGCTGCTGCTGCTTGCTACTCCAGGGTGTCATTCAGCCAATTTTTGGGCTCCTGCTGCCAACTCCAGTGTGCCTTTCAAGCAATGTTTGGGCTGCTGCTGCTGCTGTTGCTGCTTGCATCTCCAGGGTGTCATTCAGCCAATTTTTGGGCTCCTGCTGCCAACTCCAGTGTCTCTTTCAAGCTATGTTTGGGCTCCTGCTGCTGCTGCTTGCGACTCCAGGGTGTCATTCAGCCAATTTTTGGGCTCCTGCTGCCAACTCCAGTGTGCCTTTCAAGCTAGGTTTGGGCTGCATCTGCTTGCAACTCCAGGGTGTCATTCCGCCAATTTTTGGGCTCCTGCTGCCAACTCCAGTGTCTCTTTCAAGCTATGTTTGGGCTGCTGCTGCTGCTGCTTGCAACTCCAGGGTGTCATTCAGCCAATTTTTGGGCTCCTGCTGCCAACTCCAGTGTCTCTTTCAAGCTATGTTTGGGCTGCTGCTTCTGCTGCTTGCAACTCCAGGGTGTCATTCAGCCAATTTTTGGGCTCCTGCTGCCAACTCCAGTGTCTCTTTCAAGCTATATTTGGGCTCCTGCTGCTTGCAACTCCAGGGTTTCATTCAGCCAATTTTTGGGCTCCTGCTGCCAACTCCAGGATGTCTTTCAGCCAGTATTTGGACTCCTGCTGCTGCCAGCTCCAGGGTGTGTTTTTCAGGCAATATAGGGGCCCCTCATAGTGATACCACCTCAACTCTCTGCAATTGTGCCGCTCTGCGATTCTATTAGCGATGCCTCTGATCTGCATGTCCTAATTATTTACAGTATTATTTCACTAACCCAGCACGCATCCTATGCGTGTCACAGCAAGGCAGAATGGTTTACAGCCCTTTTGAGGCTCTAGGAAGCTCAGAAATAGCTGTTTTTAATAGCGATTCATCGCAAATAAATTCGGACTGAAACAATTTTTTTCGGAAAATTCGGCGAATCAGCCGAATCAAATATTTCAACAGTTCGCTCATCTCTAGTGATGGGGTTTGGGGAGGTATCAAAATAAACACAGACTGACAGTGGAATACACATAGAGATGAAAAGGGACAACATGCAAATGAGAGAACAACAAAAGGGCCACGATCAAAGGGGTGCCAGTGAGGGATGTCTCTTATCCCGGCAGTGTGAAGAGTCTGGATGTCTTGTAGCTGTCACATTAGACAGGAGGTGTTTTGTGACGTTTGATTAGTTTACATCAGGCAAGTCAATATGATGTTTTGGGGGAGGCCTGTGTCCCTCTTATTCCATCTGTGCGGCCACTGCCTGGTCTGATTGATGTCCATAAACTGGTTCACAGCTTGTAGCCTGTTTCAAAAACTATAAAAAATACATTTCAGTGTTTCCCTTGCTCAGGGCAGTGTCTAGCCATATAGCTCCCAGAGTGGGGAGAGAAAATCCCCCCTCTCTACTAAAGGGATCTGACACCCATCCGGTAACGAAGGAGGAATAAAATAGATAAAGGTAAAGAGAAGAAAGTAAAAAGAAAGCAGGGAAAATGAAAGCAGGAAAGAGAAGTTAGCTGAGAAGAATGAAGAAAAAAAACAAAATAGGGAATAAGGAAGGAAAGAGAGTAAAAAAAAAGGAAACAAGAAGGAGGGAAAGAAAGAAGGGAAATAGGAAGGGAAATATAAAGAAAGGAAAATGAAGGAAGGAAAGAAAGAAAGAAACAAACAAGAAAAGAAAGAGAAGAACGTTGGAAATAAAGGAAAGAGAAAAGTAGAAAATAAGAAGAACATAAGGAAGGAAAGAAGAAAGAAGGAAAGAGAAAGAAGAAATAGATGGAAATGAATAAAATAAAGAGAGGAAAAGGGAATGAAAAAAAGAAGGAAGGAAAGAAAGAGTAAAAAAAAAGAAAAAAAAAACACGAAGGAGGGAAAGAAAGAAAGAAGGGAGATAGGGAGAGAAAAAAAGAAAGAAAGGAAAAATGAAGGTCAGAAAGAAAGGGAAATAAAGAGAAGGAAGTTGGAAGTAAGGAAAGAGAAAATAAGGAAAGAAGAAAAAATAAGAAAGGAAGAAAGAAGGAAAGAGAAAGAAGACGACGAGTAAGGAAAGAAAAAAAGGATGGGAAGGAATAAAAGAAAGAAAGGAAAAGAGATTGAAAAAAAGGGAAGGAAAGAAGTAAAGGGAATGAACCAGGAAGAAAGGAATGAAAAAAGAAAAAGAAGGAAGAAAGCATAGAAATAAGCACGGAAAGCACGGACTTGCCCTTTAAGTGTTCTTAATCACTTCCTTGACCTATCAACACTCTTGACCATCCTCTTCTACCCCGCATTATGGTGTATTCTGGGTATTCTAAGCTGTGTGCTTGATTGTCCTGACCAAGTCTCCACTTCCTAAGCCTTCAAGCCCTTAAAACTTACCTGTTCAGATGAGCATATCACCTGGCCTGAGCAACTGACAGTCCTGACCACGTGGGATCACTTGCCATCATACGGGGAAGCCGATTCATTAATAGCGCCAGGTAGCGACAGTTGAGCGACTGTAGCGGCATTTTCAGAGCGTCCGCTAGTAGTCGCTGTGCTTGGCCGTTGTTCGGTAGTTGACAGCGACTCAGTCGGTTTGCCGTAAATGTTGAATATTGGGTGAGGAGTCGCTATTTGATAGGTTCTGCACTGTATGGGAGCGCATGATAGCGACTGGCCCTAGCGACCGGCTCCCACCATATTCATTAACAAATCACGCTCAAAAAATTCTCGCACAGTGAAATGCTTGTTTAAACCCCAGAGCGCTGGCGGCGATGGGTTAAAAGTAGTTTTTTAACCCCCAAACAACCATATTTTTAGAAAAAAAAAACAAAACATGTTTTTTCAAAACATTTTGTAATATAAATACATTAATATCAGACCTGTAATATCAATTCTGCACAAATTTTTTTTTTTTTTTTTAGGTTAAAAAAAAATCTAACATGGCAGAAGTGGTCACAGAATTTTTGACATTAAAAAAAAAAAAAAAAAAATAATAGCAATTAATTATGAATATTTAAATTTAGCTCCATTGAAATGCATTGGAGAGCGCCAGGTAGCGAGAGGTCATACCTGTCGCTGTTCAAGGTCGCTCGCTGGCGCTGTGGGGTGAGGCTGGAATAATGATGAATGATTCGCTATCTGGCGCTCTGTCAGTCGCTAAGCAGGATCGGCTTCATAAATGTGTGATTGCGGAGGGGAGCCGGCGTTCTCGTGGCGGTGAGCGTCATTACCGTTCGCTCACCATTCGCTACCTGGCGCTCTCCCTTGTTAAATAAGGGCCATAGACTGAATCCATTATATCACCAAGAGTAACAAATCAGAGCTAAGTAAAACAGAACAGGAAATGAAACTTATATCACCATAATGTTAAGGTCCAGGTCCACATCAAGGCAGGCCGACGCACCGACGCGTTGCGTGGTCCACACTAGTTCCACTTCATCAGCATCCTTATTTTGGGACTAAAGTCAGCAATGCATATATGAATGGCTATATAACTTGACCAATCACTGTAGAAAAGATATTTACAATAATCACAGGCAATACCTACAATAGATCTAATCAATGGTTAATCACATGATATTGGCTACATACAGTGACAGAATCCCAATCCCCCTGTGCATGTCGCAGTACTCGGCTTCTGCAGTTCAGCATTTCTGTGACATCTGATCCATAATACCCTGAGTGTTATACCATATTTTTGCTCCATAAGATGCAAATGTGGCGGGGATGTTGGTCTTATGGAGCGAGTGTAGGGGCTAGTAAAGGAAAAGTCCACTTACCTTATCTGTGCTCCCATACGGTTGACGCAACCCTGGTTCCAATAGGTGGGCATGGCCTGTTTACACTGCCTGCTATTGGGTTATGGGTGGAGGGTATTTGTACAGGTGCATCTAAAAGTGAGATGGGGAGGCTGATTTAAGACTAGCGCCACGTATTGCCATTTGAGCGTCTAAGTAGCGGTGCTTAGAGCGTCTGCTGCAAGGGGGTGTCTGACGCTGTGACCTAGCTTAGCGGCCGGACAAGTGACGCTGTAGTATCCTGTCCAGCATTGATGAATGTGATGTGTGGTGGGCGCTGTAGAAGCGCTCTCCCTGATTCACTGCAGAGCCAATCGAGAATGCTAGGTGGTGTCCCAAAGTCAAAGCGCCCAAGACGACGCTACATCTAACAATAGAACAACCCTGCAGTGAACGATATGTAGCGCCAGTTAAGTGCGTCCGACACTCAGCGCTGAAGCCCATATTTAAGAGAAAGCTACACACAACCAGCGCCGGGGCTCTAAAACTGGGCGCTCTAGCGTCGAGCGCCAGATGCTATGTACAAAAAGTCTGTTTCTTAACATATATCCACCAGCACCAGAGCGAAAACACATGGAATGACATTGTTTTAACACTGTGACAATGACACTGCAATGGCCGACCTGCACATACAATTCTGCATAAAAAAAAAAAAATAATATAAATGTTTGGTTGCTGGGCAGGAGAGGCCACACAATGATTTGATCCTAAAATTGAGAAAAATAATTAATTAAAATACTATTTATACATAAGCAAAAAACACCACTGAAATGTATGGGATAACGCTGCTGAGCAACAGGTGCTACATGGCGCTATACACTGAGCCACCGCTAGTGATACATGTCACGCTATTAGAGGTACTGACCAGATTGACTTTCATATATATGGTTCTCACCTGACGCAACGTGCCACTACATGGCGTTAACATTTCTTAATTAACCCCCGAAATGCGGTAACTATATTATTTCATTTACTCTGTAATTTCTACCTTACTAATAAACAATAATACTAATGTCTTTTGTTGATGTGGGTTATGTGGCTTCCTCAAAAAGGGTCAAATAGGCTCAACCGGAAACTCAGGGGTTTGTACGCTATACCATATTTATCAAAGCGAATCTGGTGAGCGACTATAGCAGCGCCATGTAGCGTACGATTCATCATTACAGGCGGCTCAGCGTATAGCGCCGGCGCTCTAGCGTCCAGAGCGCCAGGTAAGACCTGTCGCTACCGTTCGCTCTCCCATACATTTCAATGGACGTTCCTTCAAATCCTTTTCCTAATTCCAATTTTTCTTTTTTTATTCTCAAATGATCGTGTTACATCTCCTGGCCTCGAAAAAGTCATTCTTGAAAGGTTTTTTTTTTTTTTTAATTTTTTTTTTTTTTTATATTTTTATGCAGAATTGTCATTACAGGTCTGGCACTAAAGTGTTAATGTCACAATATTACAACAATGTCATTCCATGTGTTTTCGCTTTGTTACTGGTGGATATGTGTTCAAAAACAGACTTTGAACTGGATCAACACCCAGGATTTTCACTATCCTGGGTTTTGGTCCAGGCGCTCTGATTGGACGAGCGCTTGCGTAGGAGCGGGGTGAGGTGAGTTTTTTTAGGCGTTCTGAGGGGGGTTTCACACAGCGGGGCACCCCCGATCGGGGTGCCCCGCTGTGTGAAACCCCCCAGAACGCCTAAAAAAACTCACCTCACCCCGCTCCTACGCGAGCCCTCGTCCAATCAGAGCGCTCAGAACCGCTGTGGTATGGACGGACAAGCGACGGACAACCACAGCGGCTCTGAGCATGCTGGAGGCCGCCTCTCGCGCTTCCTTCTAACAGGAGTGCGATGCGCGCCCTGCTAGAGGGAAGCGCGAGAGGCGGGTGCGGCCCGCGCATGCGCCGTTGGAACGGGGAGAAGGTAAGGTTTGTGGGCGTCCTGGGGGGTTTCACACAGTGGGGCATCCCGATTCCCCACGGGGAGGGAGCTGAATCTTATAGATTCCCGGGCCGATCAGCCATGGGTGTTGGTCCACTTTAATCACACAGCGTCTGACGCTCTATGCTATAGCAACCAGATCCAGAGCGCCAACGCTGTGTGAGTCTGTTTTTTTGTTGAATATGGTGTGAGTCACTGAGAGTCACGATTATCAATGCTGGCCAGGTTACTACAGCGACTGAGGTGCTCTGCTACAGCGCCTGAAAGCCGATCACAGCATATACTAGCGGTCACTGTAAGCGCTGCTATACAGACGCTCATCTCCCGATAGCTGGCGTTAGAAGTGAATCAGCCTGTCTGTAATTTTTACCTTGTTCAGTATCAAAGGAGATGATGGTGCTTTACTAATAAACAATAATACAAATGTCTTTTGTTGATGTCCTGTTCAGTTATAGGGGGACAAAGAAGAAAAAGGGTCAAACAGGCTCAAGTGGAAATTCAGTTCTGGAAAATGTTTGTAGCCTGTAGTCCCAGTAAAAATGTGATCACAGATCTATGAATATTAACTTTAACTGCAAGCTATAAAATAAAACGCTCTGCGTGTGCGCACGAAACACTGTACAGTTCAGATTTGATGGCTCATAGCTTGCTGACGGTGCAGGGAAGCCATTACAGCAACAGCTTGGAGAGTCCATTTACTGTGTGCTCGTGCTCACCGCTGAATGTGACCGCTGGGCCTGGTTAATTTTTAAGTCTATCTCTAGCATTAACTTGAAACAACTACACTAATGGGATAGAGTGCAGTATCCCAGGGAATAGTTTATATATGGTGTTTAGTGAGGATGATAAGCAAGGGAACAATGGCAGAGTGCTAGGATCTTAAAAAACAAGGGCAAATGGCTTCATGCAAACAATGCCTAAAACCAAACTAAACCCTCCAGGGTAATTCAGATCCACAGGGACCCTAATCCACCTAACTCCTGCCTGCACTGCTTTGAGATCATCTGGGCTGCTGCTTCTAACGGGCAGATTCATTACTAGCGGCAGGTAGCATCAGCTGAGCATCTGTAGCAGGCATTTCCGAGCGCCTGCTGGTAGTCGCTGTGCTCGGCCGTGGTTCGCTAGTTCAGAGCGTCTAAGTCGCTGAGCAGCATTGATGAATACGTTGTGGGATGTCGCTATATGAGCAGTACAGCGCTGTATGGAAGCGAATAGAGATGAGTGAACTTCTCAAAAATTCGATTCGGGTGATTCGCCGAATTTCTCAAAGAAATTCGGGTTCGTCCGAATCGAACTTTAGCGAATCGCTCATCTCTGGTGGGAGCGGGGAGGCCGGCTGCGCTGTCAGCGGGCGGCAGAGGCCGGCTTCCGCCGCCCGCTGACAGCGCAGCCGGCCTCCCTGCTCCCACCAAGCCCTGGAAAATGGAAAAAAAAAAGCCGGCATGGTGGGTGCGGGGAGACCGGCTGCGCTGCCAGCGGGCGGCGGAAGCCGGCCTCTGCCGCCCGCTGACAGTGCAGCCGGCCTCCCCGCTCCCACCATGCCGGCATTTTTTTTTTTACATTTCAGGGAAAATTCGGTCAGCACGAACCACTAAAAATTCAGGTTCGTGCTGAATGGAATTTTCCCTGAAATTCGGAGCGAATTCAGGTTCGTTAGAACCGATTCGCTCATCCCTAGAAGCGAATGGTAGCGACTGGTCAGTGCGACCGACTCACACCAAATTCATCAAAAAAACAGCCTGTGTGATTAAAGGCTGTTTTTAACATTTAACCACCAGTAACAAAGTGAAAACATATGGAATTACATTGTAATAACATTGTAACATGAACACTTTAATGCTAGACCTGTAATATCAATTCTGCATAAATATATAAAACATAAAAAAAAAAGTAAAAATGGCTTTTTCAAGGCCAGGATCCCAACATTATTTAAAAATTAAAAAATAAATAAATAAAATTAAACAAAAACCCTGTTTAAAGAGAAATAAAAGAATGTCCATTGAAATGTATGGGAGAGCAACAGGTAGCGAGAGGTAATACGTTGCGTTCTGCAAGGCTGAACGTCGGCGCTGTCTGCTGAGGCTGGGATAATGATGAACCGGACGCTACATGGCGCTATCCCAGTCGCTTAACAGAATCTGCTTGATAAATGTGTAATTGCGTGCCATGTCCAGCGTTCACCTGGCGCTACCTGTCGCTACCTGTCATTTACAAGGCACTACCTGACGCTATCCCTTCATTAATAATGGCCTAGGTAAGGCATCCGGACAGGACAGCCAAGACTCCAGTATGGGGCCAACTTTGTTGAAAGAACATTCATTGCATTTGTATTGTTCTTAAAGGAGCAGTATCGCAAATTTTTCTTGGTGACTTATATTTAAATGGTACTTTGAATGTAGGTAAGTGTTGGAGTAAGAATTACAAATTTAGAAAAAAATGATGTCTGTGTTGTGCAGCTGGAGACTAATAGCTCATGTTTATGTCGGGGCCGACACTCTGGCCTGTTCCACGCTGAGGAGAGGGGGAAACAATGTAACAAAGTAATCAGCTGTTCAGTGCTGGCAGCCATCCAGCATAAGATAATATTGCAACATTGCCTGTCCAGAACTCATATATCTAAAACAGAAAAAAAAGCTCTAGAAGTCATTTAGCTCATTGGTAAATTCAATGTCAGTTTGAACCAGAGAGTCATTGGTTCGAATCTCAGACTCACCAGTTTCTTTTTTTTTTTTTTGGGGGGGGGGGGTTATTTTATTTCAGAATTGGATTTTTATGTTTACATCCTGTTTTTTTGCTCTAAACATTTTTTATTTTGACAGTTCTCCCTTCATGTTGGCTCTGCTCTAGAATCTTTCAGTTTACCATTTTCTCTTTCATATTCTTATTTTTCATTTTTCCATATGATCTTTCTTTCAGCTTTGTGTGTTTTGAGCAAAGCCCAACCCAGGATTTTTACTATCTGGAGTTTTGTTTTGTGCCCCTAGGGGCATCCTGACTTGGGATGCCCTGATATGTGAAATCCCCAAGTTCGCCTGTGAAAACGTACCTTTCCCTGTCCCACAGCACATGCGCGGGCTCTCATCCAATCAGCTCTGTTTGTACGCAGATGGGGAGCCTGAGCAGTAACCTTCCTGGCCGCCCGGCCTGTCTAAATGACTATCTGCGTGAGCGCGCCAGAAAAATGGGGGGATCTGTGGTTATCCAGGGGTCGTTTCACACAGTGGGCATCCTGATTTAGAATGCTCAAGGGGGAAGGTCAATGGCCGGGTCTTATAGACTTCAGGGTCGGCAACTCAGGGTTTTGTTCCACTTTAATACCTTTAGATTTTCCTGCACAGTTATTCAAAGAAGAATTTCAGTTATTTTCAGTCAGTTTAGTTTATTTTGTATAGATTTTACACATTTGAGTCACCTGGTCTCATAACAAAAGCAGCACCTCACACACACACAGCCGTTACCACTGATTACAGTGTCAGCCTCTGAGGTAAAGTGTTGCTAGGAGACCAGTGGGCTAAATGAAGCAGCTCACTAAATACAACCCAGCAGATCCCCCTATTCAGCAAATGGACTGAGCCATTGTCATTATACAATTTACAATTTAAAAGAAAGGCAGATATTTTTTTCCTTTTTCTATCGCCACATTATTTATACACATGTTAGAAGCTATTGTGCAGCCGGCCTCCCCGCTCCCACCATGCCGGCATTTTTTTTTTTAAATTTCAGGGAAAATTCGGTCAGCACGAACCACTAAAAATTCAGGTTCGTGCTGAATGGAATTTTCCCTGAAATTCGGAGCGAATTCAGGTTCGTTAGAACCGATTCGCTCATCCCTAGAAGCGAATGGTAGCGACTGGTCAGTGCGACCGACTCACACCAAATTCATCAAAAAAACAGCCTGTGTGATTAAAGGCTGTTTTTAACATTTAACCACCAGTAACAAAGTGAAAACATATGGAATTACATTGTAATAACATTGTAACATGAACACTTTAATGCTAGACCTGTAATATCAATTCTGCATAAATATATAAAACATAAAAAAAAAAGTAAAAATGGCTTTTTCAAGGCCAGGATCCCAACATTATTTAAAAATTAAAAAATAAATAAATAAAATTAAACAAAAACCCTGTTTAAAGAGAAATAAAAGAATGTCCATTGAAATGTATGGGAGAGCAACAGGGAGCGAGAGGTAATACGTTGCGTTCTGCAAGGCTGAACGTCGGCGCTGTCTGCTGAGGCTGGGATAATGATGAACCGGACGCTACATGGCGCTATCCCAGTCGCTTAACAGAATCTGCTTGATAAATGTGTAATTGCGTGCCATGTCCAGCGTTCACCTGGCGCTACCTGTCGCTACCTGTCATTTACAAGGCACTACCTGACGCTATCCCTTCATTAATAATGGCCTAGGTAAGGCATCCGGACAGGACAGCCAAGACTCCAGTATGGGGCCAACTTTGTTGAAAGAACATTCATTGCATTTGTATTGTTCTTAAAGGAGCAGTATCGCAAATTTTTCTTGGTGACTTATATTTAAATGGTACTTTGAATGTAGGTAAGTGTTGGAGTAAGAATTACAAATTTAGAAAAAAATGATGTCTGTGTTGTGCAGCTGGAGACTAATAGCTCATGTTTATGTCGGGGCCGACACTCTGGCCTGTTCCACGCTGAGGAGAGGGGGAAACAATGTAACAAAGTAATCAGCTGTTCAGTGCTGGCAGCCATCCAGCATAAGATAATATTGCAACATTGCCTGTCCAGAACTCATATATCTAAAACAGAAAAAAAAACTCCAGAAGTCATTTAGCTCATTGGTAAATTCAATGTCAGTTTGAACCAGAGAGTCATTGGTTCGAATCTCAGACTCACCAGTTTCTTTTTTTTTTTTTTGGGGGGGGGGGGTTATTTTATTTCAGAATTGGATTTTTATGTTTACATCCTGTTTTTTTGCTCTAAACATTTTTTATTTTGACAGTTCTCCCTTCATGTTGGCTCTGCTCTAGAATCTTTCAGTTTACCATTTTCTCTTTCATATTCTTATTTTTCATTTTTCCATATGATCTTTCTTTCAGCTTTGTGTGTTTTGAGCAAAGCCCAACCCAGGATTTTTACTATCTGGAGTTTTGTTTTGTGCCCCTAGGGGCATCCTGACTTGGGATGCCCTGATATGTGAAATCCCCAAGTTCGCCTGTGAAAACGTACCTTTCCCTGTCCCACAGCACATGCGCGGGCTCTCATCCAATCAGCTCTGTTTGTACGCAGATGGGGAGCCTGAGCAGTAACCTTCCTGGCCGCCCGGCCTGTCTAAATGACTATCTGCGTGAGCGCGCCAGAAAAATGGGGGGATCTGTGGTTATCCAGGGGTCGTTTCACACAGTGGGCATCCTGATTTAGAATGCTCAAGGGGGAAGGTCAATGGCCGGGTCTTATAGACTTCAGGGTCGGCAACTCAGGGTTTTGTTCCACTTTAATACCTTTAGATTTTCCTGCACAGTTATTCAAAGAAGAATTTCAGTTATTTTCAGTCAGTTTAGTTTATTTTGTATAGATTTTACACATTTGAGTCACCTGGTCTCATAACAAAAGCAGCAACTCACACACACACAGTCGTTACCACTGATTACAGTGTCAGCCTCTGAGGTAAAATGTTGCTAGGAGACCAGTGGGCTAAATGAAGCAGCTCACTAAATACAACCCAGCAGATCCCCCTATTCAGCAAATGGACTGAGCCATTGTCATTATACAATTTACAATTTAAAAGAAAGGCATATATTTTTTCCTTTTTCTATCGCCACATTATTTATACACATGTTAGAAGCTATTGTGTGGCTATTTAATTATTTATCTTTTTTAATGCAAATTTTGCGATACTGTTCCTTTAAGTCAAAAAAACACATCTACAGAAAGTGTAAATAAATCATTTTATACTTTTGTTTCAGAAAAGACATCTTCTTCCCACCTGGAGTAAATGCATATCTGTGCCTTTTGCTTGGCATAGGTTTTTTTTTGATCAATCATTTAAAGTTGAACAAAACCCAGGATTTTCACTAGGGATGAGCGAATCGATCCGGACGAACCCGAATTTGTTCCGAATTTCAGGAAAAATTCGATTCTGAACGAATCCGAATTTCCCCGCGATTCGATCGATCGAAATTTTCCTTTAAACTCCATTTATTTCAATTACAGGCATTCTAAAATGGTGGATGAACATGTCCAGCCATATCCCCTGAGGCAAGGTATCATGGGAAAATCCCATGCAGCCTATCAGCAGCCAGGAAGCCCGGTGACGTGCTATATAAAGCGGCGGCCATTTTCCTTGTGCGCAGTTCAGCGTTGTATTGCGGCCAGAGCAGAGCTGGTTACAAACAGGGACAGAGTTAGATATAGGTAGGGAGAGTCAGAGAGACCGACAGAGAGGCAGAAAGAGAGGTAGACAGAGCCAGGGAAAGATAGTGAAAGACTGGGAAAAACCGGAACGATCCAGGCAGGGACAGCATTGAAGTGACAGGGAATTTTTTTTTTTTTTTTTCAAAAGCCATATCAGTTTTCTATTCAATTTCAATTCTTTGTGCTGTAAACCTGCCTTGCCACTGTGCATCCTATCAATGCAGTGGCATATTTAACCCTATCTGTTACACACAAGCATTTCTCATAACTGGGTTAGTTTTAATATTTTTTTGTCTGGTTTAAATACACCAGCCCACATGGGCATCCCAAACCAGCACATGTCACCCTATCTGTTATACTAAATAAGCATTGTTCAGCCTCATTTTAATTAAGCTATTGCATTTTGAATTGGTTTTTGTCTGCTTTAAATACACCAGCCCACATGGGCATCCCAAACCAGCACATGTCACCCTATCTGTTATACTAAATAAGCGTTGTTCATCCTCAGCTTAATCAAGCTATTGCATTTTGAATTAGTTTTTGTCCTGCTGCCAAAACGCTAGGCCGCAGGGTATCCCAAACCTGCACGTAGCACCCTATCTGTTATACTAAATACCCTTGTTCATCCTCAGCTTAATCAAGCTATCGCATTTTAAATTGGTTTTTGGTCTGCTGCCAAAACACTTGGCCGCAGGATACCCCAAACCTGCACGTAGCACCCTATCTGTTATACTAAATACCCTTGTTCATCCTCAGCTTAATCAAGTTATTGCATTTTGAATTGTTTTTTGTCCTGCTTTTAAAAAAAACACCAGGCCGCAGGGTATCCCAAACCTGCACGTAGCACCCTATCTGTTATACTAAATACGCTTGTTCATCTTCAGCTTAATCAAGCTATCGCATTTTGAATTGGTTTTTGGTCTGCTGCCAAAACACTTGGCCGCAGGATACCCCAAACCTGCACGTAGCACCCTATCTGTTATACTAAATACGCTTGTTCATCCTCTACTTAATCAAGCTATTGCATTTTGAATTGCTTTTTGTCCTGCTGTCAAAAAAACACCAGGCCGCAGGGTATCCCAAACCTGTACGTAGCGCCCTATCTGTTATAAAAATACGCTTGTTCATCCTCAGCTTAATCAAGCTATCGCATTTTGAATTGGTTTTTGGTCTGCTGCCAAAACACCAGGCCGCAGGGTATCCCAAACCTGCACGTAGCACCCTATCTGGTATACTAAATAAGCTTGTTCATCCTCAGTTTAATCATGCTATTGCATTTTGAATTGTTTTTTGTCCTGCTTTTAAAAAAAACACTAGGCCGCAGGGTATCCCAAACCTGCACGTAGCACCCTATCTGTTATACTAAATACGCTTGTTCATCCTCAGCTTAATCAAGCTATTGCATTTTGAATTGGTTTTTGGTCTGCTGCCAAAACACTAGGCCGCAGGGTATCCCAAACCGGCACGTAGCATCCTATCTGTTATACTAAATACCCTTGTTCATCCTCAGCTTAATCAAGCTATTGCATTTTGAATTGGTTTTTGTCCTGCTGCCAAAACACTAGGCCGCAGGGTATCCCAAACCTGCACGTTGTACCCTATCTGTTATACTAAATAGGCTTGTTCATCCTCAGCTTAATCAAGCTATTGCATTTTGAATTAGTTTTTGTCTCGTTTTAATACACCAGCAAACATGGGCATACCAAACCAGCACATGTCACCCTATCTGTTATACTAAATAAGCGTTGTTCATCCTCAGCTACTAAGCTATTGCATTTTGAATTGGTTTTTAGCCTCGATTCAGAGACACATTCGTCCGGACTTCCGTAGCTGTCTGTGAAAGTTTTGGTGGGTGTTTGTCATTTTTTTTGCTTTTTTTCGTCCATTTTCTACTCGCACGAACGCTCGGGAAAATGTGTATATGCTCTTTCGATGAACGGAAGCAAATCGGAACATTTCCAAACAAAATCGGAATTTTTCCGTTCGTTCAGATAACTTCCGTTGTTGGGATGGTTTCTGTCTGATTCAGAGAGCTGATTTCTGACGGGTCACCACCCTATAAATCCGTTTCATTTCCGATCCACTTACAGGACCTTTGAGGGCTCGGATTGCTATTGTTGAACATGTTTTGCGGCTATGTGGAGGAGTCTGCGTGCCTTTAGCACCAAGGCATTGCATGTATCAGCATGGCCGAGGCCATAAATTGTATAGCAATACCTACCTGAATCAATACATTTCATGTATGCTTTATAGATGCATTTTAATGCTGACCTAAATTAATCCTTAGCATGTAAACATTTATTTTTCCACACATCCATATAATTGCTATATTTTTTTAGACTTATGAATTATATTTGGATTATTGAACTTGAATCTTAGTGTGTTGTAGGAGTTATTGTTTTAGTTGGTTACCTTTGTTTTGTGTAATTATTTTATATTTGGTTGCAGGAACTGCAAGATGTGCCACTCGCCCTTGCTCCTGATGCCCGTTCTTTGCCTGCAGAATGCGGGCCAGGGGTTCTCTAATCGGGCACTATGCAAAACCCGGGCCGTGGTGGCGAGGGCCCTCTGGCTTTTGAAGTCCAGATTTAGGTGTTTGGACCATACAGGGGGGGCACTGCAGTATGACCCCAACAAGGTTATACCAATATTTTAATTTACGCTTTTTAACAGGGACCACACGTGCCAGAGTGGCACAACCCCGTGTCAGGGTCCTTCAGTTGGTGGGCGAGATGCAGGAGCTGCGCAACTCGTTGGGGACCACAGATGAAGAATAATGTTCTGTGGCCTGCCATTGCTATGTATTTTGTTTTTTATAGTTGTAAAAATGTAACATTTTAAAAATGTTGATACATTTTAAATTTTATGATGGCATCCCAAAAAAAATGTTACAGTGTCATTTCATTTACAAAATACATTAACACAAAACTAATGGGCCCAGAAATATTTAAAGATGAATATTCACATGACTGAGAAGTGGTTTGGGTGAGCTTTAAGGGGCCAAAAGGGAAGATGGAGGATAGTGCTAAGTGATTTAGCTAAACATTGTAGTAGAAGTGAGGGTGGCAAATATGTATGCGAGCACTTTATTGAGTAAAGTTTGTAGTGCACAGGCGCAAGATCGTAAGGATTCCGCCTGGACGATTATTTTTTGTAAAATGGAAACAGAATCTATCGGGAAACGTAAAGGATTCGTTGGAGGATACGATGGGAAAAGGGCAAAAACGAAAGCCTACGTTGTAACATGTGGAAATGAAACGGAAAAGTCTGGATGGAAAATGACATCCTAGTAATTCGTAATCTGCCGTACGAACGGACGGAAACTTTACAGAAGGTTTTCAATGCATGCATAGAATCGCTCGTACGCACATACGAGAACGGAAACATTTCACAAAAAAAACAGATCGGCACGAAAACGAAAGTTTTTTTGTGTCTCTCTGAATCGAGGCTTTTGTCCTGCTGCCAAAACACTAGGCTGCAGGGTATCGCAAACCTGCACGTAGCACCCTATCTGTTATACTAAATACCCTTGTTCATCCTCAACTTAATCAAACTATTGCATTTTGAATTGTTTTTTGTCCTGCTGTAAAAAAAAAACCAGGCCGCAGGGTATCCCAAACCTGCACGTAGCACCCTATCTGTTATACTGAATACGCTTGTTCATCTTCAGCTTAATCAAGCTATCGCATTTTGAATTGGTTTTTGGTCTGCTGCCAAGACACTAGGCCACAGGGTATCCCAAACCTTCACGTAGCACCCTATCTGTTATACTAAATACCCTTGTTCATCCTCAGCTTAATCAAGCTATAGCATTTTGAATTGTTTTTTGTCCTGCTTTAAAAAAAAACACCAGGCCGCAGGGTATCCCAAACCTGCACGTAGCACCCTATCTAACCTACTAAATATGCTTGTTCATCCTCAGCTTAATCAAGCTATTGCATTTTGAATTGGTTTTTGTCCTGCTGTGAAAACACCAGGCCGCCGGTTATCCCAAACCACCACATTGCACCCTATCTGTTATACTAAATAAGCTTGTTCAGCCTCAGCTTTATTAAGCTATTGCATTTTGAATTGGTTTTTGTCCTGCTGTCAAAACACCAGGCCGCAGGGTATCCCAAACCTGCACGTTACACCCTATCTGTTATACTAAATAAGCTTGTTCAGCCTCAGCTTTATTAAGCTATTGCATTTTGAATTGTTTTTTGTCCTGCTGTCAAAACACCAGGCCGCAGGGTATCCCATATTGCCAATTTTCATCGTATCTGGTGCAGAGAAGCAGTTCCTCACTTTATTTAGCTTCTGCTTTTTAAAGTAAACACATTTTTTAAAGTACCTATTGAGCATTTCAAATACATAAAAATGTCAGGGAGACAAGTGCCAGGATGTTCAAAGAGGAGTGGCAGAGGCCAAGATTCAGCAGGCAGAGGTCGCAGCATATTAAGGGCGAGTGGCAGCAGGAGTCACGGTGAGAGACCTGATCTGCCAGTATCTGCTAGCGGTCATGTCTCCACCAGTAACGCATCTGCTGTGGTAGATTGGTTAACGTGATCATCCACATCATCACAAGTTACATCTGAGACCCTGGAGGATATGTGTTCAAAAACAGACTTTAATCACACCGCGCCTGAGCTCTATGCTATAGCGACCAGATCCAGAGCGCTTACGCTGTGTGTGGCTGTTTTTTTTGATGAATATGGTTGGAGTTGCTCACATTGACCAGTCGCTACCGTTCGCTCTCCCATATAGCGCTGTACTGGTGCTATAGAGACTCACACATCAAATTCATCAATGCCGGCCAGCGACTGAGGCGTTCGGTAACAGCGAACCATAGCCGATCACAGCGTCTACTAGCGGTCGCTCTGAGAGCCTCACTACAGACGCTCATCTGCCGGTACCTGGCGCTAGGAATGAATCAGCCTCCCAATGTATTTTCCCTTTTGCCTGGACAGAATGCATGCAGTTATTAAAGGTGCCCAAAGCTGCACAAAGCACACAAAGTTACTGAATCAAGGCCAAGAGGGTTCCTTTAAATATCCCCTCTAAATTTTTAAGCCTTTAAGCCCGTATCGTATTGAATTAGGCTCCAGCGCGTTTCCATTTGATCTCCTAAGAGAGAGATGAATGGGCTATTTTTTGTCTTTGCACAGTTGAACCAGGACAATCCCTCTTTGGCTCTTGGCATGGGGTCTAAAGTTTGGCCTCAAAAAGGCCATTATATTTTTTCTTCCTTCACATTAGCTATTTCCAATTAGGAACATTTTACTAAATGAGTCTAAACTACAAATTACAATTTTCTCATGTCCAGCTGCCAGGCCTTCAACTTTAATCACTTTCAGGTCCCATATTCCGAAAGAATTAATCTCTCTGCTCAAATTAGACGTGAAGGGCCTGAACCTTAACGTAGCGGTGTTGTCATTTAAGCAGAAGAAGTTTGGACGTGAGTCAACCAATCAGCCCCTGGTGTATTTCTGATGTTTTTTTTAAGTATACATTTCTCTATGGCTTACATTTGTGGCTAAATTCTGTTTAAATTTGTCCAAATCTGGCCTTTCAAAGAGAAATGTGATGGCTCTACTTGCGATTCTTTTTTTTCCACCAACATTTATTTTGAAGGAAGTATCTAGTTAAACTTCTTGAACGATGGCAGGCTTTACGTTTGCTTGTCTAAAATGTTCATATCAGGTCTCAGGACATTGGCTCAGACATAGGTAGAGGTTTAATGGCCTGTGACAATCCGGGAATGGAAGTGGAGCTAATGTTTGTCACCTGCCTATCCCATAATAAACTTACCTTTAATCATCGGAAAGAGTGGTGAGGCCGGGAGCTGTGTCCCATCAGATTGCAAAGGCTTCTAGTGAATCGCATTGATTGTGCTGCTGCCGTAAGATGAGACTGTTTAAGGGGCATGGTTTATTTTTCAGCTGTCAGAGTAATGTTATTTTCTCTTAATATGGCTAAACCTTCTGAACATAATTTCACAGTTCCTTCCTAATATATCAATATGCACACCACAGCGGAAAATTTCCTGGTGTCGGCAGCTCATAAATCACCAAACTTAAGCTGCTTTTACTGTAAGTATTGAAAATGTGTGTGTGGACACTATGCTTTATTTAAGGGAAATAAAAAAAAAAAAGAGAGAGAACATTTTAACGATCATGATATGATTTAGTAGCAGCATAATGGAAAATTACAGCCTATTTAATAATGGACCAAAACCCAGGATTTTGACTATCCTGGGTTTTGGTCCTTTCCCCCGGGGCACCCCAATCGGGGGTGTCCTACTGCATGAAACCCCCCAGATCGCCGAAGCCAGCTCACCTCTTCCTGGTCTTATGGCGCATGCGCGGCCGCTTGTCCAATCAGCGCACTCGGAGTCGCTAATGTCACGTCGTCTAAGAGGCTGATTCATTACTAACGCCTGTATAGCAGCGCTTAGAGTAGACGCTGTAATCATCGAGCGCTGTAAAAGAGCACCTCAGTCGCTGTAGTAACCTGGCCGGCATTGATAAATGTGATGTATGTTGGGCGCTCTTATGCCAGTACAGCGCTGCAGCGAGCAAAAGGTAGCGCCAGCTCAATGCGACCGGCTCTCAGCGCGGCACACCATACTTATCAAAAAAAGGACACACACACAGCACTTTAAATATGGTCGCTATAGCATAGAGCTATCATTATTATTCAGGTCCTGGGAACCAATTTAGCGCCCAGTTTAACCCTCTCATCATCTAAGTATCAAGCAACAAACATGTCTAGCTATGTGGAAAGATAGAGATTTGGTTGCACATATCTGCAGATACATGTGGAAGCCACACTGCCCCGGCAAGGCACTCTGTGTTTAGTGTGGTCCCTACTCTTATTTTTGAGCCCCCAAAGTTGAGACATGCAATGCAGCCAGAGCCACTCACCTGGGAAGCTGCCAGCCTCCCTTTAGGACACTCCACAGAGTGCCTTGTCGGGGCAGTGTGGCTTCCACATGTATCTGCAGATATGTGCAACAAAATCTCTGTCTTTCCACATAGCTAAACATGTTTGGTGCTTAATACTTAGATGATGAGAGGGTTAAACTGGGCGGTAAATTGGTTCCCAGGACCTGAATAATAATGATAATAATTTTGTATAAATAGTGATTGAGCTGCTCCCACCCCCTTTACTCAGTTGAATTGCCATGAACACACACAGGGAGGAATTCAGTCAATATGGATTTCTCCCTGTGAAGTGTTCTAAAGGGAGGCTGGCAGCTTCCCAGGTGAGTAGCTCTGAAATATTTGTCTGCATTGCATGTCCCAACTTTGGGGACCCAAAAATAAGAGTAGGGACCACACTAAACACAGAGTGCCTTGCCGGGGCAGTGTGGCTTCCACATGTATCTGCAGAAATGTGCAACCAAATCTCTGTCTTTCCACATAGCTAGACATGTTTGGTGCTTAATACTTGGATGATGAGAGGGTTAAACTGGGCGGTAAATTGGTTCCCAGGCCCTGAATAATAATAATAATAATAATTTTGTATAAATAATAGTGATGGAGCTACTCCCACCCCCTTTACTCTACTGGGCCTTATACAACCCAAATATCTGGGCTCTTAGCCCCCTTCGTTTAGACTTTTCACCAATGTTTTAGAATGATGGTGTCACATCATTCTTTAGCACATCCACTTGGTACCTCAATTGAATGGTAGTTTTTGTGGCATCAGGCCGGCCTTACCTTGGTAGGTACCCTGTGCAAGACTTCTAAGCAAAGTACACTGTCTGCCCTCCAATGGTCCTGCCACTCCTAAAAAAGAAATCAGGTCAAGGTAAACATGTGGTGCCCCCTCGCCTCCTGAGACAAAACACACTATCTGCCCCCTAATGACCCCTACCTACCCCTTCTTACACCTCAGCAATCTGACAGAACCTGAGCTGAGCAGGTTGCACCTCCTCTCCACTTGTCCCCACTGGACAAAAAAAAAACTTTTTGATGACCCATCTTTCATATCCATCTGGTCACAATGTCAAATACCCAACAGTGGATAGAGATTAACCCTGCCCCTGCTATATGTAGTTTGTGAGGGCAGGGCTCTATCTCCAAACCCACTATCTCTGAATACTGTATGTATTATATGTATTTATTGTAATATATCTGTTATATACTACTCATAATACCCTGTGTATTGTAACTATGTTACTCATCCCACCCTCCTGTAATTTATACTTTGTACAGCTTCACAATATTCCAGTAAGAGTAAGAATAACAATAATATGTACAGACATGCAGGGGCATAGCTAAGGGGGAGCAGGGGGGGCACTTGCCCCGGGTGCAGCAGGTCTGGGGGGGTGCGCCAAAGGGGGGCTTGAGAACAGGTGGGGGCAGCATTTTGAATCTTTGCCCTGGGTGCCAGAAAGCCTGGCTACTCCTCTGTAGACATGTACCCCCATACCGTCCTCTCTTGTATGTATGCACTATATACATGGGGACCAACAAATCTGAATCTAAGATGTTTTGCACCTCGTTACCCTTGAGGACATCGGCCTCAGTGCGGCATCATCTTAGGGCTTTATTCATCAAGGAATAGCGACAGGTAGTGCCTTGTAAGTGGCAGGTAGTGGCAGTTGAACGCCGGGAGCTGTACGCAATACCACATTTATCAAAGCAAATCTGGTGAGCGACTCTAACAGCATCACGTAGCGACCGATTCATCATCACAGACGGCTCAGCGTATACCGCCGGCGCTCTGGCTTCCAGAGCGCCTGGTATTACCTGTCACTACCTGTCGCTCTCCCATACATTTCAATGGACGTTCCTTTTCTTCTCTTTAAACAGGGTTTTCTTTAATTTATTTACTTATTTTTTAACAAATAATTGTGTGACCTCTCCTGGCCTTGAAAAAATCATTTTTGAAAACTTTATTGATTTTTTATATTTTTATGCAGAATTGTAATTACAGGTCTGGTATTAAAGTGTTAATGTCACACTGTGACTTTAATCACACAGCTTCTGGCGCTCTGGGCTACAGCGACACCATTTTGAGCGCTGGCCCTGTTTGAGGCTGTTTTTTTTTACACTGACCAGTCGCTACCGTTCGCTCCCATATAGCTCTGTACTGGTGTTATAGCGACTCACCCATCAAATTCATCAACGCTGGCCAGCGACTGAGGCGCTCTGTAATAGCGACTCACGGCCGATCAGAGAGACCACTAGAGGTTGCTCTTAGCGCCGCAGTACAGATGCTCACCTGCCGTTACCTGGCGCTACTAATGAATCAGCCTGTTAGTCTGTGCCCTATAATATTACATATACCTTCCAACTTTTCAGGGTGGGAAAGAAGGACACTTTTTATAGACAAATGAACTATTTATTGGTGCAGATCTGCATGATAAACATCAAAGAGGGACAAATATGAACAACGAGGAACAGGAGGACATGGACTCAAATGTGGGACGTTTGGGAAGGATTTTTACATAGCATACACCATAGGATTTGACATTTGGTCTAGTTTGCGTAAAAATACAGAGGGGTTTATTTAAGAAGCACTAGTGCTACATAGTGCCAGATGAGCATCAGGTAAGTGTCAGGTCCCAGTGCAAAAGGTGTATTTATTAAATAAAATATCCAAATCCCAGCTGTGAATTACACCTGCTTCCTTCCAGCCTTAAAGTGGACCAACACTATCCTGGGTGTTGGTCCACTTCCGCGGGGCACCCCGATAGGGTGTGAAACCTCCCAGAAAGCCCCTAAAATCTTACCTTTTAGGCGACGGACAAGCGTCAGATAAGCCGCAGCCGCCGCCTCTCGCGCGTCCCTTTACAGGGCGCGCGCCCGCGCCGGCCATTCACAAACGGCTGGCTCGGGAGCGCGCCCTGCTAGAGGGACGCGCGGGAGGCGGCGGCGGCTTATCTGTCGCCTAAAAGGTAAGATTTTAGGGGCTTTCTGGGGGGTTTCACCCCGCGGGACATCCCGATTTCGGATGCCCCGCGGGGAGGGAGCTGATCGGCCCGGGAATCAGGGGTGGGTGCTGGTTCATTTTAAGGTCGCTTCTTTAATCACTAGGCCACGACTGCTCCAAAAATGAAAGGGAAGTGCGTCTCTATCAGCGGCGCACTTCGGTAGTGCCCCCTCTCCGGTGGCGCCATGTCCTGCATCTTATGCACTCTGGCCCGGCTCTCCATCGGTATAATTCATAGGAAAGATGATTCACTTGTCATATAATATGATGGAGGTTGGATTAGGTTTTTAACTAAAGGAATAGATTGACTATTATATTTAATGTTGATTGATTCAGCTGCACTACCTTATTGTTACATATTCACTAATATTTTATACTTGTTCACCTTCGGTAGTACATATATATATATATATATATATATATATATATATATATAGATATATATGAGAAGATGAATATACCGGGTGACCTGGGAGGTTTCACACAGCGGGGGAGGAATCTTATAGACCCCAGGGTCAATGGCCGTGGGTTCTGCTCCACTTGTGTACCTCGGGAGCAACATGTGACTCTTAGACCCCTATTGTGTGGCTCGCCAGTTGTCTGCTAGACCAGAATACAGGTCTACTGTACTGTTGAGGCTAAGGTGTTAAAAGGTGCCCAGGGCTGGACGCTGTCATCGCCATGCATGGAGTTAAAGCAGACCAACCACATCCTATGGAAGGTTAAATTTAATTAAAAAACCCATGTATCAACTCCCCCTAGTGTCCTGGTAATTAATTGGATTAAAAATGATTTTGGCTTTAAATTTTGGGGAAAAATTAAGGGAAAAATTACATCATCTTTTGGCTGTTATCTTCCTTCTAGTATTATTTTCAATGCACTGTAATTGTTCTCAGGATGGGATTGCAAAGAGGGAGGAGGAGGGGGGCTTAAACGGCTATTGCTATCGCTATGCCTAAAGCAATCGTCTGTGTACTGTTGACTTTTGACTGTTGAATTTTAGTAGTGATCGTAATTTGCCACAGTCACGGCTAAAACGTCCTATGCCGTAATTTCTAGGGAGGAGTGAAATCGTCTTTGTGAAAGTGCCCATAGATTTTACTGGCGATTTGCGACAATTGCCCCAGTGTGAAAGTAGCCTAGCCCTTTTATTTAGTTCTGAATGAAGACCTAGATAGAAAATAAAAGGAATTGCACTTCGTGCCGACTCAACCCTTTGATTCAGCAGCAGGTGTAAATATTGCATGTGCTTCCTTCTGCTTAATGTACACCTTTTTACACCTTGTACTGTATTGTGGGCAGAATATCTCCCCGCATGGTCCCAGGCCGCAGTTTCTTCCTTTTCAGGCTCTACTTACAATAAAAATAAACAGTTTTGCCTTCCGTTTCATATTTGTACGTATGTCTCATAGCGCGTTTCGTATACCAGCCCTGACAAAACAAACAAGCCGTCCCTCTCTTGTGGTTTAGATCAGCGTTACAAGCTAAATTAAGACATCATTATGTCCTGATCTAGGCTAATCTAATGTGATTCAGCAGGGTGACCCCGGGTCAGGCTAATCCTCTGGTGGTCATGTGGCTGCCTGTGAACGTTTCATTGAACAAAACTTTGCTGTAAGCAAGTCTGAGATGAATTGAAGATTATCCAGCTACCGAGGATTCTTGGTCAGTCGCAACATGTGCCTGTAATTTCATGTGTTTATACATCGTCCTATTAATGGCTGGGCCAATGGCGTCTTAGTAATGGCTTCCAAAACACCTTGATGCATAAAAGGGCCTGTTACTCCTGGCTTCCTGCCCTGTGGATAAGATGGTTCTATGAAGGAGCTTCTCCATTCCAACACTTTTATAATGTAAATAAATGTTAAAAAGGAACATCCCCCAAACCTCACCGAACTGCCCCCCCCCCCTCCCCTCCGGCTTTACCTTTGGGCAATTTGTACTCACCTTGCCAGGGGATCGCCCCCTTTTTATTTTAGGTTCGATGTTCCTCTTTAAGAAGTTACCTAAACAAAATTGTGACAGTTTGGTCTAGTGGAGCTAGAGTGATATTTATTTAGTTTATAAAAGATATAGAAGATGGAATTAATGGCACTGTCTCTATTTGTTGCATATGACACAAAGATATGTAGCACAGTGCAATCTATGGAAGATGTTCACAAGCTTCAAGAATGACCACCAGCCCACTACCCCAAGTCGTTCTTGATGTAAGTTCTTTATTTAATATTGGGAATTGTATTTTTTCTCTCCTTCCCGGCTGGCTCTCACTGTTTTATTAGTATGTATATAGGTATGTATAGGTTAGAGGGTAGTTTATGGTAGCACTTGCACTTTAAGTGGGTTTTTAATATATTGAGACACTGTTGTCTTTATTTAATAGGGACGTTTATATGCACTGTAGCACTTTGATTTATACCAGCCAGGCAGTACAATTAATGTATATTTGTAGTATAAATTAGTATCTTTATGAAATAACATTGTACCACCTACCAGTCCCCCTCCCCTCCAATTTTTGTCTTTTTTCCCTTCCTTCATTGCCAATGTAATGTCTTTTGTGTTTTTGAGTCTTTAGTGTGTACAGTTTGCTACATATTTTTGTAAATAAATATTGATATTTATAACATATTCAGCAGTGGTGCCATATATTATAGTGGGTGTTTTGGAAGGTGTGGGACCTCCAGTGTTTTTGTATATTATCATTGTTTCACCCCTTTGTGCACACTGCACATTAATACAAATATATAGCCTAGTGCGGTCTCATATTTCTTTTTTAGTATTGTAAGATACTATCATGCATTAAAAGAGGCCTGGAATCACGGGATAGGGATGTAATTTTGCCTCTTTACACTGGTGCGCCCTCATCTGGTATATGCCGTCAAGTTCTGGGCACCCGTTCATAGTAATAATTTAATAAAATTATTTATATATATAGCACCAACATAAGCCACCGTGCTTTACAGTCAGATGGTTCATGTACAAACAGAATAAAAAAAATACATAGAAAAAACAGAGTATTCATTGAAACGAAAGGAATGAGGACCCTTCTTGCAATCTAAGAGAAGAATAGGGGTGACACAAAAGGTAATAAGGCTTCCCTGGTTAGGGAAAGGGTGCAGAGGAGAGCCACCAAACTGATAAGAGGAATGAAGGATCTTAGTTATGATGAAAGATTATGGGAATGAAATCTGTTTAGTCTTGAGAGGAGATGACTGAGGTGGGACATGTTTAACTGGTATAAGTATATAAATGGGCAATACTAAAAATATTGGGGAAAACTACTTTTAACTATAAGAACTATAAATCTGTGGAATAGCCAATGTCCCTTGGTTGGACTTGATGGACATATGTCTTTTTTTCAACTGTAGGGAACCTGTGTTCTCCATTTTTTTTTGGGGGGGGGGGATTTTTGGAGGGATATTCTGGTTTCAGTTAACCCTTAACATTTTTACTAAATGTTGTGTCCCAGATTTTCTCTTTAAACCTCCCTTCCCTGTTTATTTTGCATATTAATGCTTAATAATTTAACTATCATTTTTTATTGTTTTTGTTTTTGCTACATTTTGGGGCCAAATATCCACATTTTTGTTGTTTGGAACTTAATTTTTGTGATTTTTGACAACTTTTTATAATTTTTTTCCTAACAATCCCCCCCCCCCCCAAAAAAAAGGGTTCAATCCCTAAAAAGAACGTGTGGCTGACACTTTCATTGTTCAAAAATATGCCGGGTGCTGCCACAGTGTGTTTTCGGAATGAAATAAGTCTGTTACTCACTGGAGTCAACAGTTTCCTCCACCTATTTGCTGGAGGAACTTCACTTATTGCCACATTTGCTTTTCTGGCCTCTAAACATTCCATAAATCAGGCGCCAGAGACAATTTGGTGCACGAAAATGTCAGCCACAAATTGGGGCACTGGTGAGCACTAATCCGCAATTTGGTGCAAAAACAAATGTGCATCCCATTTGGACGACCATAAATCAGGAGGAAGCCTGATTGTAATCTGGCACTCGATGTTTTTTTTCCTTTAGCACCATTTTTAGCTGTGCAAATTTTAAAAACAGACCAAAACCCACCAGTCTAAGAGTCCAGGGCCGGCCGCTGGCTTTTCTCCAAATTGGGATGCCCTGCTGTGTGAAACCCCCAAGTTTGCCCGTAAAAACTCACCTTTCCACGCTGCAACAGTGCATGCACAGGCTCTCGTCCAATGACAATCTGTGACGGCTCTCATTGTTTTGAACATAGAGCCAGTTATCAGTCTTGTGTGTCCATGTTGAGTTCTAAAACCTTCTCGTCCTTTAACTGATCAGTGTGCAGTGCGTGTGTGGCACCATGAAAGCGTTCGTACTTGTTCCAGCCTCCCAATATATCTGGAATAACGTTATCTGGCAGATGTGCACGTCTGGGTTTTTTTTTTCTACACCACTTCCAGATGAGTTCACCCGTCAAAGATTTTTTATTGCGGTAACCTTATAAGTGTCATAAGAAGAACCTTGTGCAGATCTCCCCTGGCCGGGCTCCAATTCATTATTATTAGTTGCCGTATCGTCGTGGCAACAGGATCAACAAATACCCAGTCCGTGACTCCCGTACCGACTTTAAACATCTTTTACTGCTGGGATAAATATTTGTAAATCATTAGACTACTCAGTCATGAGCACCTCACCGTCAGCTTATAAGGACACATCTTCCGAAAAAAAAAAACATTGTGGTGGTTATGGAGGAGCAGAGACGCTCGCCAAGCGCTAAAGCGGGATGTTAGCGGGCTTAACGACGGTGAAATAGTTGAAGTGGAATTCCACATACTGAATGTGGGCAACATGAGCCGCTGAGTCACCGACTACAAGAGAAAGAATGTTCTGCTTGGGAAACTGTATTTACCCTCAATATGATTCTCCATAACTATTCAGGTTGTTTAGGTGTTTAGTTGGCCATGGATGGGTAAAAGGGGAGCACCAAAGGGGGTGGGCCAGGGACAGTGGTGGACTGGGGCCAAAAATCAGCCCTGGATTTTTCCAGACTCTAGCTGGCCCGGGGCGTCTCTGCTGAGGCCCCCCAAAAGGGTGCTGGGGCTATAGCACTGAGGCTGGGTTGGCTTGTGGTTACAGTGGGGCTGGGTACAAGGGGCTGAGAGGGAGACTAAGGAAGCAGGGAATGAATATGGGTGTTAAAAGCAGCAGCCCAACTGGCTCCAAAGCAGTGTGGCACACCGGGCATTGTCCAGGGTCTCCCTATGGTCAGTCCACCCCTGGCCAAGGGTCTGAAGTGCAGTGCCACTGCTTCTGCCTTTTGACACACCCTTGAGTTGCTTAGTGATTAAAAGCAGCCCGGCAATGAGTAACAAGTGGAAGTGGTCCTCAAAGAAAGCAGCAACAGGGAAGAGAAGGCCAGAGAGGGATCATGGGACAGGGTAAGCTGGACCAACAGCATGGCACAGTTGGAAACGAAAGGTAGCAGCCATTTTGGAGCTTCCTCTCCCAGCATCTCAGCCATGCTGCTGCCTGGATTCAACTGGCAATGCACAGGAACAGGAAGCCCAGCAGCACTTCCTGTTTGTAGGTGGCCTGCAAATGCACGAGCAGCAATTATGTTTCTAAAATTCACTACAGCAGGAGTTAGAAAAAGGTTAATTAATTTTTATGCGCAGCAATCTAAATTGCCCTGGGGAGGGGTGCATATGAGCGCTGCTTGGTCTGGTCTGGTTTAAGTCATTTTTGAATGTTGATCTGCTTTAACTGACATCAGGACACATCTCAGGAGGCAGAGGAGCAGCGTGTTCAGGTGGTGGGGGGAGTTGGTGTCTGGCCAGAAGGAGCAGCAGCACCAAAAGCCATGTTAAATACCCATCAGTGTTACTGTAGCAGTCACATCCTCATGTTCACCAAATAGATCTTCAGATGATGCTGTTAATATGGCCCTCTACTATATGTATGAGCATTCGGATAAACCAGACACCTACGTCAGAGTTCTCTTTGTTGATTTTAGTTCAGCATTTAACACCATAAGTCCAAACCTGCTGGTGGAAAAGATGTCTAAGCTCAACATTCCTCATAACATCTGTGCGTGGACAGGGAGCTTTTTAACAGAGCGATCCCAAATAGTAAGACTTGGTCCAGTACAGTCCAGTGTCAGGCACACCAACACCGGTGCCCCTCAAGGCTGCATTCTGTCACCCCTCTTGTTCTCCATCTACACTAACGACTTCACCTCCTTGGCCAACTCTGTGAGGATTGTAAAGTTTGCCGATGACACAACTGTCATAGGCCTGGTCAAGAACGGCAAAGAGGATACCTACCGAGGAACAGTGGAGGAGCTTGTCAGTTGGTGCACTATACACAACCTGGTCATTAACCCTTTAAAAACTCTGGAGATGGTAGTGGACTTCAGGAAGAATCCGGCACCCATGACACCCTTGTCCATCAAGGGGGTGGAAATCAAAAGAGGAAGTGAGACAACATTTCTGGGTGTGACCATCTCCAACAACCTCAGCTGGGAAAGGAACACCACGGCTCTACTGAGGAAAGCACACCAGAGAGGCAACTGAAGAAGGCCGGTCTGTCGAAAAGGTTGCTAGTGCTCTTCTCCAATGCCGCCATTGGTTCTGTACTGTGTTTTTCTTTCTCTGTCTGGTTCGGGGGATCTACTAAAAGGGACAAGTGTAGACTCCAAAGAACAATAAAGACAGCGGAAAGAATAATTGGAGCCCCGTTACCATCCCTGCATGAACTGCACGAACGCAGAACCAGGACTCGGGCAGAAAAGATACTTCAGGATCCCTCCCACCCTGGACACGCCCTACTCCAGTACTTACCATCTGGACGGCGTCTTGCGGTACCAGCCTGCAGGACTTCTAGGTCTAGGAAGGGTTTCTTTCCTTTGGCTGTCCGCATACTCAACAATAGCCAGGCATCATAGGCCCAGGCTCAAGCCGGGATCATTTGCGATTTGTATCATTTGCACTTTAGAAGATTAACTGTGTCTGTGTATCTCTGTTTCTTTGTTTCCCTCCCTATGTTACTGGAACTAAAGTTAACTGTTAACTGTTGCACTGTGTTTATGCCAAAAAGAATTCCTTGTTCATCTCACGATGTACTTGGCGAACGATAAATTGAATTGAATGTTCACCACTTCAGCAGCTAAAGAATGCAGAAGCCACACCCCATCTGTGCCACACCCCTCCTGGAACCCCACAAAGAAAATAGGACTCATATAGTAACCTTGAGAATTTATAACAATTTTTAGCTGTGCAAATTATCAAATTATTAAAACCTCCCCCAAACCTCACCGGACTGTTTCCCCCCACCGGTTTCACAAATGGACACTATTTACTCATCTCCCCGGGGGATCCATCTTCCCGGTCCTTTTGATTTCGTCCGACCTTCCAACAGGCGGCGCCATCTTGCATCCTATCAGGCACTGCACGCAGCTCCCGATCTCGTGCCTGCACAGTGCTCATGAATGGGATGAAATGGAGCCGGATGAAACCCCATGAGACTTCACAGACTTTGAAGGACACTCCATTTACAGATGGCTAAGCTGGCATCGGGGCAGACGATCGGGCCCTGAAGCAGCCGGATGTTACCACAGCAGGCAGCAGCAACATCCAAAAGGTAGGCAGGGGCCGATGGGGGCGGGGAATCTTCACCTTTTTATTATAGGTCCTCTTTAAAAG
This sequence comes from Gastrophryne carolinensis, assembly GCA_027917425.1. NCBI lineage: Eukaryota > Metazoa > Chordata > Amphibia > Anura > Microhylidae > Gastrophryne > Gastrophryne carolinensis. The sequence goes on from CM051237.1 coordinate 444,077,433, forward strand.
CAGAGCAAAACCCGTTAATTTGACTTTCCCAGGTTTTGTCCCATCCCCCGGGGCATCCAATGAGAGCTGCCTGCTGTGACTACCTGAAAAGATTTTATCTTTTTAGCTATTCCCATGTTTTTATCCCTCTTTCGGTTATAATTGTTTATCTATCTATCTATCTATCTATCTATCTATCTATCTATCTATCTATCTATCTAACCATCCTTTTGTCAACTCTTTCTGTCTTTCTATATTCCCTTTTCTTTTTATCTATCTATCTATCTATCTATCTATCTATCTATCTATCTATCTATTATCTATCTATCTATCTATCTATCTATCTATCTATCTATCATCTATCTATCTATCTATCTATCTATCTATCTACTATCTATCTATCTATCTATCTATCTATCTATCTATCTATCTATTATCTATCTATCTATCTATCTATCTATCTATCTATCTATTATCTATCTATCTATCTATCTATCTATCTATCTATCTATCTATCTATTATCTATCTATCTATCTATCTATCTATCTATCTATCTATTATCTATCTATCTATCTATCTATCTATTATCTATCTATCTATCTATCTATCTATCTATCTATCTATCTATCTATTATCTATCTATCTATCTATCTATCTATCTATCTATCTATCTATTATCTATCTATCTACTATCTATCTATCTATCTATCTATCTATCTATCTATCTATCTATCTAGCTATCTATCTATCTTTTATCCCCAGCAGCTCCCATGTGCAGGTCCCGTGTTGCCCTGTAACTCCTCCATCCACTCTTGGTGTCTTCCTACTTACGAATGGCGGAAAAGATTGATTTAATCATCCAGCATGGCGGAATCCATCAAGCCTGGCTTACGGCCTTACACTAAGATAGCTGGGTCTCGGCACAAGGAAAACTTTTCTTACCTTTTCCTTTGCCCCCATTCTCCTTCTAGATTGCAAACTTGCGAGCAGGGCCCTCATTACTTTTGTTTCGACTGCTTACCTCGTAATGTCATTTACAATGGTTTGTACTTAAACCCTCTGATTGTAAAGCGCTGCAGAATATGTTGGCATTACAAATAAAGAGGATTATTATTAACACGCCTACTCCATTAATTGCAATGGAAGTGGCGTGTGTAAGTGGGTTTGTATGCTCCACCTGGCCACGCCTTTCAAATATAATGAACAGAGTAAATGTGTTAAAGAAGCCTAAAGCCATCGTGATGGACTGCCCAGCACTGGAGGACAGAATCGCTCACTCTCTCTCATCCGTAAGTATGAAAATGGCGGAGCTGCGGGGGACAAATGGTGAGTATAGACTGTTATTATGTTATTGTCTGGACCGGAAATTTAAATTCAGTTTATAAACGGATGTCACTAGTACTATCCTTTAAAATGGCCAAACCCGTTGCTTGAGTCTATAAGGGCTGCCTTATTCCCTCCCCTTGGGGCATTCAGAATCGAGGTGCCCGCTGTGTGAAACCCCCCTAAGGCCCCTGTAAAAACAACCTCCCCGATCCAACAGCAACATGAACAAGCTGTGGCCACCGCAAGCTAGACTTTTAGCTGGGCACGCGCCGATGCCAGGCATTTGTTAATGGCCGGCTTGGGCACGCACCCTGTTAAGAGGCTAGTGGGAATGTGGGCTTGGCTACTTTGCGCCATAGTCTCTGTGATGGATGGCAGAGGGCTATACTTTGTCCAGACAATGGAAGTGCCAGACAATCGAGCAAGGCAGCATGGAACTTGGATCTGGCAATCAGTGTCAGACCGCAGGACTAGAGGCTCGATTCAAAATCCCAAATGTCATTATGTTCGTATTTGCAATCGAAAGTTTTGTTGGGTGTTTGTCATTTTTTCCTTTTTTTTTGGCCATTTTCGACTCGCACGAACGTTCGAACATAGACGTATATGTTCGTTCGTCCATCGAAATTCATTTTGTGTTTTTACGCAACTTCGGGACTTTTTTCCTTCGAAATCGAAAATGTTTCGATCGGTCAAATCATTTACGTAATTGCAATGGGCTGGCGATTAATTCAGAGAGCTGATTGGCAAGTATTCCGACGCCCATATAGTCATTTCCTTGTCGAGCGTCTTACGGCACCTTTTTGACCTCGGGACTAGGCAGCCAAGCGTGATGGAGAGTGACTTTGAAGAGCATCAAGGTCTTCTTCTGTTTGGCATTGATGGGATCTTGAGGTCAGAGCCCAGATTGCACCGGCGGCGACGCATGAACATCAATGGCATGCATGACGTTGAGCTGTTCGAGCTGACCAGGCTTAATCGCGCTTCCCTCCATAAATTGTATAGTGAGCTGCGGCCATGGTTAGCCCGCACCACAAGGAAGGGGCATGCAATTTCAGGTATGACCAAGATGCTTGGCTGCCTGCAATTTTTGGCGAACGGCTCGTTCCAGAGGCTGGGTGCCCTCTCCGTGGGGATCTCACAGCCTACGCTGAGCCGCGCACTATCACATTTTTTGGAAGGCATGGCTACCCTAACCCCCAAATATATTTTTTTCCCCGATGATATGGTAGCCAGAAACGCCATTAAGCTTGGTTTTTATAATATCGCCGACATGCCCAACGTCATTGGTGCCATTGACTGTACCCACGTCGCCCTGGTGCCTCCTGCTGCCGACGAGTACATATACAGGTAAGTAATGTTTTTAATTTTTGTTTTCATTTTAGGTTAAGCCTCCTTGTAATGGTCCCTCCTTGTAATGGTCCCTCCTTGTAATGGACCCACCTTGTAATGCTCCCACCTTGTAATGGTCCCACCTTGTAATGCTCCCACATTGTAATGGTCCCACCTTCTAATGCTCCCACCTTGTAATGGTCCCACCTTGTAATGCTCCCACCTTGTAATGGTCCCACCTTTTAATGGTCCCACATTGTAATGGTCCCACCTTGTAATGGTCCCTCCTTGTAATGTTTCCACCTTCTAATGGCTCCACCTTGTAATGGACCCACCTTGTAATGCTCCCACCTTGTAATGGTCCCACCTTGTAATGCTCCCACCTTGTAATGGTCGCTCCTTGTAATGGTCCCACCTTTTAATGGTCCCACATTGTAATGGTCCCACCTTGTAATGGTCCCTCCTTGTAATGTTTCCACCTTCTAATGGTCCCACCTTGTAATGCTCCCACCTTGTAATGGTTCCACCTTGTAATGGACCCACCTTGTAATGCTCCCACCTTGTAATGGTCCCACCTTGTAATGGTCCCACCTTGTAATGGTCCCTCCTTGTAATGTTTCCACCTTCTAATGGCTCCACCTTGTAATGGTCCCACCTTGTAATGGTCCCACCTTGTAATGGTCCCTCCTTATCGAAATGTGTGTGTTCATTTTTCTAAATGCCTTCCTAATGTTTTCTTGTCTTCCTTTTTTTCCAGGAACCGCAAAATGGGCCACTCCTTTAATGTGCAGGCAGTGGTGGGGCCGGACATGCGGTTCCTTAGCGTCCTCGCCGGCTACCCAGGCTCAGCCCATGATGCGTACATCCTTAGACGATCAGGATTGTACCGACGGTTTGAGTCTGGGGAATTTTCAGGTGCATGGCTCCTTGGTAAGTGAACATAAACCACATAATGTAGTTGTGGATGTTTGTTTTTAATTAGCATTTGGCAGTAATGTCTGCCAAACTTACACCTTAAATAAACTTCTGCCCATGTGAAACCACACTTGATTGTTAGTTAGTAACCAACCAAGCGTTTCGCCAAGTTTGGCCTGCATTAGCCACATTCTAAATTATCTGTTGGTCTAATTTAATAATCCCTCTTACACCACCCTTGTGTGGAATCGTGCACTTAACTTGAGCATAGTTTCGGACCCATCTTTGCTAAGCTGGTTTGCACTTCCACACGAGAGTAGAGCGGGATAAAGTGCATGTGGCGTGTTTCTGCTGTTTTGGTCTCACACAAAGCATATAAGGGGTCAGCAAAACCTACATCCTAAGCACACTTTGAAACCCAGAGCTGGGATCCATATGTATGATTGTCCCTCATCCTCACTCTTTGTATGTTGTCCTTTTGTAAACCTCTAGGACAGATGTTTAGTTTGGGACTGGGACAGTGGCAAATGTTGCCTCATGTTGATCACACAATTGACAAATAGCCTCCTATTGATGTTGCTGGTGCCTTGATGGTCTTACATGTTTGTTTTCCTAATCTTATGTATAAGGTGATTCAGGATACCCGCTGCTGCCGTGGCTCTTGACGCCAGTACTCCGGCCCCAGGATGCCTCCCAGGATGCCTACAACTGTGCGCACCGCAAGACCAGGGCTGTGGTAGAGAGGGCCTTTGGTCTTTTGAAGACTAGGTTTCGTTGTTTGGATCATACCGGGGGCGCCCTGCAATATGATCCGAAAAAGGTCATAGACATAATAATGGCCTGTGCTGTTCTTCACAATTTTGCTATTTCACAACGGGTCCCCCGGTATGTAGAATTTGCTCCCTCTCCACCCAGCGAAGACCAGGAGGAGTCATTTCTGGACACACACAGTAGTGTGTCTGGCCAAAGTGTGCGGACTAATTTGATCGCGACCCATTTTGCTTAATGTAACCTGTATTGGCCTTTGTTTAACATTGTGTTGTTGATTAAGTTTTATTTCCCTTTGTGTATGTTTCGTTATGTTTGTGGTGTTCAAATAAGTAATAAAGTAATTACTCACCACAGGCCTAATGCTTTCCAACTCTCTTTTTTGGATGTGTGAACTGTGTGAATGTCCAAGTATATATTTCTCTGTGACACCCAAAAAAGAGACAATAAAATTTATGAGCCACAGGTGTCTTTAACTGTTTATTTGTAAAAAATAAGAGCTCCAACTTGGAGTTGCTGCTCACTCCAATTTGCTCAAAAAATTGAGGTAAACACAAAGGATTAATGGTTAGATCAACCATGGCAATAATGAAAAAAACAAACAATCCTGGTTGGCCACATTTGGCCCTGCCACAGGTGTAAACCTGGTACAGGGGTAGAAGCTTGAGTGGCACGTTCAGTGAGGATTCAGATATGGCCTTGGCTAGTGGCCTACCTCACCACTCTAAGGAGCTCTATGGGCGCAAATCAAAAACACACAACCCAAGGCATACACCAAGGGTATCTTGGTTTGCCTCACCAGACAAGTCAATACAGGGGGGATTAAGAGCAAAGATGTTGTACAGATTCATGTTGTGGAGACATTAATATGGGTGATGGCCATAGTACCCAGGTGGTGGCCCTTGCTGATTGCCCCGAACGTGGGCCTGTGTGGCATTCTGAATCTGCAACTGGTCCAAAATGTTGCGCATGATATTTACCATTTCACCCCTGTAGGCACGGTTGTCATTGTTGGCAGTCTCCATGTGGCTGTTGAGGGTCCTCAATTCGTTCTGCACAGCCTGTAATGTGGTATTTAGGTTCTCGATCCGGCCATGCAGTGCCTCTCGGTTTAGTTGGTTTTGCTGCTGGAAGGTCACCCTCTCGTGGTGCCATGCGTCCAACATTGCCATGCCCCTCCCCTGGTTGCGCCGTAGCGGATTCCGCCTCCCCAATCCCCTGGTTCGGGGTCGTGCCGAGGCTGTTGGTCTGGGCCCCTCAACAGACACAGGCATGCTTTCACTATCCTCAACAGCAGAGACAACACTGGGGACTTGACTGTCAGTCTGTGCATGCTGGCCATCATGTGCAGCCACCATGCTGCCAGATTCCCTCTGCTGCTGCTGAGTTGGTGGTGAAACATTTTGGACCAGTTGCAGATTCTGGGCCAGGGGTAGATCTTCAGAAGGGCACATAAAGGATCCATCCTCCTCCAGCTCCTGGATTTCATCCATGAGTGTGTGGGTCTGTATGGACAGAGACAAATTAGATGTTAGCTTGCCCACTACATATGTCAATCTGTTAGTAGTAACATGCAAAGTAACATGGCTAAACGACATTTGCTCAATAAACTTACCGAATATATCGGTTCCTCCCTCCTAGGCTGCACGGAAGTTGACGGCATGTCCACACTGGCAGTGGATTCCACAGTAGCTGAGCGATGATGGTGGCCTGCATGAGAAGCAAAGACACTATGTAAACACACACCTATGCATTGTTGACGGGTCAAAAGACATATGCCGAATTAGTTAACGGGTCAAAACTGTCATGGGCACTTCAACAACGGGGCCAAATAAGCTTCAATTTCCATGCCATTATGTGGTTAAATTTTTGGCCTACAACTACTTCCACATTGTTCTACTCAACTAAGCCAAACATTCAAGTTCAGCTTGTTATGTGGCTGACCACATCCCTTAGAGCCCATTAAAGCGGACCTTCACTCTGATTAAGAGTCTAGCTTCTATGTTTCCCACACCCTGTACATACAGATTGACCACATTACAAATCTTCCAACCTGCATCTACTGCATGTTATGAGCCTTTAAACATCAAAGATGGCGGCTTATGGAATCCGCCATCTTATCAGGCAGCCTGCAAACAGTAAGTGCCTCCTGAGTGTGCTGCTCTGCATTCTTGGACTGCTGACCTTTCCCTGACCCCAGCTCTGCTCTGTCTGAGCAAAGCACAGCTATAACCCGCCCCCCTGTACCTTATCCCACTCTCCTCTCCTCAGTAAGTGTGATGCTTCGGAGTCAAGATGGCGGCGGCCGTATCCTAAATTGCCGAACAGAGTTGCAGCCCAGTGGTGGAAAGTATAATACATTAGTGACTAAACATGTAAAATATATTAATTTTAGATGCTGAGGATTTTTTGGATAAGAGTTTGTGCTTTTCATTAAATCATGGTGAAGGTCCGGTTTAATGGGAACCCACAAACTTTTACACTCGGGTTCAATGTACATTCACGTCTTGTATGTGGACCAAAAATCAACAGTTAAGTGGCCACACACATGCCACACCCTGGCCCAACACAGAAATCACCTACAAGCCACAGCCTAGGTGCCTGGCTTCCCAGATGTGTTACTGGCTAATTGTGCATGCTCACTAATTGTAAAGGTCACATACATCTTACTCACCTGCAGGACGGGTCGGGGAATCTGTGTCCCTTAGGGCCGCGTGGCCTTCGACGGCAACTGGATGCATCAATCCATAAATCATCTCCTCAGCCGGGGTCAACTTGAGTTTGGAGGGAAAACCTCCTCCAGTTTTCATGCTGCAAAACAGAGTTAGGGTAATTTAGAACCAGGTGGCCAATACAACATCCAGTCTAATCCTAAAGCTAACATTTTTACCTGTCAATCCGCCTTTGATTTTCTTTCTTCCGTGCAGCATATTTGAGGTCCGATATCTTGCGCTGAATCTGTACAACATCCTTTAACTCTTCCCCCGCTGCATTCACTTGTCTGGTTAGGTCTGCCAAGATGTTGGCTCTGCGCTGTTTGGTGGTGTTTTTTGATCTGCGCCCATATAGCTCATCATAAACTAAGGTCAGGCCACTAGCCAAGGCCATAATTTGGGCCTCACCAAAACGCCCACTTAACTGCCCTCTTCGCAATGTGCGCCCTGTTGTTTTGGGTTGTGGGTCCTCCATGGTGTCATCCAAATGGGGTGACATCCTTGGCTGGGTTTGTGGGGTATAATGCAGGGAATGGTGGCTGCCTGGGGATTGGCCTGGACTGGGCAAGGGACTGGGTGTTCTGGCCTGGCTGGCCACAGAAGTCCCAGGTGTTGATGTGGCATAGTAACCTTGCCTTTCCACCTGTGCCGGTGCCAAATGTGGGCGAGCAGGAGAGCTTCGTTCGGAGCCTGAAGTAGTGCTGCCCTTGGAGGTAGTAGGGCGGACCAAGGGTGAGGGCGATCTTGCAGGGCCGGCCCTCTTCTGTTTTTTTTTTGGGCACACTCGTGGTGGGCTGCGGGACCTGGTTCGGCCTCTTTGTGGGCTGCATGGCCTGCTGCGGCGTCTAGGGGGGCTGCGGGACCTGGTTCGGCCTCGAGGGGGGCTGCGGGACCTGGTTCGGCCTCTTTGTGGGCTGCGTGGCCTGCTGCGGCGTCTAGGGGGGCTGCGGGACCTGGTTCGGCCTCGAGGGGGGCTGCGGGACCTGGTTCGGCCTCTTTGTGGGCTGCGTGGCCTGCTGCGGCGTCTAGGGGGGCTGCGGGACCTGGTTCGGCCTCTTTGTGGGCTGTGTGGCCTGCTGCGGCGTCTAGGGGGGCTGCGGGACCTGGTTCGGCCTCGAGGGGGGCTGCGTGGCCTGCTGCGGCGTCTAGGGGGGCTGCGGGACCTGGTTCGGCCTCTTTGTGGGCTGCGTGGCCTGCTGCGGCGTCTAGGGGGGCTGCGGGACCTGGTTCGGCCTCGAGGGGGACTGCGGGACCTACTGCGGACTATTGTGGGTGTTGTAGTGGGGCAGGGTGGGGTGGGTCTTCGGACCCTCTTACCCGTTTTTGGCCCAGTAGCCATACTAGCCTTTGTGGCCTGGGTCTTTGGTTTGCCTGCCTGCTCCTTTTTTGGCCCATAGCTGGTAGTTGGCTTGGCCGGCGTTTTGGTACTAGGCCGTAATTTTGCTTTTGGCTGCTGCGACCTGGTTTTGGGCCCTTCGGAAGGCTCCTGCCGTTTGGCTGCCTTCTTCCCCGTCTGCTCCTTTCCAGTTTTGGCCGGAGGTTTTTTGGGTGCCATTTTGATTTTCTCAAATAATCAGCTGGGTGTGCAGGGACCTTTAAGTAAGCAAGCCAGCGTGTGACGTACGTTCGCACGGCCGTGCGGAACCCGCTGAGGCATTGCGTACGTTCGCACGGCCGTGCGGAACGCGCTGGGGCGTTACTTATCTGCTGCCGAGAAAAAGAAGCAAGATGGCACCCACTATCTTCACCCGCCAACAAGAAGAGATCATCATGTTCGTAAGTGTATTCGATGGACTTTTGTTAGATTAGGAAATGCTGCTCTATATGTGAAGGAAGCGCAGGAATAAATGGCTTTGGTTAAAAATGTGATAAACTACATGCACAAGCAAAGGCACGCAACACACGTGCCAAACAACATTTAGGCCATATTGTGAAATTAATGAACACTAGAAATGTGTGTGTGTTAATGTAATTACCCCAAAAAATGTTTTGCTTACACATATTGATATGTATTGAGAAGTAAAGTCGATGTTTTCTTTCTGTTTTGTAGACCATGCTGGAGCGCAGGTACGACTACCTGCCCAACACATTTGAAAAACGCCACGTCGCCCTGGAGATAATCTCCACCATCCAACAGCAGACCAACACCACCTTCACCCACACGCAGATCATGCAGCATTGGTCGGACCTCAAACGGCTGCACATGCCCCGGGTGCGGAGGTTCTTCGGAATCCATTTTCCAAGTAAGTAGATTGCGATTGCATGCAATATGTAACTAAGACAGAAGGTAGGACTTTACTTAGAATGCCTTTTCTTTTCTAGTGTTGGAAATGGATTACCGAATTCGCCGCACCCGGAGGCGCAGAGGACGACCAGTGCTGCATGATTCTGCAGCTGGGAGTGAAGGTGGTGGATCTCCAGGGCGACGGGCCGACCCCTCCTCTGTGGCCTCCTCAGACCAGCCCCTGGACCTTACCACAGAGGAGGGGCGGCACAGCGTGGGCAGGCAGTCGTACCCTGCCACGCATGCGGGATCCTCGGGTATGTCACTCTTCATGTCTACACCAAAAAAGAGAATTGCTAGCTCCTGATATCACCAAACTGAATCCTTTATTCTGTATTTGTAGATGTTTCGGTTGCGGGTGAAGTAGTGGGTCAGGAGGCAGCAGATAGGAGCCCACAAGACCCTGGAGAAGGTGAGTGATGTGACCCAGACTTAGCTCAAAACATTGGAGGACTGCGGAATCAGACATCCAAACTAACCATTTGGCCCATGTTTCTACAGGCACTTCTTCACAGCAGAGCCAGGAACCAGGACCTCAGGGTGTTGTCCCCAACGAGCCATCTCTCGGCCACCAACCAAGTAAGTAGTCATGTCATTATAGAGATTTCGGTCTAAATTCCCCTGAACACAAAAACACATAATGCCCTAGTCAATGCCAATATAAGAGGGACCTGTGGCCACTGAATTAGCTTAATTAGTTGCCCAACTGTCCTGTGGCCACTGAATTAGCTTAATTAGTTGCCCAACTGTCCTGTGGCCACTGAATTAGCTTAATTAGTTGCCCAACTGTCCTGTGGCCACTGAATTAGCTTAATTAGTTGCCCAACTGTCCTGTGGCCACTGAATTAGCTTAATTAGTTGCCCAACTGTCCTGTGGCCACTGAATTAGCTTAATTAGTTGCCCAACTGTCCTGTGGCCACTTACTAACCTTAATTCCTGTGATTAATCATAGGTGCATTATACTTAATTTGTTTCTTTAAATACATTAATTACACAGGTGATAAACATGTATTGTTCTCCGAATAATTTGAATTTCTGATTTTTGGGAAGGGACCACAAGACAGCGACTTGCTGATATCAATCGGAGGGTCCTTGAGTTGGTGGCCGATCTGCAGGCGATGCGGGACACGTTGGGGACAACAGAAGAGGAAGACTAGTGTCCTGGTTCCTGGCCCTGTAGATTTGTAAATAGTTGTATTTGTACATAGTTTTCTTGGTTAAGCACCAAATTTCTTTGTATATAGTTTTCTGGTTTTTAAAAAGTTTTAAATTGTATATAGTTTTTAAAGTTTTTAACAAAAACTGTGTATATATTTTTAGTAAAGCCTAAAAAATGTGTATATAGTTATTATTTTTTAGTTGGCCAAAGTTGCCAGAAAAATTTTGCCAACAAATGGCAATTGAGCTATTAAAAACCCAAAAAAACCAAAAAAACATGTTGTCCCATTTATTTGCACACATACATTGAAAAAAAACAAGGGGACAATGACATATTTGAAAATCAAGATTGTGATGTCCGTGAAGTGATTTGGGTAAGTTTTAGGGACCTAAAATGGAAGAAGAACCAAGGCGCTAAGTGATTTGGGTAAGTTTTAGGGACCTAAAATGGAAGAAGAACCAAGGCGCTAAGTGATTTGGGTAAGTTTTAGGGACCTAAAATGGAAGAAGAACCAAGGCGCTAAGTGATTTGGGTAAGTTTTAGGGACCTAAAATGGAAGAAGAACCAAGGCGCTAAGTGATTTGGGTAAGTTTTAGGGACCTAAAATGGAAGAAGAAACAAGGCGCTAAGTGATTTGGGTAAGTTTTAGGGACCTAAAATGGAAGAAGAACCAAGGCGCTAAGTGATTTGGGTAAGTTTTAGGGACCTAAAATGGAAGAAGAACCAAGGCGCTAAGTGATTTGGGTAAGTTTTAGGGACCTAAAATGGAAGAAGAAACAAGGCGCTAAGTGATTTGGGTAAGTTTTAGGGACCTAAAATGGAAGAAGAACCAAGGCGCTAAGTGATTTGGGTAAGTTTTAGGGACCTAAAATGGAAGAAGAAACAAGGCGCTAAGTGATTTGGGTAAGTTTTAGGGACCTAAAATGGAAGAAGAAACAAGGCGCTAAGTGATTTGGGTAAGTTTTAGGGACCTAAAATGGAAGAAGAACCAAGGCGCTAAGTGATTTGGGTAAGTTTTAGGGACCTAAAATGGAAGAAGAAACAAGGCGCTAAGTGATTTGGGTAAGTTTTAGGGACCTAAAATGGAAGAAGAACCAAGGCGCTAAGTGATTTGGGTAAGTTTTAGGGACCTAAAATGGAAGAAGAAACAAGGCGCTAAGTGATTTGGGTAAGTTTTAGGGACCTAAAATGGAAGAAGAAACAAGGCGCTAAGTGATTTGGGTAAGTTTTAGGGACCTAAAATGGAAGAAGAACCAAGGCGCTAAGTGATTTGGGTAAGTTTTAGGGACCTAAAATGGAAGAAGAACCAAGGCGCTAAGTGATTTGGGTAAGTTTTAGGGACCTAAAATGGAAGAAGAACCAAGGCGCTAAGTGATTTGGGTAAGTTTTAGGGACCTAAAATGGAAGAAGAAACAAGGCGCTAAGTGATTTGGGTAAGTTTTAGGGACCTAAAATGGAAGAAGAACCAAGGCGCTAAGTGATTTGGGTAAGTTTTAGGGACCTAAAATGGAAGAAGAACCAAGGCGCTAAGTGATTTGGGTAAGTTTTAGGGACCTAAAATGGAAGAAGAACCAAGGCGCTAAGTGATTTGGGTAAGTTTTAGGGACCTAAAATGGAAGAAGAACCAAGGCGCTAAGTGATTTGGGTAAGTTTTAGGGACCTAAAATGGAAGAAGAAACAAGGCGCTAAGTGATTTGGGTAAGTTTTAGGGACCTAAAATGGAAGAAGAAACAAGGCGCTAAGTGATTTGGGTAAGTTTTAGGGACCTAAAATGGAAGAAGAACCAAGGCGCTAAGTGATTTGGGTAAGTTTTAGGGACCTAAAATGGAAGAAGAACCAAGGCGCTATGTGATTTGGGTAAGTTTGAGGGTGTGAAAATGGAAGAAGAAACAAGGCGCTAAGTGATTTGGGTAAGTTTTAGGGACCTACAATGGAGAAAGAAACAAGGCGCTAAGTGATTTGGGTAAGTTTTAGGGACCTAAAATGGAAGAAGAACCAAGGCGCTAAGTGATTTGGGTAAGTTTTAGGGACCTACAATGGAAGAAGAACCAATGCGCTAAGTGATTTGGGTAAGTTTTAGGGACCTAAAATGGAAGAAGAACCAAGGCGCTAAGTGATTTGGGTAAGTTTTAGGGACCTAAAATGGAAGAAGAACCAAGGCGCTAAGTGATTTGGGTAAGTTTTAGGGACCTAAAATGGAAGAAGAAACAAGGCGCTAAGTGATTTGGGTAAGTTTTAGGGACCTAAAATGGAAGAAGAAACAAGGCGCTAAGTGATTTGGGTAAGTTTTAGGGACCTAAAATGGAAGAAGAACCAAGGCGCTAAGTGATTTGGGTAAGTTTTAGGGACCTAAAATGGAAGAAGAACCAAGGCGCTAAGTGATTTGGGTAAGTTTTAGGGACCTAAAATGGAAGAAGAACCAAGGCGCTAAGTGATTTGGGTAAGTTTTAGGGACCTAAAATGGAAGAAGAACCAAGGCGCTAAGTGATTTGGGTAAGTTTGAGGGACCTAAAATGGAAGAAGAACCAAGGCGCTATGTGATTTGGGTAAGTTTGAGGGTGTGAAAATGGAAGAAGAAACAAGGCGCTAAGTGATTGGGGTAAGTTTTAAGGGAGGTCAAGGGAAAAGGCAGAAGAGCGCTAAGTGGTTAGGGTGAGCTTTAAGGGAGCTCCAGGGAAAAGGCAGGAGAGCGCTAAGTGGTTAGGGTGAGTTTAGTGATGGAAGTGAAATTATGTAGGCGAACACTTTAATGAGAGAAGTTTGTAGTGCGCAGGCGCAATATCGCAAGAATTTCGTCTGGACAGATACTTTAGGAAAAAATGAAGCAGGATGTAGCGGGAAAATGATAGGATTCGTGTGAGGATACGATGGGAAAAGGGCAAAAACGAAAGGCTACGTTGGTAGTTGGGCAAAATAAATCTGAACCTTTTCGATGGAAAATGACATCCTCGTCTGCGTACTCTGGCATACGAGCACACGGACGCGCTACGGAAGGTTTACGAAGCATGCATAGAATCGATCGAACGTTCATGCGAGAGCGGGAAATTTTGAAAATCTTACTAAGTCGGCACCAAACCGAAAGTTTGTTTGTGTCTCTCTGAATCGAGCCTTAGGAGCGATCAGCTACAGGGGAGAAAAAGTGAATATAGCAGATCCGAGATGCCCCGCTCTGTGAAACCCTGAGTCTCCTGTCAAACCTACCTTCTCCCCGATCCAATGGTGCATGATTCAGCCATGGCCGCCACAAGCTAGACCTTTAGCTGGGCACATGCCTGCACCAGCCATTTGTTAATGGCCAGATTGGGCATGCACCCTGTTATAGGCTAGCAGGAATGTGGCTGTGGGTGTGCTCGGCTGCTTTGTGCCATAGTCTCTGTGATGGATGGCAGGGGGCTATACATTGTATAGGGCAGGGGTATTCAACCACTTCATGTAAAGGTCCATTTAAAGGCATCTTGTGGGAGGTGAAGGTCCGGGTGGAGGGCTGTCGCGGGTGGGGGGTGGATAGTTAGAAATCAGCACAATGGGGAGGGGCTATAGACTCCCCAGGCAAAACTAAAAAAGGCTGCTTGCTCCCCCACCCCAAAAATCCTATTGGTCACTGGGAAAAAAACAGGAGCTTTCTTTTTTGGATGGGGCAAAGAGATTGAGAAACAAAGTTTGTGTGTACCTTGCAATGCCACTTCCTGCCCGTGCAGTACTTCATATTGCAATGCTAGGTGCCAGGGAGCCATGACACTGCCAAGGAGACTAAGCACTACATCGCTGATCAAGGGGGCAGCTCTGAGCACGGCAACACAGAAGCAACTCAGTGCAAGGCTGTCAGGGCAGGGGTCCGGAAATCTGGCGCCAGGGTCCGCATTCGGACCCTGGTCCGCCAGTTGATTATGGCTGGTCTAGACAATAGAAGCGCCAGATAAGCATGCAAGACAGCACAGGACTTGGATCAGGAAAGACCGCAGGACCAGGAGTGATCAGCTACAGGGGAGAAAAGGTGAGTATAGCATTTTGTATTGCATTGCCTGGACAAGGACTTTTAAGAATCATCTTTATGTGTCATATACATATCTTCTGTACTAAATATATTTTACCTTATTGTAACATTTTTATATGAAAAATGATAATCTCCAGATCATGTGGACAGTTGGCCCTGCTGATTTGGGCACGCAGTGGTTATATTACCATATTTTTCGTCCTATAAGACGCACTTAAAGTGGACCAACACCCAAGATTTTCACTATCCTGGGTTTTGGTCCACTTCTGATCGGGGTTGCCCCGCTGCGTGAAACCCCCCAGAACACCCGATGAAACTCACCTCACCCCCCTCATGCACGGGCATGCACGCCCGCTTGTTCAATCAGCACGCTCGGAGCCGCTGTGGTATGCGCGTCCAACCACAGCGGCTCCGAGCACACTGGCGCATGCGCCGTTGGACCGGGAGTAAGGTAAGGTTACAGAGCATCCTGGGGGGTTTCACACAGCGGGGCATCCTGATTTTGGATGCCCCGCATGGAGGGATCGGATAGGCCTGTGAATCTTATAGATTCCTGGGCTGATCGCCCTGGGTGTTGGTCCACTTTAAATGTCAGTGCGTCTTATTGGGCAAATGTAAAAAAAATAAAAAATAACAAAAAAGTAAAATGATATACTTACATAAGCCTCGTGCTGCAGCCCCCGGGAACGCCAGCCGACGAAAGAGCGGCGGTCAGAGATAGGGCGGGGTAACTGAACCCTACCCACTGTCCCCACTCTGGCCGCTACTGACAGTATTTCTCGAGCTAGTGTGCGCACACACCCGGTCCATGCATCCGGGACGCGGACGCAGGCCACGCCCACCAGCTGCACACGCCGGCCCGAGAAGTAGCGGAGGTGTCGGCAGTGGCCAGAGCGCGGACAGTGGGTGGGGTTCAGTTACCCTGCCCTCTCCCTGTCCGCCGCTCTTTCATTGGCGAAGCTGTAAGTATCTTTTTTCTCTAGCGTGGGGTGGGGATCAGAGGGTAGTTAAGCCACACTGCCTATAGGAATGGGATGGGGATGCCACTGTGCATATGGGGAATGGGATGGGGGGTGCCACACTGCCTATGGGAGTGGGGAATGCCACACACTGCCTAAAGGAATGGGAGGGGAGGGTGATTCCACACTGCCCATGGGAATGGAATGGGGGGAATGCCACACTGCATATGGGAATGGGATGGGGGGAATGCCACACTGTCTATGGGGAATGGGAATGCCACACTGCCTATGGGAATGGGATGGGGGAATGCCACACTACCTATGGGGAATGGGAGGACGAATGCCACACTGCCTATGGGAATGGGACGGGGGAATGCCACACTGCCTATGGGAATGGAAGGGGGGATGCCACACTGCCTATGGGAATGGAAGGAGGAATGCCACACTGCCTATGGAGAATGGGAGGATGAATGCCACACTGCCTATGGGAATGGAAGAAGGAATGCCACACTGCCTATGGAGAATGGGAGGATGAATGCCACACTGCCTATGGGAATGGAAGGAGGAATGCCACACTGCCTATGGAGAATGGGAGGATGAATGCCACACTGCCTATGGGAATGGAAGAAGGAATGCCACACTGCCTATGGAGAATGGGAGGATGAATGCTACACTGCCTATGGGAATGGGATGGGGGGATGCTACACTGCCTATGGGAATGGGATGGGGGGATGCTACACTGCCTATGGGAATGTGATGGGAGAATGCCCCACTGCCTATGGGAAAGGGATGGGGGAATGCCCCACTGCCTATGGGAAAGGGATGGGGGAATGCCACAATGTCTGTAATGGGGTGTTTTAGTACACCATTTGGTTTCTTTTCTTTTTTCTTATTTTCCTCCTCCAAATCCTAGGTGCGTCTTATGGGCAGGTGCATCTTATATGGTGAACATACGATATGTTATGTTTGGGCAGGTGTTTAGCGTGCACCATTAATAAGGAGACATCCTGTTCTCTTGTGGCATTGTTGGATATTTTAGTTCACCCCCTGAGCAGAAACGTCCCAGGGCCATACTTTGCAGCCTTCTGTAGAGACAATGGTGGGCCTGCATCATGTCAGCGCCTGCCAGCTCACATTAGCTCTCCAAATCTCACCAGGCCATGTTGCTTCTGACAGTCCCAGGGTTTCCAAGCATCCCATTTTCTCCGCGGGGCCGCATGCCAGAGTCTTCCTCACAGAACAGTCTCTAGACCGCAGACATTTGAGGTCTTCATAAAAAGCTTATTAACTCCATTCTGCAGCTTCTATAATTAGCTGGGTGCAATCATTTCATTACAGCCGTATCATACGGAGCAGCCAAAAATGCTGAACTCCGGGCGAAGATTAAAACAAAAATAACCCTCAAATGATCTATTCATTGCAATTGCTAGAGGGGCATGTTTAGCGTTTGTACCGCTTCATGTATGCATTTTAATTTCAGCTTAATAAAAATGTTACAGCTATTAATACTCATTTTACAATGCAATTAATACTGGTGGTCAGCAGGTGGAGCTCAGAACTGGGTTGTAAAAATAAAGCTGACCTAAACCCTCCTTAACAGTTTTGTGCCAGGGAGGGTCCTTGTCCATTGCACCCTAACCCATCCTCTACTGCACGGTTTCTCTGTCACTGTATGTGATCTGCATGTATATTGCTAGGTTAATGCAGTTTATATTTATGACAGTACATGGCGCTGTTACATATATCTATGTGTAGTCTCTGTTCTACATTCTCTCTACTGCATGTGTTTCCTGTACATTGAATTGATCTCTATGACTTCTTTTTCCTGTTCCTGTTATCCAGGAGCATAGCTAGGGGGGAGCAGGGGGGGCACATGCCCCGGGTGCAGCAGGTCAAGGGGCACTAAGGGGGGGGGGGCCTGAGCACAGGTGGGGGGTTTTTCAAATGTTTACCCCGGGTGCCAGAAAGCCTAGCTACACCTCTGATCTTATCCACCACGTAAGGTGACCTTCTCTTACTGCACTCATGTTCCAGTTCCAGTTTCTGTTACACTACAAATGTCTATCTGAATTTGACTCACATGCTGCAACATTCTCAGCCTGTTATATGAGTACCTCGGGGTTACGCAGCAATGTACAGGGTGCACCAACAGGGAGTTTATTATGGGTCTAGTATATTATTTTTGTTGCAGAGTGTGAGTGCTGGATGCAGTGGAGTCAAATCCAGATAGACATATGTGGTATAACAGTACCCGGGTTTACTGGAACATGAATGCAGTAAGAGAATGTCACCTTGACATGGGGGCTAACACAGACAGGAAAAAGAAGTGATAGAGTGCAGCTGAATATACAGGAAATTCAATACAACAGAAAGATGCATAGAGACTATAGTTTAGCATTGATAACAGCGCTATCTATTGTCATAACTTGTCATAACTGTAAAATGCAGTCAATCTGGTAAAAGTCCTAAAATCACATTCAGAAAAAAGCAGATTTTGCAAAGTATTGTATCTCCAACAGTTTTAACAGTAAGCCATTAATCTTTCTCATTTAAAAGGGTGCTACAAGGCCTGTGGCCTACTTATGTAGGTAACATTAATAATTGATCTACTTCTTGTTTGTTGCTAGTGGGTTCTTGGTGTAAAAGTTTGAGGACCACTGCTCTACAGTCTTCTACAAGCCCTCAAGAGATGCCCAACCAGACCTTAAAATGGCTGCACACAAGTGTGGCAGATGAACCTCCATCTGCAGCGTGCATCTCTTAACAACCAGGCTTAACAGTGGTGGAAGGAGTTGGCTTAGGATGCCATGGACCAGGACCTGGACCCTTCCTGGCAGCATTGGGTTTAGATCTGCTATCTGTCTTGTGGAGCTGTAAACAAAGCCTCATCAAAGCCATTAGAGGAAGGTGAGTATGGAGAGCCCCCGTTTCTTCTGCTCAACCCTCAGTCCTAACAGCAGGTAGTCAGCCCTAACATTTATGGCTTCTCAGTAACAGTCAGTCAGCTTGGCACTCCCTGAATTCTGGCACCCAGGGTGATGGCGCTGCTCATCCGGACCCGGCTTTCAACCACACTGACTGGTTGGCCTTTACTGTCTCCCCTGTATGTTTGTAATCTCTCTACAAACTGAACATTGACTGAGCTCCCTAACTGTAAACCTCCAGCATTGGCCTGCTTTTTCTTTTCTTTTTTTAATTTATGTTAATAAAAGCGGATAACAGGGGATGGCCATATATTCAGTTATATATTATATATTAACAAGGCAGCGATACAAGAGTAACTTATCAAAGGAATAAAGGACCTGCTATGTAGACTGATAGGCCATAACTGATGTTTTATTAAACTTGCCGGCAAAGGTAATTGTTACACCAATGCGTCGGACTATATTGGGGTTTACAGGTTCACCTAATGATTTTTCTTTTTAAAAAATGAGAGTGTCCATTGGATCTGTGATGCTACATAATAACCATAATAATCTCTCTAAGCTCTCTGTACTGACAGCAATGTTATGAATCTGGAGGAGGAGCTGGAGGGAGGGGCAGGAGGTGGAGGGAGGGGCAGGGGGGGAGGTACCAGCAATTCTATCCCGTGCTGCTTAGCTGATTGGGGAACGGGATGAAAAAGAGAATGTAATTGGCTGAACCTGTAAACTCCGATATCTCAGCCATTTCTGCTTCAATTTATAAACAGTTTAGTACAGTGCCAAATGTAGCCCGACACAATGGTGTAACAATTAATTTTGCCTGCAGTATCACTTTAAGCTAAATGAAGTTAGAAGGAGAAGCGGTTGTAGTGTAAAAAAGTGAAAGCGAGAAAAAAGGAGTGAAGTTGAAGGTTGGGGGAAGCAGGGGCCTAAATACCATAGAGGCTACGAAGGCAGCTTCCTTGGGCCAATGGCAAAAGGGGGTCCGGTGCAAGCTGCCTCCACTGCCTCTATAGCCTTTATGCCACCCGGCAATGGCTGCAGCAGAGCAGCATAAAGAAGCGGGTACGGGGCCACCTTGCCGCCTCCTTCCTCCACCTCCCCTCTCAATACTCACCTTCCTCCAATGGCCTATCAGCTTCTCCCATTGGGCCCAACTTTGAGTGTCTGGGCATCCACTTGGCAAATGAAGTTCAATGTGGAAAAATGTAAAGTCATGCACTTGGGGTCTAATAACCTGAAGGCCACATATATAATCGGGGAAGTAAAACTGGGAGAGTCATTCGTTGAGAAAGATCTGGGGGTACTGGTAGATCACAGGCTAAATAACAGCATGCAATGCCAAGCAGCTGCTTCCAAGGCCACCAAGATATTATCGTGCATTAAAAGAGGCCTGGAATCATGGGATAGGGATGTCATTTTGCCTCTTTACAAGGCACTGGTGTGCCCTCATCTGGAATATGCCGTCCAGTTCTGGGCACCCATTCATAGAAAGGACGCTCTGACTATGGTAAGGATGCAGAGGAGAGATACCAAACTAATAAGAGGAATGAAGGATCTTAGTTATGAGGAAAGATTACGAGATGATTTCGAGAATTAAATCTGTTTAGTCTTGAGAGGAGACGGCTGAGGGGGACATGATTAACTTGTATAAATATATAAATGGCCCATACAAATACAAATATGGGAGAACGCTATTTCAGGTAAAATCCTTTCTAAAGACAAGGGGGGCACTGCCTTTGATTAGAAAAAATAAATGTGGTCTCCGGATGCGACAATCATTTTTTACCATAAGAACTATAAATCTATGGAATAGCCTCCCACAGAAGCTTGTTACAGCATCAACTGCTGCCAGCTTCAAATAAGGATTAGATGCTTTTTTAGAAGAAAATAACATTAACAAGTTACTATTAGCGGTTATCAGTAAAAAAATAAAAAACAAAAAAATAAATAGCTTCCCCTATAAAATAAAATAAAAAATAACTTCCCCTACCCCAACACCCTTGGTTGAACTTGATGGACATATGTCTTTTTTCAACCGTATTAACTATGTAACCATGTAACTATGTAATGACTTTGTGCACGCCTCAACCCCACCCCAGTAGACGTGTGCTTATGTTAGGGTCCAACACAACCGGGATGACGAGTGTCCGCCCTAGTGGCTGCAGGAAGAAGTGGAGAAGTGGCACGCGGGCCTGCCTTGCACTCTCCTGCCTCCCCCCCCACCTCATACTCACCTTTACAGGCTTCCCCCAATGTACCTTCAGCTTCTCCTGTCTGGCTCTGCCCTGTGCACGCCGCAACCACACCCTCAGCAGGCGTGCAATGATGTTTGGCCCCACCACAACCTGGACAGTGATTCCCCCCCCCCCCACTATGGGGGCCCCATCAGGACTATGCATGCCACTGGGGGGAAGGGAAGAAAAACATATATGTACAATGGGTGAAATAGATATTGAACAAGTCAGCAATTTTGTAAGTAAATATATTTCTAAAGGTGCCATAGACATGTAAATCTTCCCAGATGTTGGCAGCCCAGGCAATCCACACATGCAAAGAAATCAAGAAATTAAGTTATGTGACTGTTTTGGGGCATTTAATATAAAATAAAACAAGACATTCATGTAATTGTGTAGGAAGGAAATGTTCTATATGTTGGTTAATGTGTAGAAAAGGGTTTACCGTTTCCTGTTTCCTGTTTCATGGCAGTAAACTAATGAAGACAAAAACTTTCCATTTGCACCCATTGCAGCAGTGACACACTTACACTGTGAGATAAGCGTCTTGGTCTGGGTTAGTGATGGAGCAGAATTCAGGTCATAAATGTCTAATTATTAACCGGTGATTCCACAAATGCTGGTACAGTATCCTCTATACTGCCATCAATGAATAGCTAGATGAAGGCCGAACAGTTACGTATTGCGGTTTTCGCCATGAGTTGATGCTGGGGGTTAAAGACAGTTCTTTTCATTCATTATGGGCACTTTACTGTTTGTTGTAAAACATGGGGGTCCTAGACCAACCCCCTAATGCCCTATATATACCTGCCGCACACTGATAATTATGTCAATATGTCAATATATCCAATAAATCTTAGAAAAAATATATTAAATGTATTTGATCAGGACTCACAAAATACACACCAACAATACATAGAAGACTAATTAAAATACATATAAACACACAAAAGGGAGAGGGGTACACCCCACAACTGGCTCTCTTATATCCAATAATTCATCCAAAATTCATCAAGAGTATAATGTAATGGTGGTGCTGAATCTGCAATTAAGCGGGGCAACGGAGAATGGTTGAAGAGATAAATGAACACGTGCTATACTATGTGGAAAGTGCTTCCTGTTAATAAAATACTACAGAACTACACATCTATCAAACAATTCTACACATCTATTAAACAACTATACAAACATGAACAATACAAATAAAGTGCAGAGCATAACGCCTATTCTATAGTGTATTAACTAAAGTGCATTGTGCAATGTGCAAAAGATAGTCCATAGAGTTCTATTGCAACAGCCCCAATAGATCAGAATCAATACAATTCCAACATGCCGATGCCTGGTGTGCTGGGTGAGTAGCCCATGGGAAGTGGGGGACATATTTAAATAAAAGACTTAAACCGGACCTTCACCATGATTTATTGAAAAACCCAAACCCTTATAAAACGATTCCCCAGCATCTAAAATTAATACGTTTTTAGTCACTTATTATTCTTTCCCCCACTGGGCTGCAACTCTGTTCAGGACTTTAGGACACGGGCGCCGCCATCTTGACTCAGAATCATCACATACTGAGGAAAGGCGAGCTGGATAAAGTGCAGGGGGTGGGGTTATAGCGGTGCTTTGCACAGACAGACCAGAGCTGAGGCCAGGGAGGGGACAGCAGTTCCATAATGCAGTGCAGCACAGTCAGAAGATACTTCCTGTTTGCAGGCTGCCTGATGCTCCATGAGCCGCCATCTTGGATGTTTAAAGGCTCATAACAAGGTGCAAGTAAGATGATTTTTAATGTGATCAATCTGTATGTACAGGGTGTGGGAAACATATTAGATAGGCTCTTATTCAAAGTGAAGGAGCGCTTTAATAATCTGCTGCTTTTTAGCTCAAAGTGGACTAGCAGTTTGGGGGTCGATTGTAGCTCTGACCTGAATCTGAAGCTTATCACCAGGTGCCAACTGTCCAGGGCTCCATCAGGAATTTAGGAGAACCACTCAGTAAATATTTTCCTGCACATTCATACTCATATTCAAGTGTTCCACATACCTTTCAAGGCTGGGTTTCTGTAAGGTTAACCTAACTATAGGACTAGGAAGGCAGCAGGAAAGAGTTATGCTGTATGTGGACCTTCCTGACTTTCAAGTCCAGGCCCCAGAGAGGCTTTGTGTAGTCTGCACTAATGGGTACCCTGCTGCCCACCCCCAGCAATCTGCACGCTATACACCCACCAGCAATCAGCCTTATTCACCCTCCACCAACAACCGGTCCTACAGCCCCCAGCAGCACTGAGCCATACACCCACAGCAGCAATCAGCAGCTCATCCCCCTTAGCTAGAACCAGCACATACCCCCCAGCAACAATGAGCCTCCTGCACATCCAATAATTAGCCCTAAACACACAACAGCATTCAGCTGTATCCAACCTGTAGCAGCAATCAGTCCTACTGCCTCAAAGAACACGGGCAGGCTGATTCATTACTAACGCCAGGTAGCGTCAGATGAGCGTCTGTAAAGCAGATTTCAGAGCGCCCGCTAGTAGTCGATGTGCTCGGCCATGGATCATTGTTGCAAAGCGCCTCAGTCGCTGTCCGCCATTGATGAATATGATATGTTAGTCGCTATACTACGCTGTATGTGAGCGCACCGTAACGCCAGCTCAGTGCGACTGACTCACACCACATTCATCAAAAAAACAGCCTCAAACATCGCCGGCGCTCAAAATCATGTAATTGTAGCCCATAGCGCCGGAGGCTGTGTGATTAAAGTCTGTTTTTGAACATGTATCCACTAGTAAAAAAGCGAAAACATATGGAATGATATTGTTATTACATTGTAACATGAACACTTTAATACCAGACATGTAAGGACAATTCTGCATAAAAATATTATTATTCCAAAAAGTTTTCACAAATGTCATTTTCTTGGCCAGAATACATGTCAGAAGGTTTGTGTTTATTTCTTTTTAAAAATACAAAAAATTGGGACCAGGAAAGGGATTTAAGGATCATTTATAGAAATGTATGGGAGTGCGCCAGGTAGCGACAGGTAAGACGTGGCGCTCTGCAAGGCTGAACACCGGCGCTGTACGCTGAGCCTGGGATAATGATGAATCGAACGCTAAATGGCGCTCACCAGATTCGGTTTCATAAATGTGTAATTGCGTGCCGTGTCCGGTGTTAACCTGCCGCTACCTGCCGCTGTACAGGCACTACCTGGCGCTATAGTTTAATGAATAAGGCCCTGAGCCTTAAAGGCCTTTTTGCCAGGTTTATTGATGTTCTGCCTTATTGTTTTCCTCTTCTGAAATGTAAAATAAACATTTGAGCTGTTTCCAAGTTTCTTATATTCCAGTATTTCTGACTTGATAAAGTAAGAGTGGCTTTCTTGCCCTTTAGCAAAGCTCTTAGTATACATTCTTACTAGTGTTGGGTCAACCCAGACCGCAAAGTTCAGGCTTGTACCGGACTTTGCGAGTTTGGGTTCCCAAACCTGAGAATGGACATCCAGAAGTCTGTGTTTGAGTTCTGTGTTCGGCTCAACCTGGAAAAGCTGGTTGATGGGCTTCTGAGCATCCTATCAAGCAGCTTAGATTAATTACAGAGCTCGCAGCAGAAGGAAGAGGCTGTACAGCTTACCTGAGCCCCATGCTCCGTATTAAAGTGGACCAACACCCTGACGTTTTTTTTTTTCCCTTCAAGTAATAATCCATGCCATGCTCCAGGACCCGTTAACCATAATGATAAAAAAAAAAATCGTACCTTCTATGATCCTGCGCGGCGGCCCGTCTTTTTCTGTTTCGCGCCGCCATTTTCATCTAAGAGGAAGAGATCGTTTGACCTCTTCCTCTTGTAAATCTCGCGCATGCGCAGTAGCGCCGCGTTAGGTAAAGTGAAGCGCCGCTCGCTCCCGATGCAAACGGCGCTTCACTTTACCTAAGCGGCTCTACTGCGCATGCACGCTTTTTTTTTTTATCTTTACAGAAGCACGCGAGCAGGGGAAAGGCTGAAAGGCGGAGGGAGTGACTGCAAGACAGAGGCCACGCCCACCATGATGACATCACTCCTGAAGAAACTGAAATCACGCGATCCATGGAGACTGGTATGCACGTCTAAACAGTGCAGATGGCAGTCAAAGGACACGGACAAGAGCTGGAGGGCGGGACTTCCGGCGAAGGTGATTCTAGAAAGCAGACGCTGCGAGGGACAGAGGGCTGCCAGGATCATCAAAACGTAAGTGTCTTTTTATGTTTGTTTGTTTAAAGCAAAGTTGTTTTTGTGGGTGTTGGTCCACTTTAAAGTGGACCAACACCCTGACGTTTTTTTTTTTTTTTCATTCAAATAATAACCCATGCCATGCCCCAGGACCCGTTAAAGATAATAAAAAAAAAACTTACCTTCGATGATCCTGCGCGGCGTCGCGTCATTTTTTGTTTCGCATCGCCATCTTTGATTTTCATGTAAGAGAAAGAGGTCGTTTGACCTCTTCCTCTTGCAATTCTCGCGCATGCGCAGTAGCGTGCTTAGGTAAAGTGAAGCGCCGCTCGCTCCCGTTGCAAGCGGCGCTTCACTTTACCTAAGCGGCGCTACTGCGCATGCGTGTTTTTTTTTATCATTAGGTGAGCGCGCGAGCGTGCTCTGCAGAGCAGGGGAAAGGCGGAGGGAGTGAAAGTCGGAGATATGCCTGTGATAGGTGAGTTATTGATTTATTTTTCTATTTTTTACTTATGTTTTTTTTTTCTTTTTCGGGAACTAGACCAGGGAGACGTGCCTGCTCCCGAGAGAGAGGACAGAGGCCACGCCCCCCGATGACGTTGAGAAGAGCAGAAGAAAGTAAAATCACGCGAGTGAGGAGGACAGCTTATCCACGGACAAGCAAGAAGGACAGCATGGTAATGAACGGACAAGAACTGGAGGGCGGGACTTCCGGAACGAGATTTTTGAAGAATACAGGCGCTGCGAGGGACAGAAGGCTGCAAAAGTCATCAAAAGGTAAGTGTCTATTTATGTTTAACTGTTCAGAGACTTGTTGTTTTGGAGGGTGTTGGTCCACTTTAAGCGTTCTTTCCTTTATCAAAATGGCCACAGCTGGGACTTCAAAAAGATGGCCGCCCCCATGAGTGACGAGACTGTAGACTCCAAAGAACAATAAAGACAGCAGAAAGAATAATTGGAGCCCCCTTACCATCCCTGCAGGAACTGCACAAACACAGAACAAAAACACGGACAGAAAAGATCCTTCAGGATCTCTCCCACCCTGGACACACCCGATTCCAGTATTTACCATCTGGGCGGCGTCTTGTGGTACCAGCTTGCAGGACTTCTAGATCTAGGAATGGTTTCTTTCCTTTGGCTGTCCACATCCTGAACAAGCATCATAGGCCCGGCTCAAAGCCGGTATCAATTGCACAATGGAAGAGCATCTGTATCTCTATTTCTCTGTTCCTTCTATGTAAACTGTAGTTAACTGTTATCTGTTGCACTGTGTATATGCCAAAAAGAATCCCTTGTTCATCTCACGATGTACTTGGCGAACAATAAATTGAATTGAATTGAGCTAGCAGCACTTCTAGTGCTAGCTGCTAGTGTCCTCACTGAATGGGGGCAGCCATCGCATCCCAAAGGATCGGGTCGATTTCGGTACCCGAACCAAACTTTTGTTCAAAGTTCGTCCTAACCCGGACTTATAGGGGTTCACCCCAACACTATTTCTGACTACAAATTCCAGAATTCTTCCACTGTAACAGGTGAGCTCATTAGCAGCTGAGAGCGCTGCCAGTAACCCTTTAGCTTGTGGCTGTTATTCCCCCATCTGAAGAGATTGAAATAATACACATGGGGTTAAAGTGGACTAAAACCCAGGATTTTGACTATCCGATCGACACCCCGATCGGAGGTGCCCCGCTGTGTGAAACCACCCAGGTGGCCGAGCGCAACTCACCTTCCTGGTCCTACGGCGCATGCGCGGCTGCTCGTCCAATCAGCGCGCTAGGAGCCGCTGATGTCAAGACGTCTAAGCCAGCATCTAACAAAAAAAGCATGTAGGGAGGCACTCTCAACTAATTTATTAATTACATATTTATAATCACTACATACAATACACTCAACATATTAAAATCCCTTAAAAAACACATAAATGGGACAATAACACACAGGAGTGGCACCTCCTACAGATTGAATAGGGTATAGTGCAAGTCCCCATTTTTTCCTTCTTTAAAGTGGACCAACACCCAGGATTTTCACTATCCGAGATCAGGATGCCCCGCTGTGTGAAACCCCCCAAAAGCCCCCAAAAACGTACCTTCTCGGTGACGGACAAGCGACTGACAAGCCGCCGCCGCCGCCTCCCGCGCGTCCCTCTTACAGGGCGCGCGCCCGCGCCAGCCATTCACAAACGGCTGGTGCGCGCTCGCGCACTGCTAGAGGGGCACGCGGGAGGTGGCGGCGGCTGATTCGTCGGCGATAAGGTAAGGTTTTTTGGGGCTTTTGGGGGGGTTTCACCCCGCGGAACATCCCGATCTCGGATGCCCCGCGGTGAGGGAGGTGATCGGCCCGGGAATCTTATAGATTCCCGGGCCGATCACCCCTGGGTGTTGGTCCACTTTAAGCCAGCATCTAAGGGCAGCTAGAGGGATAGCGAGGATGCGCCCGCGGCTCGCGCATGCGCCGTTGGACCGGGAAGCAAGGTAAGTGTACAGGACGACTTGGGGGGGGGGGGGTAGTTCACATAGCGGGGCATCTTGATTTTGGATGCCCCGGGGGAAGGGAATTAATCGGTCCGGGAATCTTATAGATTCCTTGGCCGATCGCGCTGGGCTTTGGTCCTCTTTAAACTTGTCCGCTCTACCTCAGCCAATCAGATGATTAGCAAGCCAGAGTGGTTTCTGAAATGTACATCTGAACACCACATTGTTGCTGGGGAGAAGTGTTTTATTTTATAACATGAAGTTGCAAACACCTAGAAAAGATAAGCCTAGCACCTTGCGCAAATCATATTGGCACACTAGATTGGAAACATTTAAAAATGCCATTGAAAGTGGAATTACCCCAGAACAACAGTCCCCCTACATCCCTAGAGTAACAGTGAGCCCTATGTATCCCCTCGCAATTAGCCTTAAAGCGGCCATTTTGAAGCTTCCTCTCCCAGTATCTCAGCCATGCTGCTGCCTGGATTTAACTTACATAACTGACAATGCTGAGGAAGCCCAGCATCACTTCCTGTTT
Source organism: Gastrophryne carolinensis (assembly GCA_027917425.1). Taxonomy (NCBI): domain Eukaryota; kingdom Metazoa; phylum Chordata; class Amphibia; order Anura; family Microhylidae; genus Gastrophryne; species Gastrophryne carolinensis. The sequence goes on from CM051237.1 coordinate 444,105,240, forward strand.
GCAGGTGGCCTGCAAATGCATGAGCCTCCATTTTGTTTCTTAAATTTGCTATAGCAGGAGTAGCAAGGTAAATTAATTTGTATGTGCAGCAATCTGAATTGCCCTGGGGAGGGATGCATATGAGCACTGTTTGTTGTGTTGGTCTGGTTTAAGTCATTTTCGACTGTTGGTCCGGTTTAATCACCCACTAGCAGCAACCAGCCCTACATCCCCCAGCAACAGCCAACCCTACAAGCCCAGCAGTATCACTGGTTGGGAAACACTGATAAAGACAATAAAGGAAATGTTTGAGGTGGATGACTGCACTATCCAGTCAGTTGAACCTTAATTAGGCTTGGAGGCTGACTCATTACTAACGCCAGGTATTGGCAGATAATCGTCTGTATAGCGGCGGTTAGAGCGACTGCTAGTAGATGCTGTGATAGGCTATCGGGTGCTGTAACAGAGCACCTCAGTTGCTCTAGTAACCTGGCCAGAATTGATGAATGTGATGTATGTTGGGCGCTGTAAAAACAGTATGACGCTGCAGCGAGTGAGAGGTAGCGCCAGCTCAGTGCGACCGACTTGGCGCTCCACACCATATTTATCAAAAAAGGACACACACACAGCGTCGGGGCTCTAAATCTGGTCGCTGTAGCATAGAGCGCCAGACGCTGTGTGATTAAAGTCTGTTTTTGAACACATATTCACCAGTAACAAAGTGAAAACACATGGAATGACATTGTTTTAACACCTGTAATGACAATTCTGCATAAAAATATAAAAAATCAAAAAAGTTTCTAAAAGTGTTTGTTTGCAGCCAGGAGAGGTCACACAATGATTGGAGCAAAAAATTAAAATGTCAAACTCTCTGTTTAAACACGGCCATTGAAATGTATAGGAGAGTGACAGTGAGCGAAAAGTAATACCTGGCGCTCTGGAAGCTAGAGCTCCGGCGCTATACGCTGAGCCACCTGTAATAATTCATTGGACGCTACATGGAGCTATTAGAGTCGCTTTCACCAGATTCTCTCTCATAAATGTGGTTTTGCGTACAGCGCCCAGCGTTCACCAGATGCTACCTGCCGCTACGAGGCGCTACCTGGCGCTATCCCATCTTAAATAACCCCCTTTGGCATGAAAGGCACACCCTCCTTTTATTTTCAGTAGTAGTAATGAGGTCATTTTGCTCCATATCCAGCTTTGCCTGGAATGAATGGCATATTTGACAGCCATTTCCCTGACGACACATTTGGTGACCCAGTCACAGCAGAATAGACCCCGGCTCTTCGCTGGTGGTCATCAACATGTGTTTCTGTTTCTCCGCCTCAATGATGGAGGAACATTCAGCTCTTGTGTGATACATTCTTCTTCAATAACTATCCACACTATTGTGAAATAAGGCCCCACATCATTATTGTAAGTCTGAAGACATCATGATGTCATCGGGTCTACCCAGGGAAATTCTTTTTCTAATGAGAGAAATCCAAACACTATTGAAGTTATGCCTTTCATGCAGATGTGAGTAGAGGGTCCTCCACAACTGGCTGCTGTGTTATTGTAAGTCATTTGTGGAAGATCTCTTCCAAACCATCGTGTTTAGCAGTCAACCAGAATTTTCTAGTCCATCTAGTCTGCACTTAAACCGGACCCTCGCCCTGAATAAGAGCCTATCTTATATGTTTCCCACACCCTATACATACACATTGCCCGCATTAAAAATCATCCTACCGGCAGCTACTGCATTTTCTGAGCCTTTAAACATCCAAGATGGTGACCCATGGAGGTGCAGGCTGCCTGCAAACAGGAAGTGTGTTCTGACTGTGCCGCTCTGCATTCTGGGATTGCTGACCTTTTCCTGACCCTAGCTCTGCTCTGTCTGTGAAAACACAGCTATAACCCCGCTTCCTGCACTTTTGCCCCCCTCTCCTCAGTAAGTGATGCTTCTGAGGCAAGATAGCGGTGCCTGTATCCTAGAGTCCTGAACACAGTTGGGGGAAACAATAAAAAGTAAGTTACTAAAAACATAAAATCTATTAATTTTGGATTCTGGGCAATAGTACTTAAGGGTTTGGGTTTTCATGAAATGATGCTGAAGGTCTAGTTGAAGTGTGTATGTTCTCTTTATTTCATAATAGATAGATGCTTCTCCAAGGTTGCCCTATGGAATTTTCAGGTCCCATACAGCAGCAGTGTCTGGGTCCCCCCTCATAACCAATGTATGGCCCCTAGTTTAAACTGGGAATCTGGCCACAGGCAACCAGGCTTACCTAAAAATTCATATAGGGGACAAAAACTATAGGGGCCCAGCCATCACATTATATATTATGGGGGCTCAGACACAATCTAGGCTTGGGACCTCTATAACCCATTATGTGATGGCTGGGGGCCTTTGTTTGGACTGGACCTCTGTACCTTAGGCAGCCAGGCTTACCTTATTATTCAGGCCATCAGACTAGGGGCCCAGCCATCACATTATAGGTTATGAGGGGGCCAGACACAATATAGGCTCTATAGAGTCTGGTGCTCTCTCTAACATATGTTTGATGGCTTGGCCCCAAGTTTGGATTGGGCCCCAAGGATAGCCAGCCTGGGGGAGGGGGGCAGACACCCAAATTGTTATCATTATCAACATCAATGCAAACAGTTTGATCTACAGATGATATGGAGTCGCGCACTTATAAGTTACATTTTACTAAACACAAATCAAACTCCTGCGCTGGGATAGATAAAAAATTGATCTATAGGTGATCAAGTCAATACGATGAAACGCGTCTGGGGCGGTATACAGTAGTACGTTTTACTTTCACTTTTGTCTGAGCGGAGCATTGCCGGTTCCTGCGGCCAGTTAATAGGTTGGCGGTGCCTGCGAAACATGGAGTTTGCAGCTAAGAAAAGAAGAGCCTTACTTCCCTTTCAGATTTCTTATAAGCGCATTGTTACATGAGATCTGGTGAGCATATTTGGATTTTGTAGCGGAATATTGATTTTAAGTTTCACGCTATGTTATTTAGCAATAAAATTAAAACTTTTAAATAAGTTATTGGATGAAAAAAATCAATGAAGGAATTTATATGGAAGGCAATGGGGGTTATTTAATTTATTTATGGGTGGATCGAATCCTATCTGGTTCAAAAAAGTGGTGTGGATCGGCTGAGATCAAAGAGGATTTAAAGGCACAATTTATTTAATGAATCTGGTACGTGTGAAGGAAATAGAAGGATAAGATACACGTGGGGGTTGAAGAAATCAAAACTTATGGACTTAATGTATTTGAAATGTATGTTAAATAAAGTGCATGGGACAGAATTGTAGGTCAATTTAGATCTACAATAATTTTCAACATCAATGTCTATCATCAAAGGCAGCAGCAATAATGTGGCAGCCAGTGGGTCTCAGGTCAGGATGGCCACTAGGACCATCTGGGCCCCTTGGCCTCATACTGGATTCTCTTGTCCTGATGGCTGCCCTGTGCTCCTTCCAGGCATGTTTAAATTCACTTACAGTAGATTTTCCAAATCCATCTGATGAGTTTATCCCAAGTATCTACCGCTCTTTCAGTAAAATAATATTTACTGACATTGCATTGATCTTCCATCCAACTAGCTTCAGGTTGTGCCCAGTTGCTTTATAATTTCTTTTTCAGCACTTCCCTCATTAACCTATTGCAATAGTTTATTTAAAGGTCTTAATCATGCCCCCTCTTTCCTTTCTTTCTTCCAGACTTTACTGATATGTTTTAAAGCAGACCAAAAGTCCAAAAAAGCAAGTTCAGTAAATTGCTCCCCTAAAGCCCCCCTCTGGCAATCAGTGACATATATCTGAGATTGCTTAACTCCATGCAGATGTTATGGAATAGCAGGCAGATTCTATGCTGCATAACTGCAGGGGATTGGCCATCTTGTCACGTACATGAGTCCAGCTTATATAAAAACCCAATACCACAGTCAAAATTGCCTCACATATCAGTGCAATCCTCCTTTGTTTCTAGTAGAAAGCCATCAGCTGTGATGACTCATTGCTCTGCTGCACAGCTGACAGAATTGTATCATTTTATAAGATACATATATTTACACAGACTGAATGGGAGTACAGTAAATCCACAGTCTGCAGTTAAGAGTGATAAAGAAACATTAAGATGGCGACAGGCATATGAAACCAAAGAGGATCCACTTGCGATAGCTATCCCGCCCTTCTAAACAGTAACACCAACGGCCGTGGTGACTGGAGTCGGGTGAGAGCCTCGCCTATCCTTAAAACAAGCGATTTGTCACTTTTTAAATGTGAGTGCGCACTTGTAGGTTGCATTTTATAATTTTTAACATTAAAAAGCGGGAATACACTAGATTTTCTCTCTTTTGTTTTATCCTACACCTGTACTACCCTGGTGAGCTGAAATCTAGTGCAACCAGCACCTATAGCCCCTAATTGGATATCTACACAGAGGAGAAAGATCTAAGAGGAGTTAATATATACAGCTCTATATTCATTCACCAGCCGGTAAGAGTACCTAGCAACGGTGACGGGCACAGTGGTGACTTTATAAGTTTATGGGCACTGAAAATACTGTATAAGAAAGAACTACAGCCAGATATCACTTTGAATGGAAGAGGAAGAATTATAACTCTACCACTATATAAACAAGGACTATTTAAAGAGCCAGTGTCACCTGTTAAGAAAACTGCTAGCAGCATTTCTCTGTAGTTTTATATTTACAATTTGAACTTTGATACCTGAGGTGCTAAAGGTGCAGCGTTCTAAGAATGAGCTCTGTATTCCTAATTTGAATTTTGAAGGAGCCAATACCTCCTAATTAGACCTAATAGAGGCATTCTTTCTGCTCTGTGTTTATATATTTAGATAAAGAAACATTGTTGCAAGTGTCCCTTCACCCACAATCTCTCTAGCAGTTGGTTATTGAGTGTGTGTGTACATAACATAATACACAAGCTCAGTGTGGTGTGGGCTGCTGCTGGCACAGCTCTCCCCTCATGTGTGTGACAAGATGGACGCTCCCATGCAGTTCTGCAGCAAAGAATCGGGCTGTTATTCCAGAAAATCTTCTTGGAGTTAATCCTTGTCAAACTGTCTTTTTTTGCCAGAGGGGTTTTAGGAGCAATTTAATAAACTATAATACTTTTTTTTACTTTTGATCCGCTTTAAGTTTAAAACAACAGCCTCCCTGGAATCCAAAAGATTGGTTTTGTGTAAGCCCTGGGATCACTTGTTATACACACAGTGCTGGCTATCTCACCACACATGTGGGACCGCATTCACGCTATACCATTCCCACACCAAGCATTTATAAATGGTTGACATTCGTATGTGTAGCAGGAGCAGGGAAATGGCCATCAGCTTGCGCTCCCTTTAGCTTCCCTAGCTGATATGACATCATTTCGGCTAAGAAATCGATGAATGGAGCACGAGCTCTGATTGGCCAGTGCATGGGCAGGGTGGATATGGCCACTTTTAAAGTGTTAGTACTGTAGCTTTTGTATTGTAGGGGCAGATAATGTGCCAGGGATGGGCATTGCCCCACGCAGCAATGATTTGAGGCTATAGTATTGCAGGGGTGCAGAACATGGGCTAGGGGTTAGAAAAGGAATGGCGCAATTCTGGAAAATGCTCTGGGTTGGCTATATGAAGCCAGATCCGAAACAGTGTGGCCTACTGGGAATTCCCTCTGTGCTCTCATTGGCTGGTCCATCTCCACTTAAAGGAACAGGCAGGCAAAAACTTAAACTTTCTCCCATGCAGCAGCTTTCTCTAGGTTTGGTACAATACAACCATCTTGGAGAATGGGTTCCAAGGCGCGCACACGCATGTCGATTCCTTAGGAGGCTGTCCAGCCTCACTTACCGTTTACAAAGGCCCTACTCTATTTACTAATGGAGGGAGAACGTATTGACAAGTTCCATAGCTTGTCTGTGCATCTTATGGAAGACTGCATGGAATATATTTCATGAACTTGGATTACAAGTGAAGTTTTATTATTCATACCTTTGTCTGCTGGTCGTTTGGACTTTATTTGCTTACTTAGGAGATTTGTAGTACCCCTGGCCATGCTGGACATTACGGACACTGTTGGGTGAGGTAAACCACTTGTTTTATAATGGAGGTAGCATGTCAGATACTACCTCAGCATAGATGTGTGAACACATCGCCAAGACCTTTACGTCCTACAGCAATAGACACCGCAGATGCCTGGACTGGAACTGCAGGGGCTGGATTGGTGGCTAAATGAGTCCCTCAGGGATGGGACATCCTGATTTCAGATGACCTGCTAAGCAAAATCTCCCCCCACAAACCAGAAACTGGGCATAGCTTCTCATCTGTGTTTCTTTGTCAGTTTGGCTCCATTCAGCTTTCCTAACTGATCTGACATCATGTTGGCTAAGGAATCTATGAATGGAGCACAAGCGCTGATTGAACCAGGCATATACCCTGAAATCCTGAAATCACCGGAAGGTAAGTTCCTCCAGGGGCTTTCACACAGTGGAGCAGTCCAAGTGAGTGAAAATCCCAAGCGTTGTTCAATATAGACATAAGCAAGCAATAACCAGCTCACCCTCAGACCCAAACAGCACGGACCTCAGGATTTCCTGAAAAACTCCCCAAATCGTTTACAATTGCAATGTCCAGCTTGAAAAGGGTTAAAACGTAGCTTTTACTTCATAGCTTCATAGCTAAAATGAGGATAATTCCAAACACAGCCGTCAAACGTCTTGTAAGTCAGAAAGTGCCCCCCTCCACCATTGGGACTAGGTAACGCGTTTCAGGCTGTTACTAGCCCTTAGTCATACTTGTTGTTCAATATAGAAACATAGAAGGCTGGCAGAAGGCGACCATATGGTCCATCTAGCACGCATTTATGGAAATTTGTCCCAAGCATCTACTAATCTTTCTGTAAAATAATATTTTCCAACATTGCTCCTGATCTTCTGGGCATATCTTCTTTGGACTTTATTTGCTTACTTAGGAGCTTCGTAGCACCCCTGGCCATGCTGGACATTACGGGCACTGTTGGGTGAGCTAAACGACTTGTTTTATAATGGAGGGGGCATGCCAGATACTGCCTCAGCATAGATGTGTGAACAAATTCACCAAGACCTATATGTCCTACAGCAATAGACCGCACGGACACCTGGAATGGAACTGCAGGGGCTGGACTGGTGGCTAAATGAGTCCCCCGGGGATGGGGCATCCTGATTTGAAATGACCTGCTACGCAAAACCTCCCCACACAAACCAGAAACTGGGCATATGTTCTCATCTGTGTTTCTTTGTCAGTTAGACTCCATTCAGCTTTCCTAGCTGATCTGACATCATGTTGGCTAAAGAATCAATCAAGATCTGATTGAACCAGGCATATACCCTGAAATCCTGAAATCACAGGAAGGTAAATTCCTCCAGGGGCTTTAACACAGTGGAGCATCCCAAGAGAGTGAAAATCCCAGGTGTCGTTCAACATAAAAATATAGAAGGCTGGCAGAAGGAGACCATATGGTCCATCTAGTCCGCCTTTATGGAAATTTGTCCCAAGCAGCTACAAATCTTTCTGTAAAATAATATTTTCTAACATTGCTCCTGATTAGGGATGAGCGAATCGATCCGGACGAACCCGGATTCGATCCGAATTTCAGGAAAAATTCGATTCGGATCGAATCCGAATTTCCCCGCGATTCGATCACTCGAAGTTTTCCTTTAACATCCATTCATTTACATTACAGGCATTCTAAGATGGCGGACGGGACATGTCTGGACATGTATCCCGCGCCAGTGCAAGCTGGGGCAGTCACATGCAGCCTATCAGCAGCCAGCAAGCCCGGTGACGTCACACAGCGGTATTTAACGGCGGCCATCTTGCTTTTCCTCATTTCTCTATTGCATTCGTGACAGACAGACAGAACGCTGTGTAGCTGAGGCAGTTAGACAGGCTGGAGACAGGGACAGACAGGGACAGGCTGGAGACAGGCAGGAGACAGGCAGGAGACAGACAGGAGACAGACAGAAAGCCAGGGAAAGGTAGGAAAAACGGAGCTGGCTGACAGGGAGATTTTTTTTTTTTCATCCAGCCTTTGTTAGCGTTTTCAGGCTGCTTATAGTAACTAACTGTGCATATATACTGAACTGATCTTAAGTCTGCTGTGAGGCATCCCATTCTGTGACTAAAGCAGCCTCTGTTTAAGACCATATAAGCATTTGCTCTTATCATATTTGAAATTAGGCCTGATAAAGACACTTTTGCTGGCCAAAGCACTACTGGACCCTGCCAGCTCGATTCCTGCCCGGGGCATCCCATTCTGTGACTAAAGCAGCCTCTGTTTAAGACCATATAAGCATTTGCTCTTATCATATTTGAAATTAGCCTGATAAAGACACTTTTGCTGGCCAAAGCACTACTGGACCCTGCCAGCTCGATTCCTGCCCGGGGCATCCCATTCTGTGACTAAAGCAGCCTCTGTTTAAGACCATATAAGCATTTGCTCTTATCATATTTGAAATTAGCCTGATAAAGACACTTTTGCTGGCCAAAGCCCTACTGGACCCTGCCAGGTCGATTCCTGCCCAGGGCATCCCATTCTGTGACTAAAGCAGCCTCTGTTTAAGACCATATAAGCATTTGCTCTTATCATATTTGAAATTAGGCCTGATAAAGACACTTTTGCTGGCCAAAGCCCTACTGGACCCTGCCAGCTCGATTCCTGCCCGGGGCATCCCATTCTGTGGCTACAGCAGCCTCTGTTTAAGACCATATAAGCATTTGCTCTTATCATATTTGAAATTAGCCTGATAAAGACACTTTTGCTGGCCAAAGCACTACTGGACCCTGCCAGCTCGATTCCTGCCCGGGGCATCCCATTCTGTGACTAAAGCAGCCTCTGTTTAAGACCATATAAGCATTTGCTCTTATCATATTTGAAATTAGGCCTGATAAAGACACTTTTGCTGGCCAAAGCACTACTGGACCCTGCCAGCTCGATTCCTGCCCGGGGCATCCCATTCTGTGACTACAGCAGCCTCTGTTTAAGACCATATAAGCATTTGCTCTTATCATATTTGAAATTAGCCTGATAAAGACACTTTTGCTGGCCAAAGCACTACTGGACCCTGCCAGCTCGATTCCTGCCCGGGGCATCCCATTCTGTGACTAAAGCAGCCTCTGTTTAAGACCATATAAGCATTTGCTCTTATCATATTTGAAATTAGCCTGATAAAGACACTTTTGCTGGCCAAAGCCCTACTGGACCCTGCCAGGTCGATTCCTGCCCAGGGCATCCCATTCTGTGACTAAAGCAGCCTCTGTTTAAGACCATATAAGCATTTGCTCTTATCATATTTGAAATTAGGCCTGATAAAGACACTTTTGCTGGCCAAAGCCCTACTGGACCCTGCCAGCTCGATTCCTGCCCGGGGCATCCCATTCTGTGACTACAGCAGCCTCTGTTTAAGACCATATAAGCATTTGCTCTTATCATATTTGAAATTAGCCTGATAAAGACACTTTTGCTGGCCAAAGCACTACTGGACCCTGCCAGCTCGATTCCTGCCCGGGGCATCCCATTCTGTGACTACAGCAGCCTCTGTTTAAGACCATATAAGCATTTGCTCTTATCATATTTGAAATTAGCCTGATAAAGACCACATATCAGAGTGCGTACTACTGGACCCTGCCAGCTCGATTCCTGCCCGGGGGCATCCCATTCTGTGACTAAAGCAGCCTCTGTTTAAGACCATATAAGCATTTGCTCTTATCATATTTGAAATTAGCCTGATAAAGACACTTTTGCTGGCCAAAGCACTACTGGACCCTGCCAGCTCGATTCCTGCCCGGGGCATCCCATTCTGTGACTAAAGCAGCCTCTGTTTAAGACCATATAAGCATTTGCTCTTATCATATTTGAAATTAGCCTGATAAAGACACTTTTGCTGGCCAAAGCCCTACTGGACCCTGCCAGGTCGATTCCTGCCCAGGGCATCCCATTCTGTGACTAAAGCAGCCTCTGTTTAAGACCATATAAGCATTTGCTCTTATCATATTTGAAATTAGGCCTGATAAAGACACTTTTGCTGGCCAAAGCCCTACTGGACCCTGCCAGCTCGATTCCTGCCCGGGGCATCCCATTCTGTGACTACAGCAGCCTCTGTTTAAGACCATATAAGCATTTGCTCTTATCATATTTGAAATTAGCCTGATAAAGACACTTTTGCTGGCCAAAGCACTACTGGACCCTGCCAGCTCGATTCCTGCCCGGGGCATCCCATTCTGTGACTACAGCAGCCTCTGTTTAAGACCATATAAGCATTTGCTCTTATCATATTTGAAATTAGCCTGATAAAGACACTTTTGCTGGCCAAAGCACTACTGGACCCTGCCAGCTCGATTCCTGCCCGGGGCATCCCATTCTGTGACTAAAGCAGCCTCTGTTTAAGACCATATAAGCATTTGCTCTTATCATATTTGAAATTAGCCTGATAAAGACACTTTTGCTGGCCAAAGCCCTACTGGACCCTGCCAGGTCGATTCCTGCCCAGGGCCCATTCTGTGACTAAAGCAGCCCTCTGTTTAAGACCCATATAAGCATTTGCTCTTATCATATTTGAAATTAGGCCTGATAAAGACACTTTTGCTGGCCAAAGCCCTACTGGACCCTGCCAGCTCGATTCCTGCCCGGGGCATCCCATTCTGTGACTAAAGCAGCCTCTGTTTAAGACCATATAAGCATTTGCTCTTATCATATTTGAAATTAGCCTGATAAAGACACTTTTGCTGGCCAAAGCACTACTGGACCCTGCCAGCTCGATTCCTGCCCGGGGCATCCCATTCTGTGACTAAAGCAGCCTCTGTTTAAGACCATATAAGCATTTGCTCTTATCATATTTGAAATTAGCCTGATAAAGACACTTTTGCTGGCCAAAGCACTACTGGACCCTGCCAGCTCGATTCCTGCCCGGGGCATCCCATTCTGTGACTAAAGCAGCCTCTGTTTAAGACCATATAAGCATTTGCTCTTATCATATTTGAAATTAGCCTGATAAAGACACTTTTGCTGGCCAAAGCACTACTGGACCCTGCCAGCTCGATTCCTGCCCGGGGCATCCCATTCTGTGACTAAAGCAGCCTCTGTTTAAGACCATATAAGCATTTGCTCTTATCATATTTGAAATTAGCCTGATAAAGACACTTTTGCTGGCCAAAGCCCTACTGGACCCTGCCAGGTCGATTCCTGCCCAGGGGCATCCCATTCTGTGACTAAAGCAGCCTCTGTTTAAGACCATATAAGCATTTGCTCTTATCATATTTGAAATTAGCCTGATAAAGACACTTTTGCTGGCCAAAGCACTACTGGACCCTGCCAGCTCGATTCCTGCCCGGGGCATCCCATTCTGTGACTAAAGCAGCCTCTGTTTAAGACCATATAAGCATTTGCTCTTATCATATTTGAAATTAGGCCTGATAAAGACACTTTTGCTGGCCAAAGCACTACTGGACCCTGCCAGCTCGATTCCTGCCCGGGGCATCCCATTCTGTGACTACAGCAGCCTCTGTTTAAGACCATATAAGCATTTGCTCTTATCATATTTGAAATTAGCCTGATAAAGACACTTTTGCTGGCCAAAGCACTACTGGACCCTGCCAGCTCGATTCCTGCCCGGGGCATCCCATTCTGTGACTAAAGCAGCCTCTGTTTAAGACCATATAAGCATTTGCTCTTATCATATTTGAAATTAGCCTGATAAAGACACTTTTGCTGGCCAAAGCCCTACTGGACCCTGCCAGGTCGATTCCTGCCCAGGGCATCCCATTCTGTGACTAAAGCAGCCTCTGTTTAAGACCATATAAGCATTTGCTCTTATCATATTTGAAATTAGGCCTGATAAAGACACTTTTGCTGGCCAAAGCCCTACTGGACCCTGCCAGCTCGATTCCTGCCCGGGGCATCCCATTCTGTGACTACAGCAGCCTCTGTTTAAGACCATATAAGCATTTGCTCTTATCATATTTGAAATTAGCCTGATAAAGACACTTTTGCTGGCCAAAGCACTACTGGACCCTGCCAGCTCGATTCCTGCCCGGGGCATCCCATTCTGTGACTAAAGCAGCCTCTGTTTAAGACCATATAAGCATTTGCTCTTATCATATTTGAAATTAGGCCTGATAAAGACACTTTTGCTGGCCAAAGCACTACTGGACCCTGCCAGCTCGATTCCTGCCCGGGGCATCCCATTCTGTGACTACAGCAGCCTCTGTTTAAGACCATATAAGCATTTGCTCTTATCATATTTGAAATTAGCCTGATAAAGACACTTTTGCTGGCCAAAGCACTACTGGACCCTGCCAGCTCGATTCCTGCCCGGGGCATCCCATTCTGTGACTAAAGCAGCCTCTGTTTAAGACCATATAAGCATTTGCTCTTATCATATTTGAAATTAGCCTGATAAAGACACTTTTGCTGGCCAAAGCCCTACTGGACCCTGCCAGGTCCATTCCTGCCCAGGGCATCCCATTCTGTGACTAAAGCAGCCTCTGTTTAAGACCATATAAGCATTTGCTCTTATCATATTTGAAATTAGGCCTGATAAAGACACTTTTGCTGGCCAAAGCACTACTGGACCCTGCCAGCTCGATTCCTGCCCGGGGCATCCCATTCTGTGACTACAGCAGCCTCTGTTTAAGACCATATAAGCATTTGCTCTTATCATATTTGAAATTAGCCTGATAAAGACACTTTTGCTGGCCAAAGCCCTACTGGACCCTGCCAGGTCCATTCCTGCCCAGGGCATCCCATTCTGTGACTAAAGCAGCCTCTGTTTAAGACCATATAAGCATTTGCTCTTATCATATTTGAAATTAGGCCTGATAAAGACACTTTTGCTGGCCAAAGCACTACTGGACCCTGCCAGCTCGATTCCTGCCCGGGGCATCCCATTCTGTGACTAAAGCAGCCTCTGTTTAAGACCATATAAGCATTTGCTCTTATCATATTTGAAATTAGCCTGATAAAGACACTTTTGCTGGCCAAAGCCCTACTGGACCCTGCCAGGTCCATTCCTGCCCAGGGCATCCCATTCTGTGACTAAAGCAGCCTCTGTTTAAGACCATATAAGCATTTGCTCTTATCATATTTGAAATTAGGCCTGATAAAGACACTTTTGCTGGCCAAAGCCCTACTGGACCCTGCCAGGTCGATTCCTGCCCAGGGCATCCCATTCTGTGACTAAAGCAGCCTCTGTTTAAGACCATATAAGCATTTGCTCTTATCATATTTGAAATTAGGCCTGATAAAGACACTTTTGCTGGCCAAAGCACTACTGGACCCTGCCAGGTCGATTCCTGCCCAGGGCATCCCATTCTGTGACTAAAGCAGCCTCTGTTTAAGACCATATAAGCATTTGCTCTTATCATATTTGAAATTAGGCCTGATAAAGACACTTTTGCTGGCCAAAGCCTTACTGGACCCTGCCAGGTCGATTCCTGCCCAGGGCATCCCATTCTGTGACTAAAGCAGCCTCTGTTTAAGACCATATAAGCATTTGCTCTTATCATATTTGAAATTAGGCCTGATAAAGACACTTTTGCTGGCCAAAGCACTACTGGACCCTGCCAGGTCGATTCCTGCCCAGGGCATCCCATTCTGTGACTAAAGCAGCCTCTGTTTAAGACCATATAAGCATTTGCTCTTATCATATTTGAAATTAGGCCTGATAAAGACACTTTTGCTGGCCAAAGCCCTACTGGACCCTGCCAGCTCGATTCCTGCCCGGGGCATCCCATTCTGTGACTACAGCAGCCTCTGTTTAAGACCATATAAGCATTTGCTCTTATCATATTTGAAATTAGCCTGATAAAGACACTTTTGCTGGCCAAAGCACTACTGGACCCTGCCAGCTCGATTCCTGCCCGGGGCATCCCATTCTGTGACTAAAGCAGCCTCTGTTTAAGACCATATAAGCATTTGCTCTTATCATATTTGAAATTAGGCCTGATAAAGACACTTTTGCTGGCCAAAGCACTACTGGACCCTGCCAGCTCGATTCCTGCCCGGGGCATCCCATTCTGTGACTACAGCAGCCTCTGTTTAAGACCATATAAGCATTTGCTCTTATCATATTTGAAATTAGCCTGATAAAGACACTTTTGCTGGCCAAAGCACTACTGGACCCTGCCAGCTCGATTCCTGCCCGGGGCATCCCATTCTGTGACTAAAGCAGCCTCTGTTTAAGACCATATAAGCATTTGCTCTTATCATATTTGAAATTAGCCTGATAAAGACACTTTTGCTGGCCAAAGCCCTACTGGACCCTGCCAGGTCGATTCCTGCCCAGGGCATCCCATTCTGTGACTAAAGCAGCCTCTGTTTAAGACCATATAAGCATTTGCTCTTATCATATTTGAAATTAGGCCTGATAAAGACACTTTTGCTGGCCAAAGCCCTACTGGACCCTGCCAGCTCGATTCCTGCCCGGGGCATCCCATTCTGTGACTACAGCAGCCTCTGTTTAAGACCATATAAGCATTTGCTCTTATCATATTTGAAATTAGCCTGATAAAGACACTTTTGCTGGCCAAAGCACTACTGGACCCTGCCAGCTCGATTCCTGCCCGGGGCATCCCATTCTGTGACTAAAGCAGCCTCTGTTTAAGACCATATAAGCATTTGCTCTTATCATATTTGAAATTAGGCCTGATAAAGACACTTTTGCTGGCCAAAGCACTACTGGACCCTGCCAGCTCGATTCCTGCCCGGGGCATCCCATTCTGTGACTACAGCAGCCTCTGTTTAAGACCATATAAGCATTTGCTCTTATCATATTTGAAATTAGCCTGATAAAGACACTTTTGCTGGCCAAAGCCCTACTGGACCCTGCCAGGTCCATTCCTGCCCAGGGCATCCCATTCTGTGACTAAAGCAGCCTCTGTTTAAGACCATATAAGCATTTGCTCTTATCATATTTGAAATTAGGCCTGATAAAGACACTTTTGCTGGCCAAAGCACTACTGGACCCTGCCAGCTCGATTCCTGCCCGGGGCATCCCATTCTGTGACTACAGCAGCCTCTGTTTAAGACCATATAAGCATTTGCTCTTATCATATTTGAAATTAGCCTGATAAAGACACTTTTGCTGGCCAAAGCCCTACTGGACCCTGCCAGGTCCATTCCTGCCCAGGGCATCCCATTCTGTGACTAAAGCAGCCTCTGTTTAAGACCATATAAGCATTTGCTCTTATCATATTTGAAATTAGGCCTGATAAAGACACTTTTGCTGGCCAAAGCACTACTGGACCCTGCCAGCTCGATTCCTGCCCGGGGCATCCCATTCTGTGACTAAAGCAGCCTCTGTTTAAGACCATATAAGCATTTGCTCTTATCATATTTGAAATTAGCCTGATAAAGACACTTTTGCTGGCCAAAGCCCTACTGGACCCTGCCAGGTCCATTCCTGCCCAGGGCATCCCATTCTGTGACTAAAGCAGCCTCTGTTTAAGACCATATAAGCATTTGCTCTTATCATATTTGAAATTAGGCCTGATAAAGACACTTTTGCTGGCCAAAGCCCTACTGGACCCTGCCAGGTCGATTCCTGCCCAGGGCATCCCATTCTGTGACTAAAGCAGCCTCTGTTTAAGACCATATAAGCATTTGCTCTTATCATATTTGAAATTAGGCCTGATAAAGACACTTTTGCTGGCCAAAGCACTACTGGACCCTGCCAGGTCGATTCCTGCCCAGGGCATCCCATTCTGTGACTAAAGCAGCCTCTGTTTAAGACCATATAAGCATTTGCTCTTATCATATTTGAAATTAGGCCTGATAAAGACACTTTTGCTGGCCAAAGCCCTACTGGACCCTGCCAGGTCGATTCCTGCCCAGGGCATCCCATTCTGTGACTAAAGCAGCCTCTGTTTAAGACCATATAAGCATTTGCTCTTATCATATTTGAAATTAGGCCTGATAAAGACACTTTTGCTGGCCAAAGCACTACTGGACCCTGCCAGGTCGATTCCTGCCCAGGGCATCCCATTCTGTGACTAAAGCAGCCTCTGTTTAAGACCATATAAGCATTTGCTCTTATCATATTTGAAATTAGGCCTGATAAAGACACTTTTGCTGGCCAAAGCCCTACTGGACCCTGCCAGGTCGATTCCTGCCCGGGGCATCCCATTCTGTGACTAAAGCAGCCTCTGTTTAAGACCATATAAGCATTTGCTCTTATCATATTTGAAATTAGGCCTGATAAAGACACTTTTGCTGGCCAAAGCACTACTGGACCCTGCCAGCTCGATTCCTGCCCGGGGCATCCCATTCTGTGACTAAAGCAGCCTCTGTTTAAGACCATATAAGCATTTGCTCTTATCATATTTGAAATTAGGCCTGATAAAGACACTTTTGCTGGCCAAAGCCCTACTGGACCCTGCCAGGTCGATTCCTGCCCAGGGCATCCCATTCTGTGACTAAAGCAGCCTCTGTTTAAGACCATATAAGCATTTGCTCTTATCATATTTGAAATTAGGCCTGATAAAGACACTTTTGCTGGCCAAAGCACTACTGGACCCTGCCAGCTCGATTCCTGCCCGGGGCATCCCATTCTGTGACTAAAGCAGCCTCTGTTTAAGACCATATAAGCATTTGCTCTTATCATATTTGAAATTAGGCCTGATAAAGACACTTTTGCTGGCCAAAGCCCTACTGGACCCTGCCAGGTCGATTCCTGCCCAGGGCATCCCATTCTGTGACTAAAGCAGCCTCTGTTTAAGACCATATAAGCATTTGCTCTTATCATATTTGAAATTAGCCTGATAAAGACACTTTTGCTGGCCAAAGCCCTACTGGACCCTGCCAGGTCGATTCCTGCCCAGGGCATCCCATTCTGTGACTAAAGCAGCCTCTGTTTAAGACCATATAAGCATTTGCTCTTATCATATTTGAAATTAGGCCTGATAAAGACACTTTTGCTGGCCAAAGCCCTACTGGACCCTGCCAGCTCGATTCCTGCCCGGGGCATCCCATTCTGTGACTACAGCAGCCTCTGTTTAAGACCATATAAGCATTTGCTCTTATCATATTTGAAATTAGCCTGATAAAGACACTTTTGCTGGCCAAAGCACTACTGGACCCTGCCAGCTCGATTCCTGCCCGGGGCATCCCATTCTGTGACTAAAGCAGCCTCTGTTTAAGACCATATAAGCATTTGCTCTTATCATATTTGAAATTAGCCTGATAAAGACACTTTTGCTGGCCAAAGCCCTACTGGACCCTGCCAGGTCGATTCCTGCCCAGGGCATCCCATTCTGTGACTAAAGCAGCCTCTGTTTAAGACCATATAAGCATTTGCTCTTATCATATTTGAAATTAGGCCTGATAAAGACACTTTTGCTGGCCAAAGCACTACTGGACCCTGCCAGCTCGATTCCTGCCCGGGGCATCCCATTCTGTGACTAAAGCAGCCTCTGTTTAAGACCATATAAGCATTTGCTCTTATCATATTTGAAATTAGGCCTGATAAAGACACTTTTGCTGGCCAAAGCCCTACTGGACCCTGCCAGGTCGATTCCTGCCCAGGGCATCCCATTCTGTGACTAAAGCAGCCTCTGTTTAAGACCATATAAGCATTTGCTCTTATCATATTTGAAATTAGCCTGATAAAGACACTTTTGCTGGCCAAAGCCCTACTGGACCCTGCCAGGTCCATTCCTGCCCGGGGCATCCCATTCTGTGACTACAGCAGCCTCTGTTTAAGACCATATAAGCATTTGCTCTTATCATATTTATATTATAAGACACTTTTGCTGGGCATAGGCTTACTGCTGCCTGCCAGGTGCACTTCTGTTGAGGCATCCCATTCTGTAACATAGCATACCCCTCTTTATTTACACTAAGCAGCTCTCTTATTTACACTAAGCAGGCCTGTTGGAGGCTGAGTGTTACTGCTCACTTTTGGTGTGCATTATATTCTGTTTTATATAGACCCACTGCTGCCTGGGGGTTCTTAAAATATCACCTACTACCACGCCAGTTAGACTATGTCGGGCAGACAAGTGCCTGGAAGTGAAAAGAGGAGTGGCAGAGGCCAAGATTCCGCAGGCAGAGCTCGCATCAGACTGGGGGCCAGTAGCAGCAGGAGTCACGCTGAGAGACCTAATCTGCCAGTATCTGCTAGCGGTCGGGTCTCCACCAGTAACGCATCTGCCGTGGTAGATTGGCTGACGCGCTCATCAACAACATCATCACAACTTACATCTGAGACCCCCAGTCTAGGGTCGGTAGGTTCCTCTGACACAACCCTGAGTTGGCATGCCCCGAGAGCAGTCCCTGTCCTCCCATTTCCTCTGTCCTACGCCGTTCCCTCCCCCAGCGACGTATCCTATGCTTTGGGTTCAGCTCCACTCTTTAGTGAGGAGGACGATCAGATACAGGAGGACAGTCAGCAGCTACTGCCCAGCCAAGAAATGGAGGTGGCTTCTTTAGCTAGGCAGACAAATAGTGATGTGGACAGTGTCGTGGGTGCTGCGAGCGTTCCAGCTCCTGCGCCAGACACTGTTGACGAATCCACGAACATCAGTGACGTACAGCCACAACCCGGTGATGATGATGATGATGACGATGAAGCCGATCGCACTTGGGAGCCGGGTGATGAAGGGGCTTCATCGTCATCATCAGGAGAAGAGGGGCGCAGGTTGCCCCGGAGTCAGCAGCTGAGGCAGCAAGGTGGTAGCAGTCAGCATGGGGGCACAATTCCAAAGGCTGGAGCCGGCCGGGGCCGGGGCCGGGGTAGAGCACCTGCTGTGCGGCAGTCTACCTTATCGGGAGGTAGTGGAGCAGGGGTTCCTGGAGTTGGCAACAGCAGCAGTGAATCAGTGAGGCCAGGGGGTGGGAAAAGTAGCTACTCGGCAGTGTGGCAGTTTTTCCTGAGGCATCCGCAGGAGGGTAACATGGCCACATGCAAGATATGTAGGCAAAAGGTGAAGCGTGGCCAGGGTCCAAATGTTGGCACCACGGCCCTGCGTCAACATATGATGCGTCACCATAAAACGACCTGGGAGAACCGAGGCTCCCAAGGGGTGGTCCAGTCTGCTTCCTCACCAAGTGAGCTCCCAATTTCTGCCAGCCAAGGCTCCAGCACCTCAGCCGAAGGCAGCTGTGCGTCACACCCATCCTCTGTCGCTCCTGCTCCTCCTCCTCCTCCTCCAAGTCATGCATCCCGCCAGCAATCCATCAGCGAAGCCATGTCCAAGAGACAGCAGTATGCGCCCACTCATCCTACGGCGCAGAAGCTGAATGTGCTCCTGTCCAAGTTGCTGGTGCTGCAGTCGCTCCCTTTTCAGGTGGTGGAATCTGCACCTTTCAGAGAACTGATGGCTTGTGCCGAGCCGAGGTGGAGAGTCCCAAGCCGTCATTTCTTTGCCAAGAAGGCAGTACCAGCGCTGCACACTTTTGTTGAACAGAAGGTGGGCCAGTCCTTGAGCCTGTCGGTGTGTAGCAAAATACATGGCAGCGCCGACATCTGGAGCTGTAACTACGGTCAGGGGCAGTACATGTCGTTTACGGCCCACTGGGTGAATGTGGTCCCTTTGCAGCAGCAACTTGGACAGGTCACGCCGCTTCGGCCTCCGCGCTCTCTGCCCATTGGGCCTGTGACACCGTGCGACTCGGCCTCCTCATCCTCCGCCATCTCCTCACCCTCCACTGTAGGCTCAAGTCTCAGTGCCCCTCCAGTCTACCATGTGTGCAGGGCACGGAGGTGTCACGCAGTGCTTCACATGGTTTGTCTTGGCGAACGGAGTCACACAGGGGAGGAACTGCTTAAATGTATTCATCAGGAAATCCAAACATGGCTTACTCCGAGAAAACTTAAAATGGGAATCATGGTTACCGACAATGGGAAGAACATTTTGTCTGCGCTGCGCCAAGGAAGCCTGACCCATGCCCCCTGCATGGCTCACGTCTTCAATCTGGTTGTCAAGCGGTTTCTGAAGTGTTCCCCCCATCTGCAGGACATCCTAACAACTTCACGGAAACTTTGCATGCACTTCAGCCACTCCTATACCGCCAAACACACCCTTCTTGAGCTACAGCGTCAGAATGGTATCCCCCAACATAGTCTGATTTGCGATGTTTCCACCCGTTGGAATTCCACCCTTCACATGTTGGACCGATTATATGAACAGAGAAAAGCCATCACGGATTTCCTGATGATCCAAGCAGATAGGGGGACTCCCCTGTGTAACTTCAATGTCAACCAGTGGCAGCTCATACGTGACACCTGCCGTTTGCTCAGGCCCTTTGAGGAAGCCACTTTATTTGTCAGTCGGCAGGATTACGGGATGAACGACGTGATTCCACTGCTTCATGTACTACAGCACATGTTGGAAACCATGGCTGGTCAGGGCACTGGAGACATGGCGTTTACATCTTACGGCCACATGAACCCCCTTGGAGCTGAACTGGAGGAGGAGGAGGAGGAAGAGGAGGAGGAGGAGTTGCCCAGCGAAACACAGTTTAGGCTTGGCGAAATGGCTGGTTTATCTAGTCAGCGGACAGGAGAGGAGGAGCAGGAGCAGCCAGAGGAGCTAGAGGTTTTTGAGGAAGGAGAGACAGAGGACCCGGGCACACCGTGGCAGTATGCAGTGGAGATGGAGACAGGTAGTCCATCCGAGTCACTTGCGCAAATGGCACGAAGCATGCTCACGTGCTTGCGTAGTGACCCCAGAATTGTTTCCATCTGTCGGCGGGATGACTTCTGGCTGTCCACCTTATTGGACCCTCGCTTCCGGCACAAAATGGGGGCATTTTTTAAACCCACCGAGAGGGAGGACAAACTCAACTACTACAAAGACATTCTACGTAGGCAGTTGGCCGATGCCTATCTGCGCCATGGTCCATACTCTCGCAGGTCTGACTCGAGGGGACCTCTGCGCTCACCTTCCACTGCCATGGCCGCTGGGGGGGTTGGCAGCAGCAGCAGCAGAAGCTCCATCAGCAGCAGCAGCCTCAGTCTTCAGTCGCTAATGAGTAGCTTTCTACACCCGCATAGTGAGGCTACTCATGAGCAGCAGGAAGACCTGGAGCAGGACCTGAACCAGCAGGTCATGTCATACTTTGACATGACCATGCCAACACACCTTGAGGATCCGATGGACTTCTGGGCAGCCAAACTTGATTTGTGGCCGCAACTAGCAGAGTTTGCCCTGGAAAAGCTGTCCTGCCCGGCAAGTAGCGTGCCATCTGAGCGGGTGTTTAGTGCGGCGGGGGCCATAGTTACGGCGAGGAGAACTCGTCTGTCAACTAAAAATGTGGAGAGACTCACCTTTGTCAAAATGAATCAGGGATGGATCAGCCAGGATTTCCACCCACCAATGCCTGATGCATGCGACTAGATTCAGCATGGTGCCACGTTTTACACTTTCCAAATGGTGCAAAACATATTTATGTCTTTAGGCCATTTTTTGGGCTCCTGCTGCTGCTACTGTCAACTCCTGCCAACTCCAGGGTGTGATTCATCCAATTTTTGGGCTCCTGAGGCCAACTCCAGTGTATATTTGGGCTCCTGCTGCTGCTGCTGCCAACTCCTGCCAACTCCAGGGTGTGATTCATCCAATTTTTGGGCTCCTGAGGCCAACTCCAGTGTATATTTGGGCTCCTGCTGCTGCTGCTGCCAACTTCTGCCAACTCCAGGGTGTGATTCATCCAATTTTTGGGCTCCTGAGGCCAACTCCAGTGTATATTTGGGCTCCTGCTGCTGCTACTGTCAACTTCTGCCAACTCCAGGGTGTGATTCATCCAATTTTTGGGCTCCTGAAGCCAACTCCAGTGTATATTTGGGCTCCTGCTGCTGCTACTGTCAACTCCTGCCAACTCCAGGGTGTGATTCATCCAATTTTTGGGCTCCTGAGGCCAACTCCAGTGTATATTTGGGCTCCTGCTGCTGCTACTGTCAACTCCTGCCAACTCCAGGGTGTGATTCATCCAATTTTTGGGCTCCTGAGGCCAACTCCAGTGTATATTTGGGCTCCTGCTGCTGCTACTGTCAACTCCTGCCAACTCCAGGGTGTGATTCATCCAATTTTTGGGCTCCTGAAGCCAACTCCAGTGTATATTTGGGCTCCTGCTGCTGCTGCTGCCAACTTCTGCCAACTCCAGGGTGTGATTCATCCAATTTTTGGGCTCCTGAAGCCAACTCCAGTGTATATTTGGGCTCCTGCTGCTGCTGCTGCCAACTTCTGCCAACTCCAGGGTGTGATTCATCCAATTTTTGGGCTCCTGAGGCCAACTCCAGTGTATATTTGGGCTCCTGCTGCTGCTACTGTCAACTTCTGCCAACTCCAGGGTGTGATTCATCCAATTTTTGGGCTCCTGAAGCCAACTCCAGTGTATATTTGGGCTCCTGCTGCTGCTACTGTCAACTCCTGCCAACTCCAGGGTGTGATTCATCCAATTTTTGGGCTCCTGAGGCCAACTCCAGTGTATATTTGGGCTCCTGCTGCTGCTACTGTCAACTCCTGCCAACTCCAGGGTGTGATTCATCCAATTTTTGGGCTCCTGAGGCCAACTCCAGTGTATATTTGGGCTCCTGCTGCTGCTACTGTCAACTCCTGCCAACTCCAGGGTGTGATTCATCCAATTTTTGGGCTCCTGAGGCCAACTCCAGTGTATATTTGGGCTCCTGCTGCTGCTACTGTCAACTCCTGCCAACTCCAGGGTGTGATTCATCCAATTTTTGGGCTCCTGAAGCCAACTCCAGTGTATATTTGGGCTCCTGCTGCTGCTGCTGCCAACTTCTGCCAACTCCAGGGTGTGATTCATCCAATTTTTGGGCTCCTGAAGCCAACTCCAGTGTATATTTGGGCTCCTGCTGCTGCTGCTGCCAACTTCTGCCAACTCCAGGGTGTGATTCATCCAATTTTTGGGCTCCTGAGGCCAACTCCAGTGTATATTTGGGCTCCTGCTGCTGCTACTGTCAACTTCTGCCAACTCCAGGGTGTGATTCATCCAATTTTTGGGCTCCTGAAGCCAACTCCAGTGTATATTTGGGCTCCTGCTGCTGCTACTGTCAACTCCTGCCAACTCCAGGGTGTGATTCATCCAATTTTTGGGCTCCTGAGGCCAACTCCAGTGTATATTTGGGCTCCTGCTGCTGCTACTGTCAACTCCTGCCAACTCCAGGGTGTGATTCATCCAATTTTTGGGCTCCTGAAGCCAACTCCAGTGTATATTTGGGCTCCTGCTGCTGCTGCTGCCAACTTCTGCCAACTCCAGGGTGTGATTCATCCAATTTTTGGGCTCCTGAGGCCAACTCCAGTGTATATTTGGGCTCCTGCTGCTGCTACTGTCAACTCCTGCCAACTCCAGGGTGTGATTCATCCAATTTTTGGGCTCCTGAGGCCAACTCCAGTGTATATTTGGGCTCCTGCTGCTGCTACTGTCAACTCCTGCCAACTCCAGGGTGTGATTCATCCAATTTTTGGGCTCCTGAGGCCAACTCCAGTGTATATTTGGGCTCCTGCTGCTGCTACTGTCAACTCCTGCCAACTCCAGGGTGTGATTCATCCAATTTTTGGGCTCCTGAAGCCAACTCCAGTGTATATTTGGGCTCCTGCTGCTGCTACTGTCAACTCCTGCCAACTCCAGGGTGTGATTCATCCAATTTTTGGGCTCCTGAAGCCAACTCCAATGTATATTTGGGCTCCTGCTGCTGCTGCTGCCAACTTCTGCCAACTCCAGGGTGTGATTCATCCAATTTTTGGGCTCCTGAGGCCAACTCCAGTGTATATTTGGGCTCCTGCTGCTGCTACTGTCAACTCCTGCCAACTCCAGGGTGTGATTCATCCAATTTTTGGGCTCCTGAAGCCAACTCCAGTGTATATTTGGGCTCCTGCTGCTGCTGCTGTCAACTCCTGCCAACTCCAGGGTGTGATTCATCCATTTTTTGGGCTCCTGAAGCCAACTCCAGTGTATATTTGGGCTCCTGCTGCTGCTGCTGCCAACTCCTGCCAACTCCAGGGTGTGATTCATCCAATTTTTGGGCTCCTGAAGCCAACTCCAGTGTATATTTGGGCTCCTGCTGCTGCTGCTGCCAACTCCTGCCAACTCCAGGGTGTGATTCATCCAATTTTTGGGCTCCTGAGGCCAACTCCAGTGTATATTTGGGCTCCTTCTGCCCCTCATAGTGATGCCACTTCAACTCTCTGCAATTGTGCCGCTCTGCGATTCTATTAGCGATGCCTCTGATCTGCATGTGATATTTCTTCAAAGTATTATTTAACTAACCCAGCACGCATCCTGTGCGTGTTACAGCAAGGCTGAATGGTTTACAACCCTATTGAGGCTGTAGGAGGCTCAGAAATAGCCGTTTTTAATAGCGATTCGTCGCGAATTTATTCGGGTCGAAACGATTTTTGTCGGAAAATTCAGCGAATCAGTCGAATCGAATTTTTCAAAAGTTCGCTCATCTCTACTCCTGATCTTCTGAGCATATCTTCTCATCTGTGTTTCTTTGTCAGTTTGGCTCCCAACCACTGGTGAATCTGGTTTTCCAGATGGGCTTAAGCATCTATGTGTGCCTGTCCATACAGAGAACCTGATTTATAGGCAGCATATGTAATCATATGTAGGTACGCGCGGCTTCCCGGGCTCAGGCTTGCAGAGAACATGCCATTCTGCTTCAGGTCTAAGTGGACAGTAATTTTTAATTGTTTGTCCTCTTTGAATATACTTTGAATATTGCTGTGTTTAATCCCCAGTCCTAGTCCTGGTAATTATAAAAAAAAACAGAGCGTAGGGTCTGGTTGAGAGTGTTATTCAGCAGCAGAGAGCAGTAAGGCCTCAGCTGACTGGCAGGGCAAAACTGTAAGCTCAGGGCCAGCTCCAGGTTTATGTAGCCCCTGGGCGGCATGGCCTCAGTGGGCCCCTTTGCAGCGGAGAGTCGCGGATCAGGGGTCTATAAATTCCATGGTCAGAATTAAGAAGGGATGCTTGCCCTCCAACCCCCTATTGCAGAGTTTGTTTAGTGAGTCTTGCGTAGCTGGCACTTAACAGCAGGAGAGGCTACTACGTGAGACTCACGAAGCTGGCACAAGATTAATTGTGCCAGCTGTCAGTGGGGGGACCCTCGGCAGCTGACCAGGCTTGCCGGGTGCTGACGCCGGCCCTGTGTAAGGTCCTTTTCTTATTGCAGGAACAGCTTGGGCAAAACTGTTTGGGAGTTAAATTGTCCCCTATAGTCACACTTTAAGAACTACAAACAATGTCACTTTATACAAAACTACAGGCCTATGTAAATCAAGGGTAATAATAATAATATAATGAAATCAGCATGTCGATATTCTCCAGCAATGTCTGCCTTGTGGTTGTCTGGGGGTTTAAAGGTAGAGATAGATTTCAAAGCTCTCCAAACCAACACCCATATGGGACCTATACATGTCCTCATGGGCCTTTAATCTGACATCTGAAGGGCAGCACAAGTAGGACCAGGAGTTACTCGAGCTGTGGAAGGCTCCAGATGTCTCCATCTTAAAGAGCATTGGAACGGGAATGTCTGGCTTATGACTGGTGACCCTGCGACTAACCACCACCAAATCACCACTTAAATTGGTGTTCATAATTACGTTAGTTATGTTCTTTTTTTTTTTCTAATTTTTCTGACCCAGAGTTCATTTAGAAGAAATTACCCAGAAAATGTCACAATCATTTAAAAGACAAACTGGAGGAACTAAATCTGCGATGGGCAGGATTAGATGAAATTCCTCCCGGGCCTACAAAACGAGCTGAACTAGTCTCTGCTCCCCTGAAAGCATGCAAATCCTTACCAAAAATATACTCACCGGCACATTCTTCACAGAGGTGTAGCAAAACTCAGAACAAAAACATCGAGATTTAAATCAAAACTGACATGACATGATGATATCAGTTCTCAGAACTATGCAGGGAGATGAATTGATTGATTTCTGGATGACAGTGACGAGTGTTAAGTGAAAGTTGCAAGAAAAGTTTGAAGAGCTACGTTTGTACACATTTTAAAGTGGACCAACACCCAGGATTTTGACTATCCTGGGTTTTGGTCCACTTCGGCGGGGCACCCCGATCGGGGGTGCCCCGCTGTGTGAAACCCCCCAGAAACCCCGAAAAACTCACCTCTCCTTGCTCCCACGTGACCGCCGCTGCCAATCCCCGCCGACGGACAAGCAGGAGGCAGCGACGGACAAGAGAGCGCGCCGCCGCCGCCGCCTCCTGCGCGTCACTCTTACAGGGCGCGCGCCGGCCATTCACAAACGGCCGACGCGGGTGCTAGTGGGACGCGCGGGAGGAGGCGGCGGGTGCCGCTGGATCAAGGATAAGGTAGGGATTTTGGGGATCTGGGGGGGTTTCACACAGCGGGGCACCCTCGATTGGGGGGCCCTGCAGTCAGGGGTTTGATCGGTCCGGGAATCTTATAGATTCCTGGGCCCATCTTGGGAGGGTGTTGGTCCACTTTAAAGATAGTGAAAAAAACAGTTAATATTTCCCCGAACCTTGGGGGTCAATACTGGACGGAGTCTAGTCATCAAAAATGTCAAGAAAAATGATAAGCCCTCCGTGCTAATAGGTTTCTTCAATCTTTCCTTTCTGTATGAAAATGTCATTTCATTTTCTTTGCTTTGTTTTTCTTGATAATCTCAGATAATCTCAGAATCAGTTTTATAGTACATAGGTAAGAGACATACAAAGAATTTGTTTTCGCGGTTGGGTCTAAAAAAACGTAAAGCAATACAAAAGGCAAGCTATATACTTACCTAGGGCTTTATTCATGAAGGGATAGCGACAGGTAGTGCCTTGTAAGCAGCAGGTAGCATCAGGTAGCTGCCGGAGACGGCACGCAATTGCACATTTATGAAGTCAAATCTGGTGAGCATGGAACAACGCCATGTAGCGCCCGATTCATCATTATCCCAGGCTCAGCGTACAGCGCCGGCGTTCAGCCTTGCAGAGTGCCACGTATTACCTCTCGCTACCTGTCGCTCTCCCATACATTTCAATTGATGTTCCTGATCCCATTTTTTTTTTTCTGGCATGTATTCTGGCCTAGAAAATGACGTTTTCGAAAACTTTTTTGGTTTATAATATTTTTATGCAGAATTGTAATAACAATGTAATTCCATAAGGTTTCGCGTTGTTACTAGTGGATACATGTTCAACAACAGACTTTAAACCGAACCTTCACCATGATTTATTGGAAAGCCCAAAACCTTAAAAAACGATTCCCCAGCATCTAAAATGAATATGTTTTAAGTTTTTAGTCACTTAATTATTATTCTTTCCCCCACTGGGCTGCAACTCTGTTCGGGACTTTAGGATACGGGTGCCGCCATCTTGACTCAGAAGCATCACACTTACTGAGGAGAGGACAGTGGGATAAAGTACAGGGGGTTGGGTTATAGCTGTGCTTTGCTCAAACAGAGCAGAGTTGGGGGTCAGGAAAAGGTCAGCAATCCCAGAATGCAGAGCAGCACTGTCCCATGAGCCTCCATCTTGGATGTTTAAAGGCTCATAACATGCAGTAGATGCAGGTAGGATGATTTTTAATGCGGGCAATCTGTATGTACAGGGTGTGGGAAACATATAAGATATGCTTTTATTCAGAGTGAAGGATCACTTTAATCACACAGCTTCTGGCGCTCTGCGCTACAACGACACGATTTTGAGCGCTTGAACTATGTGAGGCTGTTTTTTGATGAATATGGTGTGAGTCGGTCGCACGTTCGCTCCCATACAGTGCTGTACCATACCCCCCAACTGTCCCGATTTTCCAGGGACTGCCCCGATTCTTCACCTGTGGTCCCGCGTCCCGCGGCGCATGCAGTTGTCCCGCGCCGTCGCCTGGATGGTTGCCGCCAGGGGCGGCAGTAAATGTACTTACCTTCACCAAGCTGGGCAGCACGATCGTCCTGACATCGCCCTCGCTGCTCTCCACTTTGAAGGGGGCTCTTCAGCATCTGATCTGAGGTTTGTTTTATTTAAGATTTATTTAAAAAAAAAGGTTCTATGGGGCATCCCCCAGTGTAAAAGCCCCAACTGCCCCTTTCCCAGACCCCACACATTACAAACGATGCCATTAGATGGGACACATTCTAAACAACCCAGGCATGTCCCCAGCTATAGGCGAGCAGGGATGTGGCCACAGTGTACACAGGGGGGCATCCCCATTTGGGGGGGGTCACACGGGGGCATCCCAAATTGGGGGAGTTTACACAGGGGGCATCCCAAGTTGGATTTTGTTCCCTGCATCAGGGGCAGCAAAATGGGATGCCCCCCTATCTGAATCCCCCCGTTTGGCCTTTTTCCCAGACTCCACACTACATTACACTGCGGCCACATCCCTGCTCGCCTTTAGTTGGGGACGTGCCTGTGCTGGCTATTCAGGCATAGTAGAGATGTGGCTGCAGTGTAATGTGGTTTGGGCTCTGGGAAAAGGGCCAGTTGGGGGGTTTCACACAGTAGAGGAAACCCAATTTGGCATGCCCCTGGAATCTTTTGGGTGTCAGGGCCATGCCACCAAGGTTTTACTCTGCTTTAGAGAGGAACAACACCCCCACTCACTGATTGCAACGAGGGATGCCCTATTTAATTCTTAGGTGGTGTTTCTCTTTAAGGGCGTGGGTGAGGGTGTGGCTAAGGGTGTGGTTGGAGGCGTGGCTGTGTGTGGCTTCTTGTGTCCCTCTTTACAGCTTTCAAAAGTTGGGAGGTATCGCTGTACTGGTGTTAGAGCGGCTCACACAATATATTTATCAATGCCGGCCAGCGACTGAGAAGCTCTGAAACAGCGAACCATGGTCGAGCACAGCGGCTACTACCGGTCGCTCTCATTGCCGCACGCTCATCTGTCAGTACCTGGCGCTATTAATGGAACAGCCTGGTAGTTGCATGATCCCAAAGCAGCTGTAAATATAGATTCCACTGCAGCGCCCCCGCTCCCCTAGGGTTGCTGTGTGCTCTATGGAATCTGCATTTTCATACACGTTTTATGCTTTGTTTAATGGATTTTAAATCAGGATTCACCACCATGATTCTTTCAGCTGATTTTGTGATATGGCTCAGTCATAGTTTCTCAGTTTTGGATGCATTCTCGTACCATGTGGTGATCGAAGTACACATGAGGGATTCTGTGGTAGTGTTGTAGAAGGCAATGAGTACTTTCTGTGACAGGCCAAATTTTTTAAAGTGGACCAAAATCCAGGACTGCTAGATTCCTTCCCCCCGGGGCCCGGGGTTTTGGTCCTGCTGTGTGGAACCCCCCAAGGTCGCCTGGTATACTCACCTTCTCCCCTGGTCCAACGGCATATGCGTGAGCAGCAGCTTCATCATGGTTATCCCTTTGCCCGTGCTAGGCATTTGTGAATGGCTGGCGCGGGCACGCTCCCTGTTAGAGGGTAGCAGGGATTTGGCTGCCATTGTGTTTGGCACAGCTCGGCTAGACTCGGCTCCTTAGATGAGCCTAAATGAGCTTGCGTTAGCGCAGTTGAGTGCGCCTGATTGGACAAGAGGCTGAACACACACAGTTTTGGGGCAGGCTCTGAAAATCTCCCCACAGGTCCCCATAAGGTCCGCACTCCACCCAGGACAATATATATATATATATATATATATATATATATATATATATATACAACAAACTATGTGAAAAAAATGTATCTAATTTTATTGAGTTACAAAGACTCAAACAAATATACATAAATACACAAAAATGATCCACAATTTAAAATACATAAACACAATAACAAAAAGGGGGGAAGGGGGTATCCCACACAGAGGCTTCAAAATGTTATAAATATAACCTTCCTAATCTTATCAATGAGCAGTTAATGTATGTAGGTGTAATTAAACACCATACTAGTTGCCAGTGAGAGTAATGTGCTGGTTGTTATATCCACCAGCAAATGGTATATTTATAGAAGAAACACTGTGTAAAAAAGGAAAAAGTGCTATGTGCAATATATTAGGAAAGGAAAGAGCAAAAAAGATATTGTGCAAAAGAGAAATTATGTCAAAGAGCATAATAAGGTACAATGTGTGAATGAATGTCTGCTCTAAGGCAGATCATGATACACTGGCCGAAGATACATTGTAACACAATAATAGCAAGGGAAGGTCACCGTTTCAAGAGGTCATAAGTTGCCTGGGGTCCCCCATGTACCAAGCCTGCCTGATTGGACAAGAGGCCACACATGCGCCGTAGGACCGGAAAACGTTAGGGTTTCACACAGCAGGGCATGCCGCATTGGGGTGCCCCGGGGGCAAGAACCAAAACCCAGGATGGACAAAAACCCTGGCTTTTTAAAAAAATTTTTTCTTTAATAGAAAAGAAAGGTAGTGACCATTTTGGAGCTTCCTCCGCCAGCATCTCAGTCATGCTGCTGCCTGGATCCAACTGACATAACTGACAATGCACAGTAACAGGAAGCTCAGCGGCACTTCCTGTTTGCAGGTGGCCAGCAAAACACAATTTTGTTTCTAAAATTTACTACAGCAGGAGTTAAAAAAGGTAAATGAATTTTTATGTGCTTCAATTTAAATTGCCCCGGGGAGGGATGCAATGAATGCTGTTTGTTGTGTTGGTCTGGTTTAAGTCATTTTTGACTGTTGGTCCGGTCAAATGTTTTTTTGGTGAGTTGGTGATATTTAATAAATAACTCTAAATCATGCCACACCCATCTTGCCTTTTATTTGGTTTCTGAATTTGTCCCTTGGTTTACCCCGGCTGCTTCATCGTGTAAATCAAGGAAGATAATCGCTGACTATATAACTTGTGATGAGAGTGTGATTAATATTTTGTGAAGCCACATTGTTGTGCCGGGTGGATTGACGTCACAGAAGCCACATGAAGATGAAAAGGCGAGATTGCTCTCGGCAGCGTTATTGATATGTAACATGCTGTTCCTCTGTCTGCGGATGGATGTCACCTAAAGGCCTTGGCATTTGTTTCTCAATATTCTCAGTGACTCCATGCAGCAGCTTCTTCCAATGAATAAGGGAGCCATTCTCTGCATCCTTCTGATCTGGAGTAACTGGGTGGGGTCAGTATAGACTGTATAGAGTCTAAACAATATAGGTGCATGGAGGCCTACTAGTCTGAAAACTTTTCTTATTCTGAAAACTTACCGAAAATTCACTTGTAAAGGGTGATTCATTTTTAAAATATATCTGTATGTCCAAAGTGCATTAGGCTGGAAGGGAATCACTGACGCAGGGCCAGTCTTAGAGGGGAAGGTGCCCTGTGCTAATACAGGATGGTGCCCCCCCAACACTATTCTGTGCTTCCTCACTAGTGACTTTCTGCCGCACCTGGATGCATACCTCCCAACTGTCCCTGATTTGGAGGGACTGTCCCTCTTAGGAGATAGGATGTGCCCATGTCCCGCATTGTTCTCCTTTGTCCCTCTCTCCCCCTAGCGAGCCGGGGAGCTGCATGCTCTTTCATTGGTGGTGCAGCCCCTTAACCTCTGCTCAGCCCTGACAGCCCTACACTTGCTTGTGTGTTGATCTATGATCAGAGCTGCCCCATGGAGCTGAGTCTCTCTGTAAGCCCCACCCCCAGAGACGTGTCATCACCCTGCTTCCTGTCCCCAGCATTGCAACAGGAAGTACTACACATGGTGAAAGAAGGTAATGCAAGGTACACAGTGCACAAACTTCCTTTCTCTGTCTTTCTGCCCATCTATCCCTGTCCCCTCATCTCTGCTCCAACCATTCCTGCCCTTCCTGTTATGTCCATCCATCTTCCTCAATACTCTACCCATTCATGTGGGACCAAACTAAAAAACAGCTCCAATAGGGGGTTGGCGGGTAAGGTTTTGGCCATGGAATTTATAGAACCCAACCCGTGACTCTCCATCCCAAAGGTGCCCACTGAGACCATGCCGCCCAAGGGCGCAAGTAAACCTGGAGCCGGCCCTGGATACCACGTATACCAGCTTCTCCCTATGCTGGAGTTTTCTGCAAAGTGGTCACCCCACAGAGTGCGTGGAGTGGAGTTTTGGGACCCCCCCCCCCGCATACTCGTTTGGCCTAAGTTGCTGTCCTGCCACATCTCCAATTTTCTCCTCTTTATCTGATTTGCACACACTTTTATTATTTGTAGTCACATTGTGATAAGCACTTGCAATTTATTGAGTTTTTTGTATGACTTTTTGAGATTATTATCTGTTAAGGTATTTTTGGTGTGTATTTGTTTCTATTATGGATGTGTGGCAAAACTGATATAATGGTCATAAGTGGACTGATATAGTGTGTGTGTGTGTGTGTGTGTGTGTGTGTGTGTGTGTGTGTGTGTGTGTGTGTGTGTTTGTATGTGTGGATGTTTGTTGGTGGGGGGGGGGGGTTTAATCTCTTGTTTTTTCTGTTTGTTGGTGTTCTATTTTCATTTAATAAAAAAAAAAAAAACATAATACCCTTTGTGCAGCCAATTGTGTGTGTAGGGCTTTTGTGGCTCTTTGGGGCCTTGTGTCCCAGGGGGCTGCTTTTGGTGCTTGTATTCCCCCACCAGGCTTTGCACGGGCTTATTGATTTAGAGTGCCACCAGTGCATTTGGGTTGGGGTGTGGAGGTGGCAGTGGCAGCTGTGCGTTGCCCCCCATCCAGGGCTCCATGTGAAATTACACACCTCGCTCACCCCAAAGTTCAGCCCTGCATGGACTGTGTATGAGTGAAGACAACCTTGGACTGGGGAGCACCCAGGGGGGAAGTTTGAAGGGTCTGCCCCTTAGGCCTAGTAGACCACAGTGACTCTGTAGTTGCCTCTTGTGACATTCTTGACTGCTATTTGCATTGGGGAATGCTTAGCGGCAGCCAGGTAAGACTGTGAGTATAAACTGACTCTTGCTGGTAGAGACCCACTTTGAGGCATTTTGTCCCACTGTCCCCTGAAAACTCTGATGGCACCTAAATGTCCCACGTTGCTGATATTATGAGGAAGACTGTTCCACTGAATGCAGAATGCAGGATTTCCAATTGGTTTTCAACTGTTCTGACTGAATGGCGGTAATGGGATGGATGAATTAGCTGAGAATTGACTCAACATCTTTTATGGATCTAAGATCCCTGGAGAATGTGACCAGAGGTGGGGGCTACACCTACATGAGTAGCATTGAATGCTGTAGAAGTGTGTTCCTCAAAACCCCTCTAAATAAGCCACACCCCTAACCCCAATGCCCATGACCCATAAACAAGTTTAAGCTGTCTCAATTGGAGCCCCCAAATATGGTCAGATGGTGGCGTTGCTGCTCTAGACTGTCCATCCTGTCCTGTGGTGGCTTTGGCTACGGGTTTGCAGAAACAAAAAAAGGCTTGCCTAGGCCTGCCGCTGATAGCTTCATTGCTGGCCCTGCGGCCTATCAGACCAAGGACTGAAACCTGGACCAGACCATAATTCTATGGTTGGTGGAGGTCCCCTTTGCAGGGAAAGTTTTGGAGACCCCCGGGGTTTGTGCCCCTTACGCCCTACTCATAATCCAGCCCTGGAGGTAAGTAATGCCTTTTATGGAACTTTTAGTGAACCTACCCCCTCGCACCATCAGTGAGCCCAACATTAGACAGATTGCCTTGGGGTGATTATTATAAGGGACCAAAAGTCATCTTTGACTATAGCTGTGCTTTAATTCCTTGACAGGGACTTAAAGTTGATTTACTGAAAAATACTCCTCATTTCTAACTGGAGCCTCTCAGGGTTGTTGTTGTGACTTGGTCGACCTCAAGTCTGCCAGACATCTATAATCGCACTCTGACTCTAGTCAAGCTTGGCAATAAAATTTGTCAGTGTCAAGTTAGTGTTTGACCTTCCACCCTAATCTTGTCCAGTCACCCTTGTCCTTCTAGTACCTGTAATGACAGCTCTTCTTGTTTACACAGCTCCTATTTCACACTTAACCCTTATCACCCCATGTTTGTCCCTAAGTACCCCCACCCCAAGGTTGCACACAGCATTTTCATTCTAATGCTTTAACAGAACAAGCCAATAGATACTGTAGATGTTACCATATCATTAATGTGCAAAAATAGTCCAACAGAACCCACTTTCTGCACCTATCTGCCTAAAACGCTGCCCATTATTTTCAATGGGCCAGTTCACATTTATATAACGAATATGCAACGAGATGTGAAAATGGGGCACATATGATTTTTTAAGACAATGCAGCGATAGCACTGGCTAACAGAAGTCTATGGCAATGCACGCGTAATGCAGGGCAGGGCCTTAGGTTAAAGTGGACCAAAACGCAGGTAAGAATCTTGTTTTTGGAACTAAAGTAGGAAACAGAGAAGGTGATCAGTGGTGTGAAAATGAGATATGACGTTAGAAGAATGTCACAATAACCATTACCACTAACCTGTGAATCTGATCTGTGCATTAAACTAATTTGATATTTACCATAGCTGGACTAAATAAGTATGAGGTTTATTTAAGAAACGCTAAGGCCATGTAGTGCCATATGAGTGTCAGGTGAATGTCAGGTCCCAGTGAAAAAGGTGTATTTATGGGCAGGCTGATTCATTACTAGCGGCAGGTAGCGACAGCTGAGCGTCTGTAGGTCGGATTTTAGAGCGCCGCTAGTAGTCGCTGTGCTTGGCCGTGGGTCGCTAGTTCAGAGCGCCTCAGTCGCTGTGCAGCATTGATGAATACGTTGTGGGGAGTCGCTATATGAGCTGTGTGATTAAAGGCTGTTTTTGAACATGTATCCACCAGTAACAAAGCAAAAACATATGGAATTACATTGTCATAACATTGTAACATGAACACTTTAATGCCAGACCTGTAATGTCAATTCTGCATAAATATATAAGATTTGAAAAAAGTATGAAAAAGTGGCTTTTTCTAGGCCAGGAGAGGTCACATTATTTGAGATAAAAAAAAAAAAACCCTGTTTAAAGAGAAGTAAAAGAACGTCCATTGAAATGTATGGGAGAGCGACAGGTAGCGAGAGGTAATACGTGGCGCTCTGCAAGGCTGAACGCCAGCGCTGTATGCTAAGGCTGGGATAATGATGAATCGGACGCTACATGGCGTTCTAGTCACTCACCAGATTTGGCTTCATAAATGTGTAATTGCGTGCTGTGTCCGGTATTCACCTGACGCTACTTGACGCTACCTGCCGCTGTGCAGGCACTACCTGGCACTATCCCTTCATGAATATGGCCCCAAGTCATAAATCCAGAGTGCCTGTGATAGTGCCAGGTAGTGTCCCATCTATCATCAGCGCCGGTGATGGGATGAGTGCCGGCACCGAGTTCCTCGACAGGACCAGGCGCTCACCCTGCACTGTGTGGCCTTATTCCATATATTTTAATGGGCTGGAATGATAATAATTATTTTGGCATTTTTGTATAATTTTTTGTGTGGGGGCAGGTGCATGTGCCATGGGATCCCTGAGCTGGTTGGGATTATTTTTGGATGCATTTTAGGCACTTCTGTGTTGCGCTGCAAACGTGATTTGGGCTGTAAAAATGCTGTGTCATGTGTTTCAAGTGTCCCCAATGCTATTCCCATTAAAAAAAAAAAAAATACTGCCCTGACCCTAAAAAATGTAAAATGGGGATAACAACAGGAGCTGTGTGCCTGGAATTCTATTTTTTGAGCTCCCTGTGAGCGTTTTGTATTATATTCTTAAAATGTTTACAACATGCAGCTCTCCCGGCCGGCACTAGGTGTCACTAGCGCATAGGCATATACAAGATGTGCGCTTCAAACATTCGGAGCGGTACAGCTGTGAGCGCCGCAGGCTGAAGCTGGCGTTGTGGTGCGGGCACTGCTGAGCGTCTCGGACGAGGTGCTCAAGTGCCGCTTGCACCTTTATTAATAAATGACCCTCCTTATTTCACCAGCAAACAACTAGCAATATGTTATAGGACTATAAAGGACTGTTACACATCAAAAATGTTGTAATAGGTGATTATGTGTTAAACCTTTGGGTCAGGTTTGCTTTGCATTACCAGGTGCCAATTCTGTGTCCATGAAAGACATGTGCTGCCAGTGTTTACATGGGTGCTTCTGATTACACCCACAAGCCAAATATACACCGGCCTACAGTGTGTGTTTGAAGGCAGGGACTACTGCGAATGGTGCGCATTTATATCATAAAGTGCTGTGAAATGTCTTACTTTCTTTTATTAAATAAAAACTGGTACAAAGACAGGCAAGGACTAGGGCAGCCATCAGGGCATTACAGGCATAACAGTATAGGTCTGTTTCTCTGTAAATGGGGCCCGGCCAGCGGCATGGATAACTTTCAGTGGTATGGGCCACAAATGGTATAATTAGACATCATTATGGCATAATGGGACCTTTGGATATTATAAGTGGTCCACGGGGTGGCATAGCTGGGTTGCAATATGGTAATGGTGGGGCTATTGGGTGGTAAACATGGACCATAGGTTATACTTTGGAGACGTTTTGGAATGACCACAGGGTGTCACAAAGCAATAAAAATACCTATGACTTTAATGGGTTGGAGTGGGGGTGGAGGAGTTGCCAAGGATGCTAATTCCCATCTACGTCATTGCTAATGCACAGGGTACTATAAAATAGTTTCCTAAGCCAGAAATATGACTCCTGCAGATACTCTTTTTGGAGACTGAAGATCCAATTTCTTAGTGGACTTCTGTTTTCTGTGGACAACCTGGTTTTGACCTTGACTTTCCTAATCGCCTCTTATATCCACCATTAGCTGTATAGCAACTTCTATTCAGTGCCACCTGCACTCGGCCTCCTACTCCTTGTTCTCGTAGACTATGGACTCTATGGACACTTTCAAAGCTCCATTTCAGCCTCATGACACAGGGAGGTATCATTGGATGGCAGAGGCTGACAAAAGGATGACTTCCTGGGATGGGAGCTCGTAGACTTGGTAAGTATAGGTGGGCTAGGCCACAAGATTTAAAGTATTAGTTTGTGCAGAATATTATGGAGTGCCCATGGTCAGATGCTTAACTATCTATTTCACTCATTTTCACTCCCCTTTTCTTACTACTAAAACTTCTGGTGTGTACTTTATCTATTTAAATTTCTCCACCTCTTTGGACCAGTAACCCATCCATGTGGTGTCTTGGAATTAGCTCTGTACAGTCCAAGTTGCAGTAACAAGAGCACTCTTACAATTAGTTGATCTGGGTAAGTGCAATGGCCAGCGGTGGCACTAAAGAAATCCAAAGGGCAAAAAATCCAGCACTCCAAATATAAGTTCAAAGCATATATTGTGTAATCCATCAAATAAAAGTTATTCCTAAAGTTGTATTATTATTGTTTATTTATATAGCACCATCATCTTCCGTAGCGCTTTACAAGGTATGGTTACAGATAAGGTAAAACATATAGTACAGGGAACAATACAAAATTAGATGCCAGAAGTTTTAAACCAAGTGTTGTGAGCACAGGAAACAATAGGAAGGAGAGCCCTGCCCTTGCGAGCTTACAGTCTAACGGATGGGGGTGGAGACTAAGGGTAGGGATCACAAGTGGTAGAGCTAGAGCTGGGCTGCATGTGCCATTTGAAGGTTATAGGAATTGCTTAAGCCAGGTCATATGCTTGTCTGAAGAAGTGAGTTTTGAGGGCACTTGTAGTCCAACATTTCGGGGCAGCAGATGCCCCTTCATCAGTGGGGGTTAAATAGCTAAACAGCTGTACAAATCCCGTCTGACGTCACCAATGACTTATGCGGGTCATGATCTTCAAAACTGTATTGCTAGCCAGAAGCAATAAATAGATAACCTCTTGATGTCGCCAGCCAGCCAGGGCTGTAGGCACAGGTCCCAAGGACTGGAAAGATCTTTTTATTTGATGCTCAACCCTTTCTTTTGCAATCCTCTGCCAATTCTGGTAGACATTAGTCCCCCACATGTTGTACCATATACATGGTGAAATACACCTGAATCTAAATCTGAATCATTGTATCTGAAAATCAGGGCAAGTGTAAGGGGCCCAGAGTGCCTGGACAATTCAGTTTCTTAGGGACAGGTGATTTCCAACGGATGATTTGAGTGAGAACTACTTTTGGGTTTGACTGCTTTAGTGCGTAGCTGCCAATTGCAGATTGCATCTAATGCTTTGAGGGTCTGTAATTCCTTGAATGTCTATTGACCACTGGAGCTGTGACTGTTGCTGTGTGGACTGACCATAGACTAACCCATGCCTATAATTTTGTCTTGTTCCTCAGATTTTATGCACAGTGGACTCTCATCAGGATATGACCTCCGACCTGTTTTAGCCTTTGCATTTTGAACTGCTTTTGAACGGCAAGTCTGGCTATGACTCAGGCCATCTAGGAGTTTCCCTAGGCTGCCGTTTAGTTTCAGCTGTGTCCTAACATTACCCTGGGAGTTTGTTGGCCTTGTCAACCTCAGATGCCATAATTCCTGCACTAAGATGGGACACAAGGGGGTAATCAGATGCTGGGTGGAAGATTTGTATGACCCAAGGTTGTCTTTGGGGGTGTGGGGCTTGTCTTGTGTAGGCAGAACATACTATGAGGCTGATTCATCACTAACGCCACGTATCGGCAGATGAGCATCTGTATAGCGGTGCTTAGAGCGACCACTAGTAGACGCTGTAAGCAGGCATCGGGCGCTGTAGCAGAGTGCCTCAGTTGCTGTAGTATCCTGGGCGGCATTGATGAATGTGGTGTATGTTGGGCACTCTAACACCAGTACAGCGCTGCAGGGTGCGAAAGGTAGCGCCAGCTCAGTGCGACCGACTCTCAGTGCTCCACACCACACTTAGCGAAAAAGGACACACACACAGTGTTGGCGCTCTAAATCTGGTCGCTATAGCATAGAGCGCCAGACGCTGTGTGATTAAAGTCTGTTTTTGAACACATATCCACCATTAACAAAGCAAAAACACATGGAATGACATTGTTATAACACTGTGACAATAACACTTTGGTGCCAGACCTGTAATGACAATTCTGCATAAAAATATAAAAAGTTTGTTTGCAGCCAGGAGAGGTCACACAATAGCCTCGATTCAGAGACACATTCATCTGGACTTTCGTAGCTGTCTGTGTATGTTTTGGTGTGTGTTGTCATTTTTTTTGGATTTTACGTTCGTTTTTCCATTCGTATCTTTGTTCCCGCTAATGCGTATATGCGCTTTCGATGGACGGAACTAAATCGGATCATTTGCGTTAGTTCGGATCATTTTCCCATCAAAATCTGATAGTTTGCGTTCGTTCAGATAACTTAAGTTATTGGTATGGGCTTGCGTCTCATTCAGAGAGCTGATTGCCGAGGGACCACCACCCTATAAAATGGTTTCATTTGCGATCCACTTACGGGACCATTTTGCACTCGGCTACCTTGCTTTTGACCATGTTTTGCGGCTTTGTGGAGGAATATGAGTGCCTTCAGCTCCAGAGCATTGCATGTGTCAGCAGGGCCGAGGCCAGATTGCACTGGCGACGCATGCACATCGATATGCATGCATGATGTTGAGTTGTTCGAGCTGACCAGACTTAATCGTGCTTCTCTCCATAAGTTGTATAGTGAGCTGTGGCCATGATTAGCCCGCACCACAAGGAAGGGGCAAGCAATTTCAGGTATGACTAAGATGCTTGGCTGCCTGCAATTTTTGGTGAACGGCTCATTCCAGAGGCTGGGTTCCCTCTCCGTGGGGAATCTTCCAGCCTACGCTGAGCCGCGCGCTATCCAAGTTTTTGGATGGCATGGCTACCATTAGTCCGAAATATATTTCATTTCCGGACGACATGATAGCCTGGAATGCGCTTAAGTTGGCTTTTTATAATATCGCCGACGTGCCCAACGCCATGGGTGCGATTGATTGCACCCACGTTGCATTGGTCCCTCCTGCAGTAAGTTAAATCGGTAATTTTGTTATATATTTTAGACAAACTGTATTTTAACTATCTATTAATCCCTCCTTGTAAAGTGTCCCTGTGAAACAGCTTACAGTGTATAGCTTAATCCCTCCTTGTACATTGTCCCTGTGAAATAGCTTACAGTGTATACCGTAATCCCTCCTTGTAAATTGTCCCTGTGAAACAGCTGACAGTGTATAGCTTAATCCCTCCTTGTAAATTGTCCCCGTGAAACAGCTTAGTGTATAGCTTAATCCCTCCTTGTAAATTGTCCCTGTGAAACAGCTTACAGTGTATACCGTAATCCCTCCTTGTAAAGTGTCCCTGTGCCCCATTTGACCGTGTATAGCTTAATCCCTCCTTGTAAAGTGTCCCGGTGCTCCATTTGACCGTGTATAGCTTAATCCCTCCTTTTAAATTGTCCCTGTGAAACAGCTTACAGTGTATACCGTAATCCCTCCTTGTAAAGTGTCCCGTGCCCCATTTGACCGTGTATACCTTCAGCAAAGTTTTAAATGTAGGCCTTAGCCAAACATTTTAATGTGGACCTTAATTAGTCATTTAAATGTTATTCTTTATTTTATCAAACATACATATACTTTTTGGGTTTCAATCTTCTTATGTACTTAGTGTTATTTGTATTGTCCAACATGTTTTTTGGAGGGTGTTAGGAGTTAGTGTTTGAATAGTTTACCTTGCCTTGCTAATATTGTTTTTTTTACTTTTTTTCCCAGGAACCGCAAAATGGGCCACTCACTGAATGTGCAAGCAGTGGTGGCCCGGACATGCAGTTCCTTAGTGTCCTCGCCGGGTATCCAGGCTCATCCCATGACGCGTACATCTTGCGGAGATCAGGATTATACCGTCAGTTTAAGTCTGGAGAATTCTCAGGTGGATGGCTCCTTGGTAAGTTTGTGCAAATTCCGTCATTCCATTTTCACTGTATGCCTATGAATATAGTTTATGACCCATGTCTGAACCTATGGCTGTTTTTACCCCTTGATGACATGTTAAACCGGACCTTAACCATGATCTTTAGCAAAGCACAAACCCTTAAAAACTGATTCCCCAATATTTCCAAATAATATATTTATAGTTTCTAGTAACTTACTTATTATTCTTTCCTCCACTGGGCTGCAACTCTGTTCTTAAATTTATGATAGGGTCTGCGCCATCTTTGCTCAGATGCATGACACTTACTGAGGAGAGGAGAGCGGGATAAAGTGCATTTGCTCAGACAAAGCAGAGCTGGGGGTCCTGAAAAGGTCAGACATCCCAGAATGCAGTGCAGCACAGTCATAAGCCACTTCCTGTTTGCAGCCTGCCTGATTTGCCCTGAGCCGCCATCCTGGATGTTTAAAGGCTCATAACATGCAGTAGATGGTATTAGGATGTTTTTTTAGGTGAGCAATCTGTATGTACAGGGTGTGGCTAACATATAAGATAGGCTCTTAGTCAGGGTGAACGACCGCTTGGAATTTTTGTTTGGAATGTGTAATTGATGTAAGTTTTTTCTTATTCTTTCAGGGGATTCCGACTATCCGCTACTTCCCTGGCTGATGACGCCTGTCCTTCGGCCACAGAATGCAGCCCAGGAGGCCTACAATTGGGCCCACCGCAAGACCCGGGCCGTCGTGGAGAGGGCCATACCAGGGGGGCACTCCAGTATGACCCCAACAAGGTCATAGACATCATACTGGCCTGCTGTGTCCTCCATAACTTTGCCATAATGCAGTGTGTCCCCCGGTATGTGGATCTGCCCCCCTCTCCACCCAGCCAGGACCCAGCTGAGAACTACCCTGGCACACCTAGTGCCTCTGGCAAAGCCATGGGGGCCAACTTGATAACCACCCATTTTGCATAATTTCTTTTTCATTTGTTTGCTGAATTTAATTGTTTATTCTGACTTTGATTTGCCTTTGTGAAGGCTTTTTTATTTACAAATATTTAGTAATTAATTAATTACTAAAATATTGACACCTTATTAGAGCCTCATGCAGTTTATTTTTGCATGTTTGTTTAGAAAAACCTTCAGTAATCTCAAAATAACCCAAACATTAACGCATCAACTTAGTCAACAACAGCTAAAGTCGCATTCAATATATTTTATTTAAATATGAAAATTTGGAGTTGAAGGGCACTC
The DNA here is from genome assembly GCA_027917425.1 of Gastrophryne carolinensis. Taxonomy (NCBI): domain Eukaryota; kingdom Metazoa; phylum Chordata; class Amphibia; order Anura; family Microhylidae; genus Gastrophryne; species Gastrophryne carolinensis. The sequence goes on from CM051237.1 coordinate 444,147,193, forward strand.
GCAGACTTCATGTACATACATAGTACAACAGAAATATACATTGGTGCAGACTCATGGCACCCAGCAATTGGTCACATCCAGGAGTTGTAAAGTAACGCACTCCAGGCCGAAGTTTCAACAACCAATAACATAAACATACATAGGGAGCAACCATTTGCATTTGAATATTTGGCCAGTAGTACATAGGGCCACATACACACCCACTCCTGATTGGCCACATTTGCCACAGGCACAGGTGGAAAGCAGCCATACCTATGCCACATCCACGTCTGTAAGTTAGTGGCCCACCCAGACAATAACCCCCAGTCCGAATGCCAGTCCAGTCCAATCTTTGCCATGGTCCAAGGTAGTAGTTTCACAGCCAAGAATGTCCCCCAATCTTGCCAACAAACAGGATGAGCCAGACACAATTTCATTAGGTCCAAGCCTGCAGCGTGGCAGCTTGAGCGGCAGCTTCAGTGAGGCTTTAGCTCAGGCATTGGCTAGTGGGGTATGTCAGCACTCTAATGAGCTATATGGTGACATTCAAAATCATACAAGCAAAGCCATAAAAAAGGCAATCTTGGTAGCGATCACCAGACAGGTCAATACAGTGGGGATGTAGAGGAAAGATGTGGAGATGTACCGATACAGGTCAAATAGCTGTTAATATGGATTTTGGCCATAAAACCTTGGTGGTGGGCCTTGGAGCTGTCCCATCACCTGGGCATGTGTGGCATTCATAATCTGCCACTGTTCCAAAATGTGTCTATTGATTGTTCTAACTTCCTCGAGCATGGCAGTGAAATTATTATTTAAGGTGGCCATGTGGCTGTTGCTCGTCCTAAATTCAGTCAGCATGGTGGTGAATGTATTATTTAATGTCTCTAATTGTGCAGTAAGCTGCTCTGTGGTTCTTTGAGTCACTTGCCGAAAGTAACGGCTGTCATGGCACCACGCTGACTCCAGGATCGGCACGTGCCTCCCCTGGGAAACTGGTCGACGTTGATGACTACGTCTAACAATTCCCCGGGTTTGAGCGCCTGCAGATGCTGGACCTCTAGGGCGAGCAAGAGTCGCAGATGTGCTCAGCAAATCCTCTGCAGCAGAGCTACCACTGGGGACTGTAGGCTCAGTCTCAGCCTGCTGCCCACGATGGGCTGGCAGCATGGGTCCAGCTTCACTCTGCTGCAGAGGATTTGGTGCAGTAGCATGTTGGGACAGTGGCAGATTAGGTTCCAGGGGGGTCAGTTCTGAAGGTCCCATCAAGCTGGCATCCTCCTCCTCCTCCATCTCCTGGATTTAATCCATCAGTGTGTGGGTCTGTTGGGACATGTGCAAAAAAAGGTTCAGTTTGGGCCCTAAATATATTTGGTATGTAAATTAGTCATGTGCATTCACATGCATCAGCAGTTTCATCAAAGTCCACTTACCCTATATATCTGTTCCTGGCTCCTAGGCAGCACGGAAGTAGACGGCGTGGTCAAACTGGATGAGGCTTCCACACTTGCAGAGGCTTGATGCTGGGCTGTGTTTAAAAGAAAAAGGCACGTAAACACACAAAAATCCATTGATGATCTGGATTACTACATATGCTTTAAAAAACACGTGGCCAAGCAGGAATGCAAACTCCAACAGCGGGAAAAGGTGTCCTTCACTATGAATGTCACTATCTATTATATGTATGCCTCACCCTGTACATACACATTGGTCACCTTAAATAGTCCAAACATGCATGTAATGCATGTTATGAGGCTTAACACATCAATAAAGGGCCATTAGGGACCCACACTCAGCTTACAAATAGCATTTGTCTTCAGAGTATGCTGGTGGGCATTCTTCCTATGTAGACCTTTCCCTGACCCCAGATCAAGTATTTAAGACCAAAGCACAGCTAAAACCCAAGTGGTATAAAGACAAAGAAGGAAGTGTTGTATATGATTGACTAGATTCACATAACAGGCAGTGCTTTGCTAAGATAAAGACTTTAATAGTGACCATAAATACTGTCCAAGGTCGTGTATGGGCTGCAAAGTGACCATTCCGCAGACATTAAACACCCAGCTAAAACTGTAACCTCCCTTCAAAGCCACTCTCTAGTGGCATGTGTTCATATCTGCCTGTGAGCCTCATTTCACACGTTTAAAACATTTCACATACAAACTAACATTACTAACCTGCAGGAATGGTAGGGATGTCCGTGTTCCGTCTGCCAGAGAGGCCCACTAATGCGACGGGGTGTATCAACCATCTCCTCAGCTCGTGTATACTGTAATTTTGTGGGGAAGCCTCCGCCAGTTTGTAAGCTGAAAAATAGAGGTTGCCAAATTTAGGGCATTGTGGTCAATAAAACAAGCAGAAAAATGCACAACACAAATATGTACCTGTAATTGCTCCGTTTATTCTGTTTCTTCCGTGCTACATACCTCAGGTCAGATATTTTGCGCTGTATCTGCTCCACATCTTTAAGCTCCTCCCCCGCTGCATTGACCTGTCTGGTGAGCTCCTCCAAGATTTGTGTCTTTCTCATTTTGCTTGTAGATTTTGAATGTCGCCCATATAGCTCGTCATAATGGAGTGTGAGCCCACTTGCCAATGCGAGAGTTTGGGCCTCACCAAACCTGCCACTCAACTGTCCTTGCCGCAATGTTTGGCCTATTGCTTGCTGTTCTGGCTCATCTCTGTATGTTGGCAATTCGGGGGACATTCTGGGCTGCCTTTGTGGTGAGGAAATGTGCGACACGTGGCTTGAGAACGAATAGACTGGACTTGCTATCGGACTGAGGGTCCTTTTCTGGGTGGCCACTGAGCTTCCAGGCGTGGATGTGGCATATGTATCGGTGCTTGCCACCTGTGCCGGTGGCAAATGTGGCCGAGGAGGAGAGGGTGTGCTTGGGGGGGGGGGGGGTTAGGCTTCGGGCCCTGTAGCTCTTTGTGGCCTTGCCACTTGTGCTTCTATGCCTATGGGAGGTTTGGCCACGTGGATCAGGAGAGGCAGTGCTGGCTGGGCTTGGGCTTCGGGCCCCGTGCCTCTTACTGGCCTTGCCACTTGTGCTTCTATGCCCATGGGAGGTTTGGCCACATGGTGCTGGAGAGGCAGTGCTGGCTGGGCTGGGGCTTCGTGCCCTGTGCCTCTTACTGGCCTTGTCACTTGTGCTCCTTTGCCCATGGGAGGTTTGGCCATGTGGAGCAGGAGATGCAGATCTGGCTGGAGCTTCTGGCACGCTGGCTCTTACTGGCTTTGCCAGTGGAGGGCAGTTTATGAAGGGATGTGGTAGGGCGGGGAGGAGGGGAGGGTGTTCTTTGGGGGCTTCTCACCCTCTGCTTCTTAGTGGTCTTTGTCGGCGTCATACCTGCCTGCTTTGATGTTGTTGCCTTCTTCTTAGCTGCTCCCTCCTTGGCTTTGGTGGTTGGTTTGGGTTTTGTGGCCTTGGTGGCCAATTTCACCTTGGGTTGGCCACTTTGGTTGCGCATTTCCCACACCTTGGGAGTAGGTAGTTGTGACCGAGTGGTCGGACGTGAGGAAGAAGGCTCCTCATGCCGCTAGGGCCTTTTGCTGCTGGCCTCCTTGGCTGCTGTGGCCTTAGCGATGGCTTTTTTCGGTGGCATGCTGAAAATCTCAAAGAGAATGAGCTGTGTGTCCAGGACCCTTTAAATACTAATGCCTGGGTATGACGCTTACACATTCGCGTACGCGTGTGTATGGCCGTTCGTCCGGCCATGCGGAACCCGGAAACCGCTGGGGCATTACTTATCTGCTGCAGACAAGAAACAAGATGACGGCCACGATCTTCACCTGCCAACAACAAGAGCTGATTATGCTCGTAAGTGTATTGTAAGGACTTGGATTTGCCATCTAAATGCATGCCTAGGCCTTAAGGAAGCGCATGGAAGAAACAGTTTTTAAAAGTTTGTAAAACTCCGTGCAAAACAGAAGTTAGTGCGCACATGTGCGAACCTAGTCACTTCCATCTAGAAGGAGAGTTTGAGGCTAGAAATGTGTTTGGGAATGTCATTTAGTCAACTGATCTAATTGTGACAGATATTTGTATGCAGTTTGATCTAACAACTATTTCTATTTTGTGTTTTTTAGACGATGCTTCAGCGCAGGTACGACTACCTGCCCAACGCGTTCGAGAAGAGGAACGTCGCCATGGAGATCGTTTCCAGGATCCAGCAGGAGACGGACACCACCTTCATCCATACACAGATCATGCAGCATTGGTCGTACCTGAAGCGACTCCACATGCCCCGGGTGCTGCGATTTTACGGGCTCCATTTCCCAAGTAAGTACATAGCGATTGCATGCTATATGTAACCAATACCGAAGGTAGGCCTTTATTTATAAATGCTATTCTTTTCTAGTGCTGGAAATGGAGTACCGAATCCGACGCACCCGGAGGCGCATAGGCCAACCAGTGCTGCATGAATCTGCAGCAGAAAGTGAAGGTGGTGGATCTCCAGGGCGACGTTCCTACCCCTCCTCTGTAGCGGCCTCCGACCAGCCCCTGGACCTATCCACAGAGGAGGGGTGTCACGGCGTGGGCAGGGAGTCGTACCAAGCGACGGAGCCATTTGCCTCTGGTATGTGACTCTTAATGTAACCGCACACACATACATGCTATTAAAATCAAAGCTGATTCCCTTAATCTATTTTTCTAGATTATTCTGTAGCGGGTGAACGATCTGGAGCAGGGACTGCAGCAGTTCAGGCCCAGAAGGCATATGGAGAAGGTGGGTGATGTCCCACACACATTCAAATTGTCATTTGCTTACTGTTGACATTTAAAGTGACCCTATTCGACATGTCTCTACAGCCTCAACTTCCCAGCAGTGGCAGGTCCCAGAACGGAGGGTGGTCCCCGAAGCAGAGCTTGGCCACCAACGAAGTAAGTTGTAATGTAATTATTTTGAGTATGTGGGAATTGACATGATCACCAAGATACCTAAAGCCATAGTCAATGGCATTAGCATAATGACATATGGCCTCTTCCTTTGATTAATTCCTTAGCATAATGACATATGGCCTCTTCCTTTGATTAACTCCTTAGCATAATGACATATGGCCTCATGAGTTAGCTTGCAACCTAATAAACATTCCATCCACAGCTGTTAAACATGTATTTGCCAACAAATAATGTATTTTTCTTTTTTATACAGGGACCACAAGTGCCAGAGTGGCACAAATGAGTGCCAGGGTCCTTCAGTTGGTGGCCGAGATGCAGGAGCTGCGCGACTGGTTGGGGACCACAGATGAAGAAGAATAATGTTCTGGGTCCTGCCATTGCATTGTATATATTTCAAAAAATTGTTTAGATCTTTTTAATAAAATTTCAATTTTTTATATTTACAGTTTAAAAACAAATACAAAATGCCAGTTCAAATTAACTTTTAGAAATACATTCATTAATGGTTGGTTACCACAAAACGAATGAAAAAAAGAAAATTCAGATATGAAAGGGTGGGAAATGCAAGAATATACTGACCGTGAAGTGATTTAGGTAAGTTTTAGGGGTGGGAAATGCAGGAATATACTGCCCGCGAAGTGATTTAGGTAAGTTTTAGGGGTGGAAATGCAAGAAGAATGAGACCACAAAGTGATTTCTCTAAGCATTGTAGCAAAATTTAGTGAACCAAATATGTAGGCGAGCACATTAATGAGTTAAGTTTGTAGTGCGCAGGCGTAGGGTCGTAAGGATTTTCATCGGGACGATTATTTATTGTAAAAGGAAATCTGAATCTAACGGGAAATGTAAATGATTTGTGAGAGGAGATGATGGAAAAAGGGCAAAAACGAAAGCCTACGTTGTAACATGAGTAACATAAATGGAAATCGAAAGCTGGAAAATGACATTCTCGTTGACATACGAACGGACGAAGACTTTACAGAAGGCTTGCAATGCATACTTAGAATTGCTCGTACACTCATACGAGAGTGGGAAAAAAAAAATGAAAGTCTTTTTTTGTCTCTCTGAATCAACCCTATTTTGATTTGAGCAAAAAATAAAAAATAAAAATAAAAAATGTCAAAAACGCTGTTTAAACACAAGCAGATGAACGGCCAATAGAAATGTATGGGAGAGTGACACTGAGCAAAAGGTAATACCTGGCGCTCCAGAGCCTAGAGCACCGGTGCTATACGCTGAGCCGCCTGTAATAATACATCGGGCGCTACATGGCGCTTTTAGAGTCGCTTACCAGATTCGCTTTCATAAATGTGTTTTTTTGTACAGCACCCGGCGTTCACCAGATGCTGCCTGCCGCTACGAAGCACTACCTGGCATTAACTGTTCTTAAATAACCCCCTATGTAGATTAGCAATGACCGCACTGGGGGCCCCATCACTGTTTCTCCTCCACCTTATTTACCATATTTGTGCTCACTTAGTATCATTTAGAGAAAGGATTCACCATTCGTTTCTGTGGATTAAGTCTTTGGTTGTTTAGCTGCATGCAATTTAGTTAAAAGACAAAAACAAGTTTCCTGTATGAGCTGTGAAAGGGCCCCATTTAATGCTCTCAGTGGGGCCTTGTCACACGGATTGGGGCGTCACTCAATGAGGAAATCATGACACCTTTGACCTGAGAAACTATTATCAGTTTACCTTTGCATCCTCTTATGACCTATAATATTTTTTATATCACAGCCCCTTTGTAAATATGTATATATGCATCTTCCTTTAATTTTCTTCAATCTTCATTTAAAAAATACTAAACTAAACTTTAAACAATACTATTTTATTTAAATGACACAAACATTTAAAAAAACACATAAGACAAAATGTAAAAAAAAAACCCTCCAAAAGACATAGCTCTCTCTGTCTCTCTCTATATATACAGTGGTGGACTGGGACCAAAAATCAGCCCTAGTTTTTACCAGCCCCTAAGGCCCCCCACCATGATGCCAAGGCTATAGCATTGGGGGCTGGGGTTGTTTGTCTTGTGGGTACAGTGGGGCTGGGCACAGAAGGCTGAGATGGAGACTAAGGGGGCAGAGATTGAATGTGGGCGTTAAAAGCAGCAGCCCAACTGGCCCCAAAGAAGTACGGCTCACCGGGCATTGTCCTGGCTCTCCCTGTGGCCAGGGAATTCTGGGAGTTTCCTGCCGGCCCATGACTAGCCTTTAAGATATGGAGCCCCACCCCCAAAGTGCTTTCCAGTGAGTGAGTTTGTCAGCTATATTCGCTTGAATGCTCCATAGCGTGCACTCTGTGCATCCATTGTGCGAGCCGCGGCCCCGGCACTGGTGACATGGGAGGGAGGCAGTGCGGCACGAGGGACGGGGTCAAATTTGACCGGACATCCACTTTAACATAATAGTATTGTTGGGGCAGATACAGCTTCAGTCCACTCTGCCCCTGTCCATCTCCTACCTCCATGCAAAAGTGCCTAGTGAAATATAATGAGCACAAATCTCCTGCAGAAAAGTGCAAAATGGATGTTACAAAATCTAGATAAAGTGACAACTATTTAGTACAAAATAATTATACCATACCAAATGGTCCTTGTCCTGGAGATCAGCTGTTATGAAGCTTGATAAACTATCCAACACATGTTCTGTGGTATAACGCCAATTTCTCAGTGATATCTATGATCATCTATAGCAAGGTTTCCCAACCTTTTTCCATGGAGTATCAATTCCAATTTTCCAATTTTCTCAATTACTCTTAAAAAAAACAGATAATTTCCCATCTAAAAATTAATGACCTATTGGACCCAAAACAGCACGGCTTTACTGAGGGCAGATCATGTCAGACCAATCTTATTGATTTCTTTGACAATGTCACTAAAGTGTTAGATGAAGGTGGTGCTGTGGATATCGCCTATCTGGATTTTAGCAAAGCCTTTGACACTGTACCACATAAGGAGCTCATAGATAAGTTATTGAAGGTAGGACTCAATCCCTGGATAGTTCAGTGGATTTCCAGTTGGCTGAGGGATCGGTATCAGAGCGTTGTTGTAAATGGCGTGCAATCTGAACAAAGGCGAGTTACAAGTGGTGTGCCGCAAGGCTCTGTCCTGGGCCCCATTCTTTTTAATATATTTGTAAGTGACATAGGAGAAGGCTTGGTAGATAAAGTTTGTCTGTTTGCTGATGATACAAAGGTTAGTAATAGGGTGGATATTCCTGGAGGTGTCCGCAACATGGAAAATGATTTAGCTTTACTGGATAGATGGTCAAAACTGTGGAAACTAGAGTTTAATGTCTCTAAATGTAAAATCATGCACTTGGGTAGAAGGAATCCCTGCTCTGAGCACCGTATGGGCAGCACTGTGTTAGCCAGGACCTCGGAGGAGAGAGATTTAGGGATACTGATTACTGATAGCTGCAAGATGAGTGGACAGTGTAGCCAGGCAGTGGGAAAAGCAAGCAGGATGCTCGGCTGCATAGCTCGAGGCATCACCAGTAGGAAGAGGGACGTTGTGATGCCGCTGTATAGAGCCCTGGTGAGGCCACAGCTAGAATACTGTGTGCAGTTCTGGAGACCTTACCTGCAAAAAGACATTATTCAAATAGAACGGGTCCAAAGGCGGGCAACGAAAATGGTGGAAGGACTTAAACTTAAAACTTATCAGGAGAGACTTAAAGAACTTAATTTGTACAGTCTGGAGGAAAGAAGGGAGAGGGGGGACATGATTGAGACCTTTAAATATGTGAAAGGATTGAATAAGGTTCAGGAGGGAAGTGTTTTTAAGAAGAAGCTTAATGATAGAACAAGGGGGCACAACCTGAAGCTAGTCGGGGGGAAGATCAGGAGCAATGTTAGAAAATATTATTTTACAGAAAGAGTAGTAGGTGCTTGGAACAAACTTCCAGCAGAGGTAGTTGAAACATCAACAGTCACTGAATTTAAACATGCCTGGGATAAGCACACATCTATCCTAAGATAAAGAGAACATACAGTATACACATAAGGGCAGACTAGATGGACCGTATGGTCTCCTTCTGCCGTCAACCTTCTATGTTTCTATGTTTCTACTACTACTAGGGCTGTTTCTAGGGGAGGGTGAGCAGGAACTTTGGGAGCACCTTTAACCCATCCATTTTATGCAGGGTCAAGTCCATGTTTAGTGTTGTCGGCCATAAGACAGGCCCCTCATCAGCTCACTTTGGGTTCAGTCATGTGAAGGGGGCACTGCCTGCTGCTATGGTAGAAGTACAGCCTGGCCCATACCTGTATGAGGCAGGAACAGCACCATAGAATAAATGAGAAGGGGAAGCATTTCTCCCGTTCCGCACTTAGCACTATTATGTTTAGACACCATCACTGAGTCTTGTTTCATACTAGTGCGTTGGGATGTAATTACCCCCAATCACAGCTCATAGCAGTCTATGGGTCTTATGAAGCCTTGCCTGCATCAATTTTGGAGAAAAGCATCTGCGATTCCAGTTGATTGAATTGAAATGGCAAATGCAAATTGCTGTTCAAGCTTCTTCTTCAGGATTATGCCTGAAGAAGAAGCTTGAACAGCTTCGAAAGCTTGCATTTTCAATCTTATTGAGTTAGCCAATAAATGGTATTACCTTAACCCTGGATTTCCTGCATGCAATAAAGTTAAAGCTATCGCATTGTTCTGATGAGAACCAAGTCTTATACAGACTTCCCTGGGACGGTGAAGGTCATAAACTGAAAGCTCTTCTGCCAGCAATGCAATTATACCAAGATGCGCCACCCCAGCAGCTCACAGTCACCTGGCACACACATTCAGAAGAACAGCAGTGCTTCATGTCCCCCTCTCTCACCCCCCCGTGGCCTTCAATACAGCTAATCTTGATGGTATTCGGATTCGGGCTGAAGCTTGCTTTGACCCGGATCTTGCCAATATGCTCCAGTTTGCCCCATTCTCACAAACTCCAGATCAAATGATCAAGCATGCCACCCACCGATGCTGGCAGGAGGCCTGCCAGCCATCACTACCCTGTATACTGGTGTAGAGTTCCTGGGGACTCTTTACCATTTCACCGACAGTTAAAAAAGAATAAAGAATACATTTTTAAATTAAAAAAAAAATCACTGTTGCAGCTTCTTTCTTCATCTGTCCCCCTCCATCGTCTTCCTCTCTACAGGTCCAACGGGTCAAAGGCCTCCACCTGGAAGAGAAGGGGGACATAGATCCACCCTTCCCCTTCCCTGGTGTTGCACTAAGCTAATGCTGGGCCGCGGAACATGGAGGCTGATTCACTACTAACGCCAGGTATCAGCAGATGAGCGTCTGTATAGTGGCACTTAGAGCTACTGCTAGTAGACGCTGTAAGCAGGTATTGGGCGCTGTAACAGAGCGCCTCAGTCTCTGAAGTAACCTGGCCGGCATTGATGAATGTGATGTATGTTGAGCGCTCTAACACCAGTACAGCACTGCAGGGAGCGAAATGTAGCGCCAGCTCAGTGCGACTAACTCTCGGCACTCCACACCATACTTATCTAAAAACAACACACACACAGCATCTCAAAATCTGGGCGCTATAGCATAGAGCGGCAGACACTGTGTGATTAAAGTCTGTTTTTGAACACATATCCACCAGTAACAAAGCGAAAACACATGGAATGACATTTGGGTCGATTCAAAGAAACATGTAACAGCTTCGATTTTGGTGCCGATCATCCTATTTTTCCTGAACGCTCGTGCGCTCGTATGAACTTGCGAGTGATTCTATAAGCTAATACGTTTCTATCCTAAAATGTACGTCCGTTCGTATTGGAAGTTCGGGAATCAGACCTATGTCAGTTTCCATCCTGAATTTTCCGTTTCATTTCTCAGGTTGCAACATTGGTTTTGCCCTTTTTCCTTTTTTGTCTGGACGTAAATCCTTCTGATCTTGCGGCTGCGCACTACAAACTTACCTCATTAAAGTGCATTCTAAATATTTGGTCTTTTATTTTTCTTTATTTCTTTCATTTTGTAGTAACCAACCATTAATGAATGCATTTGCATAAGTAAATCTTACTTTGTTTAATTTTTAGTTAACTTGCATTTTTTACTTGTGGATTTAATTTTAATATTTTGGCTTCAAATGGTACAACTTAAATTTTTTTGTGTGGTTACCCACACCCTCTCCATACAGATTGCTCTCAAATATAAAAAAACACCCAGCAACTTCTGCATGTTATGAGCCTAGAAACAGCCAAGATGGCGGCTCAGGTATTATCGGGCAGCCTGCAAACAGAAAGGGCCTTGTGACTGTGTTGCTCTGCATTCTTTGATTTCTGACCTTTCCGTGCCCCCAGCTCTGCTGTGTCTGTGCAAAATACAGCAGTAACCCACATCCTGCACTTTATCCCGCTCTCCTCTCCTCAGTAAGTGTGATGCATCTGACCAAAGATGAGCTAAAATAATTAAACAAAGCAAAGGTAAACAACTACACCAATAAATGCAATCTAAAAATATTATTCTAGTACATCAATTCCAAAATAAATAACAAAGGACATAAGTTTATTTAAATAACGCAAATATATGGATGTGTTGCAAAATAAAGGTTTACATGCAAAGGACTAATTAAGGTCCACATTAAAATGCTTTTATAAGGCATACATGAATCAGGTATGCATTGCCATACAATTTATGGCCTCGGCCATGCTGATACATGCAGTTCATTGGAGCTCAAGACGCGCAGACTCCTCCACATAGCCAAAAAACCTGTTCAAGAACAGCAATCCGACTGCTAAAAGGTGTCGCCAGTGGCTTTCTTTTAAAACGTATTTAGAGGTTGGAAAACTGCTCTCTGAATCACACCTAAACACATCCGATTATCCTAAGTTTTAGGTTTTGATCCTAAGTTTTAGGTTTTGATCCTAAGTTTTAGGTTTTGATCCTACAATTTAGGAACGAACTTCCGATGATCGTAAGAGCAAATCCGAAATCGGAAATCGGAAATGGCCAAAAAAACAGGAAAAAATGACAAACACCCACCCAAACTTAGGATTCTAGATCCGAAATCAATTAACTTTTGCTCTTTGAATTGAGGGGATTGTTTTAACACTGGGACAATAACACTTTAGTGCCAGACCTGTAATGACAATTCTGCATTAACATATAAAAAGTCAAAAAAGTTTCTAAAAGTGTTTGTTTGCAGCCAGGAGAGGTCACACAATAGGGTTGATTCAGAGCCTCTTTCTCATCATTTTTATGGAGGTCTTGCTACCAAACGAAAAATCATGCAAAAATAAAAACATTTCACACTAAAGTTCTCGCAGGAAAAAAGGATTTGCTGAATCAGACGGTGGGAAAAAATGAACGAGAATGGAAAAAGTGAGAAAGGGGCTCTCAATAAACCCTAATGATTGAAGCAAAAACAAACAAACAAAAAAAATTGGCAAACACGCTGTTTAAACACAAGCAAATGAACGGCCATTGAAATGTATAGGAGAGCAACAGTGAGCGAAAGGTAATATCTGGCATACACTGAGCCGCCTGTAATAATACATCGGACGCTACATGGCACTGTTAGAGTCGCTCACCGATCGGGGGTGCCCCGCTGTGTGAAACCCCCCCCAGAAAGCCCCTAAAATCTTACCTTATCAGCGGCCGACAAGCAGCGGATAAGCCGCCGCCTCTCGCGCGTTCCTCCTACAGGGCGCGCGCCCTGCTAGAGGGACGCTCGGGAGGCGACGGCAGCGGCTTCTCCGTCGCTGATAAGGTACGTTTTTAGGGGCTTTCTGGGGGGTTTTACACAGCAGGGCATCCCGATTTCGGATGCCCCGCGGGGAGGGAGCTGATCGGCCCGGGAATCTTATAGATTCCTGGGCCGATCAGGGGTGGGTGTTGGTCCACTTTAAATAACCCCCATAGAGGCTTTTATACCCCAGAGGGAGAGGCCCTGTGGAATTCCCCCCATATGACTAATGACATCACTGGAGGGGAGCGACATGGAGGGGGATACCTGGCAGACCTGCAGAGAGGACGCCATCTGGCAGGGAAACAGATGATGGAAGAAGCGGCAACAGTAAATTATTTTTTTATTTTAAAAATAGTTTTTTTCCTACCTGTCAGTAAGCTGGTAAGGGGCCCCCTATACCAGTTCATACATTGTGTGGTGACCGGAACTACAGTGCAGTACAGTCAGGAATACCCAATGCCAAATACTGGGGACTATCCAGTCGGAGGGCTTCTGAATCACTCATCTCTAACCAATAAAGAGGAGCTTGAGTATGACGCATAGTAGTAGTACCACTGGTAGGGAACCCCTGGACCCAGTTCGATTACTAAATTACTAAAAAAAAAGTTTTGCCTGGTGTTGGTCTTAAAATATCATTCTGCTTCTGGTTTGTTTATTATAATATGGACCTGGAAGTTCTCAAGGGACTTTGTATATGTTACAGAAGGGGGCCTATTGTTCTCTATAGTGCGTATAGTTATAGTTATTATCCACGTATTGTTGGATATTGGCCGTGTGCCTCGTTCAGTTTCCTGCAAGAAGGTTTGAACACTAAGGTGTCTATAAAACAAGGTGTCTGGTTTAACTCATGTGTCACCTTCTCATGATCCTTGGCAAGTCATTTTATCTTTTAGAGCCTCAGGCATCAGAAATATTACTAAAGGGAGTGACTTGCTGCAACCTGAATGTCTGTGGACGCCATAATCCTACATGCGGCTCATTATGTGGAAACTGCATCGACCTCTTGCACAATGCTGCGGAAAAATACTAACTCAAAGCCTGAATCTAAATCAAATAGTTGCTGGAAAGGATGTCTGAGATGCTGGATTGCTCACCTTTGCCAAGAGCACGGAGCTTAGTTTGGGCGTATTTGCATTCACGTGGGTGGCTTCAGGCAACGGTGGTGTGTTTCTTGGAGGCTGTTCGTGTGGATGATCAATCAAGATATAGAGGTTCATTTAAGACTAGCGCCACGTGTTGCCATTTGTGCGTCTATGTAGCTGAGCTCAGAGCGTCCGAAAGTGGGCGCTGCGAATGGAGCTTTGACGCCTTGACTTAGTTTCACTGCTGGACAAGTGATGCTGTAATATCCTGTCCAGCATTGATAAATGTGATGTCTGGAGGGCGCTGTAGAAGCTCTCTCCCTGATTCACTGCAAAGCCTGAGCGTACCAATGCTGCTTATGTAGCTCCTTGAGAGAAAGCCGGCCAAGCTGACATATAACAACAGGCAGGGCCGGATCATGAGGGGGCACAAGCGGAGCATGTCCCGGGACCTCCACCACTTGCCCTGCAAAGGGGGCCTTCACCAACCTTTGGGTTATGGTCTGGTCCAGGAGGCTTTTCAAATCTTTGGTCCGAGGGGCCATGGGAGCAGCAACAAAGCTATCGGTGACAGTGGGGGGCCCCCCTCGCTTGGACAAGCCTTTTATGTTTTTGCCAACCTGCAGCCAAAGCCACCACAGGGCAGGACGGAGAGTCTAGAGCATCAAAGCTGCCGTCAGCAGCGCTACAGTGATGGGTGCAGAGCTGTCAATCAGCGGCCGCTCATTGCATATAAGCCACCAAGCACAGCCGCTGGCAGCTCAATACAGGGAACTGTTTTCTGCTGGACCAGCTGGGCGACTACACTACCCCCCACCCAGAATAGCAAAGCAGGAGTTCCCGAACAGCACACACCCGCACAAGGGTGGCACAAGGGACTCGATCTGATGTTGCAAAAAGTGGGCAGGTGGCAGACAGCCACCAATCAGTTACTTGGCTGGACTATTATGTTAAAGAAAAAATACTGTATCTGGGGCCTCCACCAGATTTCGTGCCCAGGGGCCTCCACCACACTTGATCTGGCCCTGCTGCCTATGTAGCACACCAATGGAAAGCAGGCCAAGGCAACGCCACTTACAACAACAGTCAGGGCCGGGCCTGCAAAGGGGGACTCCACCAACCTTTGGGTTATGGTCTGGTCCAGAGGGATTTTCAGTCTTTGGTCTGACGTGCCGCGGAGCCAGTGACACAGCTATCGGCAGAAGCGGGGGCCCCCCACTCCTGGACAAGCCTTTTTTACTTTTGCCAACCTGCAGCCAAAGCCACCACAGGGCAGGGTGGAGAGTCTAGAGCAGCAAAGCGCTACAGTTGGCGGCTGCTCACTGCAAATAATCCACCAAGCACAGCCGCTGGCAGCTCAATGCAGGGAACTGTTTTCTGCTGGACCAGCCGGGTGACTACACTACCCTCCGCCCAGAATGGCAAAGCAGGAGTTCCCGAGCAGCACGCACCCGCACAAGGGTGGCACAAGGGACTCGAGCTGACGTTCCAGTAAGTAGGCGGGTGCAAGAAAACCACCAATCAGTTACTTGGCTGGACTATTATTTTAAAGGAAAAAAAATACTGTATTTAAAGTGGACCAACACCCAGGATTTTCACTATCCACTTCAGCGGGGCATCCGAGATCAGGTTGTGTGACCCGCTGTGTGAAACCCCCCCAAAAGCCCCAAAAAACGTACCTTTTCGGCGACGTACAAGCGACGGACAAGCCGCCGCCGCCTACCGCGCGTCCCTCTCACAGGGCGCGCGCCCGCGCCGACAATTCACAAGCGGCCGGCACGGGTGCGCGCACTGCTAGAGGGGTACGCGGGAGGCGGCGGCGGCTGATCCGTCACCGATAAGGTAATGTTTTTTGGGGCTTTTGGGGGGGGGGGGTTTCACCCCGCGGGGCATCCGAGATCGGGAGGGTGAGGGAGGTGATCGGCCCGGGAATCTTATAGATTCCCGGGCCGATCACCCCTGGGTGTTGGTCCACTTTAAGTCCTCCGCCAGATTTTGTGCCCAGGGGCCTCCACCACACTTAATCCGGCCCATACAACAGGACATGGCTGAACGATAGGTAGCGTCAGTGAAGAGCGGCTGCCACTCGGCGCTGAAGCCCATGTTTAAGACAAAAAAAACACAAAGCCAGCATCGGCGTTCTAAAACTGGACGATCTGGCGCCGAGCGCTGGACACTTTTCTCACAATAATAACAGCCACAGAGCAAAACACATGGAATGAGAATGGTACACTAGAGCACTGGCGCTGCAATGGCGGAACACAAAATACAATTCTGCAGCCTACACCTAAAGTGCGAGGAACAACGCTAAAGTCTTTGTTGCTGCCCAGGAGCCAACTCACTCATTGTAGGTGAAAAATACAAAAAAATATAATTCAAATGTGATTTCTACACAACCAAAATATACACCACTGAAGTGTATGGGATAACGCTACTGAGCGACAGGTGCTATGTGCAGAATATGCAGCGCCAACGCTTTACACTGAGCTAGTGATACGTGTGACGCTACATGGCGCTATTAGAGGCGCTCACCAGATTGACTTTCATATATATGGTTTTCACATACTGTGCCCACCTGACGCTATGTGGTACTACGTGGTGTTAGCACTTCTTAAATAAGACGCATAATTAGTGATTTAATTCATGACATAAAACCATCACTGGTGCAGCAAATTTGCAAAAGGTTAAAGTGGACCAAAACCGAGGATTTTGACTATCCTGGGTATGGGTCCTTCCCCCGGGGAACCCTGATCGGGGGTGCCCCGCTGTGTGAAATCCCCAAGATCGCCGAAGTCAACTCATCTGTTCCCGGTCCTACGCCGCATGTGCGACCGATCGCCGCCCCTGATGTCACGTCATCTAAGGCTTCGTCTAAGGACAGCAGCTCCGAGTGCACTGAAGGCTGCATCCCCCGCTTCCCTCTAATAGGGAGCATGCCTGCGTTGGCCATTCACAAATGGCTGGTGCGGGCACGTGCCCTACTAGAGAGACAGCAGGGAAGCGGGCGCAGCTCGCACATGCGCCTTTGGCCCAGGAAACATGGGCAACCTGTGGGGCTTCACACAGCGGAGCATCCCGGTTTTGGATGCTCCAGGGGGAGGGAATAGATTCCCAGGCAAATGGTTTTGGTCCACCAATGTGTGATTAATTTGAAAGTCACTTCCCATTAGGGATGAGCGAACCGGTTCGGACGAACCGGAATTCGCTCCGAATTTCAGGGAAAATCCGATTCGGCACGAACCCGAATTTTTTTTGGTTCGTGCAGATCGAATTTTCCCTGAAATAAAAAAAAAAAAATGCCGGCATGGTGGGAGCGGGCATGCCGGTTACGCTGTCAGCGGGCGGCGGAAGCCGGCCCACTGACAGCGCAGCCTGCCTGCCCGCTCCCACCATGCCGGCATTTTTTTAAAAAGCAAACACTTACCTGCATGGTCGGAGCGTGGAGGCCGGCGCTGCTCTCAGGCGCCCTCTGATGACGCGTCCTCTGATGACAGCTGAGAGCGGCGCCGGCCTCCACGCTCCCACCATGCCGACATTTTTTTTTTCAGACTAGCGATTCGTGAAAGTTAGATTCGGGCGAACCCGAATTTCTTGGGTAAATTCGGCGAATCGCCCGAATCGAACTTTCAAGAAGTTCGCTCATCTCTACTTCCCATTATTGCATGCAAATTGCTCTTGGTGAATTGGGTGGACACAGCGGGGCATCGCGGCTTTGGGGGGAGGGAAAAGATCAGCCTGGAAATCTTTTAGATTCCTGGCCGATCTGAGTGGGTTTTGGTCCGCTTTAAATAAACCCCAAAGTCATATGTGATTGGTTTGAATGTGATTCCCATCATTGCATGCAAATATAGGCGGTCGTTTGATCTCGTTGTGGGGGGGATCGGCAGGCATGGTTACACACGGTGACGTATTCATTACCTTATAATTCATTATACTGTAATTATTTGTATTGTGTTTTCACCAGCCAGTCAGTATTTGGTTACTCCAGATATTCTTTTCACCTCTCACTCTTGTCATCCTTTCTCTGGTACTTTTGCCCTTATTCATCAAGCGATAGCGCCAGGTAGTGTCTGACGAGCGCCAGGTCCCGCCAGCTAACGGCGGCTACCGAATCAAGTACGCCCGGCGGCGGTCACAATGACGCATTTATCACGCTAAATGAGGCTAGCGCCGACGAGAGCGTCAGCTAGCGCGGGATTCATCATGTAGCCGACTGCAACGAACAGCGCCGCTGCTAATCCCATCACAGCGACAGGTATGACCTGGCGCTCCCTGGCGTGGTCCAATGCATTTCAATGGAGCAATCTTTAAATAATCAGGATTAATTGCTATTAATGGTTTTTTTTTTTTTTTTTTTTTTTAATGTCAAAAATTCTGTGACCACTTCTGCAATGTTAGGATTTTTTTTTAAGTAAAAAAAAAAAAAAAAATTGTGCAGAATTGATATTACAGGTCTGATATTCATGTATTCATATTACAAAATGTTTAGAAAAACTTGTATAATTTTTACATATAAAAAAAAAGGTTGTTTGGGGGTTAAAAACTACTTTACACACATCGCCGCCAGCGCTCTGGGGTTTAAACAAGGAATTCAGCGCGAGAAATTTTTGAACGTGATTTGTTAATGAATCTGCAGCAAGCCGTTCGCTCTGGCCATTCGCTGTCAGGCGCACCCATACAACGCGGAACCTGTGAAACAGCGACCCCTAACCCCGTATTCAACATTACCGCACACCGACTGAGTCGCTGTCAACAAGCAAACCCCGGCCAAGCACAGCGAATACTAGCTGGCGCTGTGAAAATCACGCTACTGGCGCTCATCTGTCGCTACCTGGCGCTATTAATGAATCAGCCTCTAAGGCTCACATTTGGTTTAATTTATGCTTACTGGCTTTGTGAGAACAAGATATTATGCCATGCCTTTTTCATTGGTTCGGCATGTAATTAATTATATATAACCTGTATAAATTGATTATCTAGCATTGCCTTGCCTAAGTTCCCCCCACCTTTTCCCCCTTTTTACATTGTCTTGTATATGTTTTTTAATGGTGTTATGCCCGTTTGGGTTCTGTGTTGTTCTACTGTTGAATTTAATAAATTAGTATAACCTTTTTTTACATACTGGTTTGCATTGATCATTTATGGGTGAGTGCGGAATATTCCTGGTGCATGTATGGGACATACCAGAGTGCCCCTTCTATGTTGTTTAATTGCATGCAAATTGCTCTCTGTAAAATGGGTGGACTCAAAATTAGGAACTCAACAAGCGATCTGTCCAGAATTAAGACAAATGATGGATTCCCTGGGGAAAAAGCTGTAACCACAATTTACTATAATCTGATTCTGACAAACTGCTTGCTAATTTTTTCAGCAAATTATTATCTTGCCCTATTTTCTTTACTTTTAAACCAGAACTAACTAATCAATGGCTGGACATCATTATGCTGAATGTGCCTGGGCCGCATTTCATGATGGTAACGCATATCGCCCTGAGCCAAACGGGTGGACGCGTCCTCAGATCTTCAAAACTCAGAAATGAGATACAATTTGTTCAGAAGTAAAATGTAGCAATCTGCTGGTTGCTCCCTTTTCTCAGTAATGAACAAGAGAAATGGTAATCTTTGTTCCTGGAAGATGTGCGTCATCACCTTGCCTGCTGTACTTAAAGAGGACATCCAGTCATGAACATAACGTTTATTCATGTTCTACCCTTAAACTGGACCAACATCTGTTTTTTTTTAACGGGTGTTGGTCCCGCAGACAGCGAATAAGAACAAGCTACCTGCATCTACTGAGCCTTTAAATATCCAAGATGGCGGCCCATAGAATCTCAGGCTGCCTGCAAACAGGAAGTGTCTTCTGACTGTGCTGCTCTGCATTCTGGAATTGCTGTCCTTTTCCTGATGCCAGCTCCACTCTGTCTGTACAAAGCACAGCTATAACCCACCCCTTGTACTTTATTCCACTCTCCTCAGTATGTGACACTTCTGAGGCAAGATGGCGATGCCCGTATCCTAGAGTCCTGAACAGTGTTGCAGCCCAGTGGGGGAAAGACTAAAAGTGACTAAAAACATAAAATGTATTAATTTTAGATGCTGGGGAATAGTTTTATAAGGGTTTGGGCTTTTCATTAAATGATGCTGAAGGTCCAGTTTAAATAAAGCTTAGGGCCTTATTTATCAAGGGATAGCGCCAGGTAGTGTCTCACTAGCGCCAGGTAGCGCCAGCTATCGGCGGCTACCGACTCCAGAACGCCAGGCTGCGAACACAATCACGCATTTATCACGCTAAATGCGGCTAGCGCCGGCGAGAGCGTCAGCTAGCGCTGGATTCATCATGTTGCAGACTTCAGCGAACAGCGCCGCTGCTAATCCCATCACAGCGCCAGGTATGACCTCTCGCTACCTGGCGCTCTCCAATGCATTTCAATGGAGAAATCTTTAAATATTCATAATTAATTGATATTAATGTTTTTTTTTTTTTTTTTTTTTTAAATGTCAAAAATTCTGTGACCACTTCTGCAATGTTAGATATTTTTTTAAGGTAATAAAAAAAAACTAAAATTGTGCAGAATTGATATTACAGGTCTGATATTAATGTATTCATATTACAAAATGTTTATAAAAACATGTTTATTTTTTTTTTACCAAAAATATGGTTGTTTGGGGGTTAAAAAACTACTTTTAACCCATCGCCGCCAGCGCTCTGGGGTTTAAACAAGCATTTCACAGCGCGAGGATTTTTTGATCGTGATTTGTTAATGAATATGCTGGGAGCCGTTCGCTATGGCCATTCGCTGTCATGCGCTCCCATACAGCGCGGAACCAGTCAAACAGCGACTCCTAACCCCGTATTCAACATTACTGCACACCGACTGAGTCGCTGTCAACAACCGAACAACGGCCAAGCACAGCGAATACTAGCGGGCGCTGTGAAAATCACGCTACTGTCGCTCATCTGTCGCTACCTGGCGCTATTAATAAATCGGCCTCCCCGTCATACTACTTTGCTGTGCCAACCTATGCCGGACAGGTGCCATCCGACATAGCTTTAGTAAATCAGAGAATTAAAGACTTAGGGCCTTATTTATCACGGGCTAGCGCCAGGTAGTGTCTGACGAGCGCCAGGTACCGCCAGCTATCGGCGGCTACCGACTCAAGTACGCCCGGCGGCGGTCACAATGACGCATTTATCAAGCTAAATGAGGCTAGCGCCGGCGAGAGCGACGGCTAGCGCGGGATTCATCATGAAGCCGCCTGGAACGAACAGCGCCACTGCAAATTCCTTCACAGCGCCAGGTATGACCTGTCGCTCCCTGGCATTGTCCAATGCATTTCAATGGAGCAATGTTTAATTAATCATAATTAATTGGTATTATTATTTTTTTTTATTTTTAATGTAAAAAATTCTGAGACCACTTCTGCAATGTTAGGTTTTTTTTTAAAGTAAAAAAAAAAAAAAAAAACTTCTTACAGGTCTGATATTAATATATTCATATTACAAAATGATTCCAAAAACATGTATAACGTTACAATCAAAAAATATGGTTGTTTAGGGGTTAAAAACTAGTTAACACCCATCGCCGCCAGCGCACTGGGGTTTAAACAAGGAATGGACAGCGCCAGCAAATTCTGAGCGTCATTTTTTAATGAATATGAAGCAAGCCGTTCGCTCTGGCCATTCGTTGTCAGGCGCTCACATACAACGCTGAACCTGTGAAACAGCGACCCCTAAGCCCGTATTCAACATTACCGCACACCGACTGAGTCTCTGTCATCAAGCAAACGCCGGCCAAGCACAGCGAATACTGGCTGGCGCTGTAAAAATCACGCTACAGTCGCTCATCTGTCGCTACCTGGCGCTATTAATGAATCGGCCTCCCCGAGAAGATCCCAGGATTGATTAGCAGCCCCTTGTATCATATATTGGTTGTTCCATGAACTGATGGATACAATTATTATCCATTTTTCCATTTAGCTTTATTTTACATCAGCAATGTGTCAATTTCAATTGCATACACTTTTGCTAATAGGAGTTGGTAACAAAATGACAATATGATAAATACATAATAAAATAATAATAATAAAATTAATAATAAGAAAAAATAATAATAATAAATAATAATATGAACCTTATTTAAGAAATGCACCATTTATTACCATTTTGCCTGCATAGCACCAGTTTTTGGGCGCCAGTATCTCTTTCTTTATTGGCGCTGTTATTTGGACAAAATTGGCGCTGCATTTTACAGATGCTGATCTGCGTTTCTTCATTTCACTAATGTAACATGAGCAGATAAAGAGGCTGATTCACTACTAGCACCACGTATCGGCATGTGAGCGCCTGTATAGCGGTGCTTAGAGCGACTGCTAGTAGGCAAAGTAAGCAGGTATAAGGTGTTGTAACCTAGCGTTGCGGTCGCTGTAGTGACCTGGCCGGCATTTATGAATGTGATGTATGTTGGGTGCTCTAACACCAGTACTGCGCTGCAGTGAGCGAAAGGTAGCACCAGCTCAGTGCATCCGACTTTCAGCGACTCACACCATATTCAACAAAAAAACAGACACACACAGTGTAGGCACTCTGGATCTGGTCGCTATAGCATAGAGCGCCAGGCGCTGTGTGATTAAAGTCTGTTTTTGAACACATATCCACCAGTAACAAAGCGAAAACACATGGAATGACATTGTTGTAACATTAATACTATAGTGCCAGACCTGTAATGACAATTCTGGATATAAATATAAAAATTAAAAATAATGTAAAAAAGTGTTGTTTGCAGCCAGGAGAAGTCACACAATGATCAAAGTGATAAATTGAGCAAAGTGATACATTCGTCGCAGGCTGGCGTTCACATGGGCGCTGCCATTTTTTTATTTGTTAAATTACAAAATGTTTGTTAAATTGAGTGCAGCAGAGTCAAAAATATTGGTACTGAGTGGTAGTAAAGTGGACCAAAACCCAGGATTTTGACTATCCTGGGTTTTGGTCTTTGCCCCGGGGCACCCCAGGTCACCTGAACGAACTCACCTCTTCCCGGTCCTACGGCGCATGTGTGGCCGCGCGTCCAATCAGCGCACTGGTGGCTGGATCCCCCGCTACTTGTTACAGGCAGGCATTTAATGAACCTTGATCCTTGGTCCAAATGCAACCCCCTGATTAGCCTTCAGCGGTCACATGACCCAGGATGGGTTCTCTTTCCAGGCGGCCGTTCAGGGCTGGCCCATGTGACCGCTGGCTGCCAATTGCGGGGCTCCATTTCAGACGAGGAGCGAGGTTCAGGTAAGGATTGTGGGGGCTACAGGGGTTGATGCACAAGAGGGCTCCAGCAATCTGGAAGTCTGGTACAATGCGGCCCCACACCCATTAGCTAGGAAAGAGGGGTAGGCCTGCTTTAGTATTTACGGCATACATCGCTAATTGCACCTGGGACCAGCGGGAAGTTGAGTTTCGATGGCGATCGGCGGGGTTTCACACAGTGAGGCATCCCAGGGACAAGAATCAATCACCAAGAGACCGATTTATTAATAGCGCCAGGTAGCGACAGATGAGCGACAGTAGCGGTATTTTCACAGCGCCCACTAGTAGTCGCTGTGCTTGGCCGATGTTCGGTAGTTGATAGCGACTCAGTCGGTTTGCCGTAATGTTGAATATTGGGTGAGGAGTCGCTATTTGACAGGTTCCGCGCTGTATGGGAGCGCATGATAGCAACTGGCCCTAGCGACCGGCTCCCACCATATTCATTAACAAATCACGCTCAAAAAATTCTCGCGCAGTGAAATGCATGTTTAAACCCCAGAGCGCTGGCGGCGATGGGTTAAAAGTAGTTTTTTAACCCCCAAACAACCATATTTTTGACAAAAAAATTAAACAAGTTTTTATAACCATTTTGTAATATGAATACATTAATATCAGACCTATAATATCAATTCTGCACAATTTATTTTTTTTTTTACCTTAAATATATCTAACATTACAGAAAAAAAAACAAAACATTAATATCAATTAATTATGAATATTTAAAGATTGCTCCATTGAAAGGCATTGGAGAGCGCCAGGTAGCGAGAGGTCATACCTGTCGCTGTTCAAGGTCGGACGCTGGTGCTGTGGGGTGAGGCTGGAATAATGATGAATGAGTCGCTATATGGCGCTCTCTCAGTCGCTAAGCAGGATCGGCTTGATAAATGTGTGATTGCGAAGGGGAGCCGGCGTTCTCGTGGCGGTGACCGTCATTACTGTTCGCTCACCATTCGCTACCTGACGCTATCCCTTGATAAATAAGGCCCCAAGCTAGTAAATATCCTGGTGATAGGTCCACTTTAAACACACAAAAAATGAAATAAAAATGTTCTCCCCAAAAATCAGCCGCGCATACCACAGGGCATTTTTATAGGTGAGGTAAGGATCATTTTTTGAATATCTGGAAACCAAGCAGCCTACGTGTAGGACAATACAAATTCTTTAACATGTTTTATCTCTTTGTAAAATAATGCACCAAGCCTGTAAAAAATGCCCATCACAGATGTGGAGGCTGGTTACTAGCGCCAGGTATCGGCAGATGAGCGTCTGTATAGCGGTGTTTAGAGTGTCCACTAGTAGACGCTGTAAGCGAGTATCGGGCGCTGTAACAGAGTGATTGATGAATATGATGAAGTATGTTGGGCACTCTAACACCAGTAAAGCGCTGTAGCAAGCGAAAGGTAGCGCCAGCTCAGTGCGACCGACTCTCGGCACTCCACACCATACTTACCAAAAAAACGACACACAGTGTCGGCGCTCTAAATCTGGTCGCTGTAGCATAGAGCGCCAGACGCTGTGTGATTAAAGTCTGTTTTTGAACACATATCCACCAGTAACAAAGCGATAACACAGGAATGACATTGTGTAACACTGTGGCAATAACACTTTAGTGCCAGACCTGTAATGACAATTCTGCATAAAAATATAAAAAATCTAAAAAGTTTATAAAAGTGTTTGCGGCCAGGAGAGGTCACACAATGATTTGAGCAAAAAATAAAAAAAAAATAAAAATGTCAAACACGCTGTTTGAACACAAGCAAATTAAAGCCCATTGAAATGTATAGGAGAGCGACACTGAGCGAAAGGTAATACCTGGCGCTCTGGAAGCTAGAGCTCCGGCGCTATACGCTGAGCCTCCTGTAATAATACATGGGACAATATATGGCGCTGTTAGAGCCGCTCACCAGATTCGCTTTCATAAATGTGGTTTTGCGTACAGTGCCTGGCGTTCACCAGACGCTGCCTGCCGCTACGAGGCAACACCTGCCGCTATCCCTTCATAAATAACCCCCATAGGTGATTTTTTGGGGAACATTTAGAACAAACATTTTATATTTCACTTTGGCCCTTATTTAACAAGGAATAGCGACAGGTAGCGACTGGTGAGCGACCGGTAATGACGGGCCCCGCCACGAGAACGCCGGCTCCCCACCACAATCACACATTTATCAAGCCAATCCTGCTTAGCGACTGAGATAGCGCCATATAGCCACTCATTCATCATTATTCCAGCCTCAGCCCACAGCGCCAGCGAGCGACCTTGAACAGCGACAGGTATGACCTCTCGCTACCTGGCGCTCTCCAATGCATTTCAATGGAACAATCTTAAAATATTCATAATTAATTGTTATTAATGTTTTTTTTTTTTTTTTTTTTTTTAAATGTGAAAAATTCAGTGACTACTTCTGCAATGTTAGATATTTTTTTTAAGGTATGAAAAAAAAAAAAAAATTTGTGCAGAATTGATATTACAGGTCTGATATTAATGTATTCATATTACAAAATGTTTTTAGAAACTTGTTTTTTTTGGTTTCAAAAAATATGGTTGTTTGGGGGTTAAAAAACTACTTTTAACCCATCGCCGCCAGCGCTCTGGGGTTTAAACAAGCATTTCACAGCGCGAGAATTTTTTGAGCGTGATTTGTTAATGAATATGGTGGGAGCCGGTCGCTATGGCCATTCGCTATCATGCGCTCCCATACAGCGCGGAACCTGTCAAATAGCGACTCCTCACCCAATATTCAACATTACTGCACACCGACTGAGTCGCTGTCAACAACCGAACAACGACCAAGCACAGCGACTACTAGCGGGCGCTGTGAAAATACTGCTACAGTCGCTCATCTGTCGCTACCTGGCGCTATTACTGAATCGGCCTCCCCGTTTGTGAGTGAAAGTTAAAATGCTCACCTCACTGAGATGCAGATTGTATTTCACACCCAGTTAAACTGGCTTCATCAATGTAAGACTCCCATTGTGTTACTGTACAAAGCAAATGGCCATATGAGAGCATTTAAGTATAGGATATTGGGGCAATCTATGCAGCACAGCATGCCGGGCTAAGGAGCATATATCCTGCTAAGATCACAGGCCTCCTGCTGGCCAGATAATTCCCCCATTTGTGCACGAATAATTGATTTTCTGACTGTAAAAAAAGATGCCCTAAACCTCTGCCGATGACAATTATATTGGACAACTTATATATGTGTTGTTCCCGTGGCAGGTTGTTTGGGGAACTATTCAGTAATATTGTCTGTGGGCAGTGGCGTAACTAAATGTGACGGGGCCCTGGTGTGAATATTAAATTGGGCCCTTTAAAGGATCATACAATATGCTTTTTTCTGTCTTTTAATTCCTTTGGATGCAACTTGACAACAATAGACTGAAACAGCAGAGGTGAAAGGTCTACTGACCTAATGCTCGAATTAGTTTCCCTTTAGGTGTATGATTTTTTTTTTCACTTTCTACAGTCCCTCACACAACTGATTTGTCTAATGCCAGAAGTTTGAAACTTACCAGCATTGGCCATCTCTTCCCTGCAATCACGGCGGCCTAGAGCTGAGTGGCAGCCCCTTGCCCCATCCATTGAACACAATGCGGGGGTCGCCCTCAATATGCCCCCTGAATTGAAATAAATGGAGCGAGTCTGGCCAGTTGCCTTGACTGATGGTCGTGGTGGAGGGGGCAGGCTGATTCATCATTAGCGCCAGGTAGCGACAGATGAGCATTTTCAGATGGGCATTTTCAGAGCGCCTGCTAGTAGTCGCAGTGCTCGGCCGTGAGTCGCTACTTTATAGCGACTCAGTCGCTGTTCAGTAATGGTGAATACATTGTGAGGAGTCGCTATTTAACCAGTACAGCGCTGTATGGGAGCGCATGTTAGCAACTGCTCATAGCGACCGACTCACACCATATTCAGCAAAAAAACAGCCTCACAAATCTCTGGCGCTGAAAAATGCTTGTTTGAAGCCCAGAGCGCAGGAGGCGGTGTGTTTAAAGTCTGTTTTTCAGCATCTATCCTCTAGTAACAAAGCGAAAACATATGGAATTACATTGTAGCAACATTGTAACATGAACACTTTAATGCCAGACCTGTAATATCATTTCTGAGGAAATATATAAAAAATGAAAAAATTGTAAAAAAAACTGCTTATTCAATGCCAGAAGAGGTCACAGAATTATTTGTGATTTTTTGGAAAAAAAAATACCCCGTTTAAAGAGAAGAAAAGGATCGTCCATTGAAATGTATATGAGAGCGACAGGAGCGAGAGGTCATACCTGGCGCTGTGCAAGGCTGAACGCCGGCGCTGTTCACTGTGAAAACGATGAATCAGATGCTACATGGCGCTATCCCAGTCGCTAAACAGATTCTGCTTGATAAATGTGTAATTGCGTGCCGTGTCCGGCGTTCACCAGTCGCTACCTGTCGCTACCTCTCATTAACCAGCCACTACCTGACGCTATCCCTTCTTAAATAAGGGCCTAAGTTTCAAACTACTGGAGTAGGGTCAATCAGCTGTGGACTATAGGTGAGTAGTGTTGGGTGAACCTGTAGAAGTTCAGACAAAGTTTGAACAAAAGTTCGGTTCCTGTACCTGATCTTGACCTGAACCTTGTTGAAATCAATGGGGATCCAAACTGTGGGAGCCCAAAATTGCTCAAAATTATGTATGAGAGGTGACCGTAGGGTGAGGAGTGGGGGGGCAGAGGGGGGCCCATCTATTGAGGGGCTCTCAGAGGCAGAATTGGACCGGGACTGTTACAAAAAATAAATAGCAGTGCAGGGTGAGTGGTGGCAAGTGTGAGGTGCCCTCTAATCCAATGCAGAGAGTGCAGCACATAGGAAGCGACGATACACTTACCCAAGTCGGCGATCGGGGTCCATGTTTTCTCATCTTGCACAATGAAGGCCAGGGCTACAATAAGATGGCGGCCCCCAAGAGTGGGGACATTGGCAGCTGCCCATCAGCAGCCCATCAACCAGCTTTTCCGGGTTCACAGGAATGCCAAACTTAAACATGTGTTCAGGTTTGGGAATCTGAACTTGAACTTGAACTTTGCAGTTCAACCCTATAGGTGAGTATCTGTGGTTTGTTCTTTTTGCCCAGACAGTTCCATTAAATGTCAGTGCCTTCACCTTAAAGTGGACCAACACCCAGGGGGGATCGGCCTGGGAATCTATAAGATTCAAAATCGGGATGCCCCGCGGGGTGAAACCCCTCCAGGACGCCCAGAAACCTTACCTTATCCCCGTTCCAACGCACATGCGCGGGCCGCGGGCGCATCTCACGCTTCCTTCTAGCAGGGAGCGCACCCGCGCCGGCTGTTCGTGAATGGGTGCGCTCCCTGTTAGAAGGAAGCGCGAGACGCGGCCTCCAGCGCGCTCAGAGCCGCTGTGGTTGTCCGTCGCTTGTCCGTACATACCACAGCAGCTCTGAGCGCTCTGATTGGACGAGCGCTCGCGTAGGAGCGGGGTGAGGTGAGTTATTTAGGGCGATCGGGGGGGGGGGGGGGGGTAGGGCGGAAGTGGACCAAAACCCAGAGTAGTGAAAATCCTGGGTGTTGGTCCACTTTAAATGAGCACTATCGCAAAAAAAGGCCCAATGATAAAAAAAATCCATATGAATTTGCTGGATGGCGGGGGAGGGGTCACTTATACACCCGGCATCAACAAATATCCAACCAGGCATCTTTTTTTTTTCCTTTAATGGAAGAAAAAGAACATCTGGGGTGACAGGCTCTATCACCCCTGATAGTCTAAACCTTTCACTCCTGGATTTTATTTCTACCATGAGAGAATAAACCACAAGCTTGGCAGAGGTTTTATTCAGTTCGGGTGTATTAGTGACCCCTCCTCTCATTAACCTAAGGGGTTTATTCATTAAGGGATAGTAGAAGGTAGCGCCTCGTAGTGGCAGGCAGCGTCTGGTGATCGCCGGGCGCTGTATGCAATACCACATTTATGAAGGCGATTCTGGTGAGCGACTCTAACAGCGCCATGTAGCGTCCGATTCATCATTACAGGCGGCTTAGCGTATAGCGCCGGAGCTCTAGCTTCCAGAGCACCAGGTATTACCTGTCGCTCCCCCATACATTTCAATGGACGTTCCTTTTCTTCTGTTTAAACAGGGTTTTTTGTTTTTAATTTTCTCTCGAATAATTGTGTGACCTCTCCTGGCCTAGAAAGAGTAATTTTTTAAAACTTTTTAGATTTTTTATATTTTTATGCAGAATTGTAATTACAGGTCTGGCATTAAAGTATTAATGTCACAATGTTACAACAATATAATTCCATGTGTTTTCGCTTTCGCTCGTCCTACCGCCGGCTCCCAACGTGTTTCGTCGCTCCACGCGACTTTGGCTAGGTGTGTGGCTAGGCTAGGTGGCTAGGCGTCACCTAGCCAAAGTCGCGTGGAGCGACGAAACGCGTTGGGAGCCTTCGGTAGGACGCTTTCCTCACCTGGAGTGGAGGAATCTTGCGTCATAAATATTTTTAAGGTGGAATGGAGTAGCGTGAGTTGATACATATTGGATTGGATTTAAAGCGTGATTTTAAAGTTTTAACATGTGAGTGCAATCTGGCACAATAAATTATTCCTCGTTTCCAACATTGTTGCACTATGGTCGTGTTGTATTTTCTCTTTTTTATATGTGCTTTATGAGAGATACAACTGTATAAGGCCTGAAGTAGTGATGATAACCAACTCAAGATCCTGAATGTGGGGAGGAATTTTATTGATCGTTTGGCCTATTATCCCTGGATGTTCCGGTCCTGAATGGGGGGGAATTTATTGAGTATATGGCACATTATCTTTGGATGTTCCGGTAAGAGCATTATATTGGTGGTGGGAAACGTCACTGAATTGGATATTGCGGCACTATTAAACAGTGATGAAAGTGAATGAGCACAGAATAACCACACGGCTATTTGGAGGTCTACAGAAGCTCTGTGCATTTTATTGACTTTATTTGCTGTACTGGTGTTAGAACACCCAACATACATCACATTCATCAATGCCGGCCAGGTTACTACAGCGACTGAGGCGCTCTGTTACAGTGTCCGATAGCCGATCACAGCGTATACTAGCGGTCGCTCTAAGCGCCTCTGTACAGATGCTCATCTGCCTATACCTGCACTAGTAAAGAATCAACCTCCCTGTATATATTATATATATATATATATATATATATATATATATATATATATATATTTATTTATTTATTTTTAATATTACACAATAGTGCTCCATTAAGAATATACATACCCACCCCTGCCTATAAACTGTCCTAATATAACCATTCTAATAATGGGTGTTATTCTGTTCTAATTATTATTGCCCCCCATTTTAGCCTGTTCTTTTCTAAAGGAAAATCTAAAGACAATAAATAGTTCACATCATCACATCCTGAGTTGAGTTTCTTGGCTTCACAATCCATGTAATGCCTGAAAACACAGCTTGTAAACCTTTCTCTGTCTGAAGCCTCTGGACATTGTGGCACTTGCGGCCATTTGTCCTGTGATGATTGTCCTCCGCTGGGAGCAATGAAGTTTACTGTCCATGACTCTAATGTCTCAATAATGTCAGTGTAATGTCTGTAACAAGGTGATGGTCATAGACGTGTAGAGCTGATTGACCTTTACATGGCGTCATGTACATCTGGGAACCAAAATGCCTGATTTATCAATCTGCCTCCAGCATCTGCGTATTGTGTCACTAGACTTTCCACCAAGAGTGAAAATATCTGTCTGTCTAAAGTATAACATTCCCCGCATCTGGCTTTTGGGGGGGTGCGAGGTGTGCAGTTGCACAGGGCGCTATCCCAATCTGTCTGTTGCGGGCGCCTAGAGCTCCCAAAATCCCTCATCTCTTTCCTTTCTTTTTTGCACGTTTCTTTATACCGTATTTTTTCGCCACCTGCCCATAAGATACACGTAGGATTAAGAGGAGGAAAATAAGAGAAAAAAATCTTGTGCTACAACACCCCATTACAGGTAGTGTGGCAGCCCTTTCCCCATGGGCAGTGTGACATTCCCCCTCACATTCCTCATATAGGCAGTGTGGCATTCCCCCTCCCATTCCCCATATAGGCAGTGTAGCATTCCCCCTCCCATTCCCATAAGCATTGTGGCATCCCCCTTCCCATAGGCAGTGTGGCATTCCCCCCTCCCATTCCCATAGGCAGTGTGGCATTCCCCCTCCCATTCCCATAGGCAGTGTGGCATCCCCCCTCCCATTCCCATAGGCAGTGTGGCATCCCCCTCACATTCCCATAGGCAGTGTAGCATTACCCCCTCCCCTTCCCATAGGCAGTGTGGCATTCCCCCTCCCATTCCCATAGGCAGTGTGGCATTCCCCCCTCCCATTCCCATAGGCAGTATGGCATTCCCCCCTCCCATTCCCATAGGCAGTGTGGCATCCCCCCTCACATTCCCATAGGCAGTGTAGCATTCCCCCCTCCCCTTCCCATAGGCAGTGTGGCATTCCCCCTCCCATTCCCATAGGCAGTGTGGCATTCCCCCCTCCCATTCCCATAGGCAGTGTGGCATCCCCCCTCACATTCCTATAGGCAGTGTAGCATTCCCCCCTCCCCTTCCCATAGGCAGTGTGGCATTCCCACCATCCCATTCCCCATAGGCAGTGTGGCATCCCCCCTCACATTCCCATAGGCAGTGTGGCATTCCCCCCTCCCCTTCTCATAGGCAGTGTGGCATCCCCCCTCACATTCCTATAGGCAGTGTGGCATTTCCCCCTACCATAGGAATTGTGGCATCCCCCCTCCCATAGGCAGTGTCGAATTTACCCCTCCCATTCCCCATAGGCAGTGTGGCATTTTACCCTCCCATTCCCCATAGGCAGTGTGGCATCCCCCCCTCCCATTCCCCGATTGGAGTGCCCCGGGGGAAAGGACCAAAACCCAGAATAGTCAAAATCCTGGGTTTTAGTCCACTTTAAAAGATCAACTTGAATTGTAGTTAAGTTTTTTTTCCTAATGTCCCTCATCTTCCGCCCAATATTTTGAGCATAGGCTTATTCATTTACCAGAGGCGTAGCTTGGGAGGAGCAGGGGGGGGCACACGCCCCGGGTGCAGCAGTTCAGAGGGGGGCCTGAGCACAGGTAGGGGGCGCCATTTTAAGTCTTTGCCCTAAGTGCGAGAAAGCCTAGCTACTCCTTTGCATTTACATTATTAAATATGATGGGGCCCTAGAGCGAATATTAAAGGGGCTTATTAGGTAATTATTCTCCTGTCTTTTAACTCAGTTGAGCTAGACAACTAATGAGTGAAACAGCAGAGAGGAATGGCGCATCCTTTCTCTAAATGATGCCAAGTGACCACAAATATGATACATAAGCTGAAGGAGCAACAATGATGGGCCCCCCCTGAACTTCCGGTTTGGACCCCTTCACCCCCTATTGCTATATTATCGCTGTATTATTGATACATGGGGAACGCCATTAGACATGATTGCGCAGTTTCCATAATGTCTATTTTAATGTCTAGAGGCAATCGACAAAAATGAAGCTGTAACTATAATGTAATGTAATAATACTATTGGAGAACCACAAGTTACACAAAGGTGTTGGGACAAAGCAGAGCCAATCTCTATTCATTTCATAACTATTTTATTGTGTTACTTAGACATATTAAATGTGTTATACAACCATTTCAGTGATTACTTAGTAATGAAGCCAAAGCCAGCGCCAAGTCATGAGCTCACCAGGAAATAGCCGGCCGCCATTATTTGCGCTGTGGGACAGGGAGCAGCAGGAGAAGTCGTGTTTCAAATCTATTTGTACTTCCAGTTTGTGGATGAGCTTTGTTTCCAAGGAGAGATGTCTGTTGTCTTTGTGAAGCGTATTATATGAATTTGTGTATACAGTATAAGCCTTAGGCCCTTATTCATCAAGCGATAGCGCCAGGTAGTGTCTGACGAGCGCCAGGTAGCGGCAGCTAACGGCGACTACCGACTCAAGTACGCCCGGCGGCGGTCACAATGACGCATTTATCAAGCAAAATGAGGCTAGCGCCGGCGACAGCGACGGCTGGCGCGGCATTCATCATGAAGCCGCCTGGACCGAACAGCGCCGCGGCAAATTCCCTCACAGCGCCAGGTATGAGCTGTCGCTCCCTGGCGATGTCCAATGCATTTCAATGGAGCAATCTATAATTAATCATAATTAATTGGTATTATTTTTTTTTTATATTTTTTTAATGTCAAAAAATCGGAGACCACTTCTGCAATGTTAGGATTTATTTTTAAGTAAAAAAAAAAAATTTGTGCAGAATTGATCTAACAGGTCTGATATTAATGTAATCATATTACAAAATGATTCTAAAAACATGTATAATGTTACATTCAAAAAATATGGTTGTTTAGGGGTTAAAAACTAGTTAATACACATCGCCGCCAGCGCTCTGGGGTTTAAACAAGGAATGGACAGCGACAGCACATTCGGAGCGTGATTTGTTGATGAATATGAAGCTAGCCGTTCGCTCTGGCCATTCGTTGTCAGGCGCTCACATACAACGCTGGACCTGTGAAACAGCGACCCCCCAGCCCGTATTCAACATTACCGCACACCGACTGAGTCGCTGTCATCAAGCTAATGCCGGCCAAGCACAGCGAATACTGGCTGGCGCTGAAAAAATCACGCTACAGTCTCTCATCTGTCGCTACCTGGCGCTATTAATGAATCGGCCTCTTATATTGAGACTAATTCATCACTAGCGACAGGTATCGGAACATGTGCGTCTGTATAGAGGCGCTTAGAGCGACCGCTAGTAGACGCTCGTCTGCATGTATCGGGTGCTGTAACAGAGCGCCTCAGTCGCTGTAGTAACCTGGCCCACATTGATGAATGTGATGTGTGTTGGACGCTCTAACACCAGTACAGCGCTGTAGGGAGTGAAAGGTAGCGCCAGCTCAGTGCGACCGACTCTCAGCGACTCACACCATAGCGTCGGCGCTCTGGATTTGGTCGCTATAGCATTGAGCGCCAGACGCTGTGTGATTAAAGTCTGTTTTTGAACACATGTTTTTAGACTGTAAGCTCGCAAGAGCAAGGCTTTCTCTCCTATTGTGTCTTGTACTCAGAATATCCATTGTCAACTCTGTAAAACTGCATTTGATATATTATATGTACCGTATGTTTCTACCCTGTCTGTAACTTCTATTTTGTAAAGCGCTACGGAAGATGATGGCGCTATATAAATAAACAATAATAATGATAACATATCCACCAGTAACAAAGCGAAAACACATGGAATGACATTGTTGTAACATTGTGACATTAATACTTTAGTGCCAGACCTGTAATGACAATTCTGCATAAAAATATAAAAAATCAAAAAAGTTTACAAAAATGACTTTTTCTAGGCCAGGAGAGGTCACACAATTATTTGAGAGAAAAGAATATAAATTAAAAACAAAAAACCCTGTTTAAACAGAAGAAAAGAAACGTCCAGTGAAATGTATTGGAGAGCGACAGGTAATACCTGGTGCTCTGAAAGCTTGAGCGCCGGCGCTATACGCTGAGCCGTCTGTAATGAATTAATTGGACGCTACATGGCGCTGTTAGAGTCGCTCGCCTTCATAAATGTGGTTTTGCGTACAGCGCCCAGCGTTCACCAGACGCTGCCTGCCGCTACGAGGCGCTACCTGGCGCTATCCCTTGATGAATAAACCCCTTTGTGAAGTGTAATATATGAATTTGTGTGTAAAGTATATGCCTTATTTTATGTTTGTGCAGAGTTCCAAACAAATGAAAGGAAATTCGATTTTTCCTAGGTGCATGATGGCCAGGGGTGCGTATGTAATGAGACCAGGTGAGGGGGGCGCCTCTGGCATCACCATGGCCTCCACTCCCCTAGGGAGTTGGAGAGCTGAGTTTGCCTTGCCTGTAGTGCAAGCGGTTGGCCGCTAGAGGGCAGTGAGTTGCTAATTCCTGGAGGAAGCAGGAAGTGAGGCACTGACACATTACTTTGTAGAGGTAGGTGACACACATATGCAGTGTGTTGTTTGTGTTGGGTGCATCTGGAGATGCCTAGGTAATTCTTCCTAGTTCACCTCTGCCCAACTCACCTCTGCTTACCTCTTCAAAATGTACCTGCACTCACTTTACCTCTGCCTACCTCACCTCTACCCACCTTGTCCCACCTTACCTCTACTCACCTCTACCTAGCACTGTCCACCTCTGCTCACCTCTTTCCACTTCATCATGTTCCCCTCTCACTTTCTAACTTTATCCACCTCTGTCTGTCACACCTTCTCCCCTGTCACCTCCACTCACCTCTGTTCACCTCTTCCCACCTTGTCCCACCTTACCTCACCTCACCTCTACCTACCACTATCGACCTCTGCTCACCTCTTTCAACTTCATCATCTTTCCCTCTCACCTCCTAACTTTATCCACCTCTGCTAACATCACTCCTGCCCACCTCACCTCTGTCCGATACACATTCCCCCTGTCACTTCCACTCACCTCTGTTCACCTCTTCCCACCTTGTCCCACCTCACCTCTACATAGCACTATCCACCTCTACTAACCTCACACCTGCCCACCTCACCTCTGTTTACCTTTTCAAAATGTACCTGCGCTCACTTTACCTCTACTCACCTCACCTCTACCTAACACTATCCACCTCTGCTCACCTCTTTCCACTTCATCATCTTCCCCTCTCACCTTCTAAATATATCCACCTCTGCTAACCTCACTCCTGCCCTCATCACCTCTGTCCAACACACCTTCTCCCCTGTCACCTCCACCCACCTCTGTTCACCTCTTCAAGGCCCCAGGAGCTCACATATTTCCCCTTTAATGATGCAATAAAAAACAATTGTGCTGAGATACAATAAATTCATTTTGGTTAAACCAAGAGTCACTTTATGTTGCCAAGTCCACATTTCAATGTACAATGAATACTTTGTGGCTGGTTACAGAGACAGGGAAATCAGCAAAGGAGGTGGAATGGGGAGGGGGGTTATATATAGGGTACACATTATACACATTATTAGAGATGAGCGAACTTCTTGAAAGTTCGATTCGGGCGATTCGCCGAATTTCCCCAAGAAATTCGGGTTCGCCCGAATCGAACTTTCACGAATCGCTCATCTGAAAAAAAAAAATGCCGGCATGGTGGGAGCGGGCAGGCCGGCTACGCTGTCAGCGAGCGGCGGAAGCCGGCCCGCTGACAGCGTAGCCGGCCTGCCCGCTCCCACCATGCCGGCATTTGTTTAAAAAGCAAACACTTACCTGCATGGTCGGAGCGTGGAGGCCGGCGCCGCTCTCAGGCGCCCTCTGATGACGCGTCCTCTGATGACAGCTGAGAGCGGCGCCGGAGCGTGGAGGCCGGCGCCACTCTCAGCTGTCATCAGAGGACGCGTCATCAG
This sequence comes from Gastrophryne carolinensis, assembly GCA_027917425.1. Classification (NCBI taxonomy): domain Eukaryota; kingdom Metazoa; phylum Chordata; class Amphibia; order Anura; family Microhylidae; genus Gastrophryne; species Gastrophryne carolinensis. Next base: position 444,183,560 of record CM051237.1, read on the forward strand.
AGGGCGCGTCATCAGAGGGCGCGTCATCAGAGGGCGCCTGAGAGCGGCGCCGGCCTCCACGCTCCGACCATGCCGGCATTTTTTTTTTTTATTTCAGGGAAAATTCGATCGGCACGAACCAAAAAAAATTCGGGTTTGTGCCGAATCGAATTTTCCCTGAAATTCGGAGCGAATTCCGGTTCGTCCGAACCGGTTCGCTCATCCCTACACATTATACACAATATATCAATGTTTTTCTCAGAAATTACATTTTTATGTACACATCCCATAAACATACTCGAACTGACCAGTTGTCCTACTTTTGGTGGCACAGTCCCACTTTGAGGCCCCCTGTCCCTCCAAAAACTCTGGGGAAACCTAAATGTTCCTCTTTGCTGATGTGGGGAAGAATGTCCCACCAAATGCAGAATGCTGGATGGTTGGGTGGTTTACAACATCTTTTATGGAATAAATATTCCTAGACCATGTGACCTGTCATTAAGCCAAATTCTAATCTACCCCCCCTACCAAACCCATCGCCCACAAACTTCGCCCACTTCACCCATCGCCCACAGGTTTAAACTGCGCTAATTTGAGGACCCCAAAAAATGATCAGTTTACATTTAGGCCTGATTTACTACACTTATGGCTATTGGCCCGTTTAGCACTGGCCAGGTACACTGTGTGTTTCGTGAGGGTGTAATACCGCGACGATCTGAGCTATATTGCGGTGGCGAATGCAAGGAACAACGGACTTTCTGTCATCATTTTTTCTGCTTTTTGCTGCTTTGTGTTTCTGGAGTGTTTGGGAAGTCTCAAAAAAAGTTATAAAAAAATATAAAATCATGTGAAACCCGCTATTTTAGTTGTTTCTTCAATACTAGTAATCTACCCGACTTTCACCCTCGATGTATTAGTGAAAGATGTAAAAATTAGAGACATTCTCACCTGAAATAGCATTGATTCCTATGGGGTTAGCAGCAGCTAAAAGCGGGCACACTAAAAAGTTCTTCTACGACGGGGCATAAATACATCAAGAAAGTTGTGACCGCAGCACTCGTACCAGTACTGGTTCCCGAAACGTTGACCTGTTTGCAAATTTTGTTTTCTTTGATGGCTTTGATTTTTGAAATACGTGACGTGATCAACTTTGGAGTGTTTTTTCACATTTTCATAAATACAGCAAACACGGCCTGGCGAATAGGACACTTTTATGGCCCTTATTTATGAAGGAATAGCGACAGGTAGCGACTGGTGAGCGGCCGGTAATGACGGGCCCCGCCACGAGAACGCTGGCTCCCCACCACAATCACACATTTATCAAGCCGATCCTACTTAGCGACTGAGATAGCGCCATATAGCGACTCATTCATCATTATTCCAGCCTCAGCCCACAGCGCCAGTGCTCGACCTTGAACAGCGACAGGTATGACCTCTCGCTACCTGGCGCTCTCCAATGCATTTCAATGGAACAATCTTTAAATATTAATAATTAATTGTTATTTTTTTTTAAATGTGAAAAATTCTGTGACCACTTCTGCCATTTTAGATAATTTTTTTAAGGGAAAAAGATAAAAAAAAAATTTGTACAGAATTGATATTACAGGTCTGATATTAATGTATTCATATTACTAAATTATTTAAAATACTTTTTTGGGGGGGTTTCCACAAATATGGTGGTTTGGGGGTTAAAAAACTACTTTTAACACATAGCCTCCAGCGCTCTGGGGTTTAAACATGCATTTTACAGCGCGAGAATTTTTTGAGCGTGATTTTTTAATGAATATGGTGGGAGCCGGTCGCTAGGGCCAGTCGCTATCATGCGCTCCCATACAGCGCAGAACCTGTCAAATAGCGACTCCTCACCCAATATTCAACATTACGGCAAACCGACTGAGTTGCTATCAACTACCGAACAACGGCCAAGCACAGCGACTACTAGCGGGCGCTCTGAAAATGCCGTTACAGTCGCTCAACTGTCGCTACCTGCCGCTATTAATGAATCAGCCTCCCCGTTAGTAAATGCGGCACACTAGCGGTAACTGGCGGACTAATGCCTGCTGAAGGAGGGATAGCGGCAGGTAGCGCCTCGTAGCGGTAGGCAGCGTCTGGTGAACGCTGGGCGCTGTACGCAAAACCACATTTATGAAAGCAAATCTCGTGAGCGCCTCTAAAAGCGACATGTATCATCTGATGTATTATTACAGGTGTCTCTAGCTTTCAGGGCGCCAGGTATTAGCTTTCGCTCCGTGTCGCTCTCCCATACATTTCAATGGCCATTCATTTGCTTGTGTTTAAAGCAAACACAAGCGCGTTTGACAATTTTTTTTTTTTTTTTTTTTTTTTGCTGAAATCATTGTCTGGCCTCTCCTGGCTGCAAACATTTTTAGAAACTTTTTTTTACTTTTTACATTTTTATGCAGAATTGTCATTACAGGTCTGGCACTAAAGTGTTATTGTCCCTGTGTCATTCCATGTGTTTTCGCTTTGTTACTGGTAGATATGTGTTCAAAAACAGACTTTAATCACACAGCGTCTGGTGCTCTATGCTACAGCGACCAGATTTAGAGCGCCGACGCTGTGTGTGAGTGGAGCGCAGAGAGTCGGTCACACTGAGCTGGTGCTACCTTTCGCTCCCTGTAGCGCTGTACTGGTGTTAGAGCGCCCAACATACATCACATTCATCAATGCAGGCCAGGTTACTACAGCGACTGAGGCGCTCTGTTACAGCGCCCAAAGCAGAAAAAGACCAGCACTCCGATTTTGAAGATCAAAGGAATAGTATATATAATAGAATAGGTTGTTGCTTTTTGTCCTGATGAAGGGGGTCTTTGCTGTACCCCCGAAACGTCGAATACTGGAATGAATATACTATTCCTTTGATCTTCAAGATCTATTGGAGTGCTGCGGCGTCTCCGCTGACCGTGCACCCACACGCTGACTATTGGATTTATGGTAGGAGTGCGGCGGCCATCTACTTGCTGTTACAGCGCCCGATACATGTTTACAGCATCAACTAGCGGTCACTCTAAGCGCCGCTATACAGACGCTCATCTGCCAATACCTGGCGTTAGTAGTGAATCAGCCTCTTAGTAAATCGGCCCCTTATATTAGGTTTTGTCTTTTCTGTCATTACAGGGGAAACACAGTATATAGGAAAAAAATCCACCCAACAGTCTTATTGTTCCTAAATGCTCAAAACTATGAAGCTGATCCATAACTAACGTCAGGTAGCGACAGATGAGCGTCTGTAGCAGGCAGCGCCCGTGGTTCGCTAGATCAGAGCGCCTCAGTCGCTGTGCAGCATTGATGAATATGTTGTGGGGAGTCGCTATATGAGCAGTACAGCGCTGTATAGGAGCGAATGGTAGCGACTGGTCAGTGCGAACGACTCACACCATAGTCATCAAAAAAACAGCCTCACACACCGCCGGCGCTCACAAATGCTTCGCTGTAGGCCAGAGCTGTGGCTGTGTGATTAAAGGCTGTTTTTGAAAATGTATCCACCAGTAACAAAGCGAAAACATATGGAATTACATTGTTATAACATTGTGACATGAACACATTAATGCCAGACCTGTCATGTCAATTCTGCATAAATATATAAAAAATGGTAAAAGTTTTTAAAAATGGCTTTTTCTAGGCCAGGAGAGGTCACAACATTATTTGAGAATAAAAAATAAAAAAACAATAAAAAAACCCTGTTTAAAGAGAAGTAAAAGAACGTCCATTGAAATGTATGGGCGAGCGACAGGTAGCGAGAGGTAAGACATGGCGCTCTGAAAGTTTGAAGGCCGGCGCTGTACACTGAGGCTGGGATAATGATGAATCGGACGCTACATGGCGTTATCCCAGCGTCTTGATAAATGTGTAATTGCGCGCTGTGGCCGGCGTTCTCATGCCGATTCCTGCCGCTACCTGTCGCTGTACAGGCACTACCTGGCGCTATCCCTTCATGAATAAGGCCCTATGTTTAATATTCCACTGGAATTCGCCCCAATTAGTGGACCTGTCTCACACTGTGTCAGTCGTGGTTGTTTGCCCGAGTTTTGCAGACAGTGACAAAAGAAGCTTCTCAATCCAAACAGCTCATCATATTACCAAAAATAGTGAGGTTTCCGCATGAGCGGCTCTCTTCTTTGCGCCGGGCAGCGAGCAGCAATTATGTGGATCAGTATATGACAAGCTTTTTTCTTCGGGCCACTCCTTGGTTAGGCCATTTCTGAGAACATTGTTCCTCTAATGCCTTTTCTTCCATTGACACAAGTAAACAGAGAACAGGTTCTGCAAGGATGACATCTCAGCTCCGGAGAGAGGTGAAGCACAAAGCAGCGCCATGCTGAATCCGAGGCGATCGGGTGTCTCTCCTTTGTGTCAGTTCATTTGTTTGTAGCAATGAGAATGTTGTAGCCCAGAAAAAAAAATACCAGTTCTTGAGCAGAGGTCAACCAGGAAATCAGCGGCACAATGAGGCAACCTAATCCCGCTCTTGAAGTGACATGGTCAAACTGGTGTTATTTTAGCTCCATTCATGACACCTCAGGGTGATACAGTGGTGGCCATTAACAGGCCAATATACCAAACAAAGAAAGTTAGATATGACAAATAGGGAGCAGATCTACTCAAATAGCTGGTTCTTCTGATTCAGGATTTTTGTAGGCCCGGCATTTTAAATTGCACATCACCAAGTTTCACAAAGCATCATCACATTACATATCTCTGTCTTTCCACACACCTAGACATGTTTGTTGCTTGATATTAAGGCCCTTATTTATGAAGGAATAGCGACTGGTGAGCGCCCGGTAATGACGGGCCCCGCCACGAGAACGCCGGCTCCCCACCACAATCACACATTTATCAAGCCAATCCTGCTTAGCGACTGAGATAGCGCCATATAGCGACTCATTCATCATTATTCCAGCCTCAGCCCACAGCGCCAGCGTCCGACCTTGAACAGCGACAGGTATGACCTCTCGCTACCTGGCGCTCTCCAATGCATTTCAATGAAACAATCTTTAAATATTAATAATTAATTGTCATTTTTTTTAAATGTGAAAAATTCTGTGACCACTTCTGCCATTTTAGATAATTTTTTTAAGGGAAAAAAATTTAAAAAAAAATTGTACAGAATTGATATTACAGGTCTGATATTAATATATTCATATTGCTAAATTATTTAAAATCCTTTTTTTTTTTGGTTTCCAAAACTATGGTGGTTTGGGGGTTAAAAAACGACTTTTAACACATCGCCGCCAGCGCTCTGGGGTTTAAACATGCATTTCACAGCGCTTGAATTTTTTGAGCGTGATTTTTTGATGAATATGGTGGAAGCCGGTCGCTCTGACCAGTCGCTATCATGCGCACCCATACATAGCGGAACCTGTCAAATAGCGACTCGTAACCTTGTATTCAACATTACGGCAAACCGACTGATTCGCTGTCAACAACCGAACATTGTCAAGCACAGCGACTACTAGCGGGCGCTGTCAAAATACCGCTACAGTCGCTCAACTATCGCTACCTGTCGCTATTAATAAATCAGCCTCCCCGTTGATGAGAGGGTTAAACTGGGCGGTAAATAAGTTCCCAGGCCCTGAATAATAATTTTGTATAAGTAATAGTGATTGAGCTGCTCCCACCCCCCTTTATTCATCATTTACATAATGCATCCTGTAAGTGACAGACATGCCAAGTCCCCCGGTTTCCCATGGAGTCACCCTGTTTTTAGCCTCCTCACCCACTCTGTCAGCAGCTGAAATCACCCTGCAGTGAGACTAGCTGCCTCCCGTTCTGTAAAATAGGCTACAGCCGGGCCACAGCCCAGGGGCGCACCAGTGCCTTGTAACGAGGCAAAATGACATCCCTATCCCGTGATTCCAGGCCTCTTTTAATACATGATAGTATCTTGGTGGCCTTGGAAGCAGCTGCTTGACATTGCATGCTGTTATTTAGCCTGTGATCTACCAGTACCCCCAGATCCTTCTCAACAAGTGATTCCCCCAGTTTTACTCCCCCGAGGATGTACAGTATGTGGCCTTTAGGTTATTAGACCCCAAGTGCATGACTTTACATTTCTAATTTTAAAGATGTTGACCTTGGTTCAGTAAAAGTTGAACAAAATTCTCATGGTAGTAAAAAAATCACTTTAGGTGAAAAAAATCATGAGCTGGTGTTGCTGAATCACCATCTAGGAAGACGATGAAAGTCAAAGGTATTTTAACTCCTAAGAAAATTGGAGAACTGTTTACTCCTTTCTACACTGTAGTAAAAGCTGCCATTGACTTTCATTGTCTCCCTAGCTGGTGATTCAGTAACAGTGACATTCTTATGCTTTTTTTCACCTAAATTGAATTTTTTACTACAATGTGAATGTTTTTCAACTCTTACTGAATAAAGGCCATTATGCGATTTCTATTACCTGTACCACCAACATGTGCATGCATCTCCCTAACATTGCAGGCTGTATACCTATGGTATATGCAGTAATTCACAGTGCCGGTGCAGAGACGCTGCATATTTATGTTAGAGGATGGGGGGGGGGGGGTGTGCGCATACTGCCATTCACAGACCACAACCTACATTATGCAGTGCAAGCAAATCAATTGGATTTGAAAAATCTTTTGATAAAACAAAAAGGGAAAAGGCACCGTCCTAAATCAGACCTCCAGGTAATGTAACTGCAAGGCCTCTCATGGTTGCTGCGGTCCCCATCCCCTGGGGATGTCGAATTGGAATGCTTATTGGCTGGAGGTCCTGTAACAGAAGGTCAAAAAACCCTTATGTCTGCTTTAAAGTGGGCCAAAGTCCAGGATTTTCATGGATTTTGGTCCTTGCCCCCTGTGTGAAACCCCCAGGTCGCCGAAACCAACTGACCTCTTCCCGATCCTATGCCTTCATCCCTCGGCTGCATCCCTCACTATGCTCTTACAGGGAACGTGCCCATGCTGGCCATTCACAAATGCCTGCTGCGGGCACGCACCCTGCTAGAGGGATAGCGGGGATGCGGCCGTTGCTTGCGTAAGCACCGTTGGACCAGGAAACTAGTGTATGGGTGACCAGGGGGTTTCACACAGCGGGCATCCCGATTTTTGATGCCCCGGGGGGAGTGAACCGATTAGCCCAGGAATCTTATAGATTCCCAGGCCGATCGCTGTGAGTTTTGATCCACTTTAAAATTGATGATATTCACTTGCTCTTACTGTCCATAGGATGGTATTCCTTTTTTAAGTTGAGTCGCAGCCGCATTCCTGCTATCCCTCGACAGGGCACGTGTCCGCGACAGGCATTTGTGAATGGCCGGCGCTGGCATGCTCCCTGTTAGAGGGTCGCGGGGGATGCGGCTGTCAGTACACTGAGCCACTGACGAAGGCTTAGACGCCGTGATGTCAGTGGTTTCAAGCGAGCTAATTGGATGAGCGGCCGCGCATGCGCAGTATGACCAGGAAGAGGTAAGTTAGCCACAGCGATCGGGGGGTTCTCACAGAGGAGCATCTCCGACTGGGGTGCCCCGGGGAAAGGAGCAAAACTGAGGATAGTCAAAATCCTGGCTTTTGGTCCACTTTAACCTCCGTGACAGTTTACTGAGAATGGCTGCCATGTTCTGAACAGCTTAAATGTAATCAGAGGTTCTCTTTAGGCTCTTCTTGACATTTTGTTTCCTTTGGACCACTTCATAAAAACAATAAACCTGAAACACGTGAATGAAAGTAGGAACATTGTGGCCTTGTATACATTTGCTTTGTCTCATTGCATGTCTCAGTGGTTTCTGTGCTCAGTATTCATTCATGAGCAACAAGCATGGCTCAAAGCGAGGATTGATATCCTTGTACCTGGACAGTAATGGCATGTGAATAGCTTCTGTTTTAAGAAGACATTTTATACATAAGTAAAAAGTATGAACACCTTGTGGAAATTGGAGTTTACCCAACATAAAAATATTTAAATAACACATTTAGTTAAAGTGGACCAAAAGCTGACCTCAGAGCCGCTGGCCTTAGACGAAGGCATGGACGACGTGACATGAGCGGCTCCGAGCGTGCTGATTGGACGAGCGGCCGTGCATGCGCTGTAGGACCGGGAAAAGGTGAGTTAGCATCGGCAGTCTGGGGGGGTGGGGTTAACGCAGGGGGCACCCCGATCGAGGTGAAAGGGGAAAGGACCAAAACCCAGGATAGTCCAAATCCTGGGTTTTGGTCCATTTTAAAAGTAAAGATTGAGAAATACTTACCACTATTTTCCTGCATCTGCTACGCCTTGGTCCCCCGGACTGCACACACCTGGGGATTTCTTGGCTAGCAAGTTGGTAAATGGAGCCCTGCTTCAGTGACTAGAAGTGCTGCACTCCATTCACTGCAACAGATGGGGCCTACCAGGCACTGCCTAAGAACACTCTCAGGAATGAGTATTAGACTGTAAGACCTTGGTGAAACAGCTGCAGGGTAGAGGTAAATAACGAGGAGTGTTCAAGGAGACTTCTTGCTGCTACAGGAAACCTGTTACTGCCTCTTTGGTTTATTATCAGGAAATTGTTGCTCTCACAGAAATGCCTTCAGGTTACAAAAGAGAAAGTCATCACTGGAAGCCAGGTCTGGTTAAGCTCCATGAAGCTGCATTCCCTGATAGAAGCTTGTGATTTGCGAGACTTGTGAGCTGGTGCATTGTTATAAAGCAGCAACACACCTACCAACAACTTCCCATGGGGAAATATATGTCTGGGCTATAAGTCCCCCTGGACCTTTTAAGCCCTACTGTCTCTCTTGATGCACCTATCTCATAGTCAATTACTAACCTAGTTTGGCAAAGGTAGACGCCAGCGCTCATCCAGACATAAAATATTAAAATTGTAGCTTTTAATTCGACATAGGTAAAATCTAAAAGGTTTCAAATTCAGTAAAACTCCATCCCTTGTGGCGACCGGTTTTGAGTGAAAACCATCCTGTATCAAGCCGCTTGCTAAATAATATTATTGCCTCTCGAACCCCTGGCAGGTGGTTGCTCTGGCAGCTCTCCCCACACTGTTTGAATTTCTCTACCAGGAACGACGAGTAACCAAATATTTATTTACTGCTAATTACTAACCTACTCCATTGAGTAATAGTGGCAAATAAATAAGGGATGTAGGGCAGGAAATATGCACAAGGCTGCTACTGGCAGGTGGCTTTGCACCATTTTGGTTCAAACACTGAGCTTGGTTGAGCCCCATCAGAGCAGCTTTTGGACTGAGCCTGATACATCCCTGATGGCAAGGCCGGCTCCAGGTTTGTGGGGGCCCTTGGGTATGAGAGTCTTTATGGGCCCCAAAGTAGTGCGTCACATGATGTCACCATTTCAGCTCCGCTGCCACAAATGGGTCATCTCCTTCTGCTGATCACCCTCTGGTCCTTGTCAGTTGTCACCTGGTTCTTGCCACCTTCTAAGCTTCCATCAATTGCATTCTAATCCAAGGCATAGACGCCGTGACGTCAGCGGCTCCGAGCGAGCTGATTGGATGAGCGGCCGCGCATGCGCAGTAGGACCAGGAAGAGGTGAGTTGGCCACAGCGATCTGGGGGAGGGGGGGAATTCTCACAGCGGGGCATCTCCGACCGGGGTGCCCGGGGGGGTAAGGACTAAAAACGAGGATAGTCAAAATCCTGGCTTTTGGTCCACTTAAACCTCCGTGACAGTTTACTGAGAATGGCTGCCATGTTCTGAACAGCTTAAAGGTAATCAGAGGTTCTTTTTAGGCTCTTCTTGACATTTTGTTTCCTTTGGACCACTTCATAAAAACAATAAACCTGAAACACGTGAATGAAAGTAGGAACATTGTGGCCTTGTATACATTTGCTTTGTCTCATTGCATGTCTCAGTGGTTTTTGTGCTCAGTATTCATTCATGAGCAACAAGCATGGCTCAAAGCGAGGATTGATATCCTTGTATATATGTCTGGGCCATAAGTCCCCCTGGACCTTTTAAGCCCTACTGTCTCTCTTGATGCACCTCATAGTGAATTACTAACCTAGTTTGGCAAAGGTAGATGCCAGCGCTCATCCAGACATAAGATATTAAAATTGTAGCTTTTAATTCGACATCTAAAAGGTTTCGAATTCAGTTTCGAATTCAGTTTCGAATTCAGTAAAACTCCATCACTTGTGGCGACCGGTTTTGAGTGAGAACCACGCTATATCAAGCCGCTTGCTAAATAGTATTATTGCCTCTCGACTGTTGGAATCCCAAACTTTGAACAGGCTTTATTATGGCGCCTAATCTAGTTTAGGTCTGCTGTAATATTGGCACAAAAAGGTCAATTAAACACATCGTTGCCCACTTGAAGTTTTTGTTTCTAATATATTTTCATTGCATCGTTTCTCTAGGTTTTAGGACAATGCACAAGATTATGAGATCTTGGATTGTGCACTTTGTTAATTTAATTTTTTATGGCAGTTTCCAAAAGATCCCCAAAGATGAGTTATCTCTAAGAATTCATTTTCTACTGACACTCATGACAGTGAGTAAACAAAATGTGTAATATTTGCCTTGTTTTGGAAGCGTGAGAATTGTACTTGGCTCTCCATGGGGGCAGTTAGCAACACGTACTTTCTGAGTTTCAGCGTTTGGTTTATATCTTCTCCCCAGAGGTTCTGCTTCATCTTTTATCAACTTTTCAAAAGAGAAAAGACACAATCTCCATTGGAAATGAGCTCATTTGTTCGGATCTGTAGGGAATAAGATTTAGTTCATTGTTATTGAAAATATTCTCTTAATTCACGTAGCAGTCATTAATCAAGAGCTTCTGTAACAATGTGCCAAGAGGCCTGACCCACAATGAGCCAAACTTCTGTGGCTCTCATTTTCTATAACTTAGAGCAGAACAAAAAAGGCAGGAAAAAAATATGAGGGCACCCCTTGCAGTTGAGAAAAAAAAGGTTTATTCTCCAGTTCTAAAAAAGGTTCTCAGTGGAGGAGCTTCATGGAATGGCCCTCCAAGGGAAAGAAGATACAAAAAGAAGCTTCACAAAAAAGGGTTTGAAACTTTCCCTAAAGAAATTAATTAAATCGTTCTAATTAATATAAGTTCAGAGTAGGATGTTGTTCAAGGGATTTAGTGGTGGTTCAAGGGATTTAGTGGTGGTAAAAGATTTTTACTGATTGGGTCTGTTGGGCTTTAGTTCTATATAATTTTTATTTTAATGATTAAAGCCCAACTCTGATCTCATTATTAGTTTTGGATGGAATGACAAAATGATTATAGTAATTTCATTTTTTTGTTTTGTTTTGCTGTCCAAATTAAATTTTAAAAAATCCACTTTTATGGACATTTCACTACAAACCCCAGAGCAGAACTGCCATTGTAGTTCGAGGCTCCCCACATATCAGCAGCTGCTCCCATACGCTTTCCTGTTCCATGGCAGGTCCTGTACTTCTGACATTAGACTCATGGGATGTGTATGTTGGAGTACTTGGTCTGGCCTCGTGGGCCTGGTGTTTGTCCAGGAGTGCCCCCAGCATTCTGCTTTTTTATCTATTTATTATATTTCTCTCCTTCCATTCTGTCTATCTATCTATCTATCTATCTATCTATCTATCTATCTATCTATCTTTCTACATTTAAGAAAGCGAATCTGGTGAGCGACTCTAACAGCACCATGTAGCGTCACATGTATTACCAGAGGCGGCTCAGCGTAAAGCATTAGCAGTTCATGAGCGCCATGTAGTACCCGTCGCCCATACATTTCAATGGGCTTTTATTTGTTGTGTATAAATTGCGTGTTATGCATTTTTTTTTGTGCTCAAATCATTGTGTGACCTCTCCTAACTGCAAACAAAACACTTATAATTTTTTTTTTTCATTAAATATTTTTATGCAGAATTGTCATTACAGGTCTGGCATTAAAGTGTAATTGTGTGTCATTCCATGTGTTTTCGCTTTGTTACTGGTGGATATGGGTTCAAAAACAGACTTTATTCACACAGTGTCTGGCGCTCTATGCTACAGCGCCCCGCTTTAGAGCGCCAACGCTGTGTGTGTGTGTAGTTTTTTGTTTAATATGGTGTGAAGCGCCGAGTGCCGTGTGCACTGACCTGGCGCTACCTCTCACTTGCTGCAGCGCTGTACTTTTGTTAGAGTGCCCAACACACATCATATTCATCAAAGCCAGCCAGGTTACCACAGCGACCGAGACGCTCTGTTACAGCGCCCGATACCCGCTTACAGCGTCTACTAGTGGTCGCTCTAATCGCGCTATACAGACGCTCATCTGGCAATACGTGGCGCTAGTAGTGAATCAGCCTCCAAGTATGCGCTGGCATGAGAACACCAATATCATTGCCCTAGCCCCGGTTTTGCACTACTATGTAGCCATGGCCAGAGAAAGGGCTGAAAAATGGGCCCTTGCTTCTGAAAGGCATTCTGTATGTTCTCAGAGGTTCTTCGGCATTCATGTTAAATAATTTAACTAATTAGTGCGCAATTTGCATAACTGGGAATTGAAGATCCAATAAACTGTTGGCCATTTTTTTGTTTTCATGGCCAGTGGGAGTACTCGCCCTATATCTGCTAATTGTTGCTTTGGCCTTGCAGCTACTGATGACAATGTCGGTGAGTCAGGGCGCTGCAGACAGACATCACTCAATAGCGCACAGCTGTGCTGCCAGGGACGGGTGGAATGCAACATCCTTTCATAGTTGCAAAATCCTGAGCTATCCTCCAAGGCGTGATTAACTCTCTAACACAGTTTTAAATATAAGAGTTTTTCACAGGGATATCCTGTTTCTCTGCGTTCTGTGCTTTCCATTCATTATGGAGACCATTTGGAAGGTGTGAGAAGCTTTGTAAAGTGCATTTGTACAACTTGTCCCTCAATGAATGGGGCTGAGAGTAACAATATGTTATAGCGTTTGTTTTTCTGTTTGGTGACAAACATGCATAGTGACACAGTGTATCCTGTGCTGCTGTGTGGTTCTAATAGCGGCCTCATGACATCACAAACAAACCTAAGCTGCAATGCCTCTAATTCACAATAATGTCTCTGTTCCCTGAATAATATACAGCAAAAAAACAAGAACATGAAGTACACAGAACATATACAACCTCCATAGACCATACTATTAAAGTGCACATATAAAGTGTCAGTGCATTGTGCCAAATACTAAAGTGATCAAAGTAAGATACAATACACAAATACACAATACAACACACAGCCCCTATAACAAAAGACAGAAAAGATGGCAATGGAACAGTGAAATCCAAAAACAATTAAAGCTTAGGCCAGAGATGCAGCAAGAAAGGGCCCCAAAACGCTCCATATGTTCCGTGGATAGACCCATAGAACAGGGGTACTCAACCACTTCTTGTAAAGGTCCATTTAAAGTGGACCAACACCCAGGATTTTCACTATCCTGGGTGTTGGTCCACTTCTGCGGGGCACCCCGATGTGAAACCCTCCAGAAAGCCCCCAAACACTTACCTCACCGCCGACGGACAAGCGACGGACAAGCTGAGGCCGCCGCCGCCTCTCGCGCGTCCCTCTTACAGGGAGTGCGCCCGCGCCGGCCATTCCCAAACGGCCGGCGCAGGTGCGCGCCCTGCTAGAGGGACGTGCGGTGGCGGCGGCCTGCGCATGCACCGTTGGAATGGGAGAAGGTAAGGTTTGTGGGCGTCCGGGGGCGTTTCACACAGCGGGGCATCCCGATTTCGGATGCCCCACGGGGAGGGAGCTGGTCTATAAGATTCCCGGGCCGATCAGCGGTGGGTATTGGTCCACTTTAAAGGCATCTGGTGAGAGGCGCGGGCAGAGAGCTGTTGCAGGGCGTGGATAGTAAGAAATCAGCACACGGGGGAGGGGATATAGATTCACCAGGCAAAACTAAAAAAGGCTGCTTGCCCCCCCACCCCAAAAATCCTATTGGGCACTGGAAAAGAAAAGGAGCTTTTTTTTGCCCCATATTTTTTGTTTTAGGGCACAAAATGTTACTGGCAATAAGGTCTGGTAACAAGGATGGATAAATAGGGCTCGGGAGAGAGGGATGAATGGGAGAGAAGCTGTAAGGAAGAGGGATGGATGGAAAGAGAGCTGGGAGAAGGGATGAACGAGCAGAACTAGCACAAGAATTAATGGGCAGAGCTGTGGGGGGGGGGGGGGGGGGGTAGATGGGCAGCGCTGGAAGAAGGAGTAATGGACTGGAAAAGCTGGGAGGCTGCCGGGGATTGGATGGCCAAAACTGGAAAGACGGGGATGGATGGTGCAGAGCCCGGGGGAAGAGATGGTGGGACAGGGATAGATGGGGCTGAGCTGGGCAGGGGGAAAGGATTGAATGGGGCAAATAGACAGAGAAACAAAGTTTGTGTGTACCTTGCAGCTCTGAACACAGAAGCAACAGAAGTGCAGGGCTGTCGGGGCAGGGGTCTGGAAATCTGGCACCAAGGTTCGCATTTGGACCCTGGTCCACCAGTTGAGTATCACTGTTATAGAGTGTACAAAGTGGTCTTTCCATGAAATGTGTGGACTGTTTTTGGTGTATATTTATGCCTGGCATTAATACAGTTCACATACTTTTTGATAATCATTAGTTGTTCTATCTTTTGTGTTAAGCAACTAAAGGTCTTTTCTCTCATTAGCTAACTGTAATTTTCTCAAGTCCGCCATCAGGAGGACGCTGAACACTGAAAAATGGTGTGCATGGCAGGATTGCAAGGTTAAGGCAAATGCTCTTTAAAAAGAACATCTGAAGTTAACATGCCTTGATAATATACTTTAATAAAGTCTAAATTACCTAAATTAATATTACCACCCCCTTTTTTAGAAAAATAAGTGAATAACAACAACAACCACTTACTAACTTTATTCTGGAAAGTTCTTCAAACAAAACCATAAGCTCCCAAATGATAAGATCTTCCATAAGAAAAGAGCTCACACCATTTTTGTGAATTACAAATGAGCTAGAAAAAAGCACATTCATACTCCTGAGATCTGCATACAAATGTTATTCTGTAACAATTATAGCTTTTTTAGGAACACTGCATGATGAAATGGTTGGAGATGTGCAACAGCTTATCTCCGTATGTGATCTGCATATTTATTACTAGGTTGACGCAGTTTACATTTAAGACAGTAGATGGCGCTGTACATATATCTATCTGTAGTCTCTGTTGTACATTCGCTGCTGCATGTTGTGTTTCCTGTACATTGAGGTGGTCTCTACGACTTCTTTTTCCTGTCTATGTAATCCACCGTATAAGGTAAGCTTCACCTACTGCACTCATGTTTCAGTATAGCCACCACAAATGTCTATCTGGATTTGACTCAGCTGCACCCAGCACTCTCACTCTGCAACAGTAATCCACCCAAAGAGTCAAAGACAGCAAAAATATTTACCTGGCAGGGGAGATACCATGATCACTAAGGCGGTTCTCCCAGGGTGGGGCTTGGCCTTTGCACTCTGGCTGTGCTGACCCCGGCAATTTCCCCAAATGCAGGAAGCTTGACTGCATGTTTGCTTTCTCCTGATTTTTTTTAGGGAGCAGCCCTGGCCTAGAGTTAATGAAGCTGCCTTGTGACCATCAGGTGGCAGGTTCAATTCCTGGCCATGGGACATGAGTAAAGGGCTCTTGAGCAAGGCACCTAACCCTCTAACTGCTCCCCGGATGCAGGGGAATAATTCCTATGTGTGCACAAACATACCATAGTCATCTTTTCCCAGCCCAAAAAAACAAAACAAGATATATGGTCTATTTCTTTCATTTTATATCCCAGTCTAAGAAAATATTCCACTTTCCACGTGTGGAAATAAATGCAAACCTTCAGAACACTTGTACAGCTGATAAAGCTTAAGTCTTTCTTTTTATTCATCTCTAGACTTGGCCGTGTCACAAATTAAATATGCTTTTATTTTAGGCCTCTTTTTATTTCAGCCAAGGCTTGACTTACACGTCTCACTTTAGATTCCAACTTTACTTTAGCAGGTCAAAAACCCAAATGTTTGGACTTCTCGCTTGAGCAGGCTCTTGCTGGTAAAATAAATATCCGGAGACAACCTATGCATAAAAGGCCAGCGAATGTTGCATATTAGTTACCTGTATATAGAAGCACTAATCCTATTCCTATCCTATTCAGTATGAACGTATACAGGTGTCAACATCGGGGCACAATGAGATGTGCCTAGCATCAAGGGTGTTACTGTATAGAAATGGGCCCCGCACCAAACTCATCACATGGCCAAACCAAATGTTACAAGCTATTCCAGCACTGCCCCCGCACAAGTCTATGTTACTGTGTTACTAATTTGTATTATATGTATTATATGAATTATAGGTATTATATTTTATTGTTTATAGCTCTAATGGTGAATCTCCTGCCAAAAAGCATTCCTTGTATTCAGTATTTAGTATTCAGTATTCAGTAAATCTAAGGGGGTTATTCATCAAGCGATAGCGGCAGGTAGAGCCTCACAGCGGCAGACAGCGTCTGGTAAACTTTGGGCGCTGGACGCAATACCACATTTATGAAAGCGAATCTGGTGAGCGGCTCTAACAGCGCCGTGTAGCGTGTAGCGTTCATCATTACAGGCAGCTCAGCGTATAGCGTCGGCGCGCCAGCTTCTAGAGCGCCAGGTATTACTTGTGGCTACCTGTCGCTCTCCCATACATTTCAATGGACGTTCCTTTCTTCTGTTTAAACAGGGTTTTTTTTTTTTTGTTTAATTTTTTTTTTCTCAAATAATTGTGTGACCTCTCCTGGCCTTGAAAACTTTTTAGATTTTTTTTTGTTTTTTATGCAGAATCATTATCATTACAGGTCTGGCATTAAATGTTAGAACCATGTCATTCCATGTGTTTGCACTTTGTTACTGGTGGATATGTGTTCAAAAACAGACTTTAATCACACAGCATCTGGCGCTCTATGTTATAGCGACCAGATTTAGAGTGCCGACGCTGTGTTTGTGTAGTTTTTTGATGATGGTGTGAGTCGGTGAGAGTCGGTGGCACTTAGCTGGCACTACCTTTCGCTCCCTGTAGCGCTGTACTGGTGTTAGAGCGCCCAACATACATCACATTCATCAATGCCGGCCAGGTTACTAGAGCGACCGAGACGCTCTGTTACAGTGCCCGATACCCGCTTACAGCATCCACTAGCAGCCGCTCTAAGCGCCGCTGTACAGACGCTCATCTGCCGATACCTGCTGTTAGTAATGAATTAGCCTCCACGTCAACCAATCATTTCAGACCCAACCTGTGCTGTGTGTGTAGCCCTCCAAATGTGTCAGTGTGGGTGGGGTTCTGGGGCTCTACCACAGGGGATGTTAGTACTCACTGTGCAGCTCACAAAGATGATAGACAATCCAGTAGAGTTCCTCTTTATTGATTCCAATGGTTGACATCAAGATATTGCACAACTTTCATACATCAGTCCGGTTACATTCCCTCTAGTCACATCCACAGTCCTCTCCACAGCCAAAGATCAGCCAGTCGGTCTTACTCCCCTAGAAGGGGAGTCAGCTAAAACCATCTAAAATACACAAAGCAACCATTTAAAGGGCATGAACTGCACAGAAACACACAAGAGGAGTTTCCATTAACTTTATAGAGCAGTTGTGCTTGGGTAAAATATAGGGGGCACAGGATAAGTTTGGATTCAGACAGCCTGCAACCTTGTTGAGTACAACCGCATAGACTTTTGAGTACCACCAATAGGACTTGTATCACTGTTTGGCAACCCCTGCCCTAGTGTATACCAGTATCATTATGTATTTGTGCATATCTGACTCATAATACTCATAATACTCTTACATTATGTCCAGGCAAAAACATGATTCAACAGATTACCTCATCAGAACAGCCTCTTCCCCTTCCTGTAGCCTCACAGCAGCACCTAGAAGCTTGGCACTAACTTCTGGTGCCTAATTACTCTGGCAATAGACCACCAATCATAGGGCTCAACTGAAGGTCTATAACTCTGTCCCCTGTGACCACCTGTGTATTGCAAGTTGCCTGCTTTTGTCCTGGAGAGGGGCCTCGCCCACTGGCTGGAAATTTAAAACATGAATGAAGAGTTCAAAATTGGTTTTCTCTACTCTAAGGGGAGTTCGTCTTTTTTTTTTGTTTTAAATGGAGAACATAAGAAGCTTTAGGGCAATGTTAATAAATGATCAACCTAGTTTCTTGGACAATCTCTTATTTGTTTTACCCTGTTTTACCCTGTCTGTAATTTCTACGTTGCTGTAGGAGGACCCGGGCTCATCTTTACTGGTGAAGTTATTCATTTATACATTATTGGATTTTTGCTTTGGATTTACAAGTAATTCTATTTGGCACTAGGAGCACTTTATTGAGGCGGATAGCAGGCCTCTTTTGGCCTTTTTTGCTCACATTTTTGCACTTCTTGTTGTATATGGTAGACACTTTATCAGTTTTATGTATATATTATATTTATTCATATATGTGCATTCACTTTCATTTTGCACTTGTCATCCAACTTCTCCATACTCATGAGATTCATGTACAATTGAATGAACGATTACTAGAGCCATACATAGGGTTCCTCCATAGCCTTTTTGTCTATAAATGTTTTTTTAATCTTGTCTTTTACTGTTGTGTGTTTTAGATGTTTTCTTGATATCAATAAATGTATGTATATCTTTTTTAATAGACTTGTGAGTGCGGCCAATTATTTGGTTTTTTTTTGGGCATATCTAGAGCCCCAGCCTTGCAGATACTTCTCTTGATTAATCCCCATGGGCCAGAACCTTCAGTAGTTACCATTTGGCTGTGCGTATCCATACCGATGTACTTAATTTCTACATTGAGGCATGAAAAATGATGGCACATTATAAGTAAAAAATAATAATATTAACTTGTTAGCACCTTCTGGGACTTCTAGGTTCTCCTAGCTGGATGGAACCTATAATTCTGTAATACTTTAGGTTAGCCAATGATTTAAGCTACTGATAACCTTCGTATCCATAATAGTTGACTGTATTTCTTAAGGGCGGCTTGTTAACATTTTTTCATTCAGAGAGCCTGAAGTGAAAGAAAAAAAACTCTTAAGATAGGGAGCCACTCAAATAGGATTATCCAAGGAATTGACTGAATAACCTACAATCCATCTCTGGGGTTGACCTTTGGCTCCGGGGTCATATGTTCCTTCATCTCTCTTTTGTTCTTATACCTTGTAGCTATAGAAAGCCGGAGGCAGGCAACAAAGGCGAGTGTCCTTTCTTTTCTCGCAATGTTGTCTTCAGGAGGTTGTTGTGACAAATAGCAGAAAAAAAAGATTAGGCCTTGTGGCCTTTATTATTTCAGCTGTAAAAATTAAGAGTAAAAGGCGGGAGGTGAAGGTGAGCCAGAGCAGGGTAAATATTGCTAAAAGGAAAAGCGATCATTTCTTAGGGAGGGATGGGCACGGCTGACATTTTGTAAACAGATAAAGTTGACTTCTGTTCAGCAAGTTATAAATGGCGGATAGAATTGCTCTGATTAGAAGAATGCTTTCTCAATATGAACTTGATCTTTAGCATTTCAAATCCTAGATGGAGATCTGAGGCATTCAGAATGGTGTTTAGATGTTCTACTGTAATAGTGTGTTCATGTATCCAGGTCATGGTGTATCTGTCAGGTGAGTCCAAAGCAAGTGAACTTGTTGTGTTTCCAGTAGGGGGGGGGGGGGGGGAGGAAGCAAGTCATCACTTGAATGGCTTCCCTTATTGGTAGGGTTGGTCAGAGAATGTCCAGGGATGTACACTGTGAAATCGGGACAGTATAACTTATTTTCTATCATTTCCAAAGCACGGATAGACTGAGCACAGGGAGAATTTCTGATGGACCGCACTGCTTCGGAGCAGACTTGGCTGTGCACACTGTTCTAGGGCTTCCATTCAAAAGTTTTGAGTCCTATACATTTTCATCCCCCCCCCCCCCCCCCCCCCCCAGGAAGTCATTCTTACTCAGTCCAGGCATCCAACCCACAGTGTATATGTAGAGTGTATATGTGCTGGGCCGCTCCGAAACCACTGGCCTATGAAGTACTTTCTAGCCCATAACCCTATATCCACCCATCCCACTGATGGCTCCAGGTTTATATGGAATCTTGGGCGGCATGGTCTCAGTGGGCCCCTTTGCGGCACACTACTGAGGGACGTCCCAAATCTGGATGCCACCTAAGGATCATGCTATTTGGTCTACTTTGAAGCGCAACAAACTCCTTTAAACCTGACATAGGAGTCTAAACGAATCTAGATTCTCCTGAATTTGGATGCCCCTGTGTATTTCTTTCACAAACCGGGAGAGAGATGCCCCTGTAAAGCGGACCAAAACTCAGGGATGGAATTGCTTGCATAGCCAGGGGGTTTCACACAGTAGGGTATCACAGATTGGGATGCTCCAGGGATAGGAAGTCAGCTGGGCAACAAAAAAACAAAACCCAGCACTTCCTCCCCTGGAATCTAAATCGAGGTTCCCCATTGTGTGGAACCCCGTCATTCGAGGAGATGTGGGCATCAGCCCTCCCCGGCGACCGCTGGCCAAGCGCCGTTGCACACCCCAAAGGTCATCTCCCACCCTGAATGAGTCGTGTCTGTCCTGCCCTGATGGCAGCCCTGCATAGCCCTCTTTACCCAGAATTTACCCATTGCCCCTCTTTTGAATTGGGATGTCCCCCTGTGTGAAATCCCCCAGACTGCTGCATGTGAGCCGTAACATCAATGGATTGCCTGGTGCCCACTCCCACCAGGCATTTCTGAATGGCTGGTGCGTTTACGCACAGCTGAAGGGGAGCGACCAGCAACTATCCGTCATTCAGCTTTACCAAGCTGCTCTGATATATGAGCGGCCTGGAAAGCTGATTGAATGACAGGCAACGCATGGGACATTACAATTTGGGATGCCCCAAGGAGGAGGAACAAAACGATATAGTAAAAAAACTTTTTTTTTCTCTTTAAAGGGAATTCCTTTTTCAGGTACGAAATACATTATTTGGTTTAAGAGAACCAACCATCAATAATGAAGGCCCTGGAAGACTCTTGATGGCCAAATTCCTGGGTTTTGGTCCACTTTAAGAATTAAAAACAGTGTCCCTCAAAGTCATGATGGTATTTCAATGACATTTAGAAGCATTAGGCTTCTTTAGTTCTTTCCCCCACATTCAGTTGAATAGTTTTTTTTGATTCAGGTGTTACTAAATGAATCCAGAATGTTTGTAAAAATTCACATGACCTATATCCACATCAGCAAGAGGCATGTTTGAGCAACATAACCACCGCGCCTGGACCCAGCCAACTCTAATTGCCCAAACATGAAGGCAAGGTAATACTACATAAAAGAAAGTCCTGGGGCCAAAAGTCTTGTGTAACCACCACTCTTTAAAACATACATACCTAACTTTTGGGTGCAGCAGCCATAGTGTCAGCTTGTAAAAACATACAGTATAGCGACTACAGTCAGGGAGGCAAAAATCAGCCTAGAATTTCACTGGCCCTGGTCAATGAACTGACGCTATAGCGTTGCTGGGGCAGATCATGGCCAGGGGTGGATACGGCCACTCCTAAAGCAAGTAATGTTTTTGTAGGATCCGAAGAGACGAGATTTAGTGCAGCTCCACCAGCAATAGAAAAGGAGACGGATCAGTGCACGGACAGGCTGGCTGTTCAGCCCCAATTCAGAGTCCAAAATAAACAAATTCCAGCAAGATCCACTCCAATGACAGATAAAACTTAACTTTTACTGAATTATCATAGTGCTAAAATCATTCAATAGTGGTGTGCTTACGAACAGGCATGGATGACCTCCCCAATCCCAAAAGCGTTACGCGTTTCGGGGAAAACCCCTTTAAAAAGCTGTTCATAAGCACACCACTATTGATTTTAGCACTATGATAATTAAGTAAAAGTTAAGTTTTATCCGTCATTGGAGTGGATCTTGCTGGAATTTGTATATTTTGATGTTTTTGTAGACTGGAGGGGCTGAACATAGGCTGGGGTGTCTTAGCTGGTGGAACAGTGGGGGGAGGAGTAGACTTGAGAGGAAGGGAGGTCAAAAGAAGTCATCTGTGACACATACTCTTGGTGAGGTTGGTTGTGTGTTGGGGACTTAACATAGGCTGGGGTGTCTTAGCTGGTGGAACAGTGGGAGAGGGGGGAGGGGTAGACTTGAAAGGCAGGGAGGTCAAGGGTTATAAAAGTAGTGAACTGTGGCACATACTCTTAGTGAGACTGGTTGTGTGTTGGGGACTGAACATAGGCTGGGGTGTCTTAGCTGGTGGTGCAGCGGGAGTGGGGGGGCTGTAGACTTGAGAGACAGGGAGGTCAAGGGTTATAAAAGTATTGAACTGTGGCACATACTCTTGGTGAGGTGGGTTGTGTGTTGGGGATTTAACATAGGCTGGGGTGTCTTAGCTGGTGGTGCAGCGGGAGTGGGGGGGCTGTAGACTTGAGAGACAGGGAGGTCAAGGGTTATAAAAGTATTGAACTGTGGCACAGACTCTTGGTGAAGTGAGTTGTGTGTTGGGACTTTGCTCAGCCCATCCGGCCCCGAAGCAGTGCAGCCAACCGGGAATTCTCCCACTAAATCCTATGGGCAGCTTGCCCCTGACTACAGTTGTACGGCATGTAGAAACATACACTGAGGTTACCAGTTCCTATGGCGGAGAGGAACCCTCACCATATGAGCTGATAGCCTATAAGTGTCGTGGCTCATAATTTATTGCCCGAAGCAGGCAGTGCCGGTCACAGGGACCGCTTTGCAGGAAATAAAGACTAATTCTAAGAACAGATTCTTAATATCACATCATTTTTCCAGGCTTGTCTGATTAAATATTGCTCAAGTGTACAGAATGTATTCAATAAGGAGGTTACATATTTCGAAGAATGTGTAACTCCCTTGTTAAAAAAAAATAATTCCATTTTTGAAACTTTCCATTATGTTTTGGCAGAACAAAACTAGAAAGCTTATGAAGTGCGCCTAATGGATGGTCCACATTATTATATACTCGGATAGATAAAAAAGCTATTTGGCTTTAATAACAGCAATTTTCTTTCTCTATCTAATGGAAAACATTTTGCTTCCTGTATGTGTTTGTAATTTTGATTGTTGAAGGTTCTTTTTAATTATATAATCTGCTAATGTATTAGTATTGTTGCTCTACAAAACTTTAAACAAAAGTGGCATCCTATCTTTTACACATTGTTGGATTTAGACAATTAGAGGCCCACGGCACTAACCATCAGGGGCCACACCCTCTGTTCTGTTGGAGATACAATACTTTGCAACAGCGTCTGCCTGTCTCTAAATGTGATTTTGGGATTTTGCTAGCTTGACTGCAGTTTACAGTTATGACACGTTATGACAGTAGATGGTGCTGTTACCAATGCTTATTTGTATTCTGTCTATTAATTTTTCTAATGTGTTGAATTTCCTGTATATTCAGCTGCGCTCTATCTCCTCTTTTTCCTGTCTGTGTTAGCTACCATGTTAAGGTGACATTCTCTTACTGCATTCATGTTCTAGTAAAGCTGGGTCCTGTTATTATTATTATTATTGTTTATTTATATAGCGCCATCATCTTCCGTAGTGCTTTACAAGGTATGATTACAGACAAGGTAAAACATATAGTACAGGGAACAATACAAAATTAGATGCCACGAGGTTTAAACCAAGCACAGGAGACAATGGGAAGGAAAGCCCTGCCCTTGCGAGCTTACAGTCTAAAAGATGGGGGTGGAGCCAAAAGTAGGGATCACAAGTGGTAGAGCTACCACTAATGTCTATCTGGATTTGTCTCTGCTGCACCCAGCACTTACTCTTTGCAACTGTAAGGCCCCGTGGGACACCCGCCTTAGTAAGCCCACAACCCCCAATCTCTGCTGCTAGCTTCACCTTTAGACAAGCCCCCGTTTGCCGGGATGCTTTATACGCCTCGCCAGACACAGCTGCCCCCAGGACTTGATAGCACAAAGGTTGTGAGCTTACGGGAGAGTGAAGGCAGATGAACCAAGGGCCCGACAGGGCAACGTAGACAAGCTGGGTCATACACGGGAAGGCAGTCCAATAATATCACGGCACCAAAGGATTAGGCAAAAGAAGGGTCGAGATCAGGCCAAAGGTCAATCGGGGAGGTCACGGGTTCGCAGTACAGAGGAAGAGACAGAGGCATAGTCGGGGTTCAGGCAGGGTCGGTCCAGGCGGCAAGCAAGAATGGTCAAACAAAGCAAAGGTCGGCAACAATATCAAACAGGCGAACACACAATCCAAGGCACTCTTAGCTTAACGCTATCACGGGCAACGGATACGTGTGGGGAAACTGCCTTTTACTGATGGGGGTAAACAGGATTGGTTAGAAAGGAGTGTGGTGATTGGTGCACATAGTACTCTTGGGCTGATTGCCCCATTTAAACTTTAAAGAGCGTTTTCACCCATAAACTCTCTGGGCTCATTGGCCCTTTAATTCAGCCTCTGGCGGGTGCACTGTGTGCCGTGCCGCCGGAGGGTATAATAATTACGTGCTCGTGCGCGCATGCGAGCACGTTGACAGGAGCCGGGGATGCGGAAGAGAGGAGGGAAGGTGGCCGTGCTCGGCGTCGCACGAGCCGTCACTGCTCGAGCCGCTGCTCGGCGCAGCCACCGAGCAGGAAGTGCTGCGACCCGCCACCTGGAGACAGCGCGGGACCAGTACGCAGGTGAGTTGAGCGTGACAACAACATGTTCAAGGCAACCAGACCTATAGCCCAATATTTAGATTCCTCTAGACTCTATTTAGACTCTAATTCCTCCTTAACTCTAATTTGGCATAAAAAAAATCTCATTTGGAAAGGTCCTTTTCCCCATGGCAGCTGCCCCACTACCAACGTGACCACCACAACTTGGTAACGGGAGACCTTTTTGCCATTCAATCACTGTAGAAGCGAGATGAAAGATAGCCTGGAAATCTCTTCCTTAGCTTCTCCACACTGTGCAAACACAGGATTTCCAATCACAAAAGTTGAGAGGCCAGATATCCTCAACTAAAAACTGACAGGCTGGACTAAACCAGTCCAAATATCATATTTGACTTTTGGTCTGGCAATGATAATCCTTATTTGGGGTGCCCCACAGTCTGAAGCGCTCTCTAACCTCTGCCCAAGCAACGCTTACTTGGGGCAGTTATGGCCTAGAGCAGGGGTACTCAATTACGGTAAGTGGAGGTCCACTTACCAGGGTCTGCCGTGGGATGAAGGTCCGGGGGGGGGGGGGGTGTAAGTAAGAGTGCATGACTTCATGTGTAGAGTGCAAGCTCCTCAGCCAACCTGAGCAATGAGCTTTCCTGTCCCCCCACCCACCTGTCATTTACTTCCTGCTTCTCGCCCTTCTGTGTAGAGTGCAAGCTCTTCAGCTAACAACAGCTGACATGCACTCTTACTTACACCCCCCACCCCATGTCAGCTGTTGTTAGCTGAAGAGTTTGCACTCTACACAGAAGGGCGAGAAGCAGGAAGTAAATGACAGGTGGGTGGGGGGACAGGAAAGCTCATTGCTCAGGTTGGCTGAGGAGCTTGCACTCTACACATGAAGTAAATGGGGGACAGGAATCTCACCTCCTTGCACTTTCTCAGCAGCTCGATGAACTGGTCCCGGGTAATGGCCTCCTCGCCCCGGGCCAGCCGCTCCTCCAGCCAGCGCAGCAGTGTGCTCTGATGCCGGGCCTCCAGGTGTGTGCAGCGGGCTCTGCTTGCCGCCCGAAGCCTCCGCCAGCTCCGCGCTCTCGGCTTCTTCCTCTTCCCGCGCCTCTTCGTCTCCACTCCTCCCCCCGCCCGTCTACGAGGCCCGAGACGCTTCCACCTCCCCCGGCCTGGCCACGCCCATGTGCCCGCCCCCAGCACTGACAGCCCCGGCCGGCAATGGCCGGCAATTGTCACCGGCACCGCCGGATCCCGGGCTGATGTGACAGCCCTGGGCAGCGGTCCGGACAAATGGCGTCTGCGGTCCGGATTCGGACCGCGGTCCGCCATTTGAGTACCCCTGGCCTAGAGGTAGGGAAACAGGCCTGTCACCAGAAGGTGGCAGGTTTGATTCCCAATCATGGGACATGACTGAAGTGCAAGGCACCTAACCCCCAATTGCTTTCTGAGTGCTGAGTTTAGGGCAGCTCCAGGCACATGTGCACTTCACACTATACTTGTGTATAGTCACTCACATGGTGTTTATTCACTGGTGTGTACACGGAGTTGTGTTGTTCACAGTGTACAGATGGGTAAAATGCGGAGAAGGAATTCCATGTGTGCGTTGGCACACAATGGCCACTGTTGCACATCAGGGGGGAGGGGATGACACCAGTCTTTCTGTGTTGAACATTGGAAAACATTGCTGGATCACAGCTCCGAAAGTGTTGCTCCGCAGAGGTATGGCAACATCCCGAATGAGCCCCATTCCAAATGAGGCCCCTCACAGAAATCGTTAATACTGGGCCAAAATAATTAAAGGGACTGTCCAGTCAAAAACAACAATAGATACTCACCTATAGTTCCACACAGGAATATTCCAGTAGTTTGAAAGTCACCTTCAACAGAGATCCATACTGCCCCATCCTCCCTCACGACCACGGATGTGGACTGCCTCCTCCCTGACTCCACTTATTACTCACATTACTCACGGGCACTGTCCACACCTACTCCATTCTTTTTAGTGCATACACAGCCAGTCAGCGTGACTGATACAAGGGGGCAACCGCTCAGCTCTGGGCCCCCAGGATGGTGGGGAAACGATCGGGGTTGAATCAACTGCACAGGACTGTTGGTGAGTCTGTTGTTTGTTATTTTCTCCCTTCCGGACAGGGTATTTAGATATATTACGAATATTAAATAATCATATTACCATTGAAATATGACTTTTGGTCCAGTTTAAAGGGATTGACCAGTCAAATGTCAAAACCAATTTCCTGTGAGCTTACCTGATGCAGTATCAATCCCACAAAGGAATTTCTTTTTCCTCTACCTCAACCTCCAGCGCCTCCCCCCGATCCTGACCACAAATCGAAGCCTGAGGCTCATGTCAGGTTGACAATCCCTCACTAGAGATAGGCTAGAATGAAGCATAACAAAGATATTGAAAAAAATGCACACCTTACTACAGAGGGTTGTGATTTGCAAAAGAAGTGTATTATTAATACACTTCTTTTGCAAATCACAACCCTCTGTAGTAAGGTGTGCATTTTTTTCAATATCTTTGTTATGATTTGTTTGATCCTACTGGGGGAAAGGATCTTTGTAGAAAAAAATCTTGCACCCATACTTTGAACTCAATTGTCTTTTTGGTGTGCGGACTTGCTGGACTAAAATTGTTTTTTCCAGGCTAGAATGAAGCCCCAGCTCACTCCAATGCAATGCACACTGTGGCAGTGACAGGAAGATTCAGAAGAAAGTCATCATATTATTTTCCTAAAAATAAGAATATACCCAGAATCGAATTGTTATTTACCATTAGGTTCAGATAGATTTTTGCCCTGGCAAACCTATTACCAGCCAGCAACCTCCCTTCTGGCCCTCCTCCCATGTTAATCCTAGCAGATCAAATAGTGTGCACCAAGGCCTGAGCCATTTTAAGGACTGATACTGAGGCAGACGGGGGTAGGGCCATGGTGCTTCAGCTATAGCATATGGATGAACATGGCATGGGGTTTCTTTGCAGGGGGAAGCGTGTGAGGTATACAGTGGGAGCTTAAGGTGGCAGGGATTGGATATGGGCAGGGCCAGATTATGAGGGGGGTGCAAGGGGCGCACACCCCGGGGGCCTCCATCCGCTTGGCCTGCAAAGGGTGCCTCCACCAACCTTTGGGTTATGGTCTGCTCCAGGAGGATTTTCAGTCTTTGGTCTGACGGGCCACGGGGCCAGCAACAAAGCTAACAAAGCCCCTGTGCCTGGGCAGCCAAAGCCACCACAGGGCAGGACAAAGAGTCTAGAGCAGCAAAGCCGCCATCAGCAACGCTACAGTGATGGGTGCGTACAGAGCTGTCAATCAGCGGCCACGCCGCTCACTGCACATAAGCCACCAAACACAGCCGCTGGCAGCTCAATGCAGGGAACTGTTTTCTGCTGGACCAGCTGGGTGCCTACACACACCCCACCCAGAATGGCAAAGTTCCCAAGCAGCCCGCACCCGCACAAGGGTGGCACAAGGGACTCGATCTGACATTCCAGTAAGTAGGCGGGTGCCAGACAACCACCAATCAGTTACTTGGCTGGACTATTATTTTAAAGGAACAAAAATGCTGAATCTGGGGCCTCCACCACACTTAATCTGGCCTTGGATATGGGTATTAGAAGCAGCTGCCCAGCTGGCCTGAAAACAGTGTGGCCTGCCGGGAATATTCAAGGCCTCCCAATAAACCACCCTTGAGATTCGCTGCTGCATTGGGCTAAGAAAGCATTTAGAGAAAGTTTTGACACCCTTTGTGACATTTAGTATAAAATTCTTGAATTCTGAAAAATAATGGGCTTCCCATTAGCGTCTGGCGGCAGAATTGTTCCTTTATACTGCGTCACTATTAATGTCAAATGTGGCGTTTGGCAGGCTCGGAAGTTCCAAGAAGCCAGTAATGTAAATCACGGAAATGCTGGGTGAACGCCCAATGCATTTGGACTGTCATACACTGGCGTGTGACTTTTTTGAGGCTTTGTAACACTTAATAGAAGGCGTCAAGACACGCAAGAGAACACGGTCATTTCCCATTTACAGACTTAAAAACACAGAGGCAAAGGTTAAAACTTACCCCCTGGAGTCCAGACAGGCTTTGCCTGATGCCCTGACTCTTCTGTGGCTCATAATGCAATTTGGAGATGTATTCATAATTAAAAGCTATACAGGCCTGTGATTGTAATGATCCGAAGCTGCCTCTATTCTGTTGTGGTGCATTATTATTTATAGTATCCTGGTTCACCCAAATGTGAATCTTATTAAAGTGGGTGAACTTTGTAAAAATTCTCATCAGGCGATTCGCAAATTTTTCCCAAGAGATTAGAGTTCCTCCAAATTGAAGTTTAATGAATCATTCAAAGAAACAAAAAGAACTCACCTTCTCCCTCGATATCCTCCAGTGGCTGTGCAAGGGTGGATTGACCATAGGGAGAATTCCCGGTGGGCCGCACTGCTTTGGGATGCTACTTCTAAAAACATCCATCCCCTCTCTGCCTTCCTAGTCCCCCCCCCCTGTTTGGCCCCACTGTACCCCCGTAGCCAGGAAACACCAACATATACCCACTACTACCCATATCTTACTCACCCCGCCATGTTATCTGACTCTACAATACTAAAGATTTAGTACCACTGGATAAAGAGTGGCCATATCATCCCCTGCCAATGAGCTTCAGCCTTGTGCTTACTTGTCAATAGTCTAGGAAATACATTGGGGTGCCTCAGTTGGATTGTTGCAGGCTGGTCATGGGCTGGCCAGGGGCCCGTAAAATCTCAGGCCGTTTCTTTGCTCCGCCACTGCGGATGTCCCAAACAGCTTTGCATCTGGGCTGAGGACACAGACCCTGCACTAGGCTCCCATCAGCTTACTCCTGTCGTATATAGGGGCTTTTTATACTGTCAGATGTGAGCTGGCAGCTTGAGTCTACAGTGAAGAGCCCTGCTGGACAGCAACCGGCAATGGATATCGAGGAAGTGGGTGAGTATTGGTTTTAAAAAAAATGTATTAAAGGACTTTTTATGGTGTTGTGTCTTTTTTCACTTAAAGTGGACCAACACCCTCCCGTGATCAGCCCCCTGACTGCGGGGCACCCCGATCGGGGGTGCCCCGCTGTGTGAAACCCCCCAGAAACCCCTAAATCCCTACCTGATCCTCGATCCAGCGGCGCCCTCTAGCAGAGACGCGCGGGAGGCGGCGGCGGGCGCGCTCTTTTGTCCGTTGCTGCCTCCCGCTTGTCCGTCGGCAGGGATTGGCAGCAGCGGTCACGTGGGAGCGGGGAGAGATGAGTTTTTGGGGATTTCTGGGGGGTTTCACACAGCGGGTCACCCCTGATCGGGGTGCCCCGCCGAAATGGACCAAAACCCAGGATAGTCAAAATCCTGGGTGTTGGTCCACTTTAAACTGTTGAACTTTTAAGGGGTTTTTAGCACCCTGCGAAGGGGAGCACTGGCAGGGCAGATGAGCTGTGTCCTCCATCTGGCTGCAGAGTAGGGAGCAACGTGGAACACCCGCACCGGAGATGAGTTTTTTTGTTTAACTATTTCAGGAAAATATTTAGTTGCCAGGAAGATAGTGGGCTTCATGTTGAATCCAAAGCAAAATATAATTCATCAGAATCGGTTTGCTAGATCAAATGGGAGTTGATCCATACATAGGGGGGCATACTGATTGCTGAGGCCTCTAATAATACAGCATTGCCAGCCTGAAATTTTTGAACCTGCTTGGCTTTCCTTTGAAAAAAACAGTCCCGTATTTGTTTGCCGATGGTCATGTGACCCTGGTTTTCTTGCTGGTAGGTAAGCAGCAGTGTATGTTGGGAGGCATAAGCAATTGGGATGCCCTTCCATTCATAGACATCAATTTTAATGTCCATTTTGATGTCTATGGGGGGGATTCTGGATGTGTTTTGGGATTTCTGGAAAGCAACTAAACCCTCCATATCGCATGGTAAGTCCACCGAACATCTGGGGAATGTTGCTACAATTAAAAAAAAAACAGCCCCCCTTCCCCTTAGCTAAATGGTGTATTTTTGGAAAACAATGAATTCCCCTTTAAAGAGGGTCAAAAAATCATGAAGAGCGGCCTCAAAATATAAAAAAATCCAGGGCAGGCCATTAACTGCCATGCTGATTCAGGACTGGACTGTGAAAGCCCCTCACCTCCTCACTCTGGCTGGTTTAAAATGTCTGCTGGTGAGAACACACATAGGGAAGTAGCAATGGATCCGCCAATCTTTTAACGGGATTGTATCGGGTCAGAAGCCAGCAGGGTAGCGTGTAATATATCAGAGAAACATGGACAAGTAAGGTTTGGGATAAAGATAACAGAGCGGCCCAAGATTAAGTTGTATATTTAAGCACACTAGACAATCTATATACTTACATGCAGTGCTGCAGGGCAACCACAGGGAGGTGTGAGGCAGCCTGCAAATTCCTGTTTTTTTCTACCTGACCTCCCCCAGACAGAGACAACTCAGCTTTTCCTTTCCCCAACATTTAAACACCTGACTGGTCAATCCCCCTCCCCATTGGGAGGGGCTTCGGTCTCTTCCTCTTAGATGTGGCCAGCTAAAACTCCTAAAACTAATATGTGGCATAACTTTCCAGGGGAGGGTCCTAGAGAACCAATCCAGTTAGCAATGCACATTATGACACCAATGTTTGATATGGCCCCTAAACCAAATTCTGTGAAATGCAGGCACTGAACATCCGAGAATGACATGACACCCATGGATGTATGCGTTCTAATTTGCAGATTCCAAAGATGTGATTGGATTATGATTGAGGTCCACTGTGGCTTTATAATTCCCTGTACAGTACTGGAGCCAGCATGTCTTGGAGAAATTCTTTGAAAAGACATAGTCCGTGTGTATTAAGCGCAGGGGGTTTCCAGCTGGCCCCCTGTGGTCTATTCTATGTGTGACCAGAACTCACAGGATCTTTTTAAATGGAGGCCCCCTGTGGGGCACTGTGTTTGCTGACCTGCTTGTGAGCTGTCCATCTGCAAAATAGGTGCCACCCAGTAAGTCAAAGTGTAAATAAAGTCTTTTGTTCACATACATGATCAGGTCCGAGATGTGATATAATATTTCTGCCATTTTCCACAGAAAGGTTTCATTTTGTCCAGTTTGCCCTCCCCTAATGCTGATCCTGTTTTGCAATATACTTTCACTGTTCCGCTTCCATATATTTTTGCAAAGCAGCAATGGCAGACATCTCATATGAAAATATTTGAATAAAAAAAACCCAGGCTGCATTTTTGTCCTCCATTTATTCAATGTAACTCAACATGTAGCTATCATGGCTGAGGCCTAAAACTGTTCCTAAAATGATCGCTCACACATCTGCACCTTTCTTGCGATATCACTTTGGGTTGGCCTGATCTCTGAGAATTGTAAGTTATGCTGGAAAAGCAGATGGAAAAGGATTTAGACTGGTTCATTTGGGGTTACCAAAGGGAAAAAAAATAATAAATTGCAGATTTTATAATTGTAGATAGCCAAAGTGTGTTTGAGTGTTTAGGGCTTTGCAGGTTTTGTGTGCAGGGGCCAAATTAGAATTGGCAGACACGTCTATAGGAGATAGCCAGCATTAGGGAGCATCAGTTCCGAGAAATGATAGCTCTGTGCAGGGGGCAGAGAGCATCATGGGAATAAATGAATGTCAGTTATTGCTATCTGTGCCAACCTCTCTGTCCTGTCCAATAATATCCTTCTGCCATGGTATTTATTTGTATATACTAAGAATCGCTCACTTATTAGTTTCCACATAGGACCAGGCATTTGGCCAATTGCCCCATCTTTGAGCTGGGCTTCTCTAGCTGCTTTTCATAAGGACATTTGAACTTGCTTTTTATAGGACAGGATTTTATTTTAGCTCCTGGAGTTTGGCATAGAAACGTTTGAGCCGAAGGTTTTTGGAAACAAAAATATTTAATTAAAGGTGATCTGTTTGCAAAAGTAAAAAAATTATACTACCTCAAGAACTCCACAGCAGATCTGTGTAGCCCAGATGTGATTGGCTAATGTTAATGTTGGGAGGACAGGGTAATTTTTCCCATTTGGTAACCGTAGGCCTGAGCCACAGCAGACCTGTGTAGTCCACATGTGATTGGCTAATGGTAATGTGGGGGGGGGAGGCAGGGTCATTTTTCCCATTTGGTAACCGTAGGCCTGTGTGGCATTCCCCCATCCCATTCTCATAGGCATTGTGGCATTCCCGCCTCCCATTCTCATAGGCAGTGTGGCATTTCCCATTCCCATAGGCAGTGTGGCATCCCCCCTCTCATTCCCATAAGCAGTGTGGCATACCCCTCCTATTACCCATAGGCAGTGTGGCATCCCCCCTCCCATTCATATATGCAGTGTGGCATCCCCCCTCACATTCCCATAGTCAGCGTGTCATCCTCCCCTCCCGTACCCATAGTTAATGTGGCATCCCCCCTCCCATTCCCATAGGCAGTGTGTCATCCCCCCTCTCGTACCCATAGTTAGTGTGGAATCCCCCCTCCTATTTCCTATTGGCACTGTGGTATTCCCCTTCCCATACCCATAGTTAGTGTGGCATCCCCCCTCCCATTTCCATAGGCAGTGTGTCATCCCCCACTCCCATACCCATAGTTAGTGTGGAACCCCCCTCCCATTTCCAATTGGCACTGTGGTATTCCCCTTCCCATTCCCACAGGCAGTGTGGCATCCCCCCCTCCCATACCCATAGTTAGTGTGGCATCCCCCCTCCCATTTCCATAGGCAATGTGTCATCCCCCCCTCCCATACCCATAGTTAGTGTGGAACCCCCCTCCCATTTCCAATTGGCACTGTGGTATTCCCCTTCCCATTCCCATAGGCAGTGTGGCATCCCCCCCCCATACCCATAGTTAGTGTGGCATCCCCCCTCCCATTCCCATTGGCAGTGTGTCATCCCCCCTCTCGTACCCATAGTTAGTGTGGAATCCCCCCTCCCATTTCCTATTGGCACTGTGGTATTCCCCTTCCCATACCCATAGTTAGTGTGGCATCCCCCTCCCATTTCCATAGGCAGTGTGTCATCCCCCCCTCCCATACCCATAGTTAGTGTGGAACCCCCCTCCCATTTCCCATTGGCACTGTGGTATTCCCCTTCCCATACCCATAGTTAGTGTGGCATCCCCCCTCCCATTTCCATAGGCAGTGTGGCATTCCCCCCCCTCCCTTAACCCATAGTTAGTGTGGCATCCCCCTCCCATTTCCATAGGCAGTGTGGCACCCTCCATCCCATTCCCCATAGGCAAAAGAAAAAAAAAAGTAAACTAATCTTTCCATCGTACCCGCGGTGCTGGCCGGGACGCCACAGCCCCTAAATGCAAGAAGATGGTGGAGCGGCAGGCGGGCGTGCAGGGCAACCGATCCCTGGCCTCTGCCTCTGCCCTCGTCCTTGCTGCATACGGTATTTTACTTTTTATTTTGTGCCGATTGAAAATAATTCTCAAGACTCGGAATTGCAGTTTTCAAAATCTTATGTGTTTTTTTTTGAAATTTTTGTGCACTTGACTGTATCTAAAATTGTATTGGTTATTAGTTTCCTAATTCCCATCTAAGCATGTCAGACAGGGCCAAAAATGTAGGTACCTCTTCTAAATGACAGAGTGGGATAGTTGATGGTCATTGATTGCTAACAGGTGCTTGGGAATAAGCCATGAAACCTCTGGAAATAATCATTTACAGTGGGATGACTTTGACAGAACAAGTCAGTGTTGTGGCACGTCATGCTACCTTTTTTCTTTAAATTAGTTTGTCCGATGCTGCCCTTGTCTGACCTCTCTGGTCAATTGTTCTGGGCTTGTGAAATGTTAATGTCTAGGAGCAACAACTGGTTGACCCAGTAGTAGGCCAAACAAGTTCACAGAGAGGATGCTAAAGTGAGCTGTACATGGCTCTCATCTCAAGTTACACTTTAAGTAGCATTAATGTCTTCCAAACTACCCCTCAAAGCATTGCTAACACATACATCACCCAACGTCATCATCTAGGGCTGCTACACAAGTCGCTGTCAGCCATACTAAGCACTGGCTGAAGTGCGTTAGGCATGGAAATGTTGGACGATAGTATAGTAGCATACAGTACCACCCAACTTGTAAAAACGGGAAATAGGGACACACGAGCACGCGGGCCACTAATTTTTGGTCAATTAAGACACGCCCCTAGCCACACCCATACCACACCCCTAAACACACTGGATTTCCCACCCATTGACACCTTACCTACCTTCATCACCAGGGAAGGGTGGCAGGGCGAGGGGGGTTACCCTGTGACTGGACATCCAGGGGGTGCGGCTGCTCTTGCTCCCAATTGCTGTGAATAGAGCCGTTTAGCAAACAGGTAGCCTGCGCATTCACCATATGACCAGGAAAAGGAAGAGTTTATACTAGGCGGTCCCAAATCAGGATGCCTAGGGTGTAAGAAACAAAACCTGGAAAAGTGAAAATCCTGGGTTTTATTCCATTTTAAAGAGGAACAAAATCCAGTATTGTCCCTATCTTGGGTTTTGTTCGTTTCTGGAGAGACATTGCGATTAGGAATACCCCGCTGTGTGTATCTCTAGGGATCACCTGTAAACAAACCTTTTCTCTGTTCTCAAAGTGTATGCTCAGCCAAATAGGCTGTTAGGTAAGTGGAATGGCCAATGCAGGGAGTTTCACACAGCAGGGCATCCCTATTTGGGATGCATCATAAAGAGGTAGACCACCCCCGAGAGTCTTATAGACTCAAGGGGTGGATGTTCCTGAGGTGGATGTTGACTGAGAAAGGAAGAGGTTTGTGAGTGCGGGTTGGAGGACGCAGTGCCGTGGTGGGGATAAAGGCTCAATGCCTGGCATAAGCCCCGATTGTCCCACGGTAAGAGGGTAACCTTGACTAGAGATGAGCGAACTTCTCAAAAATTCGATTCGGGCGATTCGCAGAATTTCTCATAGAAATTCGGGTTCGTCCAAATCGAACTTTAGGGAATCGCTCATCTCTGGTGGGAGCAGGGAGGCCGGCTGCGCTGTCAGCTGTCATGAGAGGACGCGTCATCAGAGGAAGCCGGCTTCCTCTGATGACGCGTCCTCTCATGACAGCTGACAGCGCAGCCGGTCTCCCCGCTCCCACCATGCCGGCATTTTTTTTTTTTAATTTCAGGGAAAATTCGGTCAGCACGAACCACTAAAAATTCGGGTTCGTGCTGAATCGAATTTTCCCTGAAATTCGGAGCGAATTCAGGTACGTTAGAACCGATTCGCTCATCCCTAACCGTGACGGTTGGGGTGTATGTAGTAGTCTCTACCATGAAATATTTCTGATTAATAGATTAAACCCCTAAAAGATGGAGGGTTGCTCTGCTGATCTCCTTTTACAATTCATACAGTACACCCAAACAAATCCAGTATAGATTTAAGGATGAACCTACCTTAAACCAAACCTTCAGCATCATTTAATGAAAAGCCCTTAAAAACTATTCTCCAACATCTAAAATTAATATATTTTACATTTTTAGTCACTTACTTTTTATTCTTTCCCCCACTGAGCTGCAACTCTGTTCAGGACTCTAGGATTTGGGCAACGCCATCTTGCCTCAGAAGCATCACATACTGAGGAAAGGAGAGCAGGGCAAAAGTACAGGGGTGCGGGTTAAAGCTGTGCTTTGCACAGACAGAGCAGAGCTGGGCTCAGGAGAAGGACAGCAATCCCAGAATGCAGAGCAGCACAGTCAGAAGACACTTCCTGTCTACAGGAGGCTCCATGTGCCGCCATCTTGGATGTTTAAAGGCTCTAAAAACGCTCTAGGTACAGGTACAATGATTTTTAATGTGAGCAATCTGTATGTACAGGGTGTGGGAAACATATAATTATTCAGGGTGAAGGTCCGATTTAAAGAATTGCTGCCATAGGAGTTTGGAGCACTGAAAATACATTTGAGTTAGCATGAGGGGGGGCAGTATTGATCCTCGTTGTCATTGCCAACGCTAAAGCATACAATGGGATTACCTCCCACTTTGTAGTATCACCAGCCATTGGAGTTAATAGCAGTTTCTTCTAGCTTTGTGGTACCTCTGCTAATAGAGGCATTAGGAGCAATGTCATAACCCTAGGGGAGAGACCCATGTTAGGCAGTATAGGGAGAGTAACCGAAAAGCCCTCTATAACAGTGGACCAACCCCTGCCCCCTCCGACCACCCTGGAATCATCTTATATCAGATGCCCTGCTGTGTGAAACCCCCCGGGGCGCCGGTAATCTTTGCTGATCCCAACAGCTCCCACAATGTTGGTGGCTGCATCCCCGGCTTCCCTGTAGCTGTGCACACTCGGTTCAGATAGGCTGGGCGCTTGGGAATGCGCAATCCACAGGGGAGCCGAGGATGCACCTATGCCAGCACAAAGTTCAAACCGCCATTAGTATGTGCCCCATAAAGCTCTCTTTGGACAAATGCCACGGATGTGTTGTGGTATAGTGGAAAAGTGAGTGAAAGTGGGCAATCTGGGGGGCTTCACAGGGGTGTAGCTAGGGGGGGGAGCAGAGGGGGCATGTGCCCCGGGTGCAGCAGGTCAGGGAGGCACCAAAGGGGGGCCTGAGAACTGATGGAGGCGCCATTTTGAATTTTTGCCCCGAGTGCCAGAAAGCCTACCTACAACTCTGGGTTTCACATGGGAGGACATATTACATCGTGATGTCCCCAGAGCAGGGACCATTCACCAAGATAGTCAAAATGCTGGTGATTAGTCACCATTAAAAGGTACAAGGCAGAGTATTCTTTCCTATAATGGAAAGTATTTGCATGGAGCATATAACCAAGGATAATGGAATTCCTCCCAGAATCCCTTGCAGTAGACGGGCCCTAATTATCCATTTATAAGTCTTAATACTGTATTCAAAGTGCCCAGACCCACCAGGTTTTGCAATGCTTTGGAATAGCATATGAGATAATATGTCACCATCCACTTCTACCTGTATACACATGTTTCAGGCTTTTGACCCTCATCAGCACAGGGCTGGAAATGGATGATGACTTGGGGCTTGGAGTGCCAGAACATCATCATGAGCCTGGTTAGGGAGAGACCAATGTTTGGCAGCATAGGGGGGATTATAGGGATCAAAAAGCCCTCTATTAAAAGGTACAAGGCAGAGAATGCTTCCCTAAAATGGGACGTTTTAAACCGGACCAACAGCCCGGCACAGTTAGAAAAGAAAGGTAGCGGCCATTTTGGAGCTTCCTCTCCCAGCATCTCAGCCATGTTGCTGCCTGGATTCAACTCACATTACCGACAATGCACAGTAACATGAAGCCCAGCAGCACTTCCTGTTTGCAGGTGGCCTGCAAATGCACGAGCCTCCATTTTGTTTTTAAATTTACTACAGCAGGAGTTAGAAAAAGGTAAATGAATTTTTATGTGCAACAATCTAAATTGCCCTGGGGAGGGGTGCAGATGAGCACTGTTTGTTGTGTTGGTCTGATCTAAAGTGGACCAAAACCCATCTTGGAGTCTATGAGACTCCAGGGCAGGCATACTCGCTTCTCCTGGGGCCTCCAGATTCGGGATGCCCTGCTGTGTGAAACCCCCCAGGTCGCACGAAAACTCACCTTCTCTCCTGGTTTAGCGGTGCAAGCGTGAGCAGCGGTCGGATCCCTTCTATCCCTCTAGCAGGATGTGTAACGGGGGATGTGGCCGCCAGTGCGCTCAGATCCGCTCGCATTAGACGAGCTCCTGGAAGAAGGGGCTGGAGCGGATCCGAGCGCGCTGATTGGATGAGAGGGCTGCACATGCGTCATAGGACCGGGGAAGGGTAAGTGAGATCGGGTGACCTGGGGGGGTTTCACAAATTGGGGCATTCTCGATCGGGGTGCCCGGGGCACAAAGACCAAAGCCCGGGATAGTGAAAATCCTGGGTTTTGGTCCACGTTAAGTCATTTTTGACTGTTGGTCCATTTTAAGAGGTGTAAATGGATCATTTGCATGGGACCGCCTACTGCAAGGGATTCTGGGAAAATTCCATTATCCTTGGTTGTATACCCCATGCAAATACTTTCCATTTTAGGAAAGCATTCTCCGCCTTGTATATTTTAATAACGGGCTTTTTGAGGGGAATTCCCAAAAATGATGCTAACAATACGGTGACAAAAGAAAGCTCTTGTGTTCAGACTTTTCGGCCATGTAGTTTATATCAGCGCTACTGAAGATGATGGCGCTATATAAATATAAATAAACAATAATAAAAATATCTATCACTATATAAATGTTTGTAACTCATCACTATGGGGTTTATTCATCAAGGTTTAGCGCCAGGTATTGCCTCATAGCGGCAGGCAGCGTCTGGTGAACGCTGGGCGCTGTACTCAAAACCACATTTATGAAGGCGATTCTGGTGAGCGACTCTAACAGCGCCATGTAGCGTCCAATTTATCATTACAGGTGGCTCAGCGTATAGCTTCCTGTTGTTGCCTGTCGCTCTCCCATACATTTCAATGGACGCTCCTTTTCTTCTGTTTAAACAGGGTTTTTTGTTTTTAATTTTTTTTTTCTCTTAAATAATTATGTCACCTCTCCTGGCCTAGAAAGAGTCATTTTTTAAAACTTTTTTGACTTTTTGATATTTTTATGCAGAATTGTCATTACAGGTCTGACACTAAAGTGTTAATGTCACAAAGTTATAACAATGTCATTCCATGTGTTTTCGCTTTGTTACCGGTGGATATGTGTTCAAAAACAGACTTTACTCACACAGCGTCTGGCACTCTATGCTATAGCGCCCAGATCCAGAGCGCAGGCGCTGTGTGAGTCTGTTTTTTTGTTGAATATGGTGTCTCTGAGAGTCGGCCGCACTGAGCTGGCGCTACCTTTCACTCCTTGCAACGCTGTATTGGTGTTAGAGCGCCCAACATACATCTCATTCATCAATGTCAGCCAGGTTACTACAGAGATTGAGGCACTCTGTTACAGCACCCGATAGCCGATCACAGCATTCACTAGTGGTCGCTCTAAGCACCGCTTTACAGACGCTCATCTGGCAATACCTGCCGTTAGTAATGAATCAGCCTCTAATAAGAACATGGGGAGGCCGATTCATTAATAGCGGCAGGTAGCGACAGTTGAGCGGCTGTAGCGGCATTTTCAGAGCGCCCGCTAGTAGTCACTGTGCTTGGCCGTTGTTCGGTTGTAGATAGCGACTCAGTCGGTTTGCCGTAATGTTGAATATTGGGTGAGGAGTCGCTATTTGACAGGTTCCGCGCTGTATGGGAGCGCATGATAGCGACTGGCCCTAGCGACCGGCTCCCACCATATTCATTAAAAAATCACACTCAAAAAATTCTCGCGCTGTAAAATGCATGTTTAAACCCCAGAGCGCTGGCGGCGATGGGTTAAAAGTAGTTTTTTAACCCCCAAACCACCATATATTTGGAAACCAAAAAAAAAAAAGTTTTTAAAATAATTTAGTAATATGAATACAATAATATCAGACCTGTAATATCAATTCTGTACAATTTTTTTTTTTTTACCTTAAAAAATTTATCTAAAATGCCAGAAGTGGTCACAGAATTTTTCACATTTAAAAAAAAAAAAAACAATAACAATTAATTATGAATATTTAAAGATTGTTCCATTGAAATGCATTGGAGAGCGCCAGGTAGCGAGAGGTCATACCTGTCGCTGTTCAAGGTCGGACGCTGGCGCTGTGGGCTGAGGCTGTAATAATGATGAATGAGTCGCTATATGGCGCTATCTCAGTCGCTAAGCTGGATTGGCTTGATAAATGTGTGATTGTGGTGGGGAGCCGGCGTTCTCGTGGCGGGGCCCGTCATTACCGGCCGCTCACCAGTCGCTACCTGTCGCTATTCCTTCATAAATAAGGGCCAGAGATGAGGAGCAAGTCCCACCTGGAAATGAATCATTGCACATCTATGGGAGATTCATCCAGTGCATTATGGGAAGAGGCCAGCGATTGAGAATGATGCGTGCAGGCTGAAGGACTATAAAACTTTCCAGGATATTAACACTGGGTGAATTTGATTTAATCGCTGAAAAATTCTGTTTTGTCTCCATTAGTGGAAACCCCAAATAGTTACAAGCTGGCGGGATCCTGGGAATTCCAGGGATAGTTTTCTTATTTAAAATAGTGGCGGCAATTTATTCCCAGATCAAAAGATATATAAAGGAGTTGATAGCTGACGACAAACTAAAAGAATTCTAATGTAATCCAGCCATAGACGTGCAAGAGCATCAAAACCATCCAACCGGCACCTGGCAACACCGATACAAGGAGAAGAAAAGGATACAATTGCCCGTGTGATTCTGGTTCATATTATTCTGGGCTCTGGACTGATTTGTCTTTGACACAAGAAGTTTTCAGATCACTTGGGTTAAGTTAGTATTTTATGTGTGGAGTAAAGATTAGGATTAATAATTATCAAAAGGCTTAAAGTGGACCAAAACCCAGGATTTTCACTATCCTGGGTGTTGGTCCACTTCAGCGGGGCATTCAAGATCAGGATGCGCCTCTGTGTGAAACCCCCCCAAAAGCCAAAAAAAACGTACCTTTTTCGGCGACGGACTAGCGACGGACAAGCCGCCGCCTCCCGCGCGTCCCTCTTAAAGGGTTTGTGAATGGCTAGCGCCGGCGCGCGCACTGCTAGAGGTGCGAGCGGGAGGCGGCGGCGGCTGATCCGTCACCGATAAGGTAAAGTTTTTTGGGGCTTTTGGGGGGGGGTTTCACCCCGCGGGACATCCTTATCTCGGATGCCCCGCGGTGAGGGAGGTGATCGGCCCGGGAATCTTATAGATTCCCGGGCCGATCACCCCTGAGTGTTGGTCCACTTTAAAGTGGACCAAAACCCAGGATTTTGACTGGGTTTTGGTCCTTTCCCCCCAGGGGGTGCCCCTCTGTAAACTCCCCAGATTGCCGAGCC
The DNA here is from genome assembly GCA_027917425.1 of Gastrophryne carolinensis. Lineage (NCBI taxonomy): Eukaryota > Metazoa > Chordata > Amphibia > Anura > Microhylidae > Gastrophryne > Gastrophryne carolinensis. The sequence goes on from CM051237.1 coordinate 444,225,079, forward strand.
CAATTCACCTCTTCCCGGGCCTATGGCACATGCGCGGCCGCTCATCCAATCAGCGCGCTCGGAGCCGCTGATGTCACGTCGTCTAAGCCTTCGTCTAAGCCAGCAGCTCTGAGCGCGCTGGCGCCCGCATCCCCCGCTTCCCTCTAACAGAGAGTGTGCCCCTGACGGCCATACACAAATGCGCGGCCTGGGCACACGCCCGTTGGACCGGGAGACAAGGTAAGTGTATGAGGCAACCTAGGGGTTTTCACACAGCGGGGCATCCCGATTTTGGATTCCCTGGGCCGATCGTGGTGGGTTTTGGTCCACTTTAAAGCCGTACAAAACCTTGATTTTGACTATCCTGGGTTTTGTTCTTTGCCATGGGATGCCCCGCTGTGGGAAATCCTCCAGGGCCAGCCATATTGGGTTTTGTTCAGCTCTTAAGTAGGTCATTCTTTTGACTTTAGGGTTATAATATATCTAAAGAAAGAAAATAGGTTGCTTTTAACAATCACCCACAAGGCATTCTGATTTGTGAGAGGAGGCAGAGAGCCAAGAGGGGTGAAGATATGATTGTAAGTGGCAACAAAACAAATAAAAACAAACACATAGTCATCTTTAGTCCTACACAGCTGATTCATACAAGTTTGATAGTAAGAAACTTACCACCAACAAGATCCAGACTTGCACCTTCCCTGCTTGACCGCATCACTAACAGTGACTGGCCATATCTGCTCTATTCATATCAAGGATGGAAGCATTTCAAGGACAGGGCTGTAGTGAATAGAATAGCTGTGACCAGTCACTGTGACTGACATGGGGGGTTAGTTTATGTCATCTCCCTCTATGCCCAGCCCATTGGCCCAATATGGCCTGTGCTTCTTTTTTTACCAAAAGCCTTTGGCCAAAATTCATAAAAACGCTAACAGGTAGTAGTATGATGTCCAAACGGCATCCGTACCCCAATTTGGCTGAAGTGCTTTACCATGGTTTCCGTCAGAATGGATTGTAGTAAATATAAAAGCCTAACAGCAAATGGAACTTAAAAGTTCTAAAAAGCTGCGCTTGTATATATACACTAGACATATATGTTTTTATAGCATCTCGCTCCAAGCCTCCAGACTGTTGTCACCTCAGTCCCGATATTTAGTATAAACAATATATATATATACAGCCCTAAAGCTGTATACCAGGCTCAGCGACAGCAACTTTATCACCACAGGTGCTCTTCGTGTCAATTCTGTGACATCACCACCACCTTCTTATATATAACGTACCAGATTCAATCCTTGTTTTTAGCACATCTGATTCCACTTAATGGCTCTGCTTTTTCTCCTTTAGCTGTATTTAATGCTTATCTATTCGGGTACTCGGATGGTCACCCTCTTAAAATATGCTCTTATTAACCAATAAAATCCAATTTCCACAAAGGTAATATAGCAACTTTCCCTGGGTTTATTAAAACACATGTAAAAGACAAAAGCACAAAAGCACTCCAATAGCGTATATAAATATAAATGCCTGGCAATCTATTTCAAATAAGTGGATCGCCAAGGTGCTTTCTGCCGGCCACTCCTTCTGGCTGTGCATGCCCGCACTGGCCATTCATATAGGCCTAGTGCAGGAGCGTGCATCAGCTGGAAGGATGCCACCACATCCTGCATGTGCCATGTGGGGTTTGTTTTTTTGAAAACTGGTGGGTTTCAGACAAATTGGGATGCCCCGGGTAGAGGAAGCCGGCCTGATTCTGAAGACTACAGGTCTAGCCGTCAAGGGTTTTTGTCCACTTTACGTTTTTTTCTTGGATCTGAGCTCCACTAAAGCTTGTGTCTTTTTTTGGTAAAGCTTTGTCTCGAATGTCACTTTAAATGCAGCCTACAGCCAGTGTGCATGACACTAGGGACCACCTAACCTCGGGTAATATGCAACAATAACAATAGTGAATTCAGCGGCCATTAACGGACTCCAAAGGCTACAAACCCCACGATAGGCTCAGGTGTAAAATTCAATGTGCTCAGCATAAATAAAGCTATAAATGTAAATGTGCCCTCGTATGCTGTGTACAGTGGGACAATGCCGGGCCCTCCAGCTGCATCTCTACAACTTCAGGCTACTTCATGCTTTTTAACCTCAATTTAATGGCAAAATGACCCTAACGAGAAAGGTCCTGTTGGGGTTTTATGGACATCACATTTTCCAGTCGATCAGATGTCACTTGCTTAACATTTCCAGACTGCTGCTCTGGTGACATCGACTTCCACAGGAACCTTGCTCACCCCCTGCTGGGTAAGTCCCAAGGTCACTGCTGCACGGACGCCTTGATCTCTGCACAGCTTTCTGCACGCTTGATTGCCCTCATCTCCTGTCCATTGTTCTAGACAAATCTCCATTCTCCTTCTTGCTCCAGTTGTCCTTTTAATCTGCTTTTGCCACCGGCATCCCCGGGCCCGAGTAAATCAGCTTTAGAAATCCCTTCTCTTGTCTGCTTGCAGTTACCAGCACAAATCCGAAATGCAATGTGCAATTATAGATCCAGGAGCTCCGGATTGGGATGTATTTTTGGATTATGTGAACAGATTATATAATATATTGCTTACACAGCAGTTACTAAGGTGCCAGTGATATAGGAGAAAAAGATACTGGGCTAATCTGCAAGACAAGAAAACTTACAGCACGTAAAAAAGTATCCATACCCCCTAACTAGTGACTTCCTAAAAATTTGATTGGGTTGATTCGCCAAATTTCTCCAAGAAATTTGGGTTCATCCGAATCGAACCTTTGAGAATCCCTCATCTCTAGTGGAATGTGTGATACACACAGCTTCTGCCGTGTGCTGACAGTGCCACCGGCGTTCCCCGCTCCCACCGTGTTGTGTGTATCGCACAGACACTTACCTACATGCTGGCTTCCCCATCGTCCACTTACCTACATGCTGGCTTCCCCATCGTCCACTTACCTACATGATGGCTTCCCCGGCGTCCAGCGGCTGGCTGCGGGCGCAAGTTGGCTTGCAAGTCAGCTTCCACGGCGCACACTGGATCCAAGCGTGGAGCTGGAACAAGGATGGTGATTATTATTTTTTTTTTAACCAACTGCCCGAGGTGCCAGTGAATTTCAGGGAAAGTTTGGGTAGCATGCATTCCAAAAATTCGGTTTCGTGTCGAATCAAACTTTTTCTGAAATTCGGAATTCGGAACGAACTTGGGTTCTGACGAACCAGTTTGCTCATCGCTATCCCTAATGTTTCCACATTTTTAAATAAATGGTAATTGTTTATCACTGAGCTGTCTGTTCTGTTCCTTGGTTTTTATGATGATTCGTGTTGGGCGAACTTTGCGAGTTCAGGTTCCCAAACCTGAACTTTAGCCAAAATTCTGTGTTCGAGTTTGCTTATCTTTTCACTGGTATTATGTTATATTAACACTTCTTTGTCTTTGCTTAGTTTGTGACGTTTTTGGCACTTGTAATCAGCATATTAATTTTAGTGGTAGTTTTATATATTTTTGACACAGTGTTTATTAATTAGCATACCGATTATTGTATGGTGTTTTTGCAATATTTTGTCATTTTTTCATGCGGACCTTCAGCATCATTTTATGAAAGCCCAAACCCTTAAAAAACTATTACCCAGTATCTAAAATTAATATATTTTAAGTTTTTAGTCTTACTTATTTTTCTTTCCCCCGCTGGGCTTCAACCCAGTTCAGGACTCTAGGATACGGGTGCCGCCATCTTGCTTAGAAGCATCACATACTGAGAAGAAGAGATGGGGTTAAAGTTCAGGGGGCGGGGTTATAGCTATGATTTGCACAGACAGAACTGAGCTGGGGTCAGGAAAGGACAGCAATCCCAGAAGACAGAGCGGCATAGTCAGAAGACACTTCCTGTCTGCAGGCAGCCTGGGACTCCATGTGCCACCATCTTGGATGTTAAAAGCCTCAAAAAATGTAGTTACAGGTAGGATGATTTAATTTATGTGGGCAATCAGATAAGCTCTTATTCAGGGTGAAGGTCCACTTTAAAGATGGAGGTGTGCTTAGCTTTGCACTTGCACTTTATATGTATATCCTTCTCCTGATTCAAGGTATTCATATTGTGGAGATTAGCTCTGGTAGGCGACCGGGTGTCAGCAGTATAGAGGCAGAGGCAAGCAGTTCAAAGTAAAGTCTGTGTTTATTTCACACATAAATCCACAAAAGCATATGTCCAAACAGGTTACATCACCTTTTCAGGAAACAGCAGCATAAATGATTCAATCAGGCAAACAGCTTTTAGTCCTTGAGCAAACGTCCTGTTTACAGTCCAACTAGGCCTCAGGTCCGCATGAAACAGCCTCCACAGGAGATTTCAGCCAGGCTCACAGAGTCTCACTCCCATGTGAGCTCTAGACAAAGGAACCAGCACAGCTGATTCCCCAGGCTATTTAAACAGCCCGCAAAACCCGGACCTGGGTAGTGGGATGGAGTCCCACCCTGCTCTACTCCATCCCAGTAAAGCCGTCCCAGGTTAGCCTTTCGGCTATTCTAAATCATCAGCAGCAAACTGCCACCAGCAGCTGATGCTGGACAAACAAGCTATACGGCTTTACTGCACCAATGCCAGGTACATTGGTGCTACATACCTGCCGTCAATAACGGCCCCTTGCACCTTACCACATACCCCCCCCCTTTGTTCAACCCTGAGGGGGTGGACACATGCCAAACAATGTGTTCTGGACAGGGCATCCGCGTTACCCAACAATCGTCCCGCTCTGTGCTCTACTGTAAACTTGAAGTTTTGTAATGACAAGAACCATCGGGTGACCCTGGCATTCCTGTCCTTAGCCTGGCACATCCACTTGAGGGGAGAGTGGTCCGTAATCAGACGGAACCTTCTCCCCAGCAAGTAGTAGCGAAGAGACTCCAGGGCCCATTTAATGGCCAAACACTCCCTCTCCACTATACTATACCGGGTCTCCGCGGGTGTCAATTTGCGACTCATGTAGACAACGGGGTGCTCCTCCCCGTTGACTTCCTGAGACAGTACAGCACCGAGACCTACCTCGGAGGCATCGGTCTGCACTATGAACTCCCTCTTAAAGTCGGGTGTCACCAACACCGGAGACCCACACAGGGCAGACTTCAAAGCGGAGACCGCTTTTTCGGCCTGTTCATTCCACTTCACCATGACAGACTTGCGTCCCTTTAACAGGTCTGTCAATGGTGCCGCTAGGGTGGCAAAATTGGGAATGAACCGCATATAATATCCCACCAACCCCAGAAATGACTTTACCTGGCGGGTGGTGTTAGGCCGGGGCCAGTTACGGATGGCTTCTAGTTTGTTCACCTGGGGCTTGACCACTCCTCGTCCAATCACATAGCCCAGGTATTTTGTTTCTTCTAGGCCTAAAGCACATTTTTTCGGGTTTGCCGTCAACCCAGCCTTCCTGAGGGAATCCACTACGGCCTGGACTTTGGGTAGGTGACTTTCCCAATCCGTGCTATGGATAATTATATCGTCCAAATATGCCGAAGCATACCGACGGTGTGGCCTGAGGACAATATCCATTAACCTTTGGAACGTAGCGGGAGCGCCGTGTAACCCAAAGGGTAATACCTTGTATTGGAACAGTCCCTCTGGTGTAATAAAGGCTGTTTTCTCCTTGGCAGCCTCAGTCAAGGGCACCTGCCAGTACCCTTTTGTGAGGTCCAAAACCGAAAAGTACCTGGCTTGGCCTAGCTTCTCAATGAGTTCATCTACCCGGGGCATAGGGTAGGCATCAAACTTGGAAACTTCATTAAGTTTGCGGAAATCGTTACAGAACCGCAACGTACCATCGGGCTTGGGAATCAAGACTATGGGGCTGGCCCACTCACTCTTTGATTCTTCAATCACGTCTAACCGGAGCATTTGCTGCACTTCCTCCGCGATAGCTTGTCGCCGGGACTCGGGTACCCGGTAAGGCCTCAACCGGACCTTGACCTGAGGTTCCGTGACAACATCATGTTGGATGACCGAAGTGCGCCCAGGGAGTTCTGAAAACACGTCCGTGTTTCTGCTAATAAACTCCCTGGCTTCCTGAGTCTGTTTAGAGGAGAGGTTGTCGCCAGTTTTCACCTCGACTACTACTTCTCTACTAACAGACCGAGGAATGGGAAGCTCCACCCCCACCATACCTGGTCGGGGACTGTCACCCCCAGGGGTCTCCCTGTCTTTCCATAGTTTCAGCAGGTTTACATGGTACACCTGCTCGGGCTTCCTCCGCCCAGGCTGATGTACCTTGTAAGTCACTTCCCCAACTTTTTCAATGACCTCATAGGGACCCTGCCACCTAGCTAGAAATTTACTGTCCACCGTGGGTACCAGAACCACAACTCTGTCACCGGGGTTAAAGTTCCGTACCCTGGCTTGCCGATTATAAACCCTGCTTTGGGCCCGCTGCGCTGCCTCCATGTGTTCTCTGACAAGCGGCAAGACGGTCGCTATCCGTTCCTGTAGCTGAGTCACGTACTCTACCACACTTTTGTGGGGTGTGGGTTGCTGTTCCCAGGCCTCCTTGGCTATATCCAACAGGCCCCGTGGATGTCGACCGTATAAGAGTTCGAAGGGCGAGAACCCCGTAGAGGCCTGGGGCACCTCTCGCACTGCGAACATCAGATAGGGCAGCAGCAAGTCCCAATTCTTCCCATCCTTGGCGACCACCCTTTTTAACATGGTCTTTAAAGTTTGATTAAACCGTTCTACTAGGCCGTCTGTTTGCGGGTGGTAAACGGATGTCCGCAACTGTTTCACCTGCAGCAGTTTACAGAGCTCTTTCATTACTTTCGACATAAACGGGGTACCTTGATCGGTCAGGACCTCTTTAGGCAGACCTACTCTGGAAAACATTTCCATAAGCTCCTTAGCAATGAGCTTGGCAGAGGTGTGACGCAGGGGCACTGCCTCAGGGTACCGCGTGGCATAGTCCAAGATCACCAGAATATGTTGGTGCCCTCTAGCGGATTTTGGCACTGGACCCACTAGATCCATGGCAATCCGCTCAAAGGGTACCTCAATAACTGGGAGAGGAACTAAGGGACCACGGTAATGAGGCTGAGGGCTGGTCATCTGACATGTTGGACAGGACTCACAATATCTCTCCACCTCCTTGTACACACTGGGCCAGTAGAATCGTTGTAAAACGCGGTCCAGTGTTTTCTGCTGGCCTAGGTGTCCACCCAGAACATGTTGGTGGGCCAAATCCAACACCAATTTGCGATATGAATTGGGTACCACCAATTGTTCCACCACCTCTTCACGTACCTTGTTTACTCGGTACAACATTTCCTGGTGAACCACAAAGCGAGGAAACTGTAACTCCGCCCCTGGCTGTTGTGGTTCACCTTCCACCTCAAGAACATTCTCCCAGGCCCGAGACAGGGTCGGGTCCTGGTGTTGAGCTGGGGCGGGGACCTCCGGGGTTTCCCCGAATCCCTCCTCATGGAGCCGCTTTGCAAGTTCCTGGTGGCCTCATATCGCTCCACTAGGTCCACCATCCCTAGTGCGTTGTCAGGGGATACCTGGCCAACCCAGTGCTGAAGAGGGTGCGGTAAAGCCCTCCAAAACATGTCCGCCAGCAAGCGGTCCAAAATGGCAGTGGGGCTTAACAACTCCGGCTGCAGCCATTTTTGCAGCAGGTGCAGCAGTTTATAATACTGGGGTCGGGCGGGCTCTGCCGACTGGTAGCTCCACTGATGCACCCGCTGAGCCCGAACCCACACATTCACCCCCAGTCTCGCCAGTATCTCACCCTTCAGAGTCGGGTAGTCAGCGGCTTGGTCCTCTGGGAGATCAAACAACACCTGCTGGGGTCCAGACGCCAGAAATGGAGCGATGACATCAGCCCACTGGTCATGCGGCAACTTCTCCCTTGCAGCCACCTTTTCAAACACCGCCAGGTAAGTCTCCACGTCATCTGAAGGGGTCATTTTTGTGAGCGCCGAGCGGACAGCTTTCCGGGCATCAGGAATACTTTTGGGCGCACCTGCAGCTTGCTGCGCCATCATATGTTGCAAAAACAGCTGGTTGGTCTCATGCTGCTGCCTGTTGGCCTCCACGAGCGCTTTCACGACCGCCTCCATTTTGTCTGCAGTCCCAGGTAGCAGCCTGGCAGGTTTAATATAGGACATGCACAACAAAAAACTTTTTCGTCGGTTGCTCCTAGCAACGGCCTCACTGCTATGCCCGCATCCGACACCAAATGTGGAGATTAGCTCTGGTAGGCGACCGGGTGTCAGCAGTATAGAGGCAGAGGCAAGCAGTTCAAAGTAAAGTCTGTGTTTATTTCACACATAAATCCACAAAAGCATATGTCCAAACAGGTTACATCACCTTTTCAGGAAACAGCAGCATAAATGATTCAATCAGGCAAACAGCTTTTAGTCCTTGAGCAAACGTCCTGTTTACAGTCCAACTAGGCCTCAGGTCCGCATGAAACAGCCTCCACAGGAGATTTCAGCCAGGCTCACAGAGTCTCACTCCCATGTGAGCTCTAGACAAAGGAACCAGCACAGCTGATTCCCCAGGCTATTTAAACAGCCCGCAAAACCCGGACCTGGGTAGTGGGATGGAGTCCCACCCTGCTCTACTCCATCCCAGTAAAGCCGTCCCAGGTTAGCCTTTCGGCTATTCTAAATCATCAGCAGCAAACTGCCACCAGCAGCTGATGCTGGACAAACAAGCTATACGGCTTTACTGCACCAATGCCAGGTACATTGGTGCTACATACCTGCCGTCAATAACGGCCCCTTGCACCTTACCACAATATATAGAGGCTTTATGGAACAGAAAGCACTGGCACTTTGTTTTATTTATTGTCCAGATTATACTGGCTGTGTAAGAACTGACCTTATATTGTATTTACTTATCTACTGCCTGTTGAAGAGACTCTCATCCTTATTTGTTTTTAAATGCAATGTTGTTCATTATTTAATGTTTTATGCATTTTATTAATTTGCTGCTGTGATGATCTTGTGTAATAAACTTTCTTTTGTTACATTTATTGTTCTCTGGGTGTGCGGTTCCTGAAGCAGGGGACTAGTTCCTTAGTTTACCTGCTCTTTGGGAGTCCATGTTCGAGTTTGGCATTTGGCTGAACCCAGAAAAGCTGTTTGATGGGCTGCTGTGCGCAGCAGAAGGAAGTGGCTGTACAACTTACCTGAGCCCCGCGATCCAGTCAGTGTTCTTTCCTGTCAAAATGTCCACGACCGGATCTTCAGAAAGATGGCCACCACCATAATTGATGACACTGGCAAATACTTACATTGTAAAGTGTCCCCACTAATGGGGGCAGCCATTTTCTAAAGCTCCCGCCATGGACATTTTGATAGAGGAAAGAGAGCTGACCGTCGAAAGTTGTACAGCCACTTCCTGCTGCTGCACACTCTGCATGGGTCCCAAACTTTGGGTCCCCATTGATTTCAATGGGGACCGGGTTTGGGTTACTAATTAGGTGATGACTCGAGAAAATTGGTCAAACTGTATTTAGGGTTATCAAAGTACAGGGGGCTGAATACATATGCATGCCACACTTTTTATTTTACATGTATCATTGTCTTTAAACTCCTACTGTCCTTGCTATTGCATATACAATTTCAATAGAAGTTTGGGGCTGTAACGGTTACAAATGAGGGAAAGTTCAAGGAGTATGAACACTTTTTCGAGGCACTGTATCACCTTGTTATATTTTGCACTTTAATGTCATTTATAACGCAGAGCCATGTTGCCAAACTGACATATGCACATATTAGGCCATGTTCACATAATACAGATCTGCTGAAGATTCCAGGTGTTTTTGGGCCTTGTTTTCTGGATAAGAAATGTGATTGGCAGTCGGGGTCATGCTAAAGGCCTGGAGAAGCGAGTTTACATTTGGGTGTGCTTTCGGGTGTGAACTGAAGCTTACATCTGAGTGAGCTTTTTACCTTGAATACACTCACATATTTGTTCTAATTTTCGTAGGCACCTACCGCTGTGATCTCTCCAGTTTCCAATTTCTCCAGTAGTGTAAGGATATTCTTGTAATTTGCAATGCACCTGCAAATTGTAGTAATTTCTTTTAGTAATAACGCTGGGTCTGTTGAAGATACCGTGCAACTGGTTACAGCTTGTCTCTATATAGGATCTGCATTTATATTGCTGGGATAATGCAGTTTACATTTATGACAGTAGATGGCGCTGTTACATATGTGTATGTGTAGTCTCTGTTGTGCATTCTCTACTGCATGTTGCATTTCCTGTACATGAATGTGATCTCCATGGTTTCTATTTCCTGTCTATGCTCTCCACCATGTAAGGTGACCTTCTCTTACTGCATTCATGTTCCAGTAAAGCCAGTTCCTATTACACCACAAATGTCTACCCGTATTTGACTCTGCTGCACCCAGCACTCACACTCTGCAACAGGGTCCCCCATCTCAAAGCCTACTTACCAGTGTACCATGCAGAGGGGATGGGATTTCCATGGCTCAGAAACCAAACAGCCTGTCCCACTGCACTTGAGCATAGATCCAGTGCTTTTCCAGGGGCCTGGGCCTCCCTGGAAGACCCCTGGGCCCATGCTGATGGCATTGGCAAATTTAGTAAAATCTTTTTATCACAGTGTGTATTTTTGTTTACTTTTTTGCTGCTTGTGAACTGCTGAAAGGGTCCCAAGATGCCCCATATCAACACAATCCAGGAACCCTGCTGTATACTCTCAACCAAAGCTCATTTAAAATGGACCGAGGCAAAATTTAAAACTGTTCTGTGGGCAGATAAATCAAAATCTGAAATTCAAGCCACGGGTACCAAGTCCCGTAGATTCAGAAGGAAAGGTGCCATCCAGCATGTTATCAGCAAACAGTTTGCAAACCTGCCTCTCTGATAATATAGAGTTGCATTAGTGCCTATGACATGGGCAGCTTATACAGCTTCAAAGGCACTATCAATGCTAATCAGTAAATAGAGGTTTAAGAACAACATATGCTCCCATACAGGCAATTTCTCTTTCTAGAAAGACCTTGCATATTTGAGCAATAAAATGCTAATCTACATACTGCATCCATCATAACAGCATAGCATACACAGGAAGAGTCCGGGTGCAGACCTTTCATCAATAGAAAATATTTAGTGTATCATGAAACTAAACATCTAGCAAAGAAAAGTCTAATAGAAAAAAGGCTCAACACACTTATCCCCAGGATATCTATGCGCACGGAGGGATTCGGCAAGTCCAGTAGATCTGTGAAGACGAAGTATCCAGCTGCAGTGGTCATACCTGACAGATATGCCTAGGGGGCTTTGACCACGAAATGTGTCACCTGCTAGGGAGCACCTTCACTGCACACAGCATGGGAATCATTTGGATATTTTAGCCTGTGCTATTAGGTTATGGCCCTTATTTATGAAGGAATAGCGACAGGTAGCGACTGGTGAGCGGCCGGTAATGACGGGCCCCGCCACGAGAACGCCGGCTCCCCACCACAATCACACATTTATCAAGCCAATCCTGCTTAGCGACTGAGATAGCGCCATATAGCCACTCATTCATCATTATTCCAGCCTCAGCCCACAGCGCCAGCGTCCGACCTTGAACAGCGACAGGTATGACCTCTCGCTACCTGGCGCTCTCCAATGCATTTCAATGGAACAATCTTTAAATATTCATAATTAATTGTTATAATTTTTTTTTTTTTTTTTTTTTTTTTTTAAATGTGAAAAATTCTGTGACCACTTCTGCCATTTTAGATGTTTTTAGATTTAGATTTTTTAAGGTAAAAAAAAAAAAAAAAAATTGTACAGAATTGATATTACAGGTCTGATATTAATGTATTCATGTTACCAAATTATTTTAAAAACTTGTTCTTTTTGGTTTCCAAAAATATGGTTGTTTGGGGGTTAAAAAACTATTTTTAACCCATCGCCGCCAGCGCTCTGGGGTTTAAACATGCATTTTACAGCGCAATAATTTTTTTGAGCGTGATTTTTTAATGAATATGGTGGAAGCCGGCCGCTAGGGCCAGTCGCTATCATGCGCTCCCATACAGCGCGGAACCTGTCAAATAACGACTCCTCACCCAATATTCAACATTACGGCAAACCGACTGAGTCGCTATCAACTACCGAACAACGGCCAAGCACAGCGACTACTAGCGGGCGCTCTGAAAATGCCGTTACAGTCGCTCAACTGTCGCTACCTGCCGCTATTAATGAATCAGCCTCCCAGTTTTTAAAGGGATGACCACTGCAGATGGACAATTTGCCTTTATACATCCAGCAAAGAAGACCCAGTGCAGTTGAGTAACTAGATTCCACAGACATTACACCAGACAAGAACGGGACAACATTTCTTTTCCAAAATGCCAGTGGTTTTTCTCTTTTTTTACATTTACAGACTTTTGTAAAATGAAAGGTGGTGCTACACAATGGCAGACATTGCTCTCTCCCAACTTTTTGGAGATGTGTTACTGCTTTCAATTTCTAAATGTCTAATTTCTAAATTTTGAATTTTTTCAACTGAAATGTCTAACCTTCAACTTCTGATGTGTTCCATATTCTATTGTGAATAAAATATGAGATTTCCAAATCCTTGCATTCTTGTTTTCTTTACATTTTACATAGCATTTCATCTTTTTGGGCATTAAAGCGCCATTATCTCCCATGGAACTGTACAATGTGGAATTTCATGTGAAATTACAAACAAAAACAACTAACTTCCATTACATGAGCATTATGAATACACTAGAAGAGAGGCCCTGCCCTTTCATGCTTACTACCAGGGCTGTAACTATAGAGGATGCAGGGGGTTTGACTACACCGGGACCAGGGCTGGATTTTTGGACCACAGCCTATGTAATTGATGGCATGTTGTGCTTGGAACCCACCATCAGTCACAGGAGTGCTGCCATGCCCTCTTCATTCATTGCAATAGATGTGGTGTGTCTGAGGCCTGATTGTAGTGGATAGAGAGGGTGTTATAGCGCCCCTGTGACTGATGGCTGGGGACATGAGCCGGACACAGTCCAAGAGTACTGTCTGCTCCCCGGCAATGCAGGATGCAATCCACTGATCAGGTATGCAGGATGCAATCGACCAATCAGGTAAGTTGCTGATTGCTGGACTAAGTAACCTACTTTTTTATTGGGCAGTCAATCACTAATGTTTTAAAGATCAATTCTACAAGGTTTTTTTGAAGATAAAATTCCAATTTTTTTTCTCAATGGTTAAATCAACAAATTGGGCAAACAGCTTCGCAGGACCTCCCCTGGGGAAGCCAGAAAGGGTGAAAAACACAGGAAAGGTGGGGAAAATAAAATATTTGGTCCAAATAAAATAATTGGACAGGTCATGGGTTGGACTGTTGGTTTTGCCTTGCCGCTACATGAGGTGTCTTTGAGGTTTTAAGGAGAGAGAAGACAATGTTTAATTGTGCAATTTTCTCACTGCTAAGTAAAAACAATGGCAACAGAGACCTTTGCAATTTTTTAAAGTTATGATAGATACTGAAAATGTGAACTACTCATAGAGAGTTTAAACAGAGTAAAACCCATTTTCACTCACCTGGGATTTGGTCTGCTTTACAGGGGCATCCCGAGTAGGTTAACTGACATTTCCAACCTATATTTATCATTATCACACCAGGTTGTATAGCCAGAAGGGCAAAATGCATACACTTATAGAGATAAAAATTAGCTTATTGATTAAAAACTGCTAACGCTTTATATGTTGCATATATGTCAAAGCATAATTGGCGATTAAAATAAAACAATTACAAATAAGTCTAAAAAAATTCAATAAATTGTAACCTGACTAACATCCTTGCACAAATGAAAAAAAATTCCCCAAAACTTCCTTTCCCCTTCTGCATGCATGATACTAAATAATTGTCAGCACTTTGCTCCTGCGTCCACTCAAGGCAATTTTCTCCTGGTCGTGGCCATCTTGAAGCACACAGAAGGCTGCTTCCTTTCCCAGCCGTGCAGCTGTTTGGACTTTACCAACATAACGCACAAAGCACAACCCTAATTCCACAGGACGCCATTTAGCACACTAAAATCAGGCTCCTGCCTACATTTCTTCGCTTATCAGAAAATACCAACCTAGACGCAATCTCCGCTCTGCCCTGGACCTCCTCCCACTCCCACATCCAAGACATCACACGCATCACCCCATTGCTCTGGAATGCCCTCCCCTATACAGTTTGCCCCTCCCCAAGCCTTCAAATGCCCTCAAATCCCACCTATTCAGACGAGCATATGACTTGGCCTAAACAGGGACAGCCTAAGCCACTTCAGATCACTCAGAAGCTCATCAACCAGCTTTTCTGGGTTTGTCCAAATGCCAAACTCGAACGCAGACTTTTGTCCCTCTTATTTCCACACCTGCTCATGATCTGTCCCTGCAGGACTATAGCCTCAGTATTGAAGCACCCTGGGGACATGGCTCATCAGCTTTTGGGCTGGTCAAAGGCTCACCTTGCCAGTAAACTCCTGGGCTGATATTTGGTTCCAGTCTGCTCCTGTTGGTGAGGTAGCTGATGTTTTGCTCCCACTTGAGGTCCTGGCTGATCAATGTGCCCAGGAATTGAAAGGGCTCCACAGTGCTTATTAGGGTTGGACTGGGCTCTGTCTTCTACAGTCATCTGAGCAGTTTTTTTTGGACATGGGGTCTTGAGGTCTTGTTTTGGGCAGTTTTGGGCATAGGGATAATAATGTTGGTTATCTTCTAAACTCCAGGACCGGACACAGCGATAATAGGTCCACATTAAAATGTATTATCATCAGTTTGGGTAAACAAATATTCTTCAGGTCAAAGTAAGGTACATAAATAAAACTGTTGGTAAGGGAGAGGCATGGAAATCTGACTGTGGGTCAGGGATAGGTACACACAATACATACTGGTAATATGGGGGCCAAAAATCAGCCACAGCCACATTTTACGAGCACCCTGTCAGCCCATGTGCAGCCAGTGGTATCACTGCTAAACCTCTGCTGAGGCTATAGAATTGAGGTAGAGTTTCTTGGGTAAGGGAACACAGGAATGGGGGGAGGCAGGTATTTTTTATGGAGATGTAATAGCCCAACCGGTTTCAAAGCTGTGCAGCCCACTGGGAATTCTCCTGGGTTTGCTGCCCAGTCTGCCCTTGGGTAAGAAATAAAGCCGTGACACATATGGATCAGTTTTGTGAATTAAAGTAGCAGAAACCTCATGGACTTTCCTGCCGACCTCAGATGAGGATGCGTCATACATGGCTTTAAGAAAGCCCATGGCCACCTGCAGCCTGAATCTTGGTAGTGAATCTCCCAGCTTTACATACATGGGCTGTAGAAGAGAGTAACCAGCTACGTGGGAGCAAGTGTAAGCTAAGCAGGTAGCCTTGTTCCCATATGGCACCCCTCTGATCTTGGAGCTGTAGGAAAGTCCATGTGGACATTCCCTTCAACTTGCCCATTTACGAATGTTCTTACAATAAACTAGCACTGTAAATCGAAAAAGGGGAATTGACATCCAAGGGCAACTGTAGGGTAAGTGCTGAGTTACAGAAACCATTTTTTCAGCCAAAACTCCAGCCTTCTTTTAAAGGAGGAGCTCAGCCTCCCCTGTCAGTGCTCATCCCCCACCCTGCCTGCAGGGTGCTGAGGTGGATTTGAACATTTAAAATAACAAACACAGCTTACCTTAACAGCGGAGGAAGCATAATAACCCACCACTGATGACTGCCTCCCACTACGGCTGCACAATTAGCTCAGACCTTCGAGAGCTGCTCAGGGAGATTGGATGGCCAACACTGGTACAGTAAGCTATGTCATTATTAATGCCCAAATCCGGAGAAGCACCAGGTGGCAGTGACTTAGTCAGCGACATCCAATGGAGGTCTCAACGCCCACCCCCTAGAACCACACTTTGAGATGCTCACTTATCAGACATAAAGAGAAAGCCTGAAATTGGGCAGAAGTACATATATATGCCTAGTTCCAATGCTGGGAGCAGATGGTGCACCACAAAACAATTGCCAACCAACCCACACTCTCATTGAATGCTGGCAGCCATGCAAAGTGTGGATCCCTAAGTAGTTTTCGTCGTGGTGGTTGTGTGGTAATGCAACATCTATTGACATAAACATCTAGTGACTCTATGACTGACAGTTACCCCTCATTGGAGTGAATGGAGGGGGCGTGCTCGAGCCACTGTGAGTGATGGGTGACATTGATCCCCTATGCCTGTTGGTGACCGTAAATGAGCCACTGCAGAAGACAAAATGTGATCATGGCTTTGTAGTGAAAACACACAAGTGTAGCACAGCGCAGTACACTGTGGTGGCATCCCCAATGGCTGCCCTGAAGCATCTGTTGTTTCCTGGCCCCCAGAGGCAGGGATGTTAATGAGACACTGTAGAGGAGACAGCGGGCCCGACAGGGGAAGCAGTGGCACTGGAGGGACTTCGGCAGATGAGGCAACGGTGCTGGAGAACCCTTCGGTGGAGAAGGCGGCAACCAGGGAGGACCTTGGTGGAGAAGGCGCCAACCAGTCAGGACCTAGAGCAGGAAGCATCGGCACTGGAAACCAACAGAAGAGGAAGTGGACTGGCTGCACCCGGAAGAGAAGGTAGCGGCAGCAGGAAATCGGAATGGCATCTGGGGCAGTGGCGGCACAGTGGGACTAACAATAGACTGGGAGTTGGCTGTAAGTGTTTCCTACACTGCAACACGTGCAGGTAAAGCACAATACAGACACTTGACATCTATGTGCTGCTTTGCAGTCACATTATAGTCACCTTGCAGTGCAAAAGAATGAAGTTCATAGATAGGGATGAGCGAATCGATCCGGACGAACCCGGATTCGATCCGAATTTCAGGAAAAATTCGATTCGGATCGAATCCGAATTTCCCCGCGATTCGATCACTCGAAGTTTTCCTTTAACATCCATTCATTTACATTTACAGGCATTCTAAGATGGCGGACGGGACATGTCTGGACATCTATCCCGCGCCAGTGCAAGCTGGGGCAGTCACATGCAGCCTATCAGCAGCCAGCAAGCCCGGTGACGTCACACAGCGGTATTTAACGGCGGCCATCTTGCTTTTCCTCATTTCTCTATTGCATTCGTGACAGACAGAACGCTGTGTAGCTGAGGCACTTAGACAGGCAGGGACAGACAGGGACAGGCTGGAGACAGGCAGGAGACAGGCAGGAGACAGACAGGAGACAGACAGAAAGCCAGGGAAAGGTAGGAAAAACGGAGGCTGTGACAGGGAGATTTTTTTTTTTTCATCCAGCCTTTGTTAGCGTTTTCAGGCTGCTTATAGTAACTAACTGTGCATATATACTGAACTGATCTTAAGTCTGCTGTGAGGCATCCCATTCTGTGACTAAAGCAGCCTCTATTTAATAGCATAATAAACATTTGCACTTATTCTCATAGAAATCAGGCCTGATAAAGACACTTTTGCTGTGCATGCTCTCTGGTTTTTGTGGCACTGGCATCCCATTCTGTGACTAAAGCAGCCTCTATTTAATAGCATAATAAACATTTGCACTTATTCTCATAGAAATCAGGCCTGATAAAGACACTTTTGCTGTGCATGCTCTCTGGTTTTTGTGGCACTGGCATCCCATTCTGTGACTAAAGCAGCCTCTATTTAATAGCATAATAAACATTTGCACTTATTCTCATAGAAATCAGGCCTGATAAAGACACTTTTGCTGTGCATGCTCTCTGGTTTTTGTGGCACTGGCATCCCATTCTGTGACTAAAGCAGCCTCTATTTAATAGCACAATAAACATTTGCACTTATTCTCATAGAAATCAGGCCTGATAAAGACACTTTTGCTGTGCATGCTCTCTGGTTTTTGTGGCACTGGCATCCCATTCTGTGACTAAAGCAGCCTCTATTTAATAGCACAATAAACATTTGCACTTATTCTCATAGAAATCAGGCCTGATAAAGACACTTTTGCTGTGCATGCTCTCTGGTTTTTGTGGCACTGGCATCCCATTCTGTGACTAAAGCAGCCTCTATTTAATAGCATAATAAACATTTGCACTTATTCTCATAGAAATCAGGCCTGATAAAGACACTTTTGCTGTGCATGCTCTCTGGTTTTTGTGGCACTGGCATCCCATTCTGTGACTAAAGCAGCCTCTATTTAATAGCATAATAAACATTTGCACTTATTCTCATAGAAATCAGGCCTGATAAAGACACTTTTGCTGTGCATGCTCTCTGGTTTTTGTGGCACTGGCATCCCATTCTGTGACTAAAGCAGCCTCTATTTAATAGCATAATAAACATTTGCACTTATTCTCATAGAAATCAGGCCTGATAAAGACACTTTTGCTGTGCATGCTCTCTGGTTTTTGTGGCACTGGCATCCCATTCTGTGACTAAAGCAGCCTCTATTTAATAGCATAATAAACATTTGCACTTATTCTCATAGAAATCAGGCCTGATAAAGACACTTTTGCTGTGCATGCTCTCTGGTTTTTGTGGCACTGGCATCCCATTCTGTGACTAAAGCAGCCTCTATTTAATAGCACAATAAACATTTGCACTTATTCTCATAGAAATCAGGCCTGATAAAGACACTTTTGCTGTGCATGCTCTCTGGTTTTTGTGGCACTGGCATCCCATTCTGTGACTAAAGCAGCCTCTATTTAATAGCACAATAAACATTTGCACTTATTCTCATAGAAATCAGGCCTGATAAAGACACTTTTGCTGTGCATGCTCTCTGGTTTTTGTGGCACTGGCATCCCATTCTGTGACTAAAGCAGCCTCTATTTAATAGCATAATAAACATTTGCACTTATTCTCATAGAAATCAGGCCTGATAAAGACACTTTTGCTGTGCATGCTCTCTGGTTTTTGTGGCACTGGCATCCCATTCTGTGACTAAAGCAGCCTCTATTTAATAGCATAATAAACATTTGCACTTATTCTCATAGAAATCAGGCCTGATAAAGACACTTTTGCTGTGCATGCTCTCTGGTTTTTGTGGCACTGGCATCCCATTCTGTGACTAAAGCAGCCTCTATTTAATAGCATAATAAACATTTGCACTTATTCTCATAGAAATCAGGCCTGATAAAGACACTTTTGCTGTGCATGCTCTCTGGTTTTTGTGGCACTGGCATCCCATTCTGTGACTAAAGCAGCCTCTATTTAATAGCATAATAAACATTTGCACTTATTCTCATAGAAATCAGGCCTGATAAAGACACTTTTGCTGTGCATGCTCTCTGGTTTTTGTGGCACTGGCATCCCATTCTGTGACTAAAGCAGCCTCTATTTAATAGCACAATAAACATTTGCACTTATTCTCATAGAAATCAGGCCTGATAAAGACACTTTTGCTGTGCATGCTCTCTGTTTTTTGTGGCACTGGCATCCCATTCTGTGACTAAAGCAGCCTCTATTTAATAGCATAATAAACATTTGCACTTATTCTCATAGAAATCAGGCCTGATAAAGACACTTTTGCTGTGCATGCTCTCTGGTTTTTGTGGCACTGGCATCCCATTCTGTGACTAAAGCAGCCTCTATTTAATAGCACAATAAACATTTGCACTTATTCTCATAGAAATCAGGCCTGATAAAGACACTTTTGCTGTGCATGCTCTCTGGTTTTTGTGGCACTGGCATCCCATTCTGTGACTAAAGCAGCCTCTATTTAATAGCACAATAAACATTTGCACTTATTCTTATAGAAATCAGGCCTGATAAAGACACTTTTGCTGTGCATGCTCTCTGGTTTTTGTGGCACTGGCATCCCATTCTGTGACTAAAGCAGCCTCTATTTAATAGCACAATAAACATTTGCACTTATTCTCATAGAAATCAGGCCTGATAAAGACACTTTTGCTGTGCATGCTCTCTGGTTTTTGTGGCACTGGCATCCCATTCTGTGACTAAAGCAGCCTCTATTTAATAGCATAATAAACATTTGCACTTATTCTCATAGAAATCAGGCCTGATAAAGACACTTTTGCTGTGCATGCTCTCTGGTTTTTGTGGCACTGGCATCCCATTCTGTGACTAAAGCAGCCTCTATTTAATAGCACAATAAACATTTGCACTTATTCTCATAGAAATCAGGCCTGATAAAGACACTTTTGCTGTGCATGCTCTCTGGTTTTTGTGGCACTGGCATCCCATTCTGTGACTAAAGCAGCCTCTATTTAATAGCATAATAAACATTTGCACTTATTCTCATAGAAATCAGGCCTGATAAAGACACTTTTGCTGTGCATGCTCTCTGGTTTTTGTGGCACTGGCATCCCATTCTGTGACTAAAGCAGCCTCTATTTAATAGCACAATAAACATTTGCACTTATTCTCATAGAAATCAGGCCTGATAAAGACACTTTTGCTGTGCATGCTCTCTGGTTTTTGTGGCACTGGCATCCCATTCTGTGACTAAAGCAGCCTCTATTTAATAGCATAATAAACATTTGCACTTATTCTCATAGAAATCAGGCCTGATAAAGACACTTTTGCTGTGCATGCTCTCTGGTTTTTGTGGCACTGGCATCCCATTCTGTGACTAAAGCAGCCTCTATTTAATAGCATAATAAACATTTGCACTTATTCTCATAGAAATCAGGCCTGATAAAGACACTTTTGCTGTGCATGCTCTCTGGTTTTTGTGGCACTGGCATCCCATTCTGTGACTAAAGCAGCCTCTATTTAATAGCACAATAAACATTTGCACTTATTCTCATAGAAATCAGGCCTGATAAAGACACTTTTGCTGTGCATGCTCTCTGGTTTTTGTGGCACTGGCATCCCATTCTGTGACTAAAGCAGCCTCTATTTAATAGCATAATAAACATTTGCACTTATTCTCATAGAAATCAGGCCTGATAAAGACACTTTTGCTGTGCATGCTCTCTGGTTTTTGTGGCACTGGCATCCCATTCTGTGACTAAAGCAGCCTCTATTTAATAGCATAATAAACATTTGCACTTATTCTCATAGAAATCAGGCCTGATAAAGACACTTTTGCTGTGCATGCTCTCTGGTTTTTGTGGCACTGGCATCCCATTCTGTGACTAAAGCAGCCTCTATTTAATAGCATAATAAACATTTGCACTTATTCTCATAGAAATCAGGCCTGATAAAGACACTTTTGCTGTGCATGCTCTCTGGTTTTTGTGGCACTGGCATCCCATTCTGTGACTAAAGCAGCCTCTATTTAATAGCACAATAAACATTTGCACTTATTCTCATAGAAATCAGGCCTGATAAAGACACTTTTGCTGTGCATGCTCTCTGGTTTTTGTGGCACTGGCATCCCATTCTGTGACTAAAGCAGCCTCTATTTAATAGCACAATAAACATTTGCACTTATTCTCATAGAAATCAGGCCTGATAAAGACACTTTTGCTGTGCATGCTCTCTGGTTTTTGTGGCACTGGCATCCCATTCTGTGACTAAAGCAGCCTCTATTTAATAGCATAATAAACATTTGCACTTATTCTCATAGAAATCAGGCCTGATAAAGACACTTTTGCTGTGCATGCTCTCTGTTTTTTGTGGCACTGGCATCCCATTCTGTGACTAAAGCAGCCTCTATTTAATAGCACAATAAACATTTGCACTTATTCTCATAGAAATCAGGCCTGATAAAGACACTTTTGCTGTGCATGCTCTCTGGTTTTTGTGGCACTGGCATCCCATTCTGTGACTAAAGCAGCCTCTATTTAATAGCATAATAAACATTTGCACTTATTCTCATAGAAATCAGGCCTGATAAAGACACTTTTGCTGTGCATGCTCTCTGGTTTTTGTGGCACTGGCATCCCATTCTGTGACTAAAGCAGCCTCTATTTAATAGCATAATAAACATTTGCACTTATTCTCATAGAAATCAGGCCTGATAAAGACACTTTTGCTGTGCATGCTCTCTGGTTTTTGTGGCACTGGCATCCCATTCTGTGACTAAAGCAGCCTCTATTTAATAGCACAATAAACATTTGCACTTATTCTCATAGAAATCAGGCCTGATAAAGACACTTTTGCTGTGCATGCTCTCTGTTTTTTGTGGCACTGGCATCCCATTCTGTGACTAAAGCAGCCTCTATTTAATAGCACAATAAACATTTGCACTTATTCTCATAGAAATCAGGCCTGATAAAGACACTTTTGCTGTGCATGCTCTCTGGTTTTTGTGGCACTGGCATCCCATTCTGTGACTAAAGCAGCCTCTATTTAATAGCATAATAAACATTTGCACTTATTCTCATAGAAATCAGGCCTGATAAAGACACTTTTGCTGTGCATGCTCTCTGGTTTTTGTGGCACTGGCATCCCATTCTGTGACTAAAGCAGCCTCTATTTAATAGCATAATAAACATTTGCACTTATTCTCATAGAAATCAGGCCTGATAAAGACACTTTTGCTGTGCATGCTCTCTGGTTTTTGTGGCACTGGCATCCCATTCTGTGACTAAAGCAGCCTCTATTTAATAGCACAATAAACATTTGCACTTATTCTCATAGAAATCAGGCCTGATAAAGACACTTTTGCTGTGCATGCTCTCTGGTTTTTGTGGCACTGGCATCCCATTCTGTGACTAAAGCAGCCTCTATTTAATAGCATAATAAACATTTGCACTTATTCTCATAGAAATCAGGCCTGATAAAGACACTTTTGCTGTGCATGCTCTCTGGTTTTTGTGGCACTGGCATCCCATTCTGTGACTAAAGCAGCCTCTATTTAATAGCACAATAAACATTTGCACTTATTCTCATAGAAATCAGGCCTGATAAAGACACTTTTGCTGTGCATGCTCTCTGGTTTTTGTGGCACTGGCATCCCATTCTGTGACTAAAGCAGCCTCTATTTAATAGCATAATAAACATTTGCACTTATTCTCATAGAAATCAGGCCTGATAAAGACACTTTTGCTGTGCATGCTCTCTGGTTTTTGTGGCACTGGCATCCCATTCTGTGACTAAAGCAGCCTCTATTTAATAGCATAATAAACATTTGCACTTATTCTCATAGAAATCAGGCCTGATAAAGACACTTTTGCTGTGCATGCTCTCTGGTTTTTGTGGCACTGGCATCCCATTCTGTGACTAAAGCAGCCTCTATTTAATAGCACAATAAACATTTGCACTTATTCTCATAGAAATCAGGCCTGATAAAGACACTTTTGCTGTGCATGCTCTCTGGTTTTTGTGGCACTGGCATCCCATTCTGTGACTAAAGCAGCCTCTATTTAATAGCATAATAAACATTTGCACTTATTCTCATAGAAATCAGGCCTGATAAAGACACTTTTGCTGTGCATGCTCTCTGGTTTTTGTGGCACTGGCATCCCATTCTGTGACTAAAGCAGCCTCTATTTAATAGCATAATAAACATTTGCACTTATTCTCATAGAAATCAGGCCTGATAAAGACACTTTTGCTGTGCATGCTCTCTGGTTTTTGTGGCACTGGCATCCCATTCTGTGACTAAAGCAGCCTCTATTTAATAGCACAATAAACATTTGCACTTATTCTCATAGAAATCAGGCCTGATAAAGACACTTTTGCTGTGCATGCTCTCTGGTTTTTGTGGCACTGGCATCCCATTCTGTGACTAAAGCAGCCTCTATTTAATAGCATAATAAACATTTGCACTTATTCTCATAGAAATCAGGCCTGATAAAGACACTTTTGCTGTGCATGCTCTCTGGTTTTTGTGGCACTGGCATCCCATTCTGTGACTAAAGCAGCCTCTATTTAATAGCACAATAAACATTTGCACTTATTCTCATAGAAATCAGGCCTGATAAAGACACTTTTGCTGTGCATGCTCTCTGGTTTTTGTGGCACTGGCATCCCATTCTGTGACTAAAGCAGCCTCTATTTAATAGCACAATAAACATTTGCACTTATTCTCATAGAAATCAGGCCTGATAAAGACACTTTTGCTGTGCATGCTCTCTGGTTTTTGTGGCACTGGCATCCCATTCTGTGACTAAAGCAGCCTCTATTTAATAGCATAATAAACATTTGCACTTATTCTCATAGAAATCAGGCCTGATAAAGACACTTTTGCTGTGCATGCTCTCTGGTTTTTGTGGCACTGGCATCCCATTCTGTGACTAAAGCAGCCTCTATTTAATAGCATAATAAACATTTGCACTTATTCTCATAGAAATCAGGCCTGATAAAGACACTTTTGCTGTGCATGCTCTCTGGTTTTTGTGGCACTGGCATCCCATTCTGTGACTAAAGCAGCCTCTATTTAATAGCACAATAAACATTTGCACTTATTCTCATAGAAATCAGGCCTGATAAAGACACTTTTGCTGTGCATGCTCTCTGGTTTTTGTGGCACTGGCATCCCATTCTGTGACTAAAGCAGCCTCTATTTAATAGCATAATAAACATTTGCACTTATTCTCATAGAAATCAGGCCTGATAAAGACACTTTTGCTGTGCATGCTCTCTGGTTTTTGTGGCACTGGCATCCCATTCTGTGACTAAAGCAGCCTCTATTTAATAGCATAATAAACATTTGCACTTATTCTCATAGAAATCAGGCCTGATAAAGACACTTTTGCTGGCCAAAGCCCTACTGGACCCTGCCAGGTCGATTCCTGCCCGGGGCATCCCATTCTGTGACTACAGCAGCCTCTGTTTAAGACCATATAAGCATTTGCTCTTATCATATTTGAAATTAGCCTGATAAAGACACTTTTGCTGGCCAAAGCCCTACTGGACCCTGCCAGGTCCATTCCTGCCCAGGGCATCCCATTCTGTGACTAAAGCAGCCTCTGTTTAAGACCATATAAGCATTTGCTCTTATTATATTTATATTATAAGACACTTTTTCTGGGCATAGGCTTACTGCTGCCTGCCAGGTGCACTTCTGTTGAGGCATCCCATTCTGTAACATAGCATACCCCTCTTTATTTACACTAAGCAGCTCTCTTATTTACACTAAGCAGGCCTGTTGGAGGCTGAGTGTTACTGCTCACTTTTGGTGTGCATTATATTCTGTTTTATATAGACCCACTGCTGCCTGGGGGTTCTTAAAATATCACCTACTACCACGCCAGTTAGACTATGTCGGGCAGACAAGTGCCTGGAAGTGAAAAGAGGAGTGGCAGAGGCCAAGATTCCGCAGGCAGAGCTCGCATCAGACTGGGGGCCAGTAGCAGCAGGAGTCACGCTGAGAGACCTAATCTGCCAGTATCTGCTAGCGGTCGGGTCTCCACCAGTAACGCATCTGCCGTGGTAGATTGGCTGACGCGCTCATCAACAACATCATCACAACTTACATCTGAGACCCCCAGTCTAGGGTCGGTAGGTTCCTCTGACACAACCCTGAGTTGGCATGCCCCGAGAGCAGTCCCTGTCCTCCCATTGCCTCTGTCCTACGCCGTTCCCTCCCCCAGCGACGTATCCTATGCTTTGGGTTCAGCTCCACTCTTTAGTGAGGAGGACGATCAGATACAGGAGGACAGTCAGCAGCTACTGCCCAGCCAAGAAATGGAGGTGGCTTCTTTAGCTAGGCAGACAAATAGTGATGTGGACAGTGTCGTGGGTGCTGCGAGCGTTCCAGCTCCTGCGCCAGACACTGTTGACGAATCCACGAACATCAGTGACGTACAGCCACAACCCGGTGATGATGATGATGATGACGATGAAGCCGATCGCACTTGGGAGCCGGGTGATGAAGGGGCTTCATCGTCATCATCAGGAGAAGAGGGGCGCAGGTTGCCCCGGAGTCAGCAGCTGAGGCAGCAAGGTGGTAGCAGTCAGCATGGGGGCACAATTCCAAAGGCTGGAGCCGGCCGGGGCCGGGGCCGGGGTAGAGCACCTGCTGTGCGGCAGTCTACCTTATCGGGAGGTAGTGGAGCAGGGGTTCCTGGAGTTGGCAACAGCAGCAGTGAATCAGTGAGGCCAGGGGGTGGGAAAAGTAGCTACTCGGCAGTGTGGCAGTTTTTCCTGAGGCATCCGCAGGAGGGTAACATGGCCACATGCAAGATATGTAGGCAAAAGGTGAAGCGTGGCCAGGGTCCAAATGTTGGCACCACGGCCCTGCGTCAACATATGATGCGTCACCATAAAACGACCTGGGAGAACCGAGGCTCCCAAGGGGTGGTCCAGTCTGCTTCCTCACCAAGTGAGCTCCCAATTTCTGCCAGCCAAGGCTCCAGCACCTCAGCCGAAGGCAGCTGTGCGTCACACCCATCCTCTGTCGCTCCTGCTCCTCCTCCTCCTCCTCCAAGTCATGCATCCCGCCAGCAATCCATCAGCGAAGCCATGTCCAAGAGACAGCAGTATGCGCCCACTCATCCTACGGCGCAGAAGCTGAATGTGCTCCTGTCCAAGTTGCTGGTGCTGCAGTCGCTCCCTTTTCAGGTGGTGGAATCTGCACCTTTCAGAGAACTGATGGCTTGTGCCGAGCCGAGGTGGAGAGTCCCAAGCCGTCATTTCTTTGCCAAGAAGGCAGTACCAGCGCTGCACACTTTTGTTGAACAGAAGGTGGGCCAGTCCTTGAGCCTGTCGGTGTGTAGCAAAATACATGGCAGCGCCGACATCTGGAGCTGTAACTACGGTCAGGGGCAGTACATGTCGTTTACGGCCCACTGGGTGAATGTGGTCCCTTTGCAGCAGCAACTTGGACAGGTCACGCCGCTTCGGCCTCCGCGCTCTCTGCCCATTGGGCCTGTGACACCGTGCGACTCGGCCTCCTCATCCTCCGCCATCTCCTCACCCTCCACTGTAGGCTCAAGTCTCAGTGCCCCTCCAGTCTACCATGTGTGCAGGGCACGGAGGTGTCACGCAGTGCTTCACATGGTTTGTCTTGGCGAACGGAGTCACACAGGGGAGGAACTGCTTAAATGTATTCATCAGGAAATCCAAACATGGCTTACTCCGAGAAAACTTAAAATGGGAATCATGGTTACCGACAATGGGAAGAACATTTTGTCTGCGCTGCGCCAAGGAAGCCTGACCCATGCCCCCTGCATGGCTCACGTCTTCAATCTGGTTGTCAAGCGGTTTCTGAAGTGTTCCCCCCATCTGCAGGACATCCTAACAACTTCACGGAAACTTTGCATGCACTTCAGCCACTCCTACACCGCCAAACACACCCTTCTTGAGCTACAGCGTCAGAATGGTATCCCCCAACATAGTCTGATTTGCGATGTTTCCACCCGTTGGAATTCCACCCTTCACATGTTGGACCGATTATATGAACAGAGAAAAGCCATCACGGATTTCCTGATGATCCAAGCAGATAGGGGGACTCCCCTGTGTAACTTCAATGTCAACCAGTGGCAGCTCATACGTGACACCTGCCGTTTGCTCAGGCCCTTTGAGGAAGCCACTTTATTTGTCAGTCGGCAGGATTACGGGATGAACGACGTGATTCCACTGCTTCATGTACTACAGCACATGTTGGAAACCATGGCTGGTCAGGGCACTGGAGACATGGCGTTTACATCTTACGGCCACATGAACCCCGTTGGAGCTGAACTGGAGGAGGAGGAGGAGGAAGAGGAGGAGGAGGAGTTGCCCAGCGAAACACAGTTTAGGCTTGGCGAAATGGCTGGTTTATCTAGTCAGCGGACAGGAGAGGAGGAGCAGGAGCAGCCAGAGGAGCTAGAGGTTTTTGAGGAAGGAGAGACAGAGGACCCGGGCACACCGTGGCAGTATGCAGTGGAGATGGAGACAGGTAGTCCATCCGAGTCACTTGCGCAAATGGCACGAAGCATGCTCACATGCTTGCGTAGTGACCCCAGAATTGTTTCCATCTGTCGGCGGGATGACTTCTGGCTGTCCACCTTATTGGACCCTCGCTTCCGGCACAAAATGGGGGCATTTTTTAAACCCACCGAGAGGGAGGACAAACTCAACTACTACAAAGACATTCTACGTAGGCAGTTGGCCGATGCCTATCTGCGCCATGGTCCATACTCTCGCAGGTCTGACTCGAGGGGACCTCTGCGCTCACCTTCCACTGCCATGGCCGCTGGGGGGGTTGGCAGCAGCAGCAGCAGAAGCTCCATCAGCAGCAGCAGCCTCAGTCTTCAGTCGCTAATGAGTAGCTTTCTACACCCGCATAGTGAGGCTACTCATGAGCAGCAGGAAGACCTGGAGCAGGACCTGAACCAGCAGGTCATGTCATACTTTGACATGACCATGCCAACACACCTTGAGGATCCGCTGGACTTCTGGGCAGCCAAACTTGATTTGTGGCCGCAACTAGCAGAGTTTGCCCTGGAAAAGCTGTCCTGCCCGGCAAGTAGCGTGCCATCTGAGCGGGTGTTTAGTGCGGCGGGGGCCATAGTTACGGCGAGGAGAACTCGTCTGTCAACTAAAAATGTGGAGAGACTCACCTTTGTCAAAATGAATCAGGGATGGATCAGCCAGGATTTCCACCCACCAATGCCTGATGCATGCGACTAGATTCAGCATGGTGCCACGTTTTACACTTTACAAATGGTGCAAAACATATTTATGTCTTTAGGCCATTTTTTGGGCTCCTGCTGCTGCTACTGCCAACTTCTGCCAACTCCAGGGTGTGATTCATCCAATTTTTGGGCTCCTGAAGCCAACTCCAGTGTATATTTGGGCTCCTGCTGCTGCTACTGCCAACTTCTGCCAACTCCAGGGTGTGATTCATCCAATTTTTGGGCTCCTGAAGCCAACTCCAGTGTATATTTGGGCTCCTGCTGCTACTACTGTCAACTCCTGCCAACTCCAGGGTGTGATTCATCCAATTTTTGGGCTCCTGAGGCCAACTCCAGTGTATATTTGGGCTCCTGCTGCTGCTACTGTCAACTCCTGCCAACTCCAGGGTGTGATTCATCCAATTTTTGGGCTCCTGAAGCCAACTCCAGTGTATATTTGGGCTCCTGCTGCTACTACTGCCAACTTCTGCCAACTCCAGGGTGTGATTCATCCAATTTTTGGGCTCCTGAAGCCAACTCCAGTGTATATTTGGGCTCCTGCTGCTGCTACTGTCAACTCCTGCCAACTCCAGGGTGTGATTCATCCAATTTTTGGGCTCCTGAAGCCAACTCCAGTGTATATTTGGGCTCCTGCTGCTGCTACTGCCAACTTCTGCCAACTCCAGGGTGTGATTCATCCAATTTTTGGGCTCCTGAAGCCAACTCCAGTGTATATTTGGGCTCCTGCTGCTACTACTGCCAACTTCTGCCAACTCCAGGGTGTGATTCATCCAATTTTTGGGCTCCTGAAGCCAACTCCAGTGTATATTTGGGCTCCTGCTGCTGCTACTGTCAACTCCTGCCAACTCCAGGGTGTGATTCATCCAATTTTTGGGCTCCTGAAGCCAACTCCAGTGTATATTTGGGCTCCTGCTGCTGCTACTGCCAACTTCTGCCAACTCCAGGGTGTGATTCATCCAATTTTTGGGCTCCTGAAGCCAACTCCAGTGTATATTTGGGCTCCTGCTGCTGCTGCTGCTGCCAAATTCTGCCAACTCCAGGGTGTGATTCATCCAATTTTTGGGCTCCTGAAGCCAACTCCAGTGTATATTTGGGCTCCTGCTGCTGCTGCTGCTGCCAACTTCTGCCAACTCCAGGGTGTGATTCATCCAATTTTTGGGCTCCTGAAGCCAACTCCAGTGTATATTTGGGCTCCTGCTGCTACTACTGCCAACTTCTGCCAACTCCAGGGTGTGATTCATCCAATTTTTGGGCTCCTGAGGCCAACTCCAGTGTATATTTGGGCTCCTGCTGCTGCTACTGCCAACTTCTGCCAACTCCAGGGTGTGATTCATCCACTTTTTGGGCTCCTGAAGCCAACTCCAGTGTATATTTGGGCTCCTGCTGCTACTACTGCCAACTTCTGCCAACTCCAGGGTGTGATTCATCCAATTTTTGGGCTCCTGAGGCCAACTCCAGTGTATATTTGGGCTCCTGCTCCTGCTGCTGCCAACTTCTGCCAACTCCAGGGTGTGATTCATCCAATTTTTGGGCTCCTGAGGCCAACTCCAGTGTATATTTGGGCTCCTGCTGCTGCTGCTGCCAACTTCTGCCAACTCCAGGGTGTGATTCATCCAATTTTTGGGCTCCTGAAGCCAACTCCAGTGTATATTTGGGCTCCTGCTGCTACTACTGTCAACTCCTGCCAACTCCAGGGTGTGATTCATCCAATTTTTGGGCTCCTGAGGCCAACTCCAGTGTATATTTGGGCTCCTGCTGCTGCTGCTGCCAACTTCTGCCAACTCCAGGGTGTGATTCATCCAATTTTTGGGCTCCTGAGGCCAACTCCAGTGTATATTTGGGCTCCTGCTCCTGCTGCTGCCAACTTCTGCCAACTCCAGGGTGTGATTCATCCAATTTTTGGGCTCCTGAAGCCAACTCCAGTGTATATTTGGGCTCCTGCTGCTGCTGCTGCTGCCAACTTCTGCCAACTCCAGGGTGTGATTCATCCAATTTTTGGGCTCCTGAAGCCAACTCCAGTGTATATTTGGGCTCCTGCTGCTACTACTGCCAACTTCTGCCAACTCCAGGGTTTGATTCATCCAATTTTTGGGCTCCTGAGGCCAACTCCAGTGTATATTTGGGCTCCTGCTGCTGCTGCTGCCAACTTCTGCCAACTCCAGGGTGTGATTCATCCAATTTTTGGGCTCCTGAAGCCAACTCCAGTGTATATTTGGGCTCCTGCTGCTACTACTGTCAACTCCTGCCAACTCCAGGGTGTGATTCATCCAATTTTTGGGCTCCTGAGGCCAACTCCAGTGTATATTTGGGCTCCTGCTGCTGCTGCTGCCAACTTCTGCCAACTCCAGGGTGTGATTCATCCAATTTTTGGGCTCCTGAGGCCAACTCCAGTGTATATTTGGGCTCCTGCTGCTGCTGCTGCCAACTTCTGCCAACTCCAGGGTGTGATTCATCCAATTTTTGGGCTCCTGAGGCCAACTCCAGTGTATATTTGGGCTCCTGCTCCTGCTGCTGCCAACTTCTGCCAACTCCAGGGTGTGATTCATCCAATTTTTGGGCTCCTGAAGCCAACTCCAGTGTATATTTGGGCTCCTGCTGCTGCTGCCAACTTCTGCCAACTCCAGGGTGTGATTCATCCAATTTTTGGGCTCCTGAGGCCAACTCCAGTGTATATTTGGGCTCCTTCTGCCCCTCATAGTGATGCCACTTCAACTCTCTGCAATTGTGCCGCTCTGCGATTCTATTAGCGATGCCTCTGATCTGCATGTGATATTTCTTCAAAGTATTATTTAACAAACCCAGCACGCATCCTGTGCGTGTTACAGCAAGGCTGAATGGTTTACAACCCTATTGAGGCTGTAGGAGGCTCAGAAATAGCCGTTTTTAATAGCGATTCGTCGCGAATTTATTCGGGTCGAAACGATTTTTGTCGGAAAATTCGGCGAATCAGTCGAATCGAATTTTTCAAAAGTTCGCTCATCTCTATTCATAGACGTGAAGAAGCCAAATAATTTAAATATGTAGGATTCTCTTCCTGATTCAGTTGCTTTGGCAATGTAATGCAATCAGGAATATGTGAAAGAAGCCAATGACTTGTTTGTTCTTCGGTTCTTCACAACGCTTGTTGAGCAACAGCATCTGAGATCTCTTTAGCTTCTGATATATCCATCTGGTGACCCTTTCACCCACTTGCTTCCCGGCACTCTAGTAAGTATAAAAGTTCATTAGCAGACGTACAGTATGACCTCAGAGTTTATAAAGGGGGTGTTCGGTTCCCTTCCACTATTTCATAGCGCCAATTCTGGCTCTCTGCTGTGTTTATTTCATTGTTGGGAAGGGACTTTTTTTACAGTGTATTTACATTACAAAAAAGTGGGCAAGATGAAAGCACCTTTGACCAGAAGGCGCTGATCTTTGGGTAGTTAAAGTGGAATTTGATCTATGGTTGTGCCAGAAAATCCCCTTTCAGTGACTGAGCCTTTTTCCCGGCAGGCTCTATCAAGTTCCAGCAGGGAAATTCTCACTCCTTTGCTGAGGGAAGCAATACTTTTCCTTTCAATTTCAATCTGAGTAGCGATTGTTTACGTGATAGAATGAAGTTTTATTTGTTAGAGGATTACCCTCATCCTCTGCGGCTACCATAACTAACGAGATTAGAATAATGATTGGGCTACTCACTGGAGTTTGCTTTTTATTATTTCTAATCTGCTTTTTTTCTCTTCCTATTCTAGTGCTGTGTGCACTGGGCCATGATTAATTTATATTGCTTGTAGAGACTGGTAGAAAGGAGCTGTGTAAGAACTTTTAAGAAGTTCCAGAGAATGTCAAATTAGAGAAAAGTAGAGATGTGAGACGCATAGAAACTGCTTCTAGCAATACAAGAGGACTTTCTTCCCCACAGGGAGATTTCCACATTTGCATTAACAAGAAGAAATGTCCTGGGAGAAAAGTACTGGGAGTAATCTTATTCCTCCTATATAGAAAGGAAACGTCACCTGTGATTTGGGAAATATATCAAGCTTTTGTTTTAAGTAGACCAAAGCCTAGGATTCTCACCCTGATGGGTTTTGGTCTGGTTTACATCGGCATCGGAAATGCTTTGGTTCACACAGGAAACTACCCACTTCAATGGATTGATTTGTAAACAAAAAATTGCTAAATCGACCAAAATCAGATGAGAATAAATCTGTGGAAAATCCCTCTGGGATGAACGAGAATTTGTTTGTTGGTGGGGCGTTGTATCCTTTAGTCTGACATAAAATGTCTTATTCGTCGCATGATCACCAACATGTGGAAACAGAAATCGACCACAAATATTCCACATTGCACAGCGCCATGAAAGATGATGTCGATTTATTAATAAACAATAATAATAGGACATAGAGTGCTCAAAATGACCTACATTTCATCTCTGATCCATCGTTACCAACCCAAGCGCAACATTCGCTCTGACTCTGATATTCTCCCATCTTCCTCCTTAGTTACCTCCTCGCACTACCACCTTCAAGACTTCTCCCGTGCTTCCCCACTTCTCTGGAATGCACTCCCCCACTCAATGTGTCACTCTCCATCACTCCAAGCCTTTAAAAGTACCCACAAAACACACTTTTACAGACAAGCATACAACCAGGCGTAACCAACTCCTATAACCTTCAAATGGCACATGCAGCCCAACTCAAGCTCTACCACTTGTCATTGCGCTCTCTGTCTCCACCACCATCCTTTAGACTGTAAGCTCGCAAGGGCAGGGCTCTCTTTCCTATTGTCTCCTGTGCTCACAACACCTGGTTTAAACCTTGTAGCAGGGGCATAGCTAGGGGGGAGCAGGAGGAGCACGTGCCCTGGATGCAGCAGGTAAAGGGGCCCCAAAGGGGGGCCTTAGCATAGGTGGAGGGCGCCATTTCGAATCTTTGCCCCGGGTGCCAAAAAGCCTAGCTACACCTATGCCTTGTAGCATCTAGGTACTATATGTTTTACCTTGTCTGTAATCATTCCTTGTAAAGCGCTACAGAAGATGATGGTGCTATATAAATAAACATTTTTATTTTTAATATTTTTTATATTAATATATTTTTTTATTAATAATTTATTAATAATTGTATTAATAAATAAATATTAATAATAAATAACCAAACTCATGAACAATGGCTATAATGAACAATTAGCCGACAAGTCTTCTTGTTGTCTACTCTCAAATAAGTTAAGAAATCGTTCGCTTAGAGAAGGGCTGATCTGTTCATGGAAATGGGTCATTAGTCACCCCTACCCCTGCTCCCATGTTTATGTAACAGAAAAGTAAAGTGTTGCAGTGACCCATACATTTTGCGATGGACACCATCTTTTAATCCTGATGATGCCTTTTAATATTTAATTAAATAAACTTTTATTTCCCTGTGACCAAAAGGGAATTGCTGCTTTCTAGTATGGTTTCAGGCTCCTTTTGCTACTGTACAAAGTTCAAGGAGAGTCATGCCATCCAGAAATGAATAGGGCTTGTTAAAGACTTGCCTGAAACTAGGGAAGCTCCCAACCATGGACCAAGCCATAGAAGGCTAATGAATGTGTGGGAAGTCTGAGCTTAGGCCAAGACTTCTTACCCCTCCTCACCTTTATGCAACTGCCTTTCTCTCTAAAACTTCACCTAGAACCTTTGCTGCAAAGAACAGTTTTTTTTTTTCAGCACTCCACATGACGACAATATAATTTGTCTGTGTCCTGATCTGATGTGTCATCTTCAGAGTTTATGTGAGCCCTTGGGTGATGGTCTCAGTGGGCCTCTTTGTAGATGTGTCATATTATATACTACGTCACATCATGTCACTCTTCAGCTATCGCTGCCACCAATGGGTCTTACTCTGCAGCTGAATGCGCTCTGATCTTCACCGCCTTCCCCACAGCCCACAGCAATTTTCATCTAGTCCTTGTTGCCTTTTTTGCTGCTGAGGATGGTTCTCAGGTCGTTGTCACCTTCACTGCCCCAAATCGCCCTCCAGTTCTACTGCTTTTTTTGCTGCTGCTGATCATCTTCCATTCTTCGATGTCGCTGAAGGGTCCACCACAACTCCCAATAATCGTCCTCTGGTTCTTGCCACTGAAGGGTCCTCTGCTACTGCTGATCGTCTTCTGGTCCTCACCGTAATCTGAAACGCTGCTGTTCGCCCTCCATTCCTCACCACCTTTTTAATTGCTGCTGATCCTCCGCTGGTTCTCTCTAGATGTTTTCCCATATCTGGATTTCCTCACACAATCTAAAAAACCTGGAAGGAGAAATGGTGCCTCACTAAAGTTGACCTATTATAATAAGAAACATTCAAATCAATAGAAGGCTTAAAGTCTGAAAATTCTGCCCTCTCCATGGAAAAGTGAAATAGTGCAATAGTAAATAGGAAGTCGCAGAACATACCAAAACACTTACGAATAACAAATTTAGAGCTGTGGGTAAATTGTGGCTAAAAGCCTTCTCTGATAAGTCTTTCGAACTGATGGATGTTGGCATGTCTCTAGGCCCATATATCCTTGTGGAAGGCCTCACTACCGAAGTTGGTATAAATTCATCCTTGTCAATCATGTACACCCATACATGCTGATTGACCCTACCCTAGGGCAGGTGGAATCTTCCAGAAAGACAATATGACATATCACGTGGCCAGGGCCGGATTAAGAGCATCCCGGGCCTGGTGCTGTAGATTTTGACGGGCCTATTTATCGAAGTATATAAAATGAAAACGCTAAAAAAAGCAATTTTGTTTAAGACAAAGTGCATTTGTCACATGTCTAATGTACATTAAATTACCAGGATAGCTGAATACATGTTAGTGTATGAAAACTCACTTTTGGGGGGCCCAGAGTGTCAAAGAGGTGTTGTAGAGGGTTCGCTATGCCCCCAGACTGTAACTGTAGCTGGGATGCGGCCGCTGCTCGCGCATGCGCCGTAGGACCGGGAAAGAAGGTGAGTTTCTGCCCAACCTGAGAGGTTTCACATAGCAGGGCATCCCTGGTATGGATGCTCCGGGGGGAGGGAATCAAGCAGCCCTGGAATTTTATAGATTCCCGGGCCTATCTCCGTGGGTTTTGGTCCACCTTACTGAAATCCCAGCTACACACATCGACAGTGGGTGGCATCGCTTGCATTCTTCAGCTGTGCGTTGGTCCACTTTAAAGAGGAAAATGCCCTAAAAGCCAGCCGGCTGGCTTACAACCCGAGGGGGCATCCCAATTTGGTGTCAGGGCGGGAGATGCTGGGGATGCAACCACATTGTTTACACTGTCCTTGGAGCCAGATTAAAGGAGAGTTTTGTGGAAACACGAGGGGGGTTGCACAAGGGGGCATCCCAAATCAGGCAGCCCCAAGGATGGAGAAAACTGGCCTTCCTGAATATACAGTAATTACGCCCTCCCCACAAACATATATATCAGTAACCCCCACCCAATAAACCACCAAACATACACACCAGTAAGCCCCAGACACCAATTAAAGCGGATCACCAGGATTTTCAATATCATTGTCCCTTGGGCATCCCAATTCTGGATGCTCCACACAATGAGGCATCCCGAATTGCCCCGATCGGGATGTCCCGCGGGTGAAACCCCCCCAAAAGCCCCAAAACCCCTTACCTTGCCTCCCGCGCGCACGTCTAGAGGGGCGCGCTGGCTGTTTGTGAATGGCCGGCGCGGGAAGTACAGGGAGCACAGAAGGACTGAGGGGCAGTACAGGGTACACAGAAAGGCTGAGGGGCAGTACAGGGTGC
This sequence comes from Gastrophryne carolinensis, assembly GCA_027917425.1. NCBI lineage: Eukaryota > Metazoa > Chordata > Amphibia > Anura > Microhylidae > Gastrophryne > Gastrophryne carolinensis. The sequence continues at coordinate 444,261,232 of CM051237.1, forward strand.
ACCGAGGGAATGAGGGGCAGTACAGGGAGCACAGAAATACTGAGCAGTAGAGGGTACACAGAAAGGCTAAGGGGCAGTACAGGGGGCACTGAGGGAATAAGGGACAGTACAGGGTGTACAGAAGGACTGAAGGGCAGTACAGGTGGCACAGAATGAATGGATTGAGGGGCAGTTCAAAGACATCAGGCAGTTGGTTGGCATCGGGGGACACACTCAGCTCACACACTTACCTGCCACTGTCACTCCCAGGCCTGACAGCAAGGGGAAAATGAACACCCAGAGCATCGGGCCGGGGTCTGCAGCCATGAGGGGGACTCTCTTCCTGCTCTTAAATCTTCAGCCTTGTGCCAGTCACAGAGCCACAGTCACTACCCCCCAACTCCTGGGGACACAGCAACAAGGTCCATACATGGCTGCCCACCTGCCATCTGCCCGGTGCTACTAATTAGGCCTCGCCCCGCTCCTGCTCGTCGGCCCCGCGTCTTTCCTCCTGCTCGTCGGCCCCGCCCACCAGCTACGCACGCGGTCTATCCTCCTGGCCGTTGGCCCCGCCCCTGTCTTTCCTCCTGCTCGCCGGCCCCGCCCACTGGCTCCGCACGCAGTCTTTCCTCCTTGCCGCCGGCCCCGCGGCCGCATCTGTCTCTGCTCCAGGCTGACGTAAGGCGACCGTACGCGGGCAGCAGACGGGGCTGCGCGGAGGGTCAAATGCGAGTGTGCGCCCGCGCGGCCACGCACGTTAGAGGGAACGCTGACTGGCAGACCAGGCGGCCGCGAGCGCGGCCTATGCGGGCCGCGTTTGCAGGCTGCTGGGCCTGTCTTAACGTAGGGGCCTGGAGCGGCAGCTCCATCCTCCCCTACGTTAATCCGGCCCTGCACGTGGCTAGAAATGTCCAACACTGGCTGGAAGAGCATGGTCAAGACCTCAAAGTACTACCCTGGCCCCCTAATTCCCCAGAGTTGAACCCAAATGAGAATCTGTGGGACCACCTTGATGGTCAAATGTGCTTTATGAATCCTCCCCCACGCACTCTCCAAAAAAGATGTGGGACGTACTGCTCTCATCATGGCTCCAAAATACCTGTGACACCTACCTGAGTCACTCTTGGTCTGTCTAACTATTATCCATGTAGCACGTGAAGGATATTAGCTGTTACATAATTCTGTATTAGATTTTATTGGTTATAATAGTATAGTATAGTATAGTAGTAGTATATAGCATAAACTGTCAAAGTGTACAGAGGAATATCTAGGGGATGCACCGATACATTTATGGTCTAGTGATCCCAGAGAAGTAAACATTTATTTCATTGTCTCTTTTTGTCTGTAGCAGTACAAACACAAAGCAATGACCCGCAAAGAAAGTAACACAAATGCAAATTTGCTAGTACCGGTCTGTGCACCATTATACACAAAGACGGGAATGATATTTGAAGCTCTTTCACAAAACTTCTAGTTTTCAATGTAGAAGTGTTTTGCATGGGGCGGTTTTCTCTCTTCCTTCAGCTTGTAACTTCTGACCTTTCTATTTCAGTGTAACCTCCTCCCTCCCTTAAAAGTTGAGTGATCAGGAGACGTGCCATGCTATCCTCTGTTGTCTCTTCGTCTTAGAGCTCCATTGGCAGAGTGCCCGGGAGGGGGCTGTCATTGTCTTTAAGGTTGATGAGCTCAGAATGGGCAGCAGATGTGCCTACTGTCTGGGACATCAATAAACTTAAGGCACTCAGGGGTTTCCTAAAGCCACAACAAGCTTTATTTGAGCTATAGCCTTTCTTTATTGCTAGGAAGGAACCAAACTGATCCAGGTGTTCCCCGCATCCTCATGCATACGATAAAAGGATTACAAGGATTTCCTCCAGGCCATAGTGACTTTCACGGTTACACTTGTTGAGGCTTGCCCTCTCTTCCCACTTGGTTGCATGAGTGCACAAAACCACCATTGGATTTGTTCCCCTGCTAACTCTACAACGGCCGAGCGAGCTTAATGTAATGAAAGTTCCTTTAATCTATTATGAGCAGAATGCTTCACTGGTGACATTTAAGACATCACTCTTATATGAAAACAGATATTCCTTACATAATATAAAAAAACTCCAAACAAGATGTAGTAGTAATAACTACCTATTACTACATCAAAATGTTACTTTTGGTGTAGATCTACACTACTACCATGTACTATGTACTCAAAAATAGAGAAGCAGTTTGTGACTAGTAAAGCTTGATTCCACCCAGATCTTGGCAATTCGCTCTGGTTTATTAGCAGGCATGCCACTCACCTGGCACTAAGGGCATCCCATGAACCATTTACCAGTTCACAAACAGTAAAAAAAGTAAGAAAGAACTCGCAATCTCTCCCACAATTCACTGCTGGTGGTTACGTGGTCTGGAGCCGCTTTTTGGTCGTCAACTTTCAGCTTTCGCTGGGGGGTGGTGGTTTAGGTGAGTGAAACTTGTGGTTGTGGACATAACTCCCAACTTTTCATGGTGGGAAATTTGTTAAATTAGGCCACACCCCCTCATTGAGGGATGGATAGGAGGTAGGATGTAACAGTTACAGCAATATAAATACTTTTAATAGGCAAATCAATCATTTATTAATGGCAAAACTGCATGTTAAACATCAAAGAGGGACAAAGGAGAACAACTTGGGACAGTGGGACATGGACTCAATGGAGGGACAGTCCCTCCAAATCTAGGACACTTGGGAGGTCTGGTTATGGGGGTTATGTGCGGGGTGCACCAGCAATCTAGATGCCCCCCTCTCCAAGCCTGTCCCAGTGCACCCATCTGCTACAACATAGGTGTTGGGCCACTTTAAACAGAACACTGCTTCCTCCCAGCCCTGCAATTGGCTATACTTAACTGATCCAGAGGGAGCGAGAATCAACAACACAAACTATGTAAGATAGTGCTTCCTCCAAGCAGGTTTTAGTAAAATATGGCCCTGTAGTACCTACAGGTAGGAGTGCCACGGGGGCCCCTACCAGGTTCATCACTACCTGCAAACCTTTTTTGGTTAAGGTCATGCTGTCACTGCTACCCATTTTCTTTCCAGCCTGCTGCCCTTCCCTCCTCCTCCCCTCATTATAGGACACCCCCTTTTAGACTGATGCTTAGCATGCTTTGGTCCTCTTTTCAAAATAATGGAAATTTAAGGTTTTAATTTTTTTCCATGAAAACTAGACACATTACATTACTAGTAAGCTTGCCTTTTGTTTCACTTGCTGACTCACTGACTATGTAATGTATCACTTTGTTGGTACATAAACCCTCTGACTGTAAAGCACTGAGGAATATGTTGGCACTATATAAATAAAGATTTTTAATGATTAAAATACACAGAACACAAGCACTTCCTACTATAGGCTTGATTCAGTGCCATCCTGAAAAAACCTGGCTCTGTGCGAGAGCTAACTCACAGGCATGAATTCTCGCTCACTCGCATGATTCAAGGTACTCTTGACAGATGATCCCACTCGTGTAGAAGTATGTGAGAGAGACAAGTCAGAGCCCCCGGTAAAACCAGCCTGGGTACCAGCTATGCAGGGCTTGTAGACCAGGGTGCGTAGGCCCGCCTAAGTGACCCCCAGCCCTGAAGGCTACAAGCAGGGCCGGCTGCAGGTTTATTTGGACCCTTGGGCAAGAGAGTCTTAGTGGGCCCCAAAGTAGCGTGTCATGTGTTGTCCCATTTTTCAGCTCTGCTGCCACAAATTGGTCATATTCTGCTGCTGATCGGCCTCCAGTCCTTATTGCCTTCCCTGTAACTACCAATTGTCCTCTAGTCCTTGTTGCATTATCTACTGCCCCAAGCACACTTCAGCCCTTACTGCTTGCTCCGCTGCCACTAAAGAATCCATGATTGCTATCAGTTGTCACCTGGTTCTCAACACCTTCTGAGCTTCCATCAATTGCCCTCCATTCCATGCCACCTTCTCCAATGTTGCTGAGGCCAGCCATGAGCGGAACTGCACACAACACTCATTTGATTGTACGGGTCCACTGTTAAATAATAACATAGCCAAGTGTGAGCCTGAGTGAGCCCCTGAAGATGGCAGGGGCCCTGGCAATTGTCCAGGATTGCCCTGTGCTGGCGCCAGCCCTGGGTACAAGCCCACATAGCCCTAGTGTCTGCTCCCCGGGGCTTTGAGGAGGCAGGTATTGGGGTCGAAGGATAAGTCACCTGCTGGCTGCAGGGGATTTGTCAGCCCCCCAAGCCTTGTGAACTGGTATAGGGGTCTCATGGATCCCTTACCAGTTGAGAAGGGGGTAAGTGTGAGTGCAAACAATCCCCAGGTGCCCAACATCTATATAAAGAGTGCAAGAGCCCCCCCCCCCAACCCCCAACATTACTGTAAATAGTATTAGCAGCCCACAAACCCCCAAACATTAATGTGAAGAGTTTTAGCAGGCTGCAGACCCCCAAACATTAATCTTTGAGTCTTAGTGAACCCCAGACCACCAAACCTTAGTGTAAAGGGTTGCAAGCAGCTCCCAGACCACCACACATTAATCTAAAGAGTGCAAACAGTGCCCTAGGCCCCCAGCATTATAATAAAGATTACAAGAGCCCCTTACCCTGCCCCTATTAATATGAAGAGTGTTATCAGCCCTCAGATCCCCAAATATTAATATCAAGAGTAGAAATGAGCAAACTTTGTAATAGTTTGGTTCAGCCGATTTACTGAATTTCCCCAAGAAACTTGCTCAAAAAATACAAAAAAATAAGCTTACCTCTCCCATTCCAGCACTGGGCGATGTACTCATCCCCTGGTGTTGTCCCGTGCCAGTCTCTGCAGGAGTCCACAGCTCCGGCTGGGCTCCTGGCTTCTCACTCCCTGCTGCAGGGAGGGACACACAGGTTATGCCCAGTATAGGTGGACCCTCCATGCAGCGGCTGTCAGTGTCAGCAAGTGGCGGATGGTGCAGGACCAGCCTTTGGATTTCTGCAGAGACAGGCGGTGGATAAAAGTATAAAGGGAAAAATAAAAATAATCTTTTTTTTTCTTATGTGTCAGTGTGTTTTTTTACATGTAACTCTTTGTGAACTGGTAAGGGGGCCATGAGACCCCTTTACCAGTTCAGAAGGCTTGAGGGGCTTGCAAGTCACCTGCGGCAAGTGGGTAACTTGCCATTAACTTCAGGCTCCATTACCTGCCTCCCCAAAACCCAGGGGGGGGGGTGCAAAAGAGCCTGCGGCCCATGGGCTATGCGGGCTTTCAGCCTTGGGCTACCAGACCTGCATAGCTGGTGCCTGGGCTGGTTTTCTGGATAAGGGTGACCCCATGCCATTTTTTTTTTTTTTTAAATTATGGGTTTAACACCTAAAGATTAAAAAAAGGTTTGGGGTTACCCCCCATTTGGAGAGGGGGACCCTATGTCGTCTTTTCGAGTGAACCCCACACTTTTTTTAAGGGTTAAACCTTTAAAAAATTGAAAAAAATGGTGTGGGGTCCCCCCTAGCCAATAAAACCAGCTGGGCACCAGCTATGCAGGTCTGGCAGCCCACGGGCCCATCCCCCCCCCTTTGGGGCCGGGGATTAATGGCAAGTCTCCCACGTGTCGCAGGTGACTTGCCAGCCCCTTAAGCCTTGTGAACTGAGAAGAAAAATGTATTATTTTTATTTTCCCCCCATACTTTTATCCATCAATGGTCTACGCAGAAATCCAAAGGCCTCCCGGCAGCTAAGAGGGGAATTTATATTAGGAGTAACCGATGATATCACAGGGCACGCCCAGTATATGTAGCCCCTCCCTGCGGTCAGGAGTGAGCTGTCATTGAGAGCCGGAGAGACCGGTGGACGCCAGGAGCATTCTCACCCAGCGAGGTGAAACCGGAGGGGGGGGGGACGGGGGGCAGTTCGGTGAGGTTTGGGAGATGTTCTTCTTTAAGAAATAAGAGTGGATCTCTATAAGGCTTTGGGATAACATACATCCAATAACACTCAAAGGGAAAGCGATGGAGGGAATGTAATAAAGAAAATGAAATGGGATGTAGGGACATAGAAAAGTGAAAGAGATGAAGGGAACATGGAAAAAAAGTGGGAGACAAAGGGAATGTGGAATTGAGGGGAGAGGAGGAAATGTGAAAGAGAGGGGGACCCTATGTCATCTTTTTTTGTATTACATTTATATATACATTTATAAATGTATTATTTTAATTTTCCTCCCATACCTACTTTTTATCCACCGATGGTCTCCACAGAAATCCAAAGTCTGGTCCGGTGCTGTTACTGGCTGTCACTGATAGCCGGAGGGATTGGCAGTTGTTAGCATGCTCCTGACGTCCACCGGTCTCTCCCGCTCTCAGTGACCGCTCACTCCTTACTGCAGGGAGGGGCTACTTATACTGGGTGTAACATCACAGGTTATTCCTAATATAAATGCCCCTCTCAGCTCCTGGGAGGCGGTGGGACAGCAAGAGACAGGGCCGGATTAAGTGTGGTGGAGGCCCCTTGGCACAAAATCTGGTGGAGGCCCCAGATACAGTATTTTTTTCCCTTTAAAATAATAGTCCAGCCAAGTAACTGATCCTCCTACTTACTAGAACGTCAGATCGAGTCCCTTGTGCCACCCTTGTTCGGGTGCGTGCTGCTTGGATCTCCTGCTTTGCCATTCTGGTCGGAGGAGTAGTCGCCCAGCTGATCCAGCAGAAAACAGTTCCCTGCATTGAGCTGCCAGCGGCTGTGCTTGGTGGCTTATGTGCAGTGAGCGGCCGTCGATCGACAGCTCTTCACACACCCATAACTGTATCGTTGCTGATGGTGGCTTTGCTGCTCTAGACTCTCCATCTTGCCCTGTGGTTGCTTAGGCTTGCCCAGGAACGGGGGGCACCCCAATGCCGCCAATAGCTTTGTTGCCAGCCCCGCAGCCTGTCAGACCAAAGACTGGAAAGCCTCCTGGACAAGACCATAACCCAAAGTTTGGTGGAGGCCCCCTTTGCAGGACAAGTGGTGTAGGCCCCAGGGGGGTGCGCCCCTTGTGCCCCCCTCATAATCCGGCCCTGGCGAGAGATAAGGTAAGTTTGGATTTTAGGGAAAGTTCTGTCAGCACGAAACGGTTCGCTCATCCCAAGACAAGAGTTTTGGCAACACCCAGACCACCAAACATTAATGTTAAGAGTGCAGGAGGCCCCCAGACCCCCAAACATTAATATGAAGTTGTAAGCTTACCTCAGACCTCAAACATTAATGCAAAGAGTGCAAGAGGTCCACAGACCCCAAAAATGCAACCAGTCCCTAGGCCCCGACCAATTATTAAGAACAGTGCAAGAGGTCCACAGACCCCCAAACATTAATATGAAGATGTAAGCTTACTTCAGACCCCCAAACAATATTATAAAGAGTGCAAGATGCCCCTCAGTCAGTAATGTGAAGTGCAAGAGGTCCACGGACCCAAAATGCAAGCAGTACCTAGGCCCCAACCATTATTAAGAATAGTGCAAGAGGACCCCAGACTCTAAAACATTGAAGTGAAGTGTGTGAGTGCCCCCCCCCCCCCATTTATTTAGAGTATGAGTAGCCAAACAAAGTCTTTTTATTAAGTCTTTTTAAAAGCTGCCAGGCATGTGAATCATTCCTGTGTATAAACTTTTGCAGCCAATGTCTTTACTTATTTACAGCATTTTAGAGGGTGAGTCACAGTATGTCTGTCATGTTTTTGCCATTTAACCAATGTTTCACTAACAGAAAAAAATCCCATAAACTTGACCACATGTCACTGGCATGGCGCCTCCACCGTGAATCTTTCCAACTTCAAAATCTGACTTCAGTTCTCACATTTACTACCTGTATCCGATTTTCTTTAAAGTCATCATTATATTAATTATATTCAATTACCCTTCCTTACCTCTTTTCATCATCATTTTCATCAGGTCCTATACTTGTAACCCCCCCAAGGACATTCTCTAGAAAATGGAAACCCCCCCTGTGCTGCTGAAGAGAGCCCTGACCTGTCACTGCAGCCTCTCGAGAAAGTATGAGAAAGTGAGTATAGGTAAGTCTGGAAACCTTAGAGAAGCGTTGGGCCTTATTCATGAAGGGATAGAGTCAGGTAGTGCCTTGTAAATGACAGGTAGCAACAGGTGAACGCCGGACACGGCACGCAATTACACATTTATCAAGCAGATTAGGGTTGATTCAGAAAATACTTTCGTTTTTGTGCCGATCTGTATTTTTTTTTTAATTTTCCCGCTCTCGTATGAGTGTACGAGCGATTCTCTGCATGCATCGCAAGCCTTCTGTAAAGTCTTCCTCCGTTCGTATGCCAACGAGAATGTCATTTTCCAGCTTTCGCTTTACATTTTTTTTACTCATGTTACAACGTCGGCTTTCGTTTTTGCCCTTTTTCCATCGTCTCCTCCCACGAATCCTTTACGTTTCCCGTTAGATTCTGTTTTCCTTTTACAATAAATAATCGTCCAGACGAAAATCCTTACGATCTTACGCCTGTGCACTACAAACTTAACTCATTAAAGTGCTCGCCTACATATTTGGTTCACTCACTTGTGCCACAATGCTTAGCTAAACCACTTCGCAGTCATGTTCTTCTTGCATTTCTCACCCCTAAAACTTACCCAAATCACTTCGCGGTCATGTTCTTCTTCCATTTCTTACCCCTAAAACTTACCCAAATCACTTCGCGGTCATGTTCTTCTTCCATTTCTCACCCCTAAAACGTACCCAAATCACTTCACGGTCATGTTCTTCTTGCATTTCTCACCCCTAAAACTTACCCAAATCACTTCGCGGTCATGTTCTTCTTGCATTTCTCACCCCTAAAACTTACCCAAATCACTTCGCGGTCTTGTTCTTCTTCTATTTCTCACCCCTAAAACGTACCCAAATCACTTCGCGGTCATGTTCTTCTTGCATTTCTCACCCCTAAAACTTACCCAAATCACTTCGCGGTCATGTTCTTCTTCCATTTCTCACCCCTAAAACTTACCCCAATCACTTCGCGGTCATGTTCTTCTTCCATTTCTCACCCCTAAAACTTACCCAAATCACTTTGCGGTCTTGTTCTTCTTCTATTTCTCACCCCTAAAACTTACCCAAATCACTTCGCAGTCATGTTCTTCTTGCATTTCTCACCCCTAAAACTTACCCGAATCACTTCGCGGTTAGCTTCTTCTTCCATTTCTCACCCCTAAAACGTACCCAAATCACTTCGCGGTCATATTCTTCTTCTATTTCTCACCCCTAAAACTTACCCAAATCACTTCGCAGTCATGTTCTTCTTCTATTTCTCACCCCTAAAACTTACCCAAATCACTTCGCGGTCATGTTCTTCTTCTATTTCTCACCCCTAAAACTTACCCAAATCACTTCGCGGTTAGCTTCTTCTTCCATTTCTTACCCCTAAAACTTACCCAAATCACTTCGCGGCCATGTTCTTCATCTATTTCTCACCCCTAAAACTTACCCAAATCACTTTGCGGTCATGTTCTTCTTCTATTTCTCACCCCTAAAACTTACACAAATCACTTTGCGGTCAGTATATTCTTGTATTTTTCACTCCTAAAACTTAGCCAAATCACTTCGCGGTCATGTTCTTCTTCCATTTCTCACCCCTAAAACTTACCCAAATTACTTCACGGTCATGTTCTTCTTGCATTTCTCACCCCTAAAACTTACCTAAATCACTTCACGGTCATGTTCTTCTTCTATTTCTCACCCCTAAAACTTACCCAAATCACTTCGCGGTCATGTTCTTCTTGCATTTCTCACCCCTAAAACATACTCAAATCACTTCGCGGTCAGTATATTCTTGCATTTCTTACCCCTAAAACGTACCCAAATCACTTCGCAGTCATGTTCTTCTTCCATTTCTCACCCCTAAAACGTACCCAAATCACTTCGCGGTCATGTTCTTCTTGCATTTCTCACTCCTAAAACTTACCCAAATCACTTAGCGGCCATGTTCTTCTTCCATTTATCACCCCTAAAACTTACCCAAATCACTTTGCGGTCAGTATATTCTTCCATTTCTCGCCCCTAAAACTTACCCAAATCACTTCGTGGTCATGTTCTTCTTACATTTCTCACCCCTAAAACATACTCAAATCACTTCGTGGTCAGTATATTCTTGCATTTCTTACCCCTAAAACGTACCCAAATCACTTCGCGGTCATGTTCTTCTTGCATTTCTCACCCCTAAAACTTACCCAAATCACTTCGCGGCCATGTTCTTCTTCCATTTCTCACCCCTAAAACTTACCCAAATCACTTCGCAGTTAGCTTCTTCTTCCATTTCTCACCCCTAAAACTTACCCAAATCACTTCGCGGTCATGTTCTTCTTGCATTTCTGACCCCTAAAACATACTCAAATCACTTCGCGGTCAGTATATTCTTGCATTTCTTACCCCTAAAACTTACCCAAATCACTTCGCGGTCATGTTCTTCTTCTATTTCTCACCCCTAAAACTTACCCAAATCACTTCGCGGTCATGTTCTTCTTCTATTTCTCACCCCTAAAACTTAGCCAAATCACTTCACGGTCATGTTCTTCTTCTATTTCTCACCTCTAAAGTCCAAATCATTTCGCGGTCATGTTCTTCTTCCATTTCTCACCCCTAAAACTTACCCAAATTACTTCACGGTCATGTTCTTCTTCTATTTCTCACCCCTAAAACTTACCCAAATCACTTCACGGTCATGTTCTTCTTCTATTTCTCACCCCTAAAACTTACCCAAATCACTTTGCGGTCATGTTCTTCTTGCATTTCTCACCCCTAAAACATACTCAAATCACTTCGCGGTCATGTTCTTCTTCTATTTCTCACCCCTAAAACTTACCCAAATCACTTCGCGGCCATGTTCTTCTTGCATTTCTCACCCCTAAAACATACTCAAATCACTTCGCGGTCAGTATATTCTTGCATTTCTTACCCCTAAAACGTACCCAAATCACTTTGCGGTCATGTTCTTCTTCCATTTCTCACCCCTAAAACTTACCCAAATCACTTCACGGTCATGTTCTTCTTCTATTTCTCACCCCTAAAACTTACCCAAATCACTTCGCGCCCATGTTCTTCTTGCATTTCTCACCCCTAAAACATACTCAAATCACTTCGCGGTCAGTATATTCTTGCATTTCTTACCCCTAAAACGTACCCAAAGCACTTCGCGGTCATGTTCTTCTTGCATTTCTCACCCCTAAAACTTACCCTAATCACTTCGTGGTCAGTATATTCTTCCATTTCTCACCCCTAAAACTTACCCAAATCATTTCGCGGTCATGTTCTTCTTGCATTTCTCACCCCTAAAATGTACCCAAATCACTTCACGATCATGTTCATCTTGCATTTCTCACCCCTAAAACTGACCCAAATCACTTCGCGGTCATGTTCTTCTTGCATTTCTCACCCCTAAAACATACTCAAATCACTTCGCGGTCAGTATATTCTTGCATTTCTTACCCCTAAAACGTACCCAAATCACTTTGCGGTAATGTTCTTCTTCCATTTCTCACCCCTAAAACGTACCCAAATCACTTCGCGGTCATGTTCTTCTTGCATTTCTCACCCCTAAAACTTACCCAAATCACTTCGTGGTCAGTATATTCTTCCATTTCTCACCCCTAAAACTTACCCAAATCATTTCGCGGTCATGTTCTTCTTGCATTTCTCAGCCCTAAAACGTACCCAAATCACTTCACGATCATGTTTATCTTGCATTTCTCACCCCTAAAACTTACCCAAATCACTTTGCGGTCATGTTCTTCTTGTATTTCTCACCCCTAAAACTTACCCAAATCACTTCGCGGTCAGTATATTCTGGCATTTCTCACCCCTAAAACTGACCCAAATCACTTCGCGGTCATGTTCTTCTTGCATTTCTCACCCCTAAAACATACTCAAATCACTTCGCGGTCAGAATATTCTTGCATTTCTTACCCCTAAAACGTACCCAAATCACTTCGCGGTAATGTTCTTCTTCCATTTCTCACCCCTAAAACGTACCCAAATCACTTCGCGGTCATGTTCTTCTTGCATTTCTCACCCCTAAAACTTACCCAAATCACTTCGTGGTCAGTATATTCTTCCATTTCTCACCCCTAAAACTTACCCAAATCATTTCGCGGTCATGTTCTTCTTGCATTTCTCAGCCCTAAAACGTACCCAAATCACTTCACGATCATGTTCATCTTGCATTTCTCACCCCTAAAACTTACCCAAATCACTTCGCGGTCATGTTCTTCTTGTATTTCTCACCCCTAAAACTTACCCAAATCACTTCGCGGTCAGTATATTCTGGCATTTCTCACCCCTAAAACTGACCCAAATCACTTCGCGGTCATGTTCTTCTTGCATTTCTCACCCCTAAAACATACTCAAATCACTTCGCGGTCATTATATTCTTGCATTTCTTACCCCTAAAACGTACCCAAATCACTTCGCGGTAATGTTCTTCTTCCATTTCTCACCCCTAAAACGTACCCAAATCACTTTGCGGTCATGTTCTTCTTGCATTTCTCACCCCTAAAACTTACCCAAATCACTTCGTGGTCAGTATATTCTTCTATTTCTCACCCCTAAAACTTACCCAAATCATTTCGCGGTCATGTTCTTCTTGCATTTCTCACCCCTAAAATGTGCCCAAATCACTTCACGATCATGTTCGTCTTGCATTTCTCACCCCTAAAACTTACCCAAATCACTTCGCGGTCATGTTCTTCTTGTATTTCTCACCCCTAAAACTTACCCAAATCACTTCGCGGTCAGTATATTCTGGCATTTCTCACCCCTAAAACTGACCCAAATCTATTCGCGGTCATGTTCTTCTTCCATTTCTCACCCCTAAAACTTACCCAAATCACTTCGCAGTCATGTTCTTCTTGCATTTCTCACCCCTAAAACTTACCCAAATCATTTCGCAGTCATGTTCTTCTTCCATTTCTCACCCCTAAAACTTACCCAAATCACTTCACGGTCATGTTCTTCTTCTATTTCTCACCCCTAAAACTTACCCAAATCACTTTGCGGTCAGTATATTCCTGCATTTCTCACCCCTAAAACTGACCCAAATCACTTCGCGGTCATGTTCTTCTTCTATTTCTCACCCCTAAAACTTACCCAAATCACTTTGCGGTCATGTTCTTCTTCCATTTCTCGCCTCTAAAACCCAAATCACTTCGCGGTCATGTTCTTCTTCTGTTTCTCACCCCTAAAACTTACCCAAATAACTTCGCGATCATGTTCATCTTGCATTTCTCACCCCTAAAACTTACCCAAATCACTTCGCAGTCATGTTCTTCTTCCATTTCTCACCCCTAAAACTTACCTAAATCACTTCGCGGTCAGTATATTCTTGCATTTCTCACCCCTAAAACTTACCCCAATCATTTCGCGGTCATTTTCTTCTTCCATTTCTCACCCCTAAAACTTACCCAAATCACTTCGCGGTCATGTTCATCTTGCATTTCTCACCCCTAAAACTTACCCAAATCACTTCGCGGTCATGTTCTTCTTGCATTTTTCACCCCTAAAACTTACCCAAATCACTTCGCGGTCAGTAACATATAGTAACATAGTAACATAGTATGTAAGGCTGAATAAAGACTTTTGTCCATCCAGTTCAGCCTGTTTAACTCCTTCCAGTGGTCTAGTAGCCATAGCCGGAAATGTTATTACATGCCAGGAAGGCATCAAGGCCACTTTTGAACATTTTTAATGTATCCCTCATTACTACCTCCTCTGGCAGCGAGTTCCATAGTCTCACTGCTCTTACAGAGAAGAATCCCCTCCTATGTCGGTGGAGAAAGCACCTTTCCTCTAACCTTAGTGGATGCCCCCGGGTTATGGTTACACTCCGGGGTATAAATAGATTGTGGGACAGATCCTTGTATTGACCCCGAATATATTTATACATAGTTATTAGATCACCCCTCAATCGTCTTTTTTCTAGACTAAATAAACCTAACTTGGACAATCTTTCCGGGTACTCTAGCCCCCGCACTCCTTTTATTAACTTTGTTGCCCTTCTTTGAACGCGCTCCAGTTCTGATATGTCCTTCTTAAGCACAGGTGCCCAGAACTGTACACAGTATTCCATATGGGGTCTGACCAGTGACTTGTACAGGGGTAAAATGATGTTCTGGTCATGAGCACCTATGCCCCTCCTGATACACCCCATGATCCTATTTGCCTTGGCAGCAGCTGCCTGGCATTGATTACTACAGTTGAGCTTATTGTCAACTAAAACCCCTAGGTCCTTTTCCATTGTTGTTTTACCAAGTATATTCTGGCATTTCTCACCCCTAAAACTGACCCAAATCAATTCGCGGTCCTGCGAATCTTCATCTCTAAATATTTCTTGGCCCATTCGTTTTGTGGTAATGTATTTAGAAAAGGAAATGACACAGAAACATTTTTTTTGTTTTTTTTTAATACAAATGCCACTTATTGTTTGGCTTATTTTTTAACTTTTTTTTTTAATTTACGCAAAAAAAAATTTCTATAAAAAATAACATTTAGAAATGTATAATTTTTGGTTTAAAATGTTAAAAATACATAACTATATACATAACAATGGCAGGACCCAGAACATTAGTCTTCATCTGTGGTCCCCAACGAGTCACGCAGCTCCTGCATGTCGGCCACCAACGCAAGGACCCTTGCACTCATTGCTGCCACTCTGGCATGTGTGGTCCCTGTATAAAAAAGAAACAAATATTATTTGTTGGCAAATACATGTTTCTCAGCTGTGGATGGAATGTTTTTTAGGTGGCAAGCTAACTCATGACGCCATATGTCATTATGCTAAGTAATTAATCTAAGGAAGAGGGCATGTCATTATGCTAAGTAATTAATCTAAGGAAGTGGGCATATGTCATTATGCTAAGAAATTATTCTAAGGAAGTGGGCATATGACATTATGCTAATGCCATTGACTATGGCTTTAGGTATCTTGGTGATCATGTCAATTAATACATACTCAAAAGAATGACATTACAACTTACTTCGCTGGTGGCCGACGTCTGCTTCGGGGACCACCCTGGGTTCTGGGACCTGCCACTGCTGGGAAGTTGAAGCTGTAGAGACATGTCAAATAGGGTCACTTCTAATGTCTGAGTCAACAGTAAGCAAATGACAATTTGAATGTGTGTGTCACATCACCCACCTTCTCCATGTGCCTCCTGGGCCTGATCTGCTGCAGACTCTTCCACAGATCCTTCACCTGCTACATATTCATCTAGAAAAAGAGATTAAGGGAATCAGCTTTTGTTTAAATAGCATGTATGTGTGTGCGGTTACATTAAGAGTCACATACCAGAGGCTTGGCTCTGTCGCTTGGTACGACTCCTGGCCCATGCCGTGACGCCCCTCCTCTGTGGATAGGTCCAGGGGCTGGTCGGAGGCCCCTACAGAGGAGGGGTAGGACCGTCGCCCTGGAGATTCACAACCTTCACTTTGTGCTGCAGATTCATGCAGCACTGGACGACCTGTGCGCCTCGGGGTGCATCGTATTCAGTACTCCATTTCAGCACTAAAAAAGAAAAGCATTTATAAATAAAGGCCTACCTTCTGTATTAGTTACATCTAGCATGCAATCGCTATGTACTTACTTGGGAAATGGAGCCCGAAAAATCGCCGCACCCGGAGCTTGTGGAGCTGTTTCAGGTCCCACCAATGCTGCATGATCTGTGTATGGGTGAAGGTGGTGTCCGTCTCTTGCTGGATCCAGGAAACGATCTCCAGGGCGACGGTCCTCTTCTCAAAAGAGTTAGGCAGGTAGTCGTACCTGCGCTGAAGCATCATCTAAAAAACACAAAATAAACAAAGTTGTTAGATCAAACGGCATACAAATATCTGTCAAAATTAGATCAGTTGACTAAATGACATTCCCAGACATATTTCTAGCCTCAAACTATCCTTCGAGATGCTAGTGAGTTGGTTCACACATGTGCGCACTTCTGTTCGGCACGGATTTAGACAAACTTTTAAAGATAACTGTTTCTTCCTGCACTTCCTTAAGGCCTAGGCCTGCATTTAGATGGCAAATCAAAGTCCTTACTTTACACTTACGAGCATAATCAGCTCTTCTTGTTGGCGGGTGAAGATCGTGGGCACCATCTTTCTTTTTGTCCGCAGCAAATAAGTAATGCCCAGCGGTTTCCGGGTTCCGCACGGCTGGACGAACGGCTGTACGCATGAGTACGCGAACACGTAAGCGTCATACCCAGGCATTAGTATTTAAAAGATCCTGGACACACAGCTCATTCTCTTTGAGAGTTTCAACATGCCTGCCAAAAAATAAGTCGGTAAGGCCAAACCAGGCAAGGAGGCCAGCAACAAAATGCCCCAGCGGCCTGAGGAGGCTTCTTCACGGCCGACCACTCGGTCCCAAATGCCAAGGCGACATTACCCACCAAGTCCGCTAAACCCAAACCATCCAGCAAAGCCAAGGAGGGAGCGGCGAAGAAGAAGCCCACAACTAAGCAGGCAGGTATGCCTGCCAAAAAGGCCACTAAGAGGGTGAGAAGCCCCAGCCCCCCAAAACACCATCCCCTCCTCCCCGGCCTACCACATCCGTTCTGAAAGAATGCTCCACTGGCAAGGCCAGTAAAAGCCACAGGCCCAGAAGCCCCAGCCCAGCCAGCTCAGCATCTCCTGAGCCACATGGGAAACACAGCCCTGGACATGGAAAGAGCAAGAGCCGCAGGCCCAGAAGCCCCAGCCCAGCCAGCTCAGCATCTCCAGAGCCACGTGGTAAACACACCCATGGCCATGGAAAGAGCAAGAGCCACAGGCCCAGAAGCCCCAGCCCAGCAAGCTCAGCATCTCCAGAGCCACATGGGAAACACACCCATGGCCATGGAAAGAGCAAGAGCCACAGGCCCAGAAGGCCAAGCACAGCTAGCTCAGCATCTCCTGTGCCACGTGCAAGTACCTCCCAGGGGCATGGAACCACAAGTGGCAAGGGCACAAAGAGGCACAGGGCCAGAAGCACCACACCCTCAAGCACACCCTCTCCTCCTCAGCCACATTTGCCACCGGCACAGGTGGCAAGCAACTATGCATATGCCACATCCACGCCTGCAAGTTCAGGGGCCACCCAGGCAAGGACCCCCAGTCCATTTTCAAGTCCAGTCCATTCTTTATCAAGCCACCTGTCCAACATTTCAACACAACAGAGCCAGCCCAGAATGTCCCCCAAATTGCCTACATCCATAGATGAGCCCGAACAGCAAGCAATAGGGCGGACATTGCGGCGAGGACAATTGAGTGGCAGGTTTGGTGAGGCCCAAACTCTGGCATTGGCAAGTGGGCTGACCCTACATTATGACGAGCTATATGGGCGAAAATCTAAATCTACAAGCAAAATGCGAAAGAAGGAAATCTTTGAGGAGCTCACCAGACAGGTCAATGCAGCGGGGGAGGAGCTTAAAGATGTGGAGCAGATACAGCGCAGAATTTCTGACCTGAAGTATGCAGCACGGAAGAAAGAAAATAAATGGCGCAATTACAGGTACATATTTGAGTTGTGCATTTGTCTGCTTGTTGTATTGTCCACAATTTACTAAATTTGGCAACCTATATTTTTCAGCTTACAAACAGGCGTAGGCTTCCCCACAAAATTACAATTTTCCCGAGCTGAGGAGATGGTGCTGCCGTTGATACATCCCATGGCATTAGAGGGCCACTCTGGGCGACGGGACACGAACATCCCTACCATTCCTGCAGGTTAGTAATGTTAGTGTGTATGTGAAATGTTGTAAACGTGTAAAATGAGGCTCACGGGCATATATTAACACATGCCCCTAGGGAGTGGCTTGTAGGGGAGGTTACAGTTTTAGCAGGGTGTTTAATGTCTGCGGTCTGTTCATTTTCCAATTTAGCAGGCCATACACCACCTTGGACAGGATTTATGGTCACTATTAAAGTCTTTATATTAGCAAAGCACTGCCTGTTATGTGATTCTACTTAATCATATACAACACTTCCTTCTTTGTCTTTAGGCCACTTGGGTTTTAGCTGTGTTTTGGTCTCAAATACTTGATCAGGGGTCAGGGAAAGGTCTACATAGGAAGAATGCCCACCAGCATACTCTTAAGCAAAATGCTTTTTGCAAGCTGAGTGTGGGTCCCTAATGGCCCTTTAGGGATGTGTGAAGCCTCATAACATGCAGTACATGCATGTTTGTATTATTTAAGGTGACCAATGTGTATGTACAGGGTGAGTCATACATATAACAGATAATAACATTCATAGTGAAGGTCACCTTGGACAGTTGTGGAAGTTGGCATTCCTGCTTGGCCACGTGTTTTTTTGAAGCATATGTAGTAATCCAGATCATCAAGGGATTTTTGTGTGTTTACGTGACTTTTTATTTAAAATACAGCCCAGCATCAAGCCTCGGCAAGTGTGGAAGCCTCATCCAGTTTGACCACGCCGTCAACTTCCGTGCTGCCTAGGAGCCAGGACCAGATATATAGGGTAAGTGGACTTTGATGAATCTGCTGATGCATGTGAATGAACATGACTAATTTGCATAACAAATATATTTAGGGCCCAACCTTTTTTGGCACTTGTCCCAACAGACCCACACACTGATGGAGGAAATCCAGGAGATGGAGGAGGATGGCAGCTTGATGGGACCTTCAGAACTGACCCCCCTGGAACCTAATCTGCCACTGTCCCAACATGCTACTGCACCAAATCCTCTGCAGCAGAGTGAAGCTGGACCTATGCTGCCAGCCCATCGTGGGCAGCAGGCTGAGACTGAGCCTACAGTCCCCAGTGGTAGCTCTGCTGCAGAGGATTTGCAGAGCAAATCTGCGACTCTTGCTTGCCCTAGAGGTCCAGCATCTGCAGGCACTCAAACCCGGGGAATTGGTAGACGTAGTCATCAACGTCGACCAGTTTCCCAGGGGAGGCGCGTGCCGATCCTGGAGTCAGCGTGGCACAGTGAGAGGCATTTTTTTCGCCAGGTGACTCAAAGAACCACAGAGCAGCTTAGTGCACAATTAGATACATTAAATAATACATTCACCACCATGCTGACAGAATTTAGGACGGGCAACAGCCACATGGCCACCTTAACTAATAATTTCACAGCCATGCTCGAGGAAGTTAGAACTAGCAATAGACTCATGTTGGAACAGTGGCAGATTATGAATGCCACACATGCCCAGGTGATGGGCCACCTCCAAGGGTTTTAACAGCTATTTGCCCTGTATCTGCTCCACATCTTTCCTCTACATCCACAATGTATTGACCTGTCTGGTGAGCGCTACCAAGATTGCCTTTTTATGGCTTTGCTTGTATGATTTGGATTTTCGCCCATATAGCTCATTAGAGTTCTGAGATACCCCACTAGCCAATGCCTGAGCTAAAGCCTCACTGAAGCTGCCGCTCAAGCTGCCACGCTGCAGTATTGGGCCTAATGAAATTGTGTCTGGCTCATCCTGTTTGTAGGCCTGATTGGGGGACATTCTGGGCTGGCATACTACTACCTTGAACCCTGGCAAAGATTGGACTGGACTTGCATTTGGACTAGGGGTTATTGTTTTGGTGGGCCACTGACTTACACGTGTGGATGTGGCATAGGTATGGCTGCTTTCCAGCTGTGCCTGTGGCAAATGTGGCCAAGCAGGAGAGGGTGTGTATGTGGCCATATGTATTACTGGCCAAATTTTGACATGCAAATGGTTGCTCCCTATGTCTGTTTATTTTATTTGTTATTTAAACTTCGGCCTGGAGTGCATTACTTAAAAACTTCTGGGTGTGGCCAATTGCTAGGTGCCATGATTCTGCACCAATGTATATTTATGGTGTCCTATGTATGTACATGAAGTCTGCGAGTGTCCTTCAACTCCAATTTTTAATATTTAAATAAAAAATATTGAATGTGACTTTAGCTGTTGTTGACTAAGTTGATACATTAATGTTTGGGTTTTTTTGAGATTACTGAAGTTTTTTCTAAACAAACATGTCCCAAAAAATATGTATGAGGCTCAGATCATGTGTGAATATTTTAGTAATTAAATCATTACTATTTGATCCAAAAAACAATACTAAAGCATTCACAAAGCCAAATTATAGTAAAAATAAATAATTACATGCAACAAACAAACACAGGAAAAACAAATTAGGCAAAATGGGTGCTTATCAAATTGGCCCGAACAGCTTGGCCAGAGGCACTAGGTGTGCCACGGTAGTTCTCTTATGGGTCCTGGCTGGGTGGAGAGGGGGGAAGATCCACATACCGGGGAACACGCTGCATTATGGCAAAGTTGTGGAGGACACAGCAGGCCAGTATTATATCGATGACCTTGTTGGGGTCATACTGGAGTGCCCCCCCCGGTATGGTCCAAACACCTGAAGCGAGTTTTTAAAAGGCCAAAGGCCCTCTCCACAACGGCCCGGGTTTTCCGGTGGGCCCGACTGTAGGCGTCCTGGGCCGCATTCTGTGGCCAAAGGACGGGCATCATCAGCCAGGGAAGAAGCGGATAGCCGGAATCCCCTGAAAGAATAAGAAAATACTTAATTAAATTACACATTAAAAAAATTAATTTTGTGACAAGCGATCGTTCACTCTGACTAGGATCTTAAATTGTAGCCACCCCATGTACATACAGATTGCTCAGCTAAAAAAAAAAAGCTTAACACCATCTAATGCATGTTCTGAGCCTTTAAACATGCAAGATGGCGGATGAGGGTAAATCAGGCAGACTGCAAACAGGAATTGGGTTAGGACTGTGCTTTCAGGACCCCAGATCTGCTTTGTCTGAGCCAAGCACAGCTCTAACCCGCCCCCTGCACTTTATCCCGCTCTCCTCTACTCAGTAAGTGTCATGCATCTGAGCAAAGATGGCACAGACCCTATCATAAAGTCAAGAACAGAATTGCAGAGTGTGGGGAAGAATAATAAGTAATTTACTAAAAAGTAGAAATATATTATTATTATTTTTAAATGCTGGGAAATCAGTTTTTAAGGGTTTGTGCTTTGCTAAAGATCATGGTTAAGGTTCGATTTAACATGTCATCAAGGGGTAAAAACAGCCATAGGTTCAGACATGGGTCATCAACTATATTCATAGGCATACATTGAAAAGTGAATGACGTTATTTGCGTCAACTTACCAAGGAACCATCCACGTGAGAATTCTCCAGACTCAAACCGACGGTACAATCCAGATCGTCGCAAGAAATTGCAGGCAGCCAAGCATCTTGGTCATACCGGAAATTGCTTGCCCCTTCCTTGTGGTGCGGGCTAACCATGGCCGCAGCTCACTATACAAATTATGGAGAGAAGCGCGATTAAGTCTGGTGAGCTTGAACAGCTCAACGTCATGCATGCCATCGATATGCATGCGTCGCCGGTGCAATCTGGCCTCAGCCCTGCTGACACATGCAATGCCCATTAGCTGGAGCTGGTGATGCTCCTCCACAAAGGCACAAAACATGGTGAAAGCAAGGGTAACCGAGGTCAAAATGGTCCCGTAAGGGAATCGCAAAGGAAGCGGTTTTATAGGGTGGTAGTCCCTCGGCAATCAGCTCTCTGAATGAGACGCAAGCCCATACCAATAACGTAAGTTATCTGAACGAACGCAAAATATCAGATTTAGCTGGGAAAATTATCCGAACTAACGCAAAGGATCCGATTTACTTTCGTTAATCGAAAGCGCATATACGCATGAAAAATGCAACGAAAAAAACAAAAAAAATGACAAACAGCCACAAAAACATACACAGACAGCTACGGAAGTCCAGACGAATGTGTCTATGAATCGAGGCTATTCTGTTGAGCGACTGGGATAACGCCATGTAATGCCCGATTCATCATTATCCCAGGCTCAGTGTACAGCGCCGGCGTTCAGCCTTGCAGAGCGCCAGGTATTACCTCTCGCTACCTGTCGCTCTCCTATACATCTCAATGGACTTTCTTTTATTTCTCTTTAAACAGGGGGTTTTTATTATTTATTTTTTATTATTCTCAAATAATGTTGTGACCTCTCCTGGCCTAGAAAAAGCCATTTTTGAAAATATTTTTCATGTTTTATATATTTATGCAGAATTGACATTAAAGGTCTGGCATTAATGTGTTCATGCTACAAAGTTATTACAATGTAATTCCATGTGTTTTCGCTTTGTTACTGGTGGATACATGTTAAAAAACAGACTTTAATCACACAGCCTCCGGCGCTCTGGCCTACATAAAATCATTTTTGAGCGCCGGAGGTGTGTGAGGCTGTTTTTTTGATAAATATGTTGTGAGTCGGTCGCACTGATCAGTCGCTAACACGCTCCCATACAGCGCTGTACTGGTCATATAGCGACTCCCCACAATGTGTTCATCATTGCTGCACAGCGACTACTAGCTGCTACTACCAGCTATGAACTAGCGACCCACGGCCGAGCATAGAGACTACTAGCGGGAGCTCTGAAATGCCTGCTACAGACACTCATCTGTTGCTACCTGACATTAGTGATGAATCAGCCTGTGAAAGTGAAAGAGAAAGAGAGAGAACAAAGGAAGGGGAATAGAAAGATAATGGCTTGTGTTTGAAGGAGGAGTTGTTAGAGTAAAAGAGAGATAGAGGCACTGAAAAATAAAGAAAGAAGGTGGGAATGTGAAATAGAGAGGAAGGAAGGTGTAACCGAGAGAGAGATAGAGAAGGAGGGAAGGTGTATCAGAGGGAGAGATGGAGTGAAGGTGGAATACTGAGGGATAAGTAAAGAAAGTGGAACAAAAGACAAAGAGGAAAGTTGTAAAAGAGAGAGAAGGTGTAAGAAAGAAAAAAATGAAGGATGTAATAGAGCGAGAAGAAAGGAAGGTGTAATAGAGTAGGACGAAAAGTTGGAATAGAGAGAGATGAGGGAAAGGTGTAATAGAGATATTAATAACATAACAACAACTACGGTACATATATTTAATAGAAATTGCTGCTGTTGTTCCCCATATTGCAATATATAATAATGATAATATTAAATATATATATATATATATATATATAGAAGGAGCGAGGGAGAGAGATTTAATTGCTTTTTTGTTCCCCATGTGACATGTGTGATGTTAAATCTTTAAAGTGGACCAAAACCCAAGCCGATCGATTCCCTCCCCCAGGGCATCCAAAATCAGCGTGCTGATTGGACCAAGAAGAGGTGAGTTACCTTCAGCAATCTGGGGGGTTTCACGCAGTGGGGCACTCCTGATCAGGGTGCCTCGGGGGAAAGCACCAAAACCCAGGTCCACTTTATATGCTCACTGACTGCAAGATCAGTGCTGCTATATATAATAATAATATGAGATAAATATATTATAGACGTTATATATATATATATATATATATATTAATAGTTTAGTTCCCATCATCATTTGTGCATGTGTGTCATTGCTAGGAATTGTTTTTACGTGCACGGCAGCCTGTCATTGTTTGCCGTGTTTTGAGTGTGATTTGAGTTTTGGATTAAAGGAACAAGTGTGGGAAACCCGCAATGATCTTTTAAACAGGAAATGGGCTGAACAAAAATCTTCCTGACTTACTATTGTCTCCAAGAGCAGGAGGGAAACATAGCAGAAGCCATGCCAAAAAAGCAAAACACTATTCTCCAGGTTGTAATGTAAAGCGCGCTCAGTTCATCAAAGCAGGTATCAGCGATTTCTCTGCACTGGTTTTATATTCTGGTAAGAGAACAGGAAGGAAAGAAAAAAAAGAATAAAATGTGTCGTGTTTGCATAGCCAGCAAAGAAGAAAGAACTGGGCAAATATTACAAAATCTTTATGGCTTTCTTATCTTTTAATGCCATTGAGACGGCTGTCCCTTTGCCCTCTTCTGAGATAGCTAAACTATAATCTAGCCCGAGAGAAACTGTAGACTAATATCTGTGCTCATGATAACAATTGCCTAAAGGGAAATGGCACTTTACCATAGGGACATCTAAAGAATAACTATAGGCCAAATGATTATTTCTTAGATCTAAGCTTCTTCAAATATTTAATTCTAAGGGAACTGTCATTTTGTATACTTTGCTTTGTTCTTCATGATCGTCCCAGATGGTATGCCCCCTAGTGGACAAAATCAGGCCACAGTTTAAAGCGATCCCACACCCATTTCCTACATAATGGGTGTGGGACCACAATGTGACAGTCTGAGGGGCATCCAGATGCTGCGCATAGACCTTGCAAACTGAGCCTCGATCCTCCAAGCAAATTGAGGCCCTGTGATTGGTTTTTTCCCTTAAAAAATCTAAAATGGCAGAAGTGGTCACAGAATTTTTCACATTTAAAAAAAAAAAATTAATAACAATTATTAATATTTAAAGATTGTTCCATTGAAATGCATTGGAGAGCGCCAGGTAGGGAGAGGTCATACCTGTCGCTGTTCGGATGCTGGCATTGTGGGCTGAGGCTGGAATAATGATGAATGAGTGGCTATATGGCGCTATCTCAGTCGCTAAGCATGATCGGCTTGATAAATGTGTGATTGTGGTGGGGAGCCGGCGTTCTCGTGGCGGTGCCCGTCATTACCGGTCGCTCACCAGTCGCTACCTGTCGCTATACCTTCATAAATAAGGGCCTTAGTCTCTCCCCAGTGGTTCATGATGTCACTGGAGGGGAGGGGCATTCCTGGGCATTCTCCCTCCATGTCCTTCCACTCTAGTGACATCATTAGTCACAAGGGGGGGTTACAGAGAAGATCCTCCTCTGTGGTATAAAAACCCTCAATGCCCTGGTGGGCCGCAATTAGCTTGGAGGAACGCCAAGGAAGGAGAAGAGGGCTCCTGTCCCCCCTCAATACAGATGGTGGTGGGGGTGGCTGCATTAGAGGCTCCGCAAGCCCCAAGAAGATCGCAGCCTACTAGACCAGGAGGGAGCCCCCCGACCTGCAGAGAGGGCGTCACCCGGCAGAGGACACACAAAGAAAGAAGCGGCAATGGTAAATTGTTCATATTTTTATTTTTTTATTCCGTTTGTGAACTCCGTTTGTGAACTGGTAAGGATCCCTATACTATATCACAGGGTAGTGATGGCCTAAGCCACTAAGGTGTTCTCATGGTAGTAAAAAATTCAATTCATGAGAAAAAGCCTGAGAATGTCACTGTTACTGAATCACCAGATAGGAAAACAATGAAAGTCAAATGTCTTTTATCTCGTGATTCAGTAACAGTGACATTCTCAGGCTTTTTTCTCATGAATTGATTTTTTTTACTACCATGAGAATTTTTTTCAACTGTTATTGAATTGAGGCCTACATCTGACATTCTAGATTACAGAATAGTGAATCTGGCCTGGGTGGCTTCTGAGCCGCATTGGCCCACTTCGCCTACTCACTAATATATAGGGCACTTTTCATGTCTTGAAAAGCCGAGAATGACACAACTGCTACAGTATGTGTGTGGTTAATTTTTAGTCTTTTATTAGGGACTAATCTGGGATAGATTACGTAAGTTAAACAGTATACCTAAAGTAAAACAAAAACAATATTGCTTGCTCAATTTCTTAAAGACATGATAAACTTGTTATCTGTCATGACGCCCACAGAGGGTTATCACTGCAGATGTTTCATGGCTCAAGGGGCTGTTACATTACTGCTGGGAGCCTGCGAAAGTTCCCAGTGACCAATAAGATCACGGTGTGTGTAGGGATGACTCTGCTACCCAGCAGCTACTGGACTTGCTAAGTTTATTAGAAGACACTTCCATTCATAGGACTTACAGTCTAAACGAATTAGTAGGGAGAGATACACCGAATATGTGTCACATGACGGGGCATTTCCAACCCTGGGTACCAGGAGTCACCATTCAGATGCCCTTTAGGAGACAGTACTCAGCTGCACGGAATCCCTTTCCCTTCATCACTGCTCTATCCCATTCCTATCCTTTTTCTTCTGTTTTCATCTCTATTCTACTTTTCCGCTGTCCCACCATCTTCCTCTTTATTTTCATGTTCCCTCTGTCCCTTTTGCGTATTCCCTTTATCTCCCCCACTTTTGCACATTACCTCCTTCTTTCTGTCTTTTCCACATTCCCACATTCTTTTTTCTTTTCGTGCAGAGAATTTATGGTGAGCACTACGACCAGTAAATGCCAAACTATGTTATTACAAACAGTTGCTAGTCCCAAAAAGTCACAAAAAGACGGGGAGGCTGATTTATTAATAGCGACATGTAGCGACAGTTGAGCGACTGTAGCGGTATTTTCACAGCGCCCGCTAGTAGTCGCTGTGCTTGGCCGTTGTTCGGTTGTTGACAGCGACTCAGTCGGTGTGGCGTAATGTTGAATACAAGGTTCCGAGTCGTTATTTGACAGGTTCCGCGATGTATGGGTGCGCATGATAGCGACTGGTCAGAGCGACCGGCTTCCACCATATTTTTCAAAAAATCACGCTCAAAAAATTAAAGCGCTGTGAAATGCATGTTTAAACCCCAGAGCGCTGGAGGCGATGTGTTAAAAGTAGTTTTTTAACCCCCAAACCACCATATTTTTGGAAACCAAAAAAACATTATTTTAAATAATTTAGTAATATGAATACAATAATATCAGACCTGTAATATCAATTCTGTACAATTTTTATTTTTATTTTTTTTCCCTTAAAAAAAATTATCTAACATGGCAGAAGTGGTCACAGAAATTATCACATTTAAAAAAAAAAAAAAAAAATTAATAACAATTAATTATTAATATTTAAAGATTGTTCCATTGAAATGCATTGGATCGCGCCAGGTAGCGAGAGGTCATACCTGTCGCTGTTCAAGGTCGGACGCTGGCGCTGTGGGCTGAGGCTGGAATAATGATGAATATCAGTCGCTATATGGCGCTATCTCAGTCGCTAAGCAGGATCGGCTTGATAAATGTGTGATTGTAGTGGGGAGCCGGCGTTCTCGTGGCGGGGCCCGTCATTACCGGCCGCTCACCAGTCGCTACCTGTCGCTATTCCTTCATAAATAAGGGCCTAAATACCAGAAGATAGGTGAGCGGACAGAGTCCTATCACCATGTGACCAATCATGGACTGCGCACTGCTAATCTATAAAAATATATCTATGCTTATCTTTAAATAGATGATTTTTAATGTGGGAAATCTGTATGTACAGGGTGGGAGAAACATATAAGATAGGCTCTTATTCAGAGTGAAGATCCGGTTTAATAACTACACTTTACTCAAAACGTGACTGTGAGGACTGACTACTAAAAAAAGTCCCAGTACAATTCCTGCGCAATTGCAGAAACTGTTCATAATTTCCTTTTTCAGACTAGGTTCATGAAAGGAATTGTACCGCAGTAGATTGTTCACTGCCGTCGGTTTTCTGTAGAAGTTCGCCCTCGACAATCAACCCCCTTTGGGTTGATTGTAGGAGATCCAAATAACTAACCTGATGGTGAGAGATGTTATACGTTAGCAATATGTTGGCATAATTATGATTTAATATTTCCAAATATTCCCAACATCTTTCTTCAGGACCCTCTCAAAGTAGTAGCACATCATCAATGTAGCGGGACCAAGAAAGCACATGGAATGGTATTGTTCAAATTCTTGGCCAAAGACAACTTCTCTTTCCCAATATCCTAGCAAAAGGTTGGCTATGGAGGGTGCACACTTGGCGCCCATAGCCACACCCCTATCTTGGAGATTAGAGTATTCTCCATCAAAGGTATTTAAAGTGGACCAACACCCAGGATTTTCACTATCCTGGGTTTCGGTCCACTTCCGCGGGGCACCCCAATCGGGGGTGCCCCGCTGCGTGAAACCCCCCCGATCGCCCTAAATAACTCACCTCACCCCGCTCCTACGCGAGCGTCGGCCATTCACAAACGGCCGGCGTGGGTGCGCGGCCTGCTAGAAGGATGCGCGAGATGCGGTCCGCGCATGCGCCGTTGGAACGGTGATAAGGTAAGGTTTCTGGGCGTCCTGGGGGGGTTTCACCCCGTGGGGCATCCCGATTTCGGAATCTTATAGATTCCCGGGCCGATCGCCCCTGGGTGTTGGTCCACTTTAATTAGTAGTACAATCAATAAATTCCCTCTTGCCACTGGCGCATATTTCCAGGGGGTCTCTTGGCTTTACTTTTGACTTGCATTCAGAGTATCCATATCCATGTTCTTTTTTGCACTTGCTCTTTTGTGATCCTCTTTAAGTAACACATAATATATATATATATGAGATGCTAGTAGTTTAGGCAGCTAGAGTTTATATTTGTAGTGTGGATTTACAGTATAGCATCAACTGGCATAGCATTTCTTTTTTTTATCACATTGAATATATATCAGTGTTTTCTTCACAGTGTCTTTAACATCTTTTACTGTCTACAGACTTTAACTTGCTGTCATACCCCCTGTTATTTTAATATGTCTATCTTGTCTTTTTTCTAATGAATTTGCTAAATAATAAATCATATATATTTTATAGATTATCAGTGTGCAGTCCATGATTGGTCACATGGTGATACGACCACTCTCCTATTCTTTTCTCTTTTCCACATTTCTTCAGTCTCCTCCTTCCTCTGCCTGGCTTTCTTTTGCATACCCTCCATCCACCTCTCTTTGCCTTCTCCGCTCTCTTTTTCACATTATTTCAATTCCTCCATTACTTTCCTTCCATCCCTCTTCTCATACTTTCTCTCTACCTGAATCTGTTGTTGTCTGGAATTTTGGGCCTTATTTATCAAGGGATAGCGCCAGGTAGTGTCTCACTAGCGCCAGGTATCGCCAGCTATCTGCGGCCACTGACTCCAGAACACCAGGCGGCGCACACAATCACGCATTTATCACGCTAAATGAAGCTAGCGCCGGCGAGAGCGTCAGCTAGCACGGGATTCATCATTTAGCGGACTGCAACGAACAGCGCCGCTGCTAATCCCATCACAGCGCCAGGTATGACCTCTCGCTACCTGGCGCTCTCCAATGCATTTCAATGGAGCAATCTTTAAATATTCATAATTAATTGATATTAATGTTTTTTTTTTTTTTTTTTTTAAATGTCAAAAATTCTGTGACCACTTCTGCAATGTTAGATATTTTTTTTTAATCAAAAAATATGGTTGTTTGGGGGTTAAAAACCTACTTCTAACCCATCGCCGCCAGCGCTCTGGGGTTTAAACAAGCATTTCACAGCGCGAGAATTTTTTGAGCGTGATTTGTTAATGAATATGCTGGGAGCCATTCGCTATGACCATTCGCTGTCAGGCGCTCCCATACAGCGCGGAACCTGTCAAACAGCGACTCCTAACCCCGTATTCAACATTACCGCACACCGACTGAGTCGCTGTCAACAACCGAACAACGGCCAAGCACAGCGAATACTAGCGGGCGCTGTGAAAATCACGCTACTGGCGCTCATCTGTCGCTACCTGGCGCTATTACTGAATCGGCCTCTAAGTGTGGGGACATCACTTTTAAATCTTTCTCATGGCCGTGCTGATTGCAATACCTACTGACATACAGAGGGAGACTGGGAGCGCACCTCAGCACACAGATGCTGGCGATGTTGTTGCCATGGGGCTTCACTTGTTGACCCTTGGGGTTTCACACAGCAGGGCAATCCATCTTGGGATGCCACGTGGAAAAGCCAACGACCGACCCTCGTGTTTTTTAGACTCTAGGACATCCACTTTGGGTTTTTGGGGCAGATAATGTGGCAGGCATGGGTATGGCCCCCTACAGCCATAATGCTGAGGCTATAGAACTAGGGGCAGACCATGGGCTGGGTTCTTTTTGGGTTGGGGAGGTACAAGGGACTAAGGAGGAGACTAGGGATGCAGGGATTGGACAAAATGTTAGAAGCAGCAGTTCAGGCTGCCCCAAAGCAGTGAGGCCCAAGAGGAATTATTTTGGGGTCTCTATGACCAATCGTTCCATGCATTGAACATTACACCACCCCAGACATTCATTAGCCAGCTGGGATGTCCTATCTATAATACTGACTGATGGCTCCATACGTTTGTTTAGTGTGCTTAAACATTTTATTGGTGCTTCTGGTATCATGGGTAGTGTCATCTCATGTTCCTTTTATTATATGGAGATGTAAATGCTGACCTTTATCTGACAGGTGTTTAGATTACCTTCATTTTGCAATCATTGGATTACACTTTAAACTCATTGTCAACACATTACACACCATTCAGTAGACATTCATTGTTCTCTTCTGCACCATTAGCATATATGTCATCAGACCAGCGCTCTCAACATTATTTAAAGTTAAACTCCCTTTTTAAGCCAGTTGTTTTCAAAACAAGAAAAAGTGACAAGACCGGTATGTTAGGGATGTTTATGCTTTTAAGCTAATGAAGCTGAAGCTGGAGATAATAGATTTATTATATACTTAGAATTCATGCTGTATTGTTTTAGTGCAAGCTGTCTCAGCAGCTAAGCCATGGGTGCGGGAGCGTACATATGTTTCACACAGCACTATATACAAAGTCATAGTGGACCAACCCTAAGCATCAATAAAACTCGCATAATTAAATAAATTCTCCCCCACAAACACATAGCCCAGCCCTCGGCATTAAATTACCCCCCAGCACATTACCGGATTGCAGGTTGCCAGGGAATGAGAAGGACCCCCACCATCTTCCACAGACATTGAACCCCTGTGAACAGTCTATTGACCATGGAGGGAAGTCAAACTGGTGGCTTCTGGCCACTCTGTGGAGCATCCTGGGACATCCACCACAGCCTTAAAGCGCACCAAAACCCACATTTTAACTAGCATCCCCTGAATTGGCAACTTTTGCCAATTGTTAGTGCTCCTGCTTCACTCTAATCCCAGATAATGGCACCTGTTTTATTTGTAAAGCTCCGCCTCCTCTATTTAATTTCCATTTCCAATTCTACACCCTAAGAAGGGATTATTGGCAGCGGCTATGGCCAAATGTATTTCCCAAGTTTGGTAAGTTTTGGTCCGCTTTAATCACCGCTGGGCAGTACATAGTATGTGCACATTATTTAAAGGAGCACTACCGCAAAAAATGGCCCAAAGATAAAAATCTGCTGGAAGGTGGGGGGAGGGGTCTCTTATACACCCAACATAAAGAAATATCCATCCAGGGTTGCTTTTCTTTCTTTTAATGGAAGGAAAAGGACATCCGGGGTGACAGGCTCTGTCACCCCTGATAGACTAAACCTGTCACCCCTGGATTTTCTTCCTACCATGAGAGAATAAACCACAAGCTTGGGGAGTTTTATTCAGTTTGTGTGTATAAATTACCCTCTTATTAGCCAATGTGTTTATATGTATTTTTAATATTACACAATTTCGCGATAGTGCTCCTTTAATTTCTGAGAGAAATAACAACTGTCTGTTCCCTTTGTCTGTGGCTTCCAGGGCTACATTGCAGCTGATCCACATGACAAGAGTCCAAACATTGACAAAGGTTCTGTAAGGTGGAAAAGGCAGGGGGCCCCCTTCTGCCATGGGTCCGTTATCAGATGCCTTCCCTGCCTCTATGTTGTGCACGCCAGCATGGGTGTTACTTTAGAGAACAAGGCCACGAATGGGAATTTTCAGTCCCTATGCAATTTTAATAAATTCATTTAGTGCCTGATTTAACATGTCCGCCAGTTTCTGCTAGTTTAAGTTAAAGCTACTATTGTATGCTGGTGTAGGGCTTCGGAAATTAGGCCCTTAATGCCTTGGGTTTAGTGCATATATTTTCACCTGCAACCAACAGACCTGTGGCTAAATTTATGCCAGGCATAGCACTTTCTTCTGCACATCATTGTAGTTATAGCCTAGTGGTTAAGTAAGCTGTCTTGTGACCCAAGGGTGGCAGGTTTGATTCCTGCATGACTGACTGAACTGCTCTTGAGCAAGGCACCTTAACTGCCCAGGGCTGTATTTACCATAAAGCAACCCTAGGCACGTGCCTAGGGTGGCAGCCTGGAAGGGGGAGAGGACACTACCCTTACTACTGTAGTAAAGAAAAGAAATTAAAAATCTTATAGCCAGAACATAAATGCCTCCTAATCAACACCCTCCAGCCACAGAAGGATTCAGAGTGTATTTGTGTGAAGAGGAGGGCAATGGGTTGAACACAGACCAGAGCATTTCCCCTCCACTGGTGTGATCATGTGACTCCTGTATGTCACAATGCAGTAAAAGATGGAACATGCTCCATGCTCTGCTTCTCTGCATTTCCCCCTTTGTGCCCTCCTCCACACACATTCTCTGCATCTAGCCCATTGCACCCTTTCCCCCTACACACTTTTTTTTATATGAACCGTGACCTAACTTAAAAAAAGGGGGGCAAGCACTTAATGTGCCTAGGGCACCATGAACACCAAATACGGCCCTGTAACTGCCCCCCAGGTGCCATTGCAAGGAAAGCTCACCGTTTTAGACATATATGCAGTCACTGCTTGCGTTTGTCCAACTGAAAAGTTCCTGTGCAAGCATACATTGGCCATATATGTCAAAAACAAAAATCCATAATTGCCCCTGCATGCACTAAACTTTTTAACATCCTCCTGAGTGTTCAGTAACAGTAAAGCAATTCAGTGCAGTAAACATTTGTTTAGGGGGTTGGGTGCCTTGCTCAAATCACTTCATTCATAATTCTGGTCAGTAATTGAACCTGCAACCCTCCTCGCTTCCTTACCTCTAGGCCAGGACTGTATATTATAGGTAGATTCTGGGGTGTATACTCCCCAGGAATCACCAATAAGGAAGCACAACCAATGAAAAATCTAATCAAAATGTATTCAAAAAAACCAACAATACAGGCACATTAAAAATACCCACACACTGGCCAATGTATAATATTTACCTCTAAATAACCCATGATATACAAAATTACTGCTTGCTCACAAAATGATCCTAAAAAACTATCCAAATAATGTGTTAAACCATAAAACCACACAATAAATATAAAAAATTTATACATTTAAATGTCTTTGTGCCGGCACAAAAAAACAATCACTTATAATTTATTCATTGCACAAAAAGTGGGGTAAACCAGAGCACCCCCACACTTGGGGGTGCTCTGGGTTACCCCACTTTTTGTGCAATAGGATATGTCCCACACCCTTGAGGTTGGGACCTGTATATAACCGGCACACCATTTATCTGAACAGTGGTGCAGAGTTATGTGTTGTTTTGCTACGTTAAATATCCAGTCACCATTATACAGTGTTTTTTTACTCTAGCACACTAATCATGAATTTTGACCTTATCATTTATTCATAACCTAAC
The DNA here is from genome assembly GCA_027917425.1 of Gastrophryne carolinensis. Classification (NCBI taxonomy): domain Eukaryota; kingdom Metazoa; phylum Chordata; class Amphibia; order Anura; family Microhylidae; genus Gastrophryne; species Gastrophryne carolinensis. The sequence continues at coordinate 444,294,360 of CM051237.1, forward strand.
TCCACAAAAAAGTGCATAATTAGCATAATAACATTCAAAATTTAAATATACCAATAATAGTGTTGCACAAAGTATTTGTAATAATATTTCTATATAATGCTTATATACAGACAAGAACGTTTAAGGTGCAGCGTGCTAAATCATGTGACACATAAACAAAAACAGAATCAAACCAACAAAAGTGCACAAATAATACTTAGCTATCCAAAAAGAGCAGCAACCGGGGAGAGATACAAAGGACAGTGCGGGTAATCCACCTGCGCTTCGCGGTCAGCTAAACCGCTTCTTGCTTGGGCTTCTTACTCTAGGCCAGGACTGCAGGGGGTGCTAGTGGAGAAACCCTGTGGTGGTGAGGATGCCAAGGTGGTGGCAACTGAGTCTAAATGAGGAGGCAGAGGACCTGGTGGTGGCAGTAGGGACCGAACAGTCATGTTAAAATCTCCTGCCTGACAGCTTACAAGATGTGTCCCACACTTGCTACACTCCTGCCATTAAAAGTAAGAGGATTTTTATTCTTCCTTTTTCCTGCATCCGGTGCTCCCCCCCCCCCCCCCTCCATCCTAGCCACAAATCTAAGCCTGCAGCGGGTGTCAGGTGATGCCTCCATTAGTGCTAGGCAAGAATGGAGCTCTCCATACTGTCACTGAAGCCCAGCTCCTTCCAATGAAATGCCACCCCACACAACACCTAACCAGTGTCACCCACCCCAAGTCTAAGAACCCCCCTCGCTCCTCACACCCTCAGCCACTGGTCAGACAGAGAGGCCTAACATATGCCAGTGCAAGAAGTCGTTTTCTCTAACCTCAATAAAACTAGATCATGGGGCAGGTCTTTGTATTGACCTCAGATTTATTATAGGCTTATAAATAACATATATAACTAAATAACCTTAAGTTTAAAATTCTTTCAGGGTACTTTAGTCCCCATCATTCCATAATTTCCAGTTTTGTTGCCTCGCGTTCTATTCGGTCCTTCTTATTGCACTCCATATTCCATATGGGGATTGTGATACAGAATAGGTTGACATGGTGGAATCTAGAAAACTAAGGGCAAACAGGATGATTGGCAGATGTAAAAAAAAGAGAGAAGCCCAGATCTACATGAAGAGAAAACCCGGTCATCAAGAGTCCAGAGGACTAATCTGTTTGCACCCTAGTGCTGGCATGTTTGTAGTAATATGCACTTACTATTGTTCATGTGCACATTCCACATGTATTTGTGCAATTGTAAAAACACGACTACACGTTCGCAAAAGGTTGTGCTGGCTCCTTTATTACAGTTTCAGAGTACATACCCCAGCGGGCTATACACCCAAGGAGTGGAACTCAGCCTCCAAAGTTCTTGTTTAACACTAAAAGTTCAAAGGCTTTGAATAAAGCTGGAACATTTAGAGGCCGATTCATTAATAGCGCCAGGTAGCGACAGTTGAGCGACTGTAGCGGCATTTTCAGAGCGCCCGCTAGTAGTCGCTGTGCTTGGCCGCTGTTCGGTTGTTGACAGCGACTCAGTCGGTGTGCGGTAATGTTGAATATTGGGTGAGGAGTCGCTATTTGACAGGTTCCGCGCTGTATGGGAGCGCATGATAGCGAATGTCCATAGCGAACGGCTCCCACCATATTCATTAACAAATCATGCTACAAAAAATCTTGCGCTGTGAAATGCATGTTTAAACCCCAGAGCGCTGGCGGCGATGGGTTTAAAGTAGTTTTTTAACCCCCAAACAACCATATTTTTTGAAACAAAAAAAAAGTTTTTAAAAACATTTTGTAATATGAATACATTAATATCAGACCTGTAATATCAATTCTGCACAAATTTTTATTTTTTTTACCTTAAAAAAATATCTTACATTGCAGAAGTGGTAACAGAATTTTTCACATTAAAAAAAAAAAAAATAACAATTATTTATGATTAATTAAAGATTGTTCCATTGAAATGCATTGGAGAGCGCCAGGTAGCGAGAGGTCATACCTGTCGCTGTTCAAGGTCGCTCGCTGGCGCTGTGGGGTGAGGCTGGAATAATGATGAATAAGTCGCTATACGGCGCTATCTCAGTCGCTAAGCAGGATCGGCTTGATAAATGTGTGATTGTGGTGGGGAGCCGGCGTTCTCGTGGCGGGGAGTGTCATTACCGTTCGCTCACCAGTCGCTACCTGGCGCTATCCCTTGTTAAATAAGGGCCTTAAAGGGACTCTAAACCCAACAGCAATTGGGCAAAAGGCAGCTTACCTGATGCCTGTTTCATGTGCTATTTTATGCAGTGCCTGCAGAACTCATAGCAGGGCTGAAAAGATTGCCCCTGCTTCTAATTTTATTCCTCCGGTACCATAAAAAAAGTGGTCTAACAGCCACTCTGTCCCTTGGAGCTCCAAGTACAAGTTAGCACAGCAAGCCACAGTGGTCCTGCATCAGAGCAATCTGACCACAGCAGAGCATGCTCAAGACACACAAAGCTGTGCCATAAAAGGCACTTCCCAGCTCAGCCATGACAAAGAAATTGATGTAAAGAAAGTGGCTCCACTAAAATTACAGAAGGTATTTACATATTTACTTGAGATTTTGACATGCTTTGAAATGGCCCATTTTACACTGTTCCCAAGAGGGATAAGGGGGAAAGGAAGTAAGAGGCCGATTCATTAATAGCGGCAGGTAGCGACAGTTGAGTGACTGTAGCAGTATTTTTACAGCGCCCGCTAGTAGTCTCTGTGCTTGGCCGTTGTTCGGTTGTTGACAGCGACTCAGTCGGTGTGCAGTAATGTTGAATATTGAATGCATGAATATATATATATGTTCTGCGCTGTATGGGAGCACATGATAGCGACTGGCCTTAGTGACCGGCTCCCACCATATTCATTAAAAAATCACGCTCAAAAAATTCTCGCGCTGTGAAATGCATGTTTAAACCCCAGTTTTTTAACCCCCAAACTACCATATTTTTGGAAACCAAAAAAAACAAGTTTTTTAAATAATTTAGTAATATGAATACATTAATATCAGACCTGTAATATCAATTCTGTACTTTTTATTTTTTTTTTACCTAAAAAATGTATCTAAAATGGCAGAAATGGTCACAGAATTTTTCACATTTAAAAAAAATAAATTAATAACAATTAATTATGAATATTTAAAGATTGTTCCATTGAAATGCATTGGAGAGCGCCAGGTAGCGAGAGGTCATACCTGTCGCTGTTCAAGGTCGGACGCTGGCGCTGTGGGCTGAGGCTGGAATAATGATGAATGAGTGGCTATCTGGCGCTATCTCAGTCACTAAGCAGGATTGGCTTGATAAATGTGTGATTGTGGTGGGGAGCCGGCGTTCTCGTGGCGGTGCCCGTCATTACTGGCCGCTCACCAGTCGCTACCTGTCGCTATTCCTTCATAAATAAGGGCCTAAGTGTGTACCTGAACAGGGATTTTAAGCCCTTAAAGCTAACCAAAACCCACCAAATGATTTTGACCAAAGCTCCTGCCAATACTCTCTTCTTAGGGTATAGAACTAGAAATGGATATTTTTGCTCAATAATTCGACCTGGAACACTTTTTTGGGCTCTCCCTCTCTGTAGGATGGCAGGTGGTGACATCATTGCCACACACAGCAGTGGCAATGAATGGAGGAGACGGAGCTTTACAGCTAAAACAGGTGCCATTATCTGGCATTAGAATGAAGCAAATGCAGTAAAAATAGGCAAAAGTTACTATTCATGGGGGAAGCAATTCAGGGGATGCTAGTTAAAAATGTGGGTTTTGGTCCAAAACCCACACCAGGAATCTTATAGATTGCCGGGCTGCTCTGTGAAACCCCCCAGGTTGCCCCATACACTTACCTTGTTTCCCAGTCGAACTGCACATGCATGAGCCATGGGTGCATCCCCGCTATCTCTCTAGCAGAGCGCGTGTCTGCACCAGGCATTTGTGATTGGCCAGCGTGGGCACGCTCCCTGTTAGAGGGAAGCGGGGGATGATGCCACCAGCACGCTCAGAGCTAGAGATGAGCGAACTTCTTGAAAGTTCGATTCGGGCGATTCGCCGAATTTCCCCGAGAAATTCGGGATCGCCCGAATCGAACTTTCACAAATCGCTCATGAAAAATAAAAATGCCGGCATGGTGGAAGCGGGCAGGCCGGCTACGCTGTCAGCGGGCGGCCTGCCCGCTCCCACCATGCCGGAATTTGTTTAAAAAGCAAACACTTACCTGCATGGTCGGAGCGTGGAGGCCGGCGCCGCTCTCAGGCGCCCTCTGATGACGCGCCCTCTGATGACAGCTGAGAGCGTAGTCGGCCTGCCCGCTCCCACCATGCCGGCATTTTTTTTTTTTTATTTCAGGGAAAATTCGAATTTTCCCTGAAATTCGGAGCGAATTCCGGTTCGTCCGAACCGGTTCGCTCATCCCTACTCAGAGCCACTGGCCTTAGACAAAAGCTTAGATGGCATGACATCAGATTGGACGATAGGACCAGGTAGAGGTGAGTTGGCATCGGCGATCTGGGTGGTTTCACACAGCCCCCAGGGAAAGGACCAAAACCCAGGATAGTCAAAATCCTGGGTTTTGGTCCACTTTAAAATTACCAGCACCAAACTCCAAGCACCCAAAAGTAACATATGTGATAACACTGCTGTTATTTGCGATAGGTTTACTTTAACTTGACAGAAGTCGACCAGTCAAGTGGTCATCTACTTGCTACTGAGCAGGTGACTCTGTGAACATCTTGTTGTTCAGTCTTTTGGCATCTATGGGAACCATTAGCCTAATACAGCAGATACCCATAACAACATGGTGACAGATTTTAGCATTGATGGTTGGCGCTAAGAGCGATCACACAAGTGCCCCCTATTACACTGCACACTAGGGCAGCCAACCTCTTCCTGCAGCTATTTTCACACACTGTGGAGCTACCAATGGAATCTGAAACAGGTGGACAGACTTGTTTTTGTGTTCTTTCCCCGGGACATGTTATTGAAGAGTTCAGGGTTTATGCGTTCATTAAGCAATCTAGTTTACGCCGTGTTTACTCAGAGCTGTACCAACCTGATTTCATACGAAAGTAAAAATCATCAACTCTTTGCACACAATGTACAACTGGAATCACAAAAGTATTTCACTGCAGTATTTGCACTTTGTCACTGTTCATTGTGTCATTGTTTTTTTAATGGCAACGAAAGATCCTCCTTTCACATATTTATGAAAGTGCTCAAGGCTATCCATTTATATCTGTCATCGTCGCACAAAAGAAAAAAGAAAATCCAGATTGATTTTGCCAATTTACTATGTCGTGGTATTGAAAGATTTCTGACTTTTCTGTAAGTTTGGAAAAAACCTTCTCAATTGAAGGAAGCCAGGGAAGACATGTGCTTTATTTTCTTGCTTTCCTTGTGCTTAGATTTTCTAATCTTCCTCCAAAACACATATTATTGTGCAAGAGTTCCTCAGTAAAGGTCATGCTATTTATTTGAAGAGATAAGTGTAGTACTGGGTGCACATTTGGGTGGGAATTGCAACCTGCATCGCGGAGGCTGATTCATTAATAACACCAAGGCCCTTATTTATGAAGGAATAGCGACAGGTAGCGACTGGTGAGCGGCCGGTAATGACGGGCCCCGCCACGAGAACGCCGGCTCCCCACCACAATCACACATTTATCAAGCCAATCCTGCTTAGCGACTGAGATAGCGCCATATAGCGACTCATTCATCATTATTCCAGGCTCAGCCCACAGCGCCAGCGTCCGACCTTGAACAGCGACAGGTATGACCTCTCGCTACCTGGCGCTCTCCAATGCATTTCAATGGAACAATCTTTATATATTAATAATTAATTGTTATTAATGTTTTTTTTTTTTTTTTTTTTAAATGTGAAAAATTCTGTGACCACTTCTGCCATTTTAGTTAATTTTTTAAGGGAAAAAAAATTAAAAAAAAATTGTACAGAATTGATATTACAGGTCTGATATTAATGTATTCATATTACTAAATTATTTAAAAAACATATTTTTTTTTTGGTTTCCAAAAATATGGTGGTTTGGGGGTTAAAAAACTACTTTTAACCCATCGCCGCCAGCGCTCTGGGGTTTAAACATGCATTTTACAGCGCGAGAATTTTTTGAGCGTGATTTTTTAATGAATATGGTGGGAGCCGGTCGCTAGGGCCAGTCGCTATCATGCGCTCCCATACAGCGCGGAACCTGTCAAACAGCGACTCCTCACCCAATATTCAACATTACGGCAAACCGACTGAGTCGCTACCAACTACCGAACAACGACCAAGCACAGCGACTACTAGCGGGCGCTCTGAAAATGCCGCTACAGTCGCTCAACTGTCGCTACCTGCCGCTATTAATGAATCAACCTCCAGGTATTGGCAGATGAACGTCTGTAAAGCGGCGCTTAGAGCGACCGCTAGTATACGCTGTACTGTAACAGAGCGCCTCAGTCGCTGTAGTAACCTGGCCGACATTGATGAATGTGATGTATGTTGGGAGCGCTCTAACATCAGTACAGTGCTGCAGGGAGCGAGAGGCAGTGTCAGCTCAGTGCGACTCACATCATCTTATCAAAAAAGGACACACACAGAGTCGGCGCTCTAAATCTGGGCGCTGTAGCATAGAGCACCAGTCGCTGTGTGATTAAAGTTTGTTTTTGAACACATATCCACCAGTAACAAAGCGACAACACATGGAATGACATTGCTTTAACACAACAATAACACTTTAGTGTCAGACCTGTAATGACAATTCTGCATAAAAATATAAAAAGTCAAAAAAGTTTCTAAAAGTGTTTGTTTGCAGCCAGGAGACGTCACACAATGATTGGAGCAAAAAAAAAAAAAAATGTCAGACACGCTGTTTAAACACAAGCAAATGAACGGCCATTGAAATGTATGGGAGAGCAAAACTGAGTGAAATACCTGGCGCTCTGGAAGCTAGAGCGCCAGCGCTATACGCCGAGCCGCTTGTAATAATACATGGGACGCTACATTCGCTGTTAGAGTCGCTCACCAGATTCGCTTTCATAAATGTGGTTTTGCGTACAGCGCCCAGTGTTCACCAGACGCTGTCTGCCGCTATGAGGCGCTACCTGACGCTATCCCTTCTTAATTAACCCCCTTAGTGAGGGTTTTAACTTTAACACACACAAAGGGCAATACTTTTTTATTCTAATTTTTCCTCCATAAAATCACGTGCACCTACCCTACCGAAACGCAAAGCAATAGCACTACAATAAAATCTTTTAAGAAATCCACTACAATACGAAGAAAGCAACACAGGCATGACTACATGGTGTAATCACTTTCCAGAACTAAAAATTGACGATCTACTAAGAATGTATAAATATTTTGGGGGGCGACTTTACAGGCCTTCTCATACAGGGAAATGCTCCTCATATTATATCATTACAGCTACATATCACCAGTCAGACCTGTACTCATGGGCCTGTCAGACTCAGACCAATGTAAAAACTGTGTCAGACTCAGACCAATGTAAAAACTGTGTCAGACTCAGACCAATGTAAAAACTGTGGGGAAGCCAGAGCAAACCTCTACCACTGTCTGTGGGAATGCCCGGTCATTAAAGTGGACCAACACCCAGGGGTGATCGGCCCGGGAATCTATAAGAGTCCCGGGCTGATCACCTCCCTCACCGCGGGACATCCAAGATCGGGATGTCCGACGGGGTGAAACCCCCCCAAAACCCCAAAAAACCTTACCTTGCCTCCCGCGCGCACATCTAGAGGGGCGCACGGGAGGCAAGGTAAGGTTTTTTGTTTTTTGAACGTTTGTGAATGGCCGGTGCGGGCGTGCGCCCTGTAAGAGTGACGTGTGGGAGGCGGCGCGGACGCGCTGTCTTGTCCGTCACTGTCACCCGCTTGTCCGTCAGCGGGGATTGGACGGCGCGGTCATGTGAGAGCGTGGTGAGGTGAGTTTCTGGGGCTTTCTGGGGGGTTTCACACAGCGGGGCACCCCCAAACGGGGTGCCCCCCCGAAGTGGACCAAAACCCAGGATAGTCAAAATCCTGGGTGTTGGTCCACTTTAAACAATTTTGGAGAACAATACACAGATACATGACAACTAAACAGATAAACGACCTACCTCTGACGCCAAGATGGGCAATATTTGGCTCAATAGAATCAGCTGACCTGAAAGTGGATGGTGGTACTAAAAAGCTAATACTGATTATATCAGCAGTTGCATTGGATTCATACTAATCCTCCCTCCTGTAGACATTTTATGGAAAAATTAAACTAGGTTTTTGAATTTGACTGGGACTGAGGCAATACTGGATAAGGGAAAAAGACAATTTCTTTAGAACGTGGGAAAGCTTTATTGATAAATTACACGTAGAAATCAAACATGAACTATACCAAACATTTAGGGACACCACATGGCATTTGACAAGAGCAATGGAAGGAGATCACCCAGTAGATCTCTCTGATATGGGTGTTGCTGGGGTGTCGCGGGCCTCACCTTGATTGGATCACATCCACCGGGACAAATGATGATGCACACAACGATAATACAGGTAATTCATGATGATTGACTCTAGTCCAATTTATGGAAAAATTAGATAATGCTCTGTTTTCTCTCAACGTCATACTTTTCTTGTTCCTCTTGTCGTTTACCAACAAGGTTGTACCAAAATCTACCTTATATACATATATTGAAAATTCAATAAAAATAATAATAAAAAAATCATGTGCCCCTGCAGTGGGGCATTTTTTGCAGAAGAGGTCCATCCATTTCCACAACCAAGGGAACTGAGGATTGAGGTAGAGGTAAGGTCTTCGGGGTGTTGAAGAGGGTATTGCGTGGATGGGCTTCAGCAATCTGAATGCCCCCCCGAGTCTGTCACTATGCGGCCCCGCATCCATTGCTAGGAAACAGGTGTGGGACCACTTTAAGGATCAGTTTGTAAACAGCACCCTATTGGGTATGCTAAAGAATTAGCATTTTTTATTTTTCTGCATAGCCCATAGGATGATGTGGTTTCCAAACTTTAAAATTTTTTTCCTTCCCTCATTGGAAACATTACCTTATCTGTAAAAATGTCCCATTGCAGGTACCAGTGATTTGTTTAGGAAATTACATCAAAAACTCCCAGGTCTGGCTGCTGGCTTTTCTCCGGGTGTAAAGCATCCCAGTTCACCCATAGAAACTTTCCGGCCTGCCCTGGAAGTCATTTCAATCCTGGTATAAAAGGCAGCTCTCTGCGTCGGCCACCAAGATGCTAGAAGCACGGGTGCACGGGCAGGGAACCGGTATTCTCTGTCCCACTGAAGACTCCAGACCAGCGATAGGAGGCCCCCCAGGGAGGAGGAGTCCCCCGGCTCTGGATCCAGGATGGAGATGAGATTTTTTTTTAATTACACTAGTGGGGGGAATGCAGGTATGTGAAATTTATGTGGCTGGCACTTAGACTGGATCAACATCCAGACAGCTAATCAAAACAAGCTTGAGGGGGGCATCCAGAATGCTGGAGCCCCTCCCACACATAACCCTCCAGAACCCCCGTAATCCTCATGTTCATTACGAGCCAGCACCAGGAAAGGAGTCCTGCGATTGGCTGCTGGGTGGTCACATGGGCCATGGTCGCGTCCTTGGCATTGGCCCCCGGAATTACCTGCCACTGTGACTGCCCACCGGGCAATCACGGGGCTCCATTCCCTTGGCTGGCTCGTAGAGAAGATGAGGATTACGGGCTTCTGAGAGGTTATGTGCGGGGGGGGGGGGGGGGACTCCCCTGAGCTTGTTTTGATTAGCTGTCCGCGGGACCAACACCTGTTAAGGAAAAACGGTTGTTGGCCTGGTTTAACTTTCAGAGCGGCACCCACATGAGTTTCACTGCATTTAAAGAATTACAAGTTCTACCCAAGACAGATTGACACATATCTTTTGGGGGACCCTTAATAAAGGCGCACTATAACGAAATTGTGTAATATTAACAACCCATATAAACTCGTTGGCTAATGAGAGGAGGGGTCACTTATACACCTGAACTGAATAAAACTGTCACGCTCCGGGTACTACAGCTATCCACTTAGATAACTCCAGTCCTCTCAGTAAGACCTCAACCCCCAATCTCCGCAGCCAGCTTCACCTTTAGGAGCCCCCGCTTGCCGGGACGCAGAGCACGCCTGCCCGGGATCGGTTGCCCCCAGGACTTCAATGGCTCAAAGATTGGAGTCTTACTGTTCAGAGGCCTGGAGAACCCGCGGCTGGAAGTGGTGCCGAGCAGCCCGATCGCTGAGCGTATGACGGAAGTCCAACAGGCTAGGGGTCAGCAACAGAAGTTCCGAGATGGCAGCGGTACAAAGGATAGGACAAGACGTGGTCGAGGATCAAGCAGAGGTCGGCAACAGGAGATCAGATCGGGGGTGGTCAAAACAGGCGAAGGTCGGCAACTGGAGATCAGATCGGGGGTAGTCAAGACAGGCGAAGGTCGGCAACTGGAGATCAGATCGGGGGTAGTCAAGACGGGCGGTGGTCGGCAACGGGAGATCAAAATATATACTTTAGAGACAAGCTACTAACAGGGTACAAGGCGCTATCACAGGCAATTCCCAACTGAGGGGGAATTGCTTATATAGGGAGAGACAGAGAGGAGGGTGAGGGTGATTGGTGCACTATGATCCAGGCCAGGATTGGCCTGACTATATCCAGCTGGGCTCATTGGTCCAAGGAACAACACTAGGGCTCATTGGCCCTGTCCCTGTACTGCCTACCCCCCACCCCACCTGAACTAATGACTTTCCCCCGGCGGGCGCGCTGAGAGCAGCGCCGCCGGAGGAGATAAGCAGAACGTGCTCGCGCGCGTGCGCGAGCACGTGTACGGGAGCCGGGGCCGCCGGCCGGAACAGCAGGAGGCGCGCGCGCGCCGGCAGGAGCAGCCACTGCCTGGCGCGGCCGCCGAGCCGACACAGCCGCCGCACCCGGCCACCCACGACCAGCGCTGGAACGGGGCCCAGGTAAGCGACGCTTTCTGACATTACCCCCCCCTTCACGAGGGGCCTCCGGACCCTCACCAGGCTTTTCTGGATTGTCACGATGAAACTTTTTCACAAGGGCACTGGCATGCACATCTCTAGCTGCCACCCAACATCTTTCCTCCGGACCATAGCCAACCCAGTCGACCAGATATTGTAACGAATTGCGCACTTTACGTGAATCTAAGATCCTGTTCACTTCATATTCTGGCTCATTGTCAACAAGAATCGGCGAAGGACCAGCTGGAGGCGTGTTCTTAGCTGGTTTTAACAGCGAAACGTGGAAAGAATTGGGTATTTTCATAGTCGGAGGGAGTTGAACTTTAAAAGACACGTTATTCAACTTCCTGATAACAGGATAAGGTCCAATGAACTTGGGACCTAATTTACTAGAGGGTTGACGGAGCGCAATATTTTTGGTGGAAACCCAAACTAGATCACCCACCTGCAGAGCTGGTTCCTGCGACCTGCGACGATCAGCAAATTTCTTATATCTCAAACTAGTGGTTTTAAGAATTTCCTGCACATGTGTCCAGATATTCTTCCGTTCTTGAAGCCACTCCTCCAACGCCGGCAAGTTGGAAGGTGACCCTGAAAGGGAAGAAGCTCTAGGATTTTTCCCTAAGTTACAATAAAAAGGCGATATCTTGGTACTCTCACTAGGAGCATTATTGTAAGCAAATTCGGCGAAATCAATAAATTCTGCCCATTGTTCTTGGGCATCAGAGACATAGCACCTTAAGTACTGTTCCAAAGTTTGATTAGTTCTTTCCGTCTGCCCATTGGACTGGGGATGGTAGGCAGACGAAAGAGAGATCTGTATACCCAGCCGCGAACAGAAATGTTTCCAAAAACGGGAAGTGAATTGGACGCCCCGATCAGAGACTATATTGGACGGAATACCATGGATACGAAAAATGTGTGAAGTAAATAATCGAGAAAGCTCTGGAGCAGAAGGAAGTTTGGTCAAAGGAATGAAGTGTGCCATTTTACTGAAACGATCTACGACCACCCAAATGACAGTATTCCCGTGTGATAAAGGCAAATCTACAATAAAATCCATAGAAATATGAGTCCAAGGTTCAGCAGGGATTTCAAGAGGAACTAGACCGCCACTGGGAGCCTTGTGAACCCCTTTACTTCGAGCACAAACAGCACAAGCGTCGATAAAGGCAGTAATATCGCGTCTCATGGTTGGCCACCATACATGGCGACGGGCAAGCATAAAGGTTTTCCGGTTACCCACATGACCCGCAGTTTTAGCATCGTGAAATTCGCGAATTACATCCGAACGCAAATGTGGCGGTACAAACTGGCATCCCAAGGGAACCTCACTAGGAGACTGGTCTTGAAACGGCGCCAAGGTGTTAGAGAGATCAGGAAGTAATGCCCCGACCACACAACCCATAGGTAGAATCGGGTCACCAGTATCACCCCGATCCTTACATTCCCCGAACATGCGAGATAAAGCATCCGCTTTAGTATTTTTTACACCCGGCTTGAAAGTAATAATAAAATTAAAACGCGAGAAGAATAATGCCCAACGTGCTTGACGGGAGTTCAATCTCTTGGCAGACCCAATGTATTCAAGATTTTTGTGATCGGTATACACGGTTATAGGATGTAAATAACCCTCCAGCCAGTGTCGCCATTCATCAAAAGCCAGTTTAATAGCCAATAGTTCCCTATTACCAACATCATAATTTTGCTCCGCGGTACTGAATTTACGTGAAAAATAAGCACATGGATGTAGACGCTCAGGATCACCGGAATATTGCGACAAAACTGCACCCACTCCCAGCTCCGACGCATCTACTTCAACAATGAAGGCCTTACGAATATCTGGGTGAATTAACACTGGTGCCGAAGTGAAGGCCCGCTTCAAGGTCAGGAAGGCCTCACAGACAGAGGGAGACCAGTTAGCCGTAAAGGCCCCCTTGCGGGTAAGATTGGTAAGAGGAGCAACAACATGAGAGAAACCTTTGATGAATCGCCGATAAAAATTGGCGAAACCTAGGAAATGCTGCAATTCTTTTAAGGTCTTGGGTTGAACCCAATCCTGAACCGCCGAAACTTTCCCTGCGTCCATCTCTAAACCCCGGTTGGTAATGATATACCCTAAGAAAGGAACTGTGGTGACTTCAAACACGCATTTAGAAAGTTTAGCAAATAAATTGTTCTCTCTTAATTTTTGTAGTACCAACTTAACATGACGTCTGTGCTCCAACAAGGAATTAGAAAAAATGAGAATATCGTCTAAGTATATGACCACAAATCTACCGAGATACTCTCTGAAAATATCATTAACAAAATCTTGAAAAACGGCTGGTGCGTTACAAAGACCAAAAGGCATGACCAGGTACTCGTAATGGCCGTCTTTCACATTAAATGCGGTTTTCCACTCATCCCCCTGTCGGATGCGAATCAGATTGTAAGCCCCTCTTAAATCCAACTTGGAAAAAATTTGAGACCCTGTGACTTGATTGAACAGATCCCCGATCAAAGGCAAGGGGTATCGGTTCTTAACAGTGATTTTATTCAAGGCTCGATAATCTATGCATGGTCTCAGGCCGCCATCTTTTTTCTCTACAAAAAAGAATCCAGCCCCGGCAGGAGAGGTAGAGGGGCGAATAAATCCCTTCCTTAAATTTTCGGTGATATACTCCCTCATTGCTTGCTCTTCGGGCAGAGTAAGATTATAAATTTTTCCCCTCGGGGGAATCGTGCCAGGAAGCAAGTCAATAGGGCAGTCATAAGACCGATGTGGAGGAAGGGTATCCGCAGAACGTTCAGAGAAGACATCAACCCAGTCTGCGTATGGTTGAGGTAATCCCTGAGGTAAAACTTGCACACTTCTAAGGCCTGTAGTGAAGCAGTGATTTTTACAATGGTCACTCCACTTGATCAATTCCCCAACCCGCCAATCTAACACCGGGTTGTGGAGTTGTAACCAGGGGTATCCCAAAACCACCGGAGTCTCTGGACAGTCGAAGATGAAAAATTCTAAGAACTCAGAGTGGGAAGAGCCAACAATTAACCGAAGAGGTGGGGTCTTGGTGTTTATAGGTCCCCCCTGAATGGCCTTCCCATTGATGGCCAAAACTTGTAGGGATCTTTCAAGAGGAACTAACGGAATACCTAAAAGAGAGATCATGCTCCTATCCAGAAAGTTTCCCGCCGCACCGCTGTCGATAAAGGCGGAAACTGTTTGCTTGGAAGAACCCCAAGATAGGTCAATGGGTACTAACATTTTATTTTGGCGAGAGTTGCAAACTGACTCACCCAGATCAGTACTCTCTACCTGGTCTGGGTGCGGAAGTTTTCCGCCGGTCTCCCCTTGTTGGGACAGGACCCTGCGAAATGTCTCGAGTTCCCACAATATAGGCATAACCCATTGGACCGCCTACGCTGCTTCTCCTCTTGGGTTAACCGGGTTCTCCCTAATTGCATGGGTTCTTCCTGGGAAGGAGATGAGGTATTTTCCCCACGGGTAGCCGGGGAACTAAGACTGAAGGACCTGAAGGACGTGGGAGCCCTGGCTCTCTCCCTAGCCCTCTCTCTAAGACGCCTGTCTATTTTAATGGAGACCTGCATTAATTGGTCTAGGTCTGCGGGTGGAGGAAAATTTACCAAAGCATCCTTGATGCTTTCCGACAGCCCCACCCTGAACTGACTACACAAAGCGGGATCATTCCACCTTGATTCGACGGCCCAGCGGCGGAATTCAGCACTATAATCTTCAGCCCGAAGCCTATTTTCTGCCGTAGATTGTTGATCAGGGTCAGCATATAAGACGCCCATAGCAGTAAAGAATGCTGTAACGGATTGTAGGGCAGAATCATGAGATGGCAAACTGAAGGCCCAGGACTGCGGGTCTCCTTGAAGCAAAGAAATGACTAGGCCTACTCGTTGGGACTCAGTGCCTGAGGAGATGGGTCTCAGCTTGAAATACAGTTCGCAGGCATTCTTAAAGTTGGAGAATTTAGCTCGTTCTCCAAAAAACTTTTCCGGCAATGGAATCTTTGGTTCTGAAATATGAGGTGGTAGAGATGCCGGTAACTGTCGAGATTCTTGAGTGGCCACTCTTTGAGCGAGCTGGTTTATCGCCGTAGCCATAGCTTGTACCTGCTGTACCAGGTCATCCATGTTGGCCTGTGATAATGTCACGCTCCGGGTACTACAGCTATCCACTTAGATAACTCCAGTCCTCTCAGTAAGACCTCAACCCCCAATCTCCGCAGCCAGCTTCACCTTTAGGAGCCCCCGCTTGCCGGGACGCAGAGCACGCCTGCCCGGGATCGGTTGCCCCCAGGACTTCAATGGCTCAAAGATTGGAGTCTTACTGTTCAGAGGCCTGGAGAACCCGCGGCTGGAAGTGGTGCCGAGCAGCCCGATCGCTGAGCGTATGACGGAAGTCCAACAGGCTAGGGGTCAGCAACAGAAGTTCCGAGATGGCAGCGGTACAAAGGATAGGACAAGACGTGGTCGAGGATCAAGCAGAGGTCGGCAACAGGAGATCAGATCGGGGGTGGTCAAAACAGGCGAAGGTCGGCAACTGGAGATCAGATCGGGGGTAGTCAAGACAGGCAAAGGTCGGCAACTGGAGATCAGATCGGGGGTAGTCAAGACGGGCGGTGGTCGGCAACGGGAGATCAAAATATATACTTTAGAGACAAGCTACTAACAGGGTACAAGGCGCTATCACAGGCAATTCCCAACTGAGGGGGAATTGCTTATATAGGGAGAGACAGAGAGGAGGGTGAGGGTGATTGGTGCACTATGATCCAGGCCAGGATTGGCCTGACTATATCCAGCTGGGCTCATTGGTCCAAGGAACAACACTAGGGCTCATTGGCCCTGTCCCTGTACTGCCTACCCCCCACCCCACCTGAACTAATGACTTTCCCCCGGCGGGCGCGCTGAGAGCAGCGCCGCCGGAGGAGATAAGCAGAACGTGCTCGCGCGCGTGCGCGAGCACGTGTACGGGAGCCGGGGCCGCCGGCCGGAACAGCAGGAGGCGCGCGCGCGCCGGCAGGAGCAGCCACTGCCTGGCGCGGCCGCCGAGCCGACACAGCCGTCGCACCCGGCCACCCACGACCAGCGCTGGAACGGGGCCCAGGTAAGCGACGCTTTCTGACAAAAACTACCACCAAGCTTGCGGTTTTCTTCTCCTGGTATAAAATCCAGGGGTAACAGGTTTAGTGTATCAGGGGTGACAGAACCTGTCACCCGATTTGCTCTTACTTCCATTAATAAAAATAAAAAACAAGCCTGGCTGGATATTTCTTGATGTGGGTTGTTTAAGTGACTTCTCCTCCTGCCTTCCAGCATATTTATATGGATTTTTATTATTGGCCCATTTTTTTGCGATAGTGCTCCTTTAGAAAGAAGTGGTGCAGACATGCGGTGTAAGGTTTGCCTATGCACAATCCCTGTATCTTTGTCCTTGTTCCTGATCTAGGGATCTGTTATTTCGCCCATTAACCCCTGCCAACCTTTGGTTGTGTGCACCTCCCTCCCTCTGTAGTAAGCTTGCACTTGGCAACCGCCAATCCCTTCTGTGCAGGAAACGCATCCATGCTGCTGGGCAGCCTTCAGTTCCCCTGACTCAAACCGTCCAAATTTACCTTCCGTTGCTGTATACACAGTCACAATGAAAGATAACAATGAACAAAGAAGATTCGTGGAAAAAAAAATCACTTTTCTCCAAGTTTGAGGCCAATAAGCGAAACATTCTGTCAATGACCTGACACAACAGCCCCATCAGATAAGAGCATTTTTGTGATGACATGAGGATGCTGGTAAAGCTATGATTTTTTTGGCATGGCTGTGGTAAAGTAAGTGAGGGGGAAAGGCATTCTGGATGTCATAACACGAGAAGGGGTTGAAAGTCTTGATGATTTATCATCTGTCAGAGGACTAAAGAAAACATGGTCACAACCAGTACGGGATGAGTCACTACTGTGTTTTTACATGCTCAAAGGCAGAAGTGTCATGTGAGTCTTGCAACATTGATTGAACTGGCTCGACCAATTGATATGGAGAAGAGTAAATTAGTCTTGGTTTTTGGAACTAGAAATACATCGGTGTGATCAGCGATGTGCTTATCTCTCTGAACAGGCTGCTGCAAGTCTGTGATATCCTGTCCTGGGCACAGAACAAGCCTGGCCAAGGCCAAGGCCTCAATTATTTGCTTGACAAGTTTTGTGAATTAAACTGGTTCAATAAATCAATGCAAACAGGGTTGGACTGAAGCTTTTTGGTGAGTAAATCATTCTTGGGGCCACCCTTCAGCTAAAACACAATTAGATTGTTGCATTATACAGTATAAAATACTATACTTTACAAACTCACAAAACACTTGTACTGCCCTGATGGTGGCCTTGGGTCAATGCCTGGGGTCAACTGAAGGATCCTCTGGTGCGCTGGTAATTCTGTCTGACACTGGTGGAAAAGAGATTGATGATGTTGGAAGCCTTATCTATGAAGTGTCACTGCCACACAGTGCCACTTTTTGGGGCTAAATGGCATTTAGGGTGCAATTTAAGAAAAAAATGGCAGCAGAAATGCGGCCACCAGCTAGCATCTGTTTTTACACTAGCACCGAAAAGGGCACAGCGCCAGTTGCTCTGGTTGAAGCAGTTTTAACTGACACTATAGGTCAAGATCCCATAGAGCACAATGGGCAGAACTGCATTGAAGTGTTTTATGCTTATAATTAATATTACAAACATTTATTTGTATAGGACTTGTCAATAATGGAAACACAGGACCTAGATGTCTTCAAATCACATTTTTTCCAAGTCATTCATCAGCATGACCACTTATTAAGAACTATCCGTGTGGTCATGCTGAAGGATTCCGGTAAGTCTAACGGTGGTTTTTCTAAGAGGCCGATTCATTAATAGCGCCAGGTAGCGACAGATGAGCGCCAGTAGCGTGATTTTCACAGCGCCAGCTAGTATTCGCTGTGCTTGGCCGGGGTTTGCTTGTTGACAGCGACCCCGTCGGTGTGCGGTAATGTTGAATACGGGCTTAGGGGTCACTGTTTCACAGGTTCAGCGTTGTATGGGTGCGCCTGACAACGAATGGCCAGAGCGAACGGCTTGCTGCAGATTCATTAACAAATCACGCTCCGAATTTTTTCGCGCAGTGAATTCCTTGTATAAACCCCAGACCGCTGCCGGCAATGGATTTAAAATAGTTTTTAACCCCCAAACAACCATATTTTTTGATTGTAAAATTATACAAGTTTTTATAAACATTTTGTAATATGAATACATTAATATCAGACCTGTATATCAATTCTGCACAAAATCATTTTTTTTTTTTTTACCTTAAAAAAAATCCTAACATTGCAGAAGTGGTCACATAATTTTTGGCCTTTAAAAAAATAAAAAAAAACATTAATAGCAATTAATTATGATTAGTTAAAGATTGCTCCATTGAAATGCATTGGACATCGCCAGGGAGCGACAGGTCATACCTGGCGCTGTGATGGGATTAGCAGCGGCGCTGTTCGTTGCAGTCGGCTACATGATGAATCCCGCGGTAGCTGTCGCTCTCGCCGGCGCTAGCCTCATTTAGCTTGATAAATGCGTCATTGTGGCCAACGCCAGGCGTACTTGAGTCGGTAGCCGCCGTTAGCTGGCGGGACCTGGCGCTCGTCAGACACTACCTGGCGCTATCGCTTGATGAATAAGGGCATAAGTCATCCATCAGCATGACCACACGGAGAGTTCTTAAAGTGGACCAATACCCTGCCGTTTTTTTTTTCCCTTAAAAAATAATAGACAACATGCCCCAGGACCCCTTAATGATAGTTTAAAAAAAAAACTTACCTCCGATGCTCCTGCGCGGCGTCGCGTCATTTTGTTGGTCGTGCCGCAATCTTGGATTTGCTTCTCTGCGGAAGAGATTGTTTGATCTCTTCCTTTAGCAAATCTCGCACATGAGCGTTTTTTTTTACTTTTTATGTGTGCTGAAATCCAGCGATCTCTGAAGACAGAAGAGGACTGGTATGCACATCTAAGGAGGACAGATGCCAGTCAAGGCCACGTTGAAGAGCTGGAGGGCGGGACTTATGGCCAAGGACTTTGAAGATAACAGGCACTGCAAGGGACAGAAGGCTGAAAGGGTCGTCAAAAGGTAAGTCTCTCTTCATGTCTGTTTGATTAAAGGCTACTTATTTTTGTGGATGTTGGTCCACTTTAATAGGTGGTCATGCTGAAGGATTCCTGAAAAACCTGTTACCGGTAAGTCTAACAGTGTTTTTTTTTTCCATAGAAATTTTTTTTCTGTGGCTTCCTTTTGTGACAAATGTGTCATTTGAACAAAAACAACAACTAAAGTACAGCCTATATGCACTGTAAAGTTTGGCCCTTTTGTCCCCAGCAGTGATATCTTGTAACTGTAATGAGGAAACGCCGACCAGCGCCGGAAAAATACAACTCCAAGGTTTTCAAGGAGGAAACATTTCATAAATACACTGTGCAGTACAAAGTGGCGCTCACTGGCGCAGGGATAATTGGCAGTTGGGTCCAACAGGCGCTGAAACAGGCCAGCCAGTGCCTAGTGAAACAATCAAAGATAATTAGCCACATCTAGAGCCATTGTAGTCCACACCACAGTGCCAGAAAAGACAAAGATGCTGGCGCTCCAAAACTGGCTCTATAGCCCCCAGAAAGATGGCACACATCACAAATATGGCCCTTAATGTCTTCCACAACAACAGGCCATACATAGGGCAGATTTCTTCCAAAGTTCTGGATACATCTGGAGTATCTGTTCCGTCTTTGGCATGGTCCTAGTCTTTAGCATCTAAAGAAATCTTGTAGCCTTACCAAAACTTAACAAGCTTCCCTAAAGTTGGAAAAGCCCCCTAACAAATGAGAGTCCTCTCTAGCAGAAGCTGTTCCTGATCTATTTAATAAATAAAAATTATAATGTGCATATATGATAAACTGATCAACTGCTGGCTGACCAAGTCTTCGGGGAGTCAGCTCCGAGCCATGTGACTGCTGGAAGAAGGACATCTCCAAAACTTTCTAAACTTATTTTGGGAACTGGCCTGACAGAGGAAAGCTTTGTCTTTACAGCCTGACCCTAAAAGCAGACCTCTGGTCAAAAATGACTGAAGGCCTGCTTACTTGCCCATCCCCATAGCACCTAATTCTATATAAAGAACAATAGGAACATGGAATCTGGCACAGTACACACCATTCTGTGGTCTATCAGAAGCAGTGGCTGCACCTGGCCCTTGCTGCTGCACCACTATCAGGTTCCCTACTCCACCAGGGAGAAATAGAGTTCACCTGGTGGACGTGCATGCACCATGCAGGTCGAAAATGACTAAAGGTTTGCTTACTTTGCCACCCCTGGGATTCCAGAATCGGGCACAATCCTCACCCTTCCGTAAAACATTAGCAGTGGTGGCTGCTTCAGGTCTTTGCTCCTGTGCCCCTCTTGGGTGGCCCTCTTGCTCCTTTGGTCCTCTTACTCCTGTGCCCCTCACCGGTGGCCTGCTCCTCAGCAACCGATTGAGTTTGCCTGGTGGGCGTGCACACACCCTGCATGGTGGAGCTTGCCCACTGGTGGTCACATAAGAGCACTGACCTGAAGAGTTGTTTTTGCCCTATGCTGGGCTTCCTTTACTTTTTTTGGGGGGCATCCCAATTTTGTAGTTGGGTAAGTGAGTGGGCCTTAGTGCACTCAGGATAGCAGTTCCAGGTTTTGGTACATGAGGCACAGGTATAGGCTGGTTAGACATTTATACAGATATAGTAGCATACCTCCAAAGTGTCCCTGATTTGGAGGGATTGTCCCTCTTTGGAGTCCATGCCCCCCTGCCCCCCCCTTGTTCTCATTTGTCCCCCTTTGAGGAGTAACATGGAGATCTGCATCGATTAATGATTAATTTGCCTATTCAAAGTGTTTAGATTTTTGTAACTGTTACAATCTCCTATCCATCCCTCAATGAGGGGGCGTGGCTTCATTTTAATTATCCCTCTTTCCCACCCTTAAAATTTGGAAGGTAAGGTAGGTATGGAAGGTAGTAAGGCTATTATAGGAAGGAGAAATAATGACTATGCAATGCATATATATATATATATATATATATATATATATATAGTTGATGACAAAGGTATTTTAAATAAATGCTATATATACAGCACCCCCCCAGTCCTTATGCGAGTAAGTATCATAAATTTATCAGCTGTACATGTAAATTACCACCGGGAACATACATACTGTACGCCTTACATTTTGGACTCATATGTCATTATGCCTTTTAGGCTATTTTTGTTATCCTTATTCTCAAGTAATTTCTTCTCATAGCAAATAAATCACAAACTTTCCAGCAGGCAACCTCGGGGCTAGAAAAACACTTCACAGCAGGCTAAAGGAATTTCTGGTAATAAAGAAACACACAAAATAAGTTCATCCAGATATGAATGTCCCGCTGCTGATCCCTGCGCGTCATTGTTAGATTGATTTGAGAGGAATGAGACAGGGGGATAAATACAAAGCTCATCACAAAATATTCACATGGAAGACACGTATTAGATGCTGCTAGCTTACCGGCTGATTAATTACTAGTGCCAGGTAACGGCAGATGAGCGTCTGTACAGCGGCACTAATAGCGACCTCTAGTGGTCGCTCTGATCGGCTGTGAGTCTCTATTACAGAGCGCCTCAGTCGTTGTAGTAACATTGCTGGCATTGATGAATTTGATGTGTGAGTCGCTTTAACACCAGTACAGCGCTATATGGAAGCAAACGATAGCGATTGGTCAGTGTGAGCGACTCAAACCATATTCATAAAAAAACAGCCTCACACAGCGTCGGTGCTCAAAATTGGGTCGCTGTAGCCCAGAGCGCCAGAGGCTGTGTGATTAAAGTCTGTTTTTGAACACATATCCACCAGTAACAAAGCGAAAACATATGGAATTACATTGTTATTACACTTTAATACCAGACCTGTAGTGACAATATTGCATAAAAATGTTAAAAATCATAAAAAATTTCAAAAATGACTTTAAATAGGCCAGGAGATGTAACACAATTATTTGATAAATAAAAAAAAAAGATTAAAAGAAAACCCTGTTTAAAGAGAAGAAAGGTAACGTCCATTGAAACGTATGGGAGCGCCAGTGGTATATGCCGAGCTGTCTGTGATGATGAATCGGACGCTACATGGCGTTGTTCACTCACTGCTCAATCGCTTTGATAAATGTGGTATTGCATACAGCGCCCGGTGTTCACCGTTCGCTACCTGGCGCTACGAGGCACTACCTGCCGCTATCCCTTGATGAATAAACCCCTTAGTAAACGATTAAAGGGATTAAACGATCCAGGCAACTGAAATAAAAAAAAAAACGATACTCTCCTTTTTTCCCCGCCACTGATTGGTGCTAGTCCAGTGCTCACACACTCACCAGATTGTGAGAATCCTGCACCAGTGCCTGGAGACGGTGCCTGGACGGCGCCAGACTCAATCTCATGATCTGGTGAGTGTGTGCGCGACTGGACAGTCCCTTTAAAGCCGGCCTTAAAATAGAACAAAGCCCACATTTTTACCTAGCATCCCTTGAATTGCTCCCCCTATGAAGAGTATCTATTTTCACCGCTTCTGCTTCATGCTACACTAGCAAATACCGCCTGTTATTGTTGTTGTAAAGCTCTGCCTCCTTAAGTCATTGCTACTGTTGTGAGTGGCAATGATGTCTTTGCCACACCTATGCAATGACTGATCGCCTGCCATCTCACAGAGAGGGACAGCAAAAAAAAATCAGTGTTTCGATTCGGTAGGAAAAAAAAATCAATTTTTAGGTCTACATCCTCAGAAGGGAACATCGACAGGTTCTTTGGCCAAATGTATTTCACAAGTTCAGTGCGTTTTGTTCCGCTTAAAAATAAGTTAAATCCCACCCCTGGAGTACCTGAATTTGGATAGAGACTCCTAGAGAGCCCAAAACTCAGGACTACTCACCTGATTCTCCCCGAACTTTAGGTGACCACTAGCATGTGTGCAGCAGCATGCATGGAAGCCCCAGAAATGCTTGTGACTTTAGGTTCAATTTAAATATCATACATTGCTCTCATATGGTAAAGGGAATCCTTGAAAACAACTAAAAGGGTGTTTTCTTTTATAGAAACACCCTTTTAGGGCCAACAGAAATGGGGTATTCCTAGGATGACCCATCAATTAATTTGAAACAGCTGTGGTAAAGTGTATGGAAAACTGGTGGATGGGGTCTATATTTCCCATGAGTTTTGCAGGCAGGCACGATCCATGCCGGGATATCAGAGATCCAATCCACATCCCGGGTACTCTACGGGTTTTTCCCCTACTCACAGGTCTTCCCAGGTGATGAGACTACTTGAAGGAAGGAAGTCCTATAAAAGGAGCCACTGAGGCTTTCAGTATAGAGTTGGACAGCCTGGGATGAGGAGCCCGTGCCTTGCTGCTCCCAATACTGCCAGTGCTGAATTGCATCCGAAGGACTTTATGTGTTATCTGTTCTTGGAACCTGTGGATTAACAGCCTGGACTTGTATTCCCCGAAAGAGGACCTGTGATATCAAGGACTTGCAATACGCTGTAATTATCCTAGACTGGACACTGCTAAAGTTGGTGAGATAACCGCTTGCTGTACTGCATTGTATCCTGCATCATACTCTGAAGTTAAGAGATTTTGCCTGTTGGACTTTGTTTTCAATAAATCGCTTATTATTTAACTAAGAACTGTCTTCAGAGACATTGCCGTTGGCCCAAGATCCTGACACAGCCTAAAATTGTCGGTGGCCAATGCACCTTAATGTAACATGTGAGCTACAAAAAGGTCCAAACTCAGTTACTAGTGCAGCAAAATGTGTGATTGGGTCTATTTGCCCTTGGGTCCTATAGCGTCAGCAACGGCATCTTTGTGGAGCTGCACTTATGACGAGCTGATAAAGTAATGGCTTGTTCATGGCCCAGGTGGCAACAACAGTCTATACTAGTAACCACTTATAGCAGTTCCTTGGGAGCCTCCGAAAGGCACAACCAGGTCACATATTTCCAAAGTCACGCTAGATTTGAAGTGTGCGAGTCATACTCAAGGACACAGCAAAGACCCTAGAACAGCAGATAAGGCAGCACTTTCGTTAATGTCCAGGATGCCTTGCAAGTTTGCTATGATCAACAATGCCAGCCAAAGGTCTACTACTGGCTGTTTCCAGGTCATGCAGGCCCCAACAAGGCCAGACTACTTAGGTGCTACTGCGTGTGTTGGGCTAAAAAAACAGCCCAGGATTTTACCAGCACCTGGCCTGCCTGGTCATGTAACACCATCAAGGAAAGAGGAGACAAGGGAACCTTATAGGATTCATCACAGGTGAGAGAAGGGAGTGGAAGAGAAAGAATCGTAAAAGGAGGAAAAGAAAGAAGCAGTAGTAGTAGGGAAGTAGAGGAAAGAGAAATAAAAACAGTAAGAGGAGATGGGACGGCACATGCCACGGAACCAAGCTCCCAACACAAAGATCAATCCTCAGCAAGCAAATGCTTTTCCTTAATCACCCAGATAATCTATCCAGGGCCATTTTTAAAAGGAAGTGGCACAGTAACCCTCCGAAGTCCCTCCGAAGGCTTAATGACCCCTTTAAAGATCAATAGGCCCTAGCATCTGCCCAGCATTGCCAGGTACTGTGACCAGCCATGGGGATGCCCATATGAAAAGCTGTGAGTGACTTTTGACAGAAGCATCCTGAAATTGAACTCATGTTTTATTGTTTTTATAAAGACAATTTTTAGGCTTTACTAGACTTTTGGCGAGGTGATGAGGTTCTGGCAGAGAATAGGACTATTTGCGTTACAGGTGCTTATTTTTGTCCAACAGCTTCCTTTTGCAATAGTTATAGCAGTAGCAAGGCCTCTAGGATCTTCCCCACTATTTCCCCCATTATTACTCAGTGCCAACCTTTTGGCCTCAGTGCCTCTCAGCGCTTGATTTAACAAACCAAAAAACAGGCAGCTGCGTTGCGGCCGCCAGCCTGCGTCTAATTTATCACTAGCGCTGTATATGTTCCATTCCCTGCCGGGCACTCTGGTCAAAGCTGCGCCAGTTTATAGTGGCGGTGTAGGTCAAGATTCCATAGAGCACAATAGGCAGATCTGTATTGAACTGTTTTATTCTAATAATAATATTACACACATTTCTTTGTACAGAACTTGCATTATGACTTGTCAATAATGGAAACGCAGGACCTAGATGTTGCCAAATGTCATTTTATTTTTTTCCTTGTAGAATTGTTTTTCATGGCTTTATTTGCTTACAATGTGTAATTTGGACAACTAAAGTTTGTCCAAATTACACACTGTAAAGTTTGTCCTCTTTGTCCCCAGAAGTGATTTCTTGTAACTGTAATAATGACACGCCACCCAGCGCCGAAAAAGTACAGTGCCAATCTTTTCAAAGTGTCAGAAAGTAATAAATACACTGTACAGTACACTGCGCGGTACAAGGTGGCACTCACTTGGAGCAGGGATAATCGGCATAACCGTTGCTGACACAGGCCGTCCAATACTTAATGCAACAATCAATGCAAATAAGTTAGCATTGGGTGCTGTGACTTCCAGTTCCATTGTAGAATGCGGGGGGGGGGATGGGATGGGGGGATGCAACACTGCCTATGGGGAATGGGAGGGGGGATGCCACACTGACTATGGGGAATGAAAGAGGGGAATGCCACACTGTCTATGGGGAATGGGAGGGGGGATGCCACATTGCCTATGGGAATAGGGGGGAATGCCACACTGCCTATGGAGACGGGAGGGAGGAATGCCACACTGCCTATAAAAATGGGGGGGGGGAATGCCACACGGCCTATGGGGAATGGGAGGGAGAAATGCCACACTGCCGATGGGAATGGGAGGGGAGAGAATGCCACACTGCCTGTGGTAATGGGAGGGGAGAGAATGCCACACTGCCTATGGGAATGGGGGGGATGCCACACTGCCTATGGGAATGGGGGGATGCCACACTGCCTATGGGAATGGGGGGATGCCACACTGCCTATAGGAATGGGAGAGAGAAATGTCACACTGTCTATGGGAATGGGACAGGGAGATGCCACACTGCCTATGGGGAATGGGATGGGAGAATGCCACACTTCCTATGGGAATTGGGAGGGGTGGATGCCACTCTGCCTGTTATTGGGGGATTCTGCACCTTGTCTATTATTTGGCTCACAAAATTTGGTTCAAAATATTATATATATATATATATATATATATATATATATATATATATATGTTTTTTTCTCATTTGACTTCACCAAATTAGACTATTTTGTACAGACGCATCACACACCATTACCGGTTGTAACGTAACAAAATATAAAACAAATGCCAAGAGGGTGAATACTTTGGCAAGGCACTGTACAACCACATTGTTAAAAAAGTGACCATCAGTAGGAAACATTTTGCAATCACAGCCCCCGTATCATAAGAGTTTGCAGTCTATAGTTGAATTCAGCACTTGTGATTGTTTAGACAAGCTTGTGCAATTTTAGGTGACAGTGTGACAGTGTGAGATTATGGCGCACACCTATACGGGGTCAGAGCTCTAAAAAGAAGCATTTCAAGTTGGATAACAAGGCTGATGATGACAATTCTTTGACACACACATAATGGCAGGGTGCTCAGATTTCATACTGATGCAGAATAACTTGTCTTGAGGGTGAGACCAAACGTTTCATGTTTTAATATTTTTGAATTCATGCATTCTAAAGGATTTTTTCTTTAAATGGAGAAAACAACAGCCATGTGCACATCCCATAAACATGTCCACTAAATCACAACGGTGGAGGTGGAGATATTCAGAATTCACAATGTAAATAATACATACTATAAGACAGAAGTCTGACACAGTGATTTTGGTAACAAAAGACAATATAGATCAGGACCGCCATATGGAATTTCTAGACCAAATTTGACCCCTGGTCTCCTCTTCTTAGCTCTACTCTCAATTTTCAGAGACTTTACAATAGTTAACATTAAAGCAGACATATGCCCTGTTAGATACCTAGGTCTCTGTAAGAACAGGCTTTTCCTCACCACCTAATACAAAGATCACCACTTTCCGGCCTTCCAGTTAGCCATACTCAGTTGGGGCCTTCTATTAGAACTGTCTGCTGCAGATTCCATTCTTCCTTCTTTCGGAGACCCAGTCTGGGCAATGTTGGTATAGTTGACTAGTTTTATAATTTAGATACATACAAGGAATTATTTGTGGCAGGGTGACAAGTACAAGTAATGTAATAGTAGTTCACAATTGGGGAAGACAATGTCAGGACTGGGGAAAACTGCAATTTAGCAAGGGAGGTTAGGATTAGAATAGGGAAAAGGACACCCCTGTTCCAGGGACACTGAACCAGGAAAAAAAAAATCAAGCACCACATGAAGGAATCTTGGTCCAGGGAAGGGGATAAAACTGTTCCAGACTACAACAGCCTAGGAAGCTATTTCAATGTGCCACATTGGAGATTCCTGGTCCAGGGAAGTGGATAGCCTTGTTCCAGGGGCCATCATCCTAGGCAACCATTCCAAGACACCCAATGGAGAATTCCTGGTCCAGGTAAAGGGATACCCTTGTTCCAAGGTACAACAGCCCATCACTTTAAAAATGGCTAAATTCACTGCTGACCAGGAACTGTCTCTGCAATGCAATAGCCTCCCTTTATCTGATTAACATACTGAAAGTCTGAATTTAACATTGAGGGAGGGATCAGCAAGTTGTAGGTTGGCTGGAGCCAGTAAAATCCAGGGCTGATGTTTTGCCCCAGTTTGCCAATGGCTACCAGAATAGTGTATCAGGCTTGAAAGGTCTACAAAGGTGTAGTGCTTTACTAGGGATGCTGGGGTCTCATCCTGTGGAAAAGGCAAATACTGTCGGGTATTGGCAAACATTCTGGCTTGCTTTTGGTGTGGGAGATCTTAAAGCCACCTGACTGGCATGCGTGGTTGGCTTGTCATTACCCCCACTTAATTATCTGCACCTCCACTGAGCCAGGTGACTGGGCATCATTGGAAAAGCTTTGTTAAAGGACCTATGGGTGCCCGGGACTCGAGGCATGTCACAAAGCCTTCCAGCTCTGGGTTTACAAGTCCTTATGCCTGGTGCATCAGTCCCAGTATTCTGCAGAGGCACTCATTTTTATTTTTTAGTAAAACCAAATAAAAAATAGTTTGAATCATTAGACCTGGGTACTATCGAAGTGTAGGCTTGGATAAATCAGCACAAAAAGGATATCAGAAGATCCAGATCAAGAGAGAATAACAAGACAAAAAGAGAAATTAGGTGAAAGAGAAAGTTAGGCACCTGAGAAAAATGCAAACAAGAGAGAGAAACACATGTACAGACTACACAGTCAGTCAACCGCCA
Source organism: Gastrophryne carolinensis (assembly GCA_027917425.1). Classification (NCBI taxonomy): domain Eukaryota; kingdom Metazoa; phylum Chordata; class Amphibia; order Anura; family Microhylidae; genus Gastrophryne; species Gastrophryne carolinensis. The sequence continues at coordinate 444,322,759 of CM051237.1, forward strand.
AGTAACTGTTGGGCCCTTCAGCCCTTGCGGGGAAATCTGAAGAGGCTGAAGGTCTGCAATTGAGATACAGTATACTCAGTACTCCTTATAGCCCCAAGCTAAGTTTCAATGCAGCATGTTCATTGTCAGAACAAAGTGTCCCTTGAATTCCTATGGGGCATGTATGCATCATGATTTAAGATGATGGTGCCAACACTTTCACAACAAGGGGAGTCAGGCTGGAAAGCACACAAAGGTCCACTTGAATGTTTACATTGCGCCGCATACAGAAATCCAAATACGATTATGATAAGTGAACCAGACAGCAGACATTAAAACAAACACTGCGCCTTGGCCAGGTCTGAGTCATCTCAATCTCAGAAAGCTATTCTATTTGCTAATATCAGAAGGGTTCACAAGAGAACGATTCATGAAAGTACCATACAGTCAAGTATTTCTGCCACCCGGCCAAAACCGCTCCTGCAAACACAAAGACCTGTTAGGCCCGGGAATAGGGGGCTGAGAGGAACAAGTGATGTCCCCATATTTGGAATCCTATCATCTTTCTGAAGCTGTTTGCTTACTGGATGTCACATCGTCAACATGATGACATCATCATTTCCCTCGAGAGAAAAGGGACCATGCAGTGTTATAGGACACTGTTGGCTGACAGTTGAGGGTTTTTTTCTTACTTTATATTACTACAGGCGATTTAGAAAATTTGGGGTTTGGTTCCATGTCAAAGTATTGTCCAGGCAAAAATAAAAAAACGACACTGCTCCCCATTTGTCCAGTGCAGCTTCAGCGCCCATGTTCCTACTGTTGTACTACTTAGTGAGATTGGAGATCGGGTGCCCCAGTGGTCCCCTCCGGTCCAATATGGTGGCCATAAACATTTTGGGTTTAGTCCTGAAGCAAGCCCACTCAATTCACTACAATTGAGGGGGCGTGACAGTATGACCAGACCTTGGCACTGCCCCCACCATTACAATGAATGGAGTGGGTGTGTGGTATGTGCTCGATCTTGGACCAGAGAGGACCACCAAGGCGCTCAATCTCAGATCTCATTAATTTGTACATCAACGGGCAGTGGGGCAGCGCTGGACAAAATCCCTTTAAAATATGGGTTTAAATCCATATTTGGATTAATTTCTTCTGTGCCTTAGGTAGCGAAAATAGATAACAAGGCCAAGGGTGCAAATCCCTACTTCTCTTTAATATGTATTATCTGTATAATTTGGCTTTACTTTTACAGTAACATTTTGTAATATATATATATATATCGTATATTGTATTAGAAAATCTGAAGATAAACATAATACTTTTCCTACCAGTTATTGGCTAGCATGATAATTTTAAGTGCATTATGTTTTTTAGTGAATGGTATTGCTTTACCTATAGATTTTCTGAATATATATATATATATATATATATATATATATATATATATATATATATATAATATTGGCATAGTAATAATACATTTGTGGTTTATTAAACAATAAAAAAATGCCCCGAATTTGAACCTCCAACTTGCACCTTGCAGAATCTTGCTCCTTTTTATGGCCTTGTTTCAATAAACTTTCTATAAAATATCTCACAAAAATAAAAGCCTTCAGACGTCACTTAATAGAAGTCACTAGCTATCCTGTCCTGCACCTGTGTTTAATATATTTGCAGTACAACTGTTCTGTTAAGGACTCAGAGGTTTGTTAGAGAACATTAGTAAACAAACCACATCATAAAAAACAAGTAACACACCAGACATCTTAGGGATAAAGTTGTGGTAAAGTGTATTGCAGGGTGAGGATATAAAAATTTCAGTCCATCATCCATAAATGGAAGGAGTATGTCACAAATGCAAACCTACCAAGACATGGCCATCCACCTAAACTGTGATCCCAGGAAAGGAGAGCACTGACGAGAGAAGCAGCAAAAAGGCCCAGGGTCAATTTGGAGAAGCTGTAGAGAGGGACAGCCTCAAGTTAGGAGGTGCCCCGTGCAAGATTTCTCTTGGGCAACCCTCATCACACACATACATTTACAGTGAGAAAACTATAGACAGATGAAGTGAAAGTAGAAGAAGGGTAGAGGTAATGAGAGACATGAAGGGTGAGAGCTAGAGGGAATACTAGAAAAAGAGAGCTAGGGTCAAGGAAAAGAGAGAAAGAACAGGGAATGTGCAAGAGCAAGAGCAGGTTCGATTGTAAAAATTAAAGAAAAAAAAGGAATGTGAAAAAGAGAATATGGAAATGTGGAAAAGAGACAAGGATGTTGGCAATTTGAAAGAGCAAAAAAATATAAAAAAGGGAGGAGACATGGAGTGTGAAAAAGAAAAATAGAAAAGATATAAAGAAGGAGGAGATTTAAAAGAAAGAAAAAATGGGTGGGAAAAGATGCAGGGAACATGGAAAAGAGTGGATGGAGGAGGGAGGCAAAAAAGGGGAAGACAAAAGATGTGTAAAAGATAAAAAGAAGGTAGAAATGTGAAAAGGAAAAAAGCTCAAGGGAATGTGGAAAAGAGAGGGGGGGGTAAAAAGGGAGACAGAGCCAATGTGTAAAAGAGAACAAAAAAGAAAATGTGTATAAAATAGAAACATGAAGTTCTGGAGGAAACTATAGGAAAACAGGGAATGCAGAAATCGTGATGAAGGGAATATTGTAAATGTAAAGTAAATGGAGTAAATGTGCAAAAGAGAAAAAATTTTGGAATTTGGTAAAGAAAGAAAGAATGGAAGACAAGGGGAAGGTAAAATGAAGTGTAGCAGAGCCACAGAGGAATAGAAAGGAAAATGGAATGTGGGACAGAGATGAACGTGAGGCACAGGTGCTGAGAATGGAAAAAGATTGTAGGCAGAACAGCTGAGCCAGCTGAGAGTTAACTTTTAAGGGGTGTTTGAAAGGTGTCTTCCAGCGTGCCCCTAAAGAGGGTTGAGCATGGCGCCCTATGTGACCTCACAACTCACACACCCCCTGAGGCCGGCCATGAAACCACAGCTCAGTTAGAGAATTTGTCCACAGGACTATTAGTCGTGTACTCCACCAATCCTGCCTTTATGGAAGAGAGGCAAGAAGAAAGATATTTTTGAAAGCAAACCATAAAAACGCTCTTTTGCCTTTTACCTCAAGATAGTGTTGTAGATAAGTTTTTCAATCAGTCATAGGGGGCTCAGAAAGCATTCGGGAGAAGGTGCTCGGGTCAAATGAGACCAGAATTCAACGAGTGCCAAATGCTATGTGTGGAGAAAGGCTAACACTGCACATCACCTTGAACACACCAACCCCACCGTGAAACATTGTGGTGGCCACGTCATGCTGTGTGAAGCTGATCACAGTTGATGAGAAAATCGATGGTGCTAAATACAGAGCAATCCTGAAGGAAAACATGTTAAGGCTGCAAATGACTTCAGACTGGAACATAGGTTCACCTTCCTGCAGAACAACCACCCCAAATATACAGCCAAAGCTACAATGGAATGGTATTGGAATAGGACAGTCAAATTTCAGACCTAAACCCAAAATGTTGTTTCCCGTTTTATGGAGCTCCCCTCTGCCTTGGCGCCATGCCTTTGTCTGGGCCTGTAAGGACATGAAAACAGAATTCAAAACTAGCCACATGTGTGATGTTACATGTGGCTGGTGGAAATTGGTTACTGGAAAACAACCAATAACTACTTTCAGGAGTCTTTAGAGAGATAGTTTATATCTGTCCTGCAATTGCACTACATCATACCATGATGGCACTGCTGGATAAGAGATTAAATCTAACTCTGAAGGTTTATCAAACAGTTAACAGGTATGTCTAGCAAATTGGGAATTAGATCAAGGTTATATCTGCATATTTAAAGTAGACCTAAACCCAGGATTTTGAGTATCCTGGGTTTTGGTCCTTGCCCCCCGGGGCACCTCGATCGAGGGGGGGTGTGAACCCCCCCAGGTCGCTTGTATGAACTCACCTACCAGTCCTACGGCGCATGCGTGGCCGCTCATACAATCAGTGCGCTCGGAACCTAATCTAGTGAATCTAATGCGGGCGGATCCGAGCGCGCTGGCGGCCGCATCCCCCGCTACCCTTGAACAGGGAGTGTGCCTGCGTCAGCCATTCACAAATGCCTGGCCTGGGCACGTGCCCTGCTAAAGGGATAGCGGGGATGCGGCTGCTGCTGCTCGCGCATGCGCTGTTGGTCCGGGAACGAAGGTGAGTTTTCAGCGATCTGGGGGGGTTTCACACAGAGGGGCACCTTATGGGAGCGCATGTGTGTCTTCCCTGGGGATGGAGATGACGTCACCTCTGGTTTGAATGCCAGAACTAGCCACATGTGTGATGTTACATGTGGCTGGTGGAAATTGGTTAGTGGAAAACACCCAACAACTAATTTTAGCAGTCTTTAGAGAGATAGTTGATATCTGTCCTGCAATTGCACTACATCACCCCATGATGGGGCCCAGCTGATACCAACATACAGCATTACAAATGCAAGGCTAATGATAGAAAGGCAACACTAATACACACACTTACCCAGAAGCCAACCACCACTCAGATCGCCAGTCTCAGAGCGCTAATACAGACTGGAGCTCCGCAAGATGAAGGCATCATGGGTGGAGCCTGTGAAGCCAGCAAATACACTAAAGAACCACAGATCGGGACCCACCACACACTGCACATTGATTGAATGCCCCATCTTATGGTTCCTATTAGAGATGAGCGAACTTCTTGAAAGTTCGATTCGGGCGATTCGCCGAATTTCCCCAAGAAATTCGGGTTCGCCCGAATCGAACTTTCAGGAATCGCTCATCTGAAAAAAAAAATAGATAGCGCAGTCGGCCTGCCCGCTCCCACCATGCCGGCATTTTTTTAAAAAGCAAACACTTACCTGCATGGTCGGAGCGTGGAGGCCGGCGCCGCTCTCAGCTGTCATCAGAGGGCACCTGAGAGCGGCGCCGGCCTCCGAATCGAATTTTCCCTGAAATTCGGAGCGAATTCCGGTTCGTCCGAACCGGTTCGCTCATCCCTAGTTCCTATAAGAAGATGGCAACAGACACAGGTTAATACACTAGCAACATTACGGCAGCAGGCAAAGAGCAAGAAAATACATGGGCAACTTGGACAAAGGGATCAGTGTGCCCAATGAGCAACAAGGATTAGCTAGTTCAGGGGAGCAGAACAAAGGCGAGGCAAAACAGAGGCTACTTGGCAAGAAGGAGCAGGAGGACCAATGAGCACCTAAACATACCTATACATACACTCCTGTGCCACAGGAGGCACAGATGCCATGCATGCGCAGTCAATCGCGCCCATGATGTTGGGCATATCCATCATGTTGAAAAAACCCAACTTCACCACATTCCAGGCTGCCAAGCTGTCAGGAAAACAGATGCATTTTTCCTGCAGGGCACCCATTGAGAAATTTAGTCAGGGCTCAGCTCAGTGAAGGCTGTGACATGCCAAGAGACAGTGCCCCAAGCCTCTGGAAGTAGCCATTTGCTAAAAATTGAAGGCAGCCAAACCGATTTTGGAGGGGTCAACCATGGCCGCAGCTCTGGTAAAGTTCCTAAAGAGAAAGGCAGTTCAGTCAGGTCAATTCAAACACATGTTGATTGGACATGCGATTAATGTCCAGACACCAGCGGGTGTGCGTAAGCTTGGACAGGTACAGGGTGAGCAGCCCACGGCACTGCAGATGCTTGAACTCTGCCAGAAACCCATTGCACACGTCAGCCACCAACAATCCCGCAAAGATTGCGTAATTTGGGACCGCCAACTTCCGTTTTTAAACTCCTGGACAAAGGGCAAATCAGGGCTCAGTATAATGTGCAAGCTCAGACAAAATCCTTAAAGTTACGAAGGCGAGAATGCAGAAACTTGGTAATAAACGTATTAATACAATGAATACTCGTTTTCGTGTAGGCATGTGGGAATGAGTTTGCGAGAGGCTATGAATCAGGCTTTAAATATAGTCTCTGTTGTACATTCTCTGCTGCATGTTGTGTTTCCTGTATATTGAGGTGATCTTTATTACTTCTTTTTCCTGTCTGTGCTATTCACCATGTAAGGTCACCTTCTCTTACTGCACTCATGTTTCAGTGAAGCCAGTTCCTGTTACACCACAAATGTCTATCTGGATTACAACTCCACTGCACCCAGCACTCACACTCTGCAACACACACAACACTACTTATTGAGAAAATCAGGCTTCAGGATAGAGAACAGCAGATGAGGCTGGAGTGCAGGTCAAGGTGCAACCCGAAAGGCTCTGAACCTTTTTTGAAGCCATTACATGTTGATAAATAAAGATGGATCGTCGCTTCTGCAGATTGAATCTTTTTTTTCTTTAATCATTAAAGTTAAACATGTACACCCTTAGGAAGAATCTTTTCTCAAAACTAAATTAATTCAAAAGCATTCTTCATAATGGGGAGGCTGATTCATTACTAGCGCCAGGTAACAGCAGATGAGCGTCTGTAGCGAGGCGCTCAGAGCGACCGCTAGTAGTCGCTGTGATCAGCTATGGTTCGCTGTTACCGAGCGCCTCAGTCGCTGGCCGGCATTGATGAATTTGATGTGTGAGTCGCTATAACACCAGTACAGTGCTATATGGGAGCGAACGGTAGCGACTGGTCAGTGTGATGGACTCAAACCATATTCATAAAAAAAACAGCCTCACACAGCGCCGGTGCTCAAAATTGTGTCACTGTAGCCCAGAGCGCCAGAAGCTATGTGAATAAAGTCTGTTTTTGAACACATATCCACTAGCAACAAAGCGAAAACATATTGAATGACATTGTTATTACATTGTGACATTAACACTTTAATGCCAGACCTGTAATGACAATTCTGCATAAAAATATAAAAAACCTAAAAAGTTTTCAAAAATGACTTTTAATAGACCAGGAGAGGTGACACAATGATTTAATAAAAAAAAATAAATCTAAAGAAAACCCTGTTTAAAGAGAAGAAGAGTAAAGTCCATTAAAATGTATGGGGGAGCGACAGGTAATACCAGCGGTATGCGCTGAGCCGTCTGTGATGATGAATCGGACGCTACATGGCGCTGTTAGAGTCGCTCACCGGAATCACTTTGATAAATGTGGTATTGCATACAGCGCCCGGCATTCACCGTTCGCTACGAGGCACTACCTGCCGCTATCCCTTCATGAATAAACCCCTAAGATCACTTATTCCCCTAACCAGTTTGATGGATCTCCTCTTGAGCCTAATCTAAAATCAGCGCTTCTAGAAACTGGTGGCCAGAAGTGGGTGGCAGAGGTACTTCAACCACCTTTGCCTTCTAAGTTCTTTTTATACCCTAAAAGCCTGAAAGATCTTTTGTGGCCTCCTTCTTTAAAGTGGACCAACACCCAGGGGGGATCGGCCCAGGAATCTATAAGATTCCCGGACCGATCAGATCCCTCCCCACGGGGCATCCGAAATCGGGATGTCCCGTGGGGAGGAACCCCCCAGGAGGCCCACAAACCTTACCTCAGCCCAGTTAGCAGGGCGCGCACCCGCGCCGGCCATTTGTGAATGGCCGACGCAGGCGTGCTCCCTGTTAGAGGGAAGCGCGAGACGCGGCCTCCAGCGCTCAGAGCCGCTGAGCTGCTATGCGCGTCCAAGCGGCCTTGGACGCGCGCTGTGATTGGCTGGAGCGATCACGTGGGAGCGGGGAGAGGTGAGTTTTTGGGGCGTTCTGGGTGCCCCACCGAAGTGGACCAAAACCCAGGATAGTCAAAATCCTGGGTGTTGGTCCACTTTTAAATGTCCTATCTTTGTGTTATGACTTTTTTTCTTAGCAGTTAATAAAGTGACTCTGATGGGAGATATCAGCCTATAGACTGGGGGGTGGGGTATAAAGTGCTCTCCTGTAGGCCTCATGGATCGTAGTTAGGCCCTGGGAGAGCCTTGCAGCATTTTGCTCTGTATTAATCAGGCGGCCATTCCCTTGGAGAGTGTATACTGACACCACATAACACACAGCAAGCTGCAGATGTTTCACACTGATTAATAAATATGTTTTGACAACTGTCACATAAACACCATTCAGCAACCATTCCAGCAACGCAAGGACATGATTATTTTTTTTAAACTGCCCTTTTCATTCTGAAATGAACAAAGTGTCCTCTGGTTCTGCGGTTTAACATTTGTAATTGTCCCCACTGCTCCTCATACAGTCACTAACTTACTGGGCTAATTAGAAGAAGCTGTTCGGTTGTGATGTTTAGTAATTATACGAGGCTTCATCATCCGGGTGTGATCACTGGAAGAGAAGATATTTTTGTGAATATAAATGCATAAAAATGTGAGCATTTAAGCAGACAATAGCAAAAAAAAAATAAAAATTCTGCATTGCAGTGAAAGTATAAGGGTAAAAAATGCACAAGTCCCAGAAGTAGAAATTTCCTAGAAGATCCAAGGGATCTTCTGTGTAGAAAATGTCCCGGCTATTCAGAAGAACACAAAGAGGTGGCCCCAACAACCCCCAAATAATTTTCAATTTTTTTTTTTAATGCATAGATGGCCATTGTATGCTTGCGCACACATAGGAATTCGTCCTCTGCATTTAACCCATCCGTGCAGTGAGCGTACACATGCCTGGAGCGGTGGGCTGACCTATTTATGGCGCCCGGGGAGCAGTTGGGGGGTTAGGTTCCTTGCTCAAGAGCACTTCAGTCATGTCCCAGGACCGAGATTTGAAATCTGCAACCCTCCAGTCACGAGTCCGCTCCCCTTACTTCTAGGCCACAACTGCCCCTATAACAGCTGCCCCATAACAGCTCCCAAACAATACCGCACCTCCTCCACAGACAATCACTTCAATTAATTTTCAAAATGTCATCATATTTATTGGGCTTTCCATCTAAAATCTACATACAACACATATAACAATATACATATTAAAAATACCCAGGGTTATCCATTAGTTAGGGCATCCCGTACTGACCCGCAAAAAAATCCCCATTTGTGCAAAATACCTATTAATACATTTTCTCTTACTAAAATATTAAGTGCTTAAAGTGCTATACTGTGCAAATTACAATTAAAATCCCATACAATTAATATCAATTCAATATCTCCAAACAACAAAAAATGTCAAAAGGAGTAAAGTGCAAGGTGTTCACAACAATAAAATTCATAAAGATCACATCACCTAAACACTGGCGAGTCTCCACGGATCCCCCACACATGGAACAGCCTGGAAATGGGTCCTTACTTTGTGTGGGGTGTGCTAGAGCCAAGTGCACTTTTAATGGCTGCATGCAAACTTTTCATTTAAACATGCCATCTTAAAGTAAACCAAAACTCACACTGATTCCGAAAAAGAATGAAAGCGCTAGTTACTACATTTTTATGCTTACATGCCCCATTTTCAATTTCAAAACATCTGTTTTCCCACCAGATTTCTGACTATGGTTTCTAGGAAACAGTGAAAGGTATGCTCCAATGATAACTCCTCGTGTGTCAGTCCCGTACCAAGGGTTGTTGTCTTTTTTCTGGGAAGTCCCTGTAACGATATTTCCATTCACATAATTTTTTTGTCTATACACACATCTGACTTTTGAAAATGCTTTTACAAAATTCTTTCTAAGATGGGATTAAAAATGTGACAACAGCTGTCAAAAGTAACCATTCCTGACATGGATTTATGGTGTACCCATGAGTGTATATGATGTCATGGAGATTGTTACTTGGACAACTCATAAGAGCCTCCAGTTGTCCATATTTTCCTGTGAATGAATAGGACAGGGTAAGGATCAGTGTCAGGTCACTGGAGATGCAAATTCTATAGCTTGGTTGTTACTGGGTTGGGAAGGTAGCACAAAATATGGGGTTCCTGCCCCACTAATTATTCTCTAGTTAAAACCCATAGTTTTTCTATTGGCTGAGTGGTTATTTGGCCTTGACAGAGATTTAGCTTTCAGTCTCGTTTGGTGACTGCCCTACTTTTGGGATCAATACTGTGTGTATATTATTCCACATTTGCTCCTCTATGTAGGCGGCGATACTCACCCGTCCTCGCTGCCCTTCACTGCCATTCTGTCTATACATGCGCGCGCGCGCCCGGGCAGTGCTCGTGCGGCGCGTGCTTCCACCGTTTGACACGCAGTGCGTTCCACTGACAGCTTCTGGCTGGAGGCGTCAGGTGGCCACATCAGCGGTCATGTGATTGGGGACTGCCGATGCACTTCAGGTCGGAGTGCGAGCGGCGTCCTCATTGCAGTGGCATCTGGCGGTGCGTGGGAACGAGAGGGGGGGCGGTGAGTATTTAAGGGTGTCCGCCATAGGGGAGCCTCACTAGCCCTGAAAAAGTGACGCGGTGATGTCACGCAACGCGTCGGCAGTGAGGTGTGTGTGGTGGGGGGGTTGACACTGTGGCGGCTCTGCTTCTAAAACGTGAGATTTTTATGTTACATGGTGTATGTCTGTATTGTTTTCCATCCTGGCTGGTCCTCTTTAACAATGCTCATATATATATGTATAAGATTGTGAGGCACATTGCACTTTATTAGGGTTGTTATTGGGTATATTAATCTATATATAGTTAGGGTTGATATTTATGATATATGGTTTTTGGGATATCAAAGGTTTATATATACTTTATATTGCACTTTTGGGTTATCGGTAATGCATTGTATTGCCAGCCACACAAACAGATAAGAGCCTTTATTATAATTAATTACTTGAAGCAGAAAAGCTAGCTGCCTCTGTTTACATCTCAGTGTCCCCTTTTTTTCTCTCCCCCTCTGTAATCATTGTTATGTGTTTTTTAATGATTTTAACGTGTCTTAATGGTGTAGTATAAATAGATTCATTAATAAAGTTTGTACATATTTTTTGATACAAATAGTGGTGCCGCTGAATTTGTGGGGGTGAATTGTGGGGATTGTGGAATAATCATTTTGGTGCATTTGCCCCATTTTGGAATAATCATTGGCGCATTTGCACATCACCTTCCAGTGTAGCACACTTACAAGTAATGTAGATCTTGTTGGTGTGGTCTGTTGCTTTTTGTTTTTTTGTTTTCTTATGAGGGGCTCAATGTTTAAATCTTGCGCAGGGAGACATTTAACCTAAGACCATACTTACTGGCCTACACTGGAATCTTGCTAGGCACAGCACATACATACAGAAGTAAAAGTCATAAAAAATATGTATTTGCAGGCAAGCAGTTTTCCTTTCTGAACAGCGTCAGCAAATTAAATTGGATTTTGTAATCGTGAAAGATGGGACACACAGATTCCTCTGTGCGATGCTCTGCCGCGAGGAACATGATAAGGCCTGCGCACATTGAGCAATTCTGTCACACAAAAGTACGCAGACCTGGTCCTATAAATGACATGACGGAGTCTATGCAGCACATAAATCACTGGCTAACAGTCCCCGAATAGTCAAGGAGAACATTTGCTCCTCACAGAAGATAATGTTTTCTCCGAATAAAACATCTGCTTGTGTTTTTCAGTTTGCATTTTAAATTCCACAAATGACTCCAAAAGCTTCTTCACACCCAGATGCCTTCTTCAATCATTCCCAGACATCATAAGTCACTCGATTTCAATGTTCTTCCTGTTACAGTGATTTATAGGGATCCTGTGGCCACTGTTGTACTGACAGTACCGGCCTATCCTTGGTGCAGGATATCCCGTGGGATCATTGCTCACATCCATGGTAGAGGGAGTAACAGCAAACCGCAAGGCCCCATAGTAAAGTGTTCAAGTGTTCATGGGTCACCACACCCAAAGAAAATAACTGGAGAACTCTTATTAACTACTGGAGACTTGGCAGGCTATTGCATAGATATGTTAAACTAAACAGCTATGTCAAACTTTTATAGGGGCCCTTTAAACTCAATAACATAACATATGGAACCCCATTTTTAGCAATAAATGGGATCATACTATAATAACCTAGTAATATAAATAATTTATGACTAATATCCAGACTGGAAGTCTTGGGAGGCAGCAACCTGGCCCAGGAACATGGAAACATTAATTATGGACTGTCCACTCACTTTCAGGCGGGGGGAATACGCATCAGGGTATAACCAACTGAAGCTAGAGTTAGCTGAGTTAGGGAAATGGTCACATTAGACACATGGCCAGGACCATGTGAAATTGTAGCAGAACAGTTACAAAGTTTGGGTTGTGAGGAACCAGAACTTAAATAAGTTTAGGGCCATGTTAGCCTATGGTTGTTGAATCAGGAGGAGATCTGAAGTTAATGTAGGAGCAGATCAAGAAAAGAACCAAGACTGCAAACAAAAAGGCATAGGATAGGCCAGTGCATCTGCCCAGGAGTCTGAGGAGGAAGCTAAGGTCCAGATATAGTGGAAAGAGCCTAGACACCGGGGGGGGGGGGGGGGGGGGGGCACGCTTCCTGTTGTTAGAGGGAAGGGTGAGATGCGGCCACCAGCACTCTCGGAGCCGCTTAGCTAAGACGTCGCTCAGACATGCATAGCTCAGCGGCTCCGAGAGCGCTGATTGGACGAGCGGACAATGCACGCATGCACCGTAGGACCGCGGTGAGTTGATGCGGGAGATCTGGGGGTTTTGCATAGCGGGGCACCCCCGATCGGGGTGCACGGGATAGTGGACCAGAACTCAAGATAGTAAAAATCCTGGGTTTTGTTCCACTTTAATCCCACAGAGACCTGTGGTCTGGTTTCTGCGCTATCAGACCCAGTGTCGATGGGTCTCTCCACCCGGTCCTGGTGTGCATCACTTCTGCCAGTGACAGGCTCCCTCATGGATTGTCTCAGGGAGCTCATTATGAGAGTGTCTACTACCAATATGCTTTGTGCAGTGGACGCTTATATGGCACACCAGGAGCCGATCGAAAGCTCATGTGATGCTTCAGAGCCGAAAGTTCCTCTCCAGCCCACATGACAATGCAGAGATGCCAGCTCACCCGTTTTTTTTCGTGAGTCACCCGTCTTTGGGCCCATCCACCCAGTCAAAAGAACAGACCACCCGACAAAACTGAGCTGGTATATTGAGCTGTGATGTAGAGCAGCAAAATCAGAGCTGGAAACTCGGGCAGTAATTACAGCGCTGGAGCCCTGTGCTTGGTTCACATTACTATGCTCAGGGCTGGATTATGTGTGGTGGAGGTATTTTATTTTCTTTAAAATAATAGTCCAGCCAAGTAACTGATTGGTGGTTGTCTGGCACCCGCCTACTTATTGGAACGTCAGATGGAGTCCCTTGTGCCACCCTTGTGCGGGTGCGTGCTGCTCGGGAACTCCTGCTTTGCCATTCTGGGTGGGGGGTAGTGTAGTCACCCAACTGGTCCAGCAGAAAACAGTTCCCTGCATTGAGCTGCCAGCGGCTGTGCTTGGTGGCTTATGCGCAGTGACAGCTCTGCACTCACTGTAGCTAATGGCGGCTTTGCTTCTCTAGACTTTCCGTCCTGCCCTGTGGTGGCTTTGGCTGCAGGTTAGCAAGAACAAAAAGGCTTGCCCAGGCGCAGGGGCCTCTACTGCCGCCAAAAGCTTTATTACTGGCCCTGCGGCCCCTTCAGATCAAAGACTGGAAAGTCACCTAAACCAGAACATAACCCAGAGATTGGTGAAGGCCCCCTTTGCAGGGCAAGTGGTGGAGGCCCAGGAGCACCCGCCCCTTGTGCCCCCCTCATAATCCTGCCCTGACCATGCTGTATCTCAGTGTTTCTTAACCTGCGTTACAGGTTGAAGTGCCTTGTGAGCTCTGGGTCTCGCTCAACTAAGGCCCTTATTTAAGAAGAGATAGCGTCAGGTAGTGGCTGGTTAATGAGAGGTAGCGACAGGTAGCGACTGGTGAACGCCGGACACGGCACGCAATTACACATTTATCAAGCAGAATCTGTTTAGCAACTGGGATAGCGCCATGTAGCGTCTGATTCATCATTTTCACAGCCTCAGTGAACAGTGCTGACGTTCGGCCTTGCACAGCGCCAGGTATGACCTCTCGCTACCTGACGCTCTCCCATACATTTCAATGGACGATCCTTTTCTTCTCTTTAAACGGGGTATTTTTCTAAAAAAAAAACACAAATAATTCTGTGACCTCTTCTGGCATTCAGAAAGCAGTTTTTCCATAATGTTTTCATTTTTTATATATTTCCTCAGAAATGACATTACAGGTCTGGCATTAAAGTGTTCATGTTACAATGTTGTTACAATGTAATTCCATGTTTTCGCTTTGTTACTAGTTGATAGATGCTGAAAAACAGACTTTAAACACACCGCCTCCTGCGCTCTGGGCTTCAAACAAATATTTTTCAGCGCCAGAGATTTGTGAGGCTGTTTTTTTGCTGAATATGGTGTGAGTCGGTCGCTATGAGCAGTCGCTAACATGCGCTCCCATACAGCGCTGTACTGGTCAAATAGTGACTCCTCACAATTTATTCAACATTACTGAACAGCGACTGAGTCACTATAAAGTAGCGACTCACGGCTGAGCAAAGCGACTACTAGCGGGCGCTCTGAAAATGCCTGCTACAGACACTCATCTGTCGCTACCTGCCGCTAGTAATGAATCAGCCTCTAAGCTTGAGGCTGTGTGTGTGTCTCCTCTTCCCCCCCCCCACGGTATAACCTGCACCTTTGACCAGGCTTGGACTGGGCCACAGGGATACCCAGGGGCCCATTTGAGAGCCTTCGTCACCAAACCTGAGCTTTCCCCTTTGGCAAAAGCAGTTGGCTGCTGGTAGTCATGCAGGGTCAAGTCACATGGGGCAAGCACGGTTGAGGGGTCTGGTATCAGGTTCTCAGACCAGTACGCAGTATCCTTATTTAGGATGCCCCCGTGCTGTTTTACCCTCCAGGGTCAATCGTCAGATTTGACTTTTGGTCTGGTTTAAATGCACTTACTATAGGAACATTTTAAAGCCTCTCCAACAGCTTTGTGACTGGAAGAGTCCCTGCTCCTCAGTGATCTTAATCAAACCTAGCGGGCAGGCTGATTCATCACTAGCGCCAGGTATCAGCAGATGAGCGTCTGTACAGAGGCGCTTAGATCGACCGCTAATATATGCTCTGATCGGCTAAAGGGCGCTGTAACAGAGCGCCTCAGTCACTGTAGTAACCTGCCCGGCATTGATGAATGAGATGTATGTTGGGTGTTCTAACACCAGTACAGCGTTGCAGAGAGCGAAAGGTAGCACCAGCTCAGTGCGACCGACTCTCAGCGACTCACACCATAATCAACAAAGAAACAGACACACACACAGCATCGGCGTTCTGGATCTGGTCGCTATAGCATAGAGCGCCAGACACTGTGTGATTAAAGTCTGTTTTTGAACACATATCCACCAGTAACAAAGCGAAAACACATGGAATAACATTGTTGTAACATTGTGACAATAAAACTTTAATGCCAGACCTGTAATGACAATTTTTGCATAAAAATATAAAAAATCAAAAATGTTTTCAAAGACTTTTTCTTGGCCAGGAGAGGTCACACAATTATTTGAGAGAAAAAAAAATAAATTAAAAACAAAAAACCCTGTTTAAACAGAAGAAAAGTAACGTCCATTGAAATGTATGGGAGAGGGACAGGTAGCGACAGTTAATACCTGGCGCTACGGAAGCCAGAGCGCCGGCGCTTTACGCTGAGCTGCCTGTAATGATGAATCGGACGCTACATGGCGCTGTTAGAGTCGCTCACCAGAATCGCCTTCAAAAATGTGGTTTTGCGTACAGAGCCCAGCGTTTACCAGACGCTACTTGCCGCTATGAGGCGCTACCTGGCGCTATCCCTTGATGAATAAACCCCTTAGTGTGCGGCCATTTCCAGGTTTCTGTCAGAGAGAGTACCACAATGAAAGTTGAATATGGGGCTAACTAGCGTTGGCGGTAAGTGCAGGGTTGGCCCATTAACAGTGGGGGGCCCACTAACACGGCTGGCCTTTGGGGGGTGCAATGGTGCTTGACCAGCAGCAGACTGGATGAGCACCGCCACAGCTGGTGCCCGCATCTCCTCGGATGGCAGGGTTCCACACAACAGGGCATCTCGATTTAGATTCCAGGGGAGGAAGTGCTGGGTTTTGTTGCCCCCCCAGTTGATTTCCTATCCCTGGAGCATCTCAATCTGTGATACCCTACAGTGTGATACCCCCCTGGGATAGCTGGCATACCCACTATGCAAGCAATTCCACCCTTGGGTTTTGGTCCGCTTTATAGGGGCATCTCAATGTGGTTCCTGTTTGTGAAAGAACCCTCCTGGTTTGGCCGTTAACTCAAACCGGCGATCCCACAGTGCATTCACCAGTTCCAGGAAAGTAATGAACAACACAGGGACATCCAAAATCAGGAGAATCTAGATTTGTTTAGACTCCGAGGTCAGGTTTAAAGGGGTTTGATGCGCTTCAAAGTAGACCAAAACTAGAGTTTTGGTCTAAATAGCATGATCCTTAGGGGGCATCCAGATTTGGGACATCTCTTGGTGATGTGACGCGACTCTTCACCATAAAGGGGCCCACTGAGACCATGCCGCCCAAGGGCCCACATAAACCTGGAGCTGGCCCTGAGTAAGTGGAGAGAGGTTCTGGGGTATAATGGGAAAGATGAAAGTTTCTGGAGGGGGGGGGGAGGTTCTGGGGGATAATGGGAAAGATGAAAGTTTCTGGGGGGGGAGGTTCTGGGGGATAATTGGAAATATAAAAGTTTCTGGGGGGGGGGGGGGTTCTGGGGGATAATGGGAAAGATGAAAGTTTCTTGGGGGAGGGGGGGTTCTGGGGGATAATGGGAAATATAAAAGTTTCTGGGGGGGGGGGGGGGTTCTGGGGGATAATGGGAAAGATGAAAGTTTCTGGGGGGGGGGTTCTGGGGGATAATGGGAAAGATGAAAGTTTCGGGGGGGGGGGGGGTTCTGGGGGATAATGGGAAAGATGAAAGTTTCTGGGGGGGGAGAGGTTCTGGGGGATAATGGGAAAGATGAAAGTTTCTTGGGGGGGGGGGGTTCTGGGGGATAATGGGAAATATAAAAGTTTCTGGGGGGGGGGAGGTTCTGGGGGATAATGGGAAAGATGAAAGTTTCTGGGGGGGGGGAGGTTCTGGGGGATAATGGGAAATATAAAAGTTTCTGGGGGGGGGAGATGTTTTGGGGGATAATGGGAAAGATGAAAGTTTCTGGGGGGGGAGAGGTTCTGGGGGATAATGGGAAAGATGAAAGTTTCTGGGGGGGGGGGGAGGTTCTGCGGGAAAGATAAGAGGGGAATATTGGTCAGTTGAAGGCTGTGTGGTGGGGTTGGTTATTTTGCAGTGATGGGAGAGGCAGGTAATACTGGGCGTGGCATCTCTGCAGGGAGAGGCTTGGGGATTGTGTAAGGGCAGAAATTCTGTGTGTTATGTATTACATTTCTATATCTGCCCTGTATCTTGTATATATCTTGTATTGTATGTATAACTTATTTATCGCAAACTTATATTGGGGTAAATATTTGTTCAGAAAAGCCAGCGAATAAGCCACACCCCTGTCACGCCATCACCCTGAAAACTAGTCTCCAAGGTTGGCATCTCTGGCCAATGAAGAAATCAGCATGGGGGCTGGTGGGTACCTTTTAATATTGAGCTTTTACAGTCCCTTTAAAGCAGACCTTCACCCTGAATAAGAGTCTATCTTATATGTTTCCCACACCCTGTACATACAGATTGCTCACATTAAAAATCATCCTACCTGCATCTACTGCATGTTATGGGCCTTTAAACATCCAAGATGGCAGCTCATAGAGCATCAGGCACCCTGCAAACAGGAAATGTCTTCTGACTGTGCCGCTCTGCATTCTGGGATTGCTGTCCTTTTCCTGACCCCAGCTCTGCTCTGTCTTTGCAAAGCACAGCTATAACCCCAGCCCCCTGTAGTTTATCCCACCCTCCTCTCCTCAGTATGTGATGCTTCTGAGGCAAGATGGCGGCGCCCGTATCCTAGTGTCCTGAACAGAGTTGCAGCCCAGTGGGAGAGAGAATAAATTGTGACTAAAAACTTAAAATATATTACATTTTGATGCTGGGTAATAGTTTTTTTAAGGGTTTGGGCTTTTTAATAAATCATGGTGAAGTTCCGGTTTCAAGAAATAAATGGGAAAAAATAAAGTATGGATACAAACCTCATTTTTAGGAGATATTTTAGAAGAACGTGTTTTTAAATCAGTGCCACTCTCTTTAGTATTGTTTGAAATTCATACTACAATGATAGAATTTGAAGTCACCCTTTATGTTTAGCTTTTAAAGTCTAAGGCCCTTATTCATGAAGGGATAGCGTCAGGTAGCGCCTTGTAAATGACAGGTAGCGACAGGTGAACGCCGGACACGGCAGCAATTACACATTTATCAAGCAGAATCTGTTGAGCGAATGGCATAACGCCATGTAGCGTCGGATTCATCATTATCCCAGGCTCAGTGAACAGCGCCGGCGTTCAGCCTTGCAGAGCGCCACGTATTACCTTTCTCTACCTGTCGCTCTCCCATACATTTCAATGGACGTTCTTTTATTTCTTTTTAAACAGGGCATTTTTTTTTTTTTTTTTTAAATCTCAAATAATGTTGTGACCTCTTCTGGCCTATAAAAAGCCATTATTGCTAATCTTTTTCATGTTTTATATATTTATGCAGAATTGATATTACAGGTCTGTGTTCATGTGACAATGTGATAACAATGTAATTCCATATGTTTTCGCTTTGTGTGTGAGGCTGTTTTTTTAATGAATATGCTGTGAGTTGGTCGCACTGACCAGTCGCTAACATGCGCTCCCATACAGCGCTGTACTGCTCATATAGCAACTCCCCACAATGTATTCATCATTGCTGCACAGCGACCCACGGCCGAGCACAGCGACTACTAGAGGGCGCTCTGAAATGCCTGCTACAGACGCTCATCTGTCGCTACCTGGCGTTAGTCATGAATCAGCCTGTCCTAAACGGTGCATTGTGTGCGACATGTCCGCTGCTTGAAATGAACTTTATTGACAAGTCACAAGCTGTTACAATGGCAGCTTTCATAGAGCGTGGCCTACTGGGTCAAAGTAAAAACCATTTAGGCAGTTCCAGCTGGTAGGAAGTTAAGGCGACTGTAATGGCTTTTCAAAGAAGGGGGGGGAGGGGAGTGTAAAAGAGAATCCATATTTGCTTTAGGCCTAATTCCGCAGCGCACGTAGACTTGCTATTGGCTTACATAACACCTTAGGCCTCCACGTGTACCTCACCAGGAGGCCTGAAAATCGATGATCGCCGCTGTGTGGTGACGGGGCAAAGGTTAGAGACAAGGTTTTCTGGTAAAAACTGGATTTATGGCTTGTCAAACATTTATTCAGCAAACACCAGAGGACAACTGAAAGAACAATGGCAGCCAGTTTTCTGTGACAGAACATTTTGCTCCTCTGATAAATCTATGTGTAAGGTCCTTTCTGAGTCTCGCTAGTCTGAAGGGAACGGGTGTGCACCTGATTTATGGCGTGATGTAAATAAAGCAAATATTGGTACAGGACAGAAAAGGGCGATAGTGCTGGAAGCCCAGTCAATATGCTAGCACACTATTATTACAACTCCTATTATTATTATTATTATTATTGTTTATTTATATAGCGCATCATCTTCCGTAGCGCTTTACAAAGTAGTAGTTACAGACACTCTCCTAATGTGTCTTGTACTCAGAATATCCATTGTCAACTCTGTAAAACATTTGATATATTATATGTACCGTATTCATGCTTTACACAGTGAGGACAGGTTAGAGCCACTTTAACCCTTTAAATGCCAAGCATGTAGTTTCTACGTGGTTGCTTCTCCTACCGTTAAGTGGCAAGCATGTAGAAACTATGTGCCTGGCATTTCCCCATAACAGTTAAAAAACAGAAAAAAAAACACTTATCTCTGGTATCCCTTTGAAGCTGGGGGTCCCCTCTTCCTGGGGGGGCATCCGATCCCCCCCCCGTCGTCCTTCATCTTCGGGGGGGGCAGAAGCCAGCTGCCCCCTCCCCCCCTTTTCCCCGCTGTCAGTATCTCTGAAAAAAAAACAAAAAATAAAAACAGCTGCTCGCTCACCTCCTCGCTCCTCCTATACTCTGACCGAGCACCGGCATCGGCACCGGAGCCTCCTCTCCTCAGCCCTGCGCCCATCACTATCGGCATCTGACAGATGCCGAAGCTGAGAGAGCGGCGCGGGACAGCGACGTGGGACCCAGGATCGGAGGTGAGTATAGTAAAAAAAAATAAATAAATAAATGTCTTTTTTTTAACATCTGTGTCCGTGTCATTATTTTTTACTTTTAACCCCTTGTGAACTGGTAAGGGGTCCTTGTGAACTCTCAAATATTTGTCTGCATTGCATGTCCCAATGTTGGGGACTCAAAATTAAGAGTAGGGACCACACTAAACACAGAGTGCCTTGTCGGGGCGGTGTGGCTTCCACATGTATCTGCAGATATATGCAACCAAATCTCTGCCTTTCCACATAGCTAGACATGTTTGTTGCTTGATACTTAGATGATGAGAGGGTTAAACTGGGCGGTATATTAGTTCCCAGGCCCTGAATAATAATAATAATAATTTTGTATAAATAATAGTGATTGAGCTGCTCCCACCCCCCTTTATTCTTCTGATACTACCCAGAGTGTCGTACCACGTTTGCTCTTTGAACTGACCCTTTGGCTTGACCATGGCTTACCTTCACTTATGACCCTCTACTGCCTGCCTCAACTTCCTACTTATTTTTTTTCGATCAGCTGCTAAGCTTGTGACCCTTGACCTCGGCCAGTTTACGGACCACGCTACTCGCCTGTTCTGCTCCTCAGGTAGTGTGCTAACCTAGCCTAGGCCTCTAGCACCTCATTCCCTTGATAACTGACCTGGACCTTCCCTGCAGCCCAGTCTATCCTCCCTTGCGTGGGGACCTAGCAAAACAAGGGTTGATCTTAGACTCCGGATTCCTAGGTCTAGTGTCTTGCTGGTTCTGCCCTATTATCTGGCTAAGGTTTCACCATTGTTCCACCAGCTCACAGGGGCTTCCTCGCTCGTAAGCCTGACAGGGAGGCAGGTAGGCTGTCGGGCAGCTCGATGGGCGAGCTTCTACACATGCCACCGCAATCCATCGCAATAATCTGCAAGTGAGTAAAAGAGCAGGCTCCACATGCAGACAACCGCACCCTAGCCTCTGGCACATGAGTCCGATGCACTAGTCCCTCTGGACTCAGGGTCCGCACGTTAAGACCAGGGAGGGCACATTTTCTGCTGACGTGCTGGGGTCATAATGGGCACTTGGGGGATTAAGGTAAGTTTATGGTGGGGATTTCACACTGTGAGGGAGGGGTTACAGTATGGGGTTACAGTAACACGCTTTGGTCCCCTTTAAACTGAAACTATAGTCAAAACTGAATTTTGAAACTATAGTCAAAACAAAAAGGTTCACTTAGGGGTTTATTCATCAATGGATAGCGGCAGGTAGTACCTTGCAAGCGGCAGGTAGCATCTGGTGAACGCCGGGAGCTGTACGCAATACCACATTTATCAAAGCGAATCTGGTGAGCGACTCTAACAGTGCCATGTAGCGTCCGATTCATCATCACAGACGGCTCAGCGTATACCACCAACTCTCTAGCTTCCAGAGCACCTGGTATTACCTGTCGCTACCTGTTGCTCTCCCATACATTTCAATGGATGTTCCTTTTCTTCTTTCATTTTTGAAAACTTTTTCGATTTTTTATATTTTTATGCAGAATTGTCATTACAGGTCTGGTATTAAAGTGTTAATGTCACAATGTAATAACAATGTCATTCCATATGTTTTCGCTTTGTTACTGGTGGATATGTGTTCAAAAATACACTTTAATCACACAGCTTCTGGCACTCTGGGATACAGCGACACAATTTTGAGCGCCGGCGCTGTGTGAGGCTGTTTTTTGATGAATATGGTTTGAGTCGTTTACACTGACCAGTCGCTACCGTTCGCTCCCATATAGCTCTGTACCGGTGTTATAGCGACTCACACATCAAATTCATCAATGCCGGCCATGTTACTACAGCGACTGAGGCGCTCTGTAATAGCGACTCAGATCGACCACTAGCGGTTGCTGTACAGACGCTCATCTGCCATTACCTGGCTCTAGTAATGAATCAGCCTGCCCGTAGGAATCCCTACCCACAAATTTCTGCTTGGTCTCTAGGAACAGAAAGCTTAATTAAAGTACCTCCCCTACTTCTAAACTTCATAAGGTAGGGATAAAGCGAATTTCAAAAATAAATGCTCACCTTTCAGTGTAACTTACGTGCATGCAAACAAACTGCAGTAAAATCGTTCAATGTTTTGGATGAAAAGACATTTTTAACTTCCTCCCATTACGGAATCACTCACTAGGGTTTTTAAAGCAAGTTTTCTGATTCAAGGCCTTACTGACCATTTCTGCACATTTTGTAGTTCACAGATATTTTAGATCCCCTCTTAAAAATGTTTCTGGAGATGTCAATAATAAGGCAGTGATTAAATGGCAGACCCCCTAATGATCAGAGAAATTAAAGGCGAATGAAAGAGGAAACAGCAGATGCTGTATTGAACGGACAACATTATCTACAAATAACCAGCAAAAGCTCAAAGAGACGAAACTGCTGACAGACCAGCCTGCTGTGCCAATGTTCAGCAGGGTCATAAAGAGTCAAACCTGAATAAATGACTACACACATATGGACATACAAAGAATGGCAACAGGTAACCCCAGGAGATCAGAGACAGATAAAACACCAGTCAGCGGGGTTGAAAGTTTTGGCAATTTCCCATTTCCAGATGTGAGTCCTGCCCTATGACAGGAAAGAGCCATCACCATGTTCATTAACCATGTTCTGCTTTCAGTGTTCTTTTGTCATCATAAAGTTTGCTAAAAGTGTATGTCCTTCCTGTCCTATTATACGAACCATTCTATTATATTTTATTTTGTATTTCTTATTGGAATCTGACTACTGCTACTGACCTCTGAAATTCTGCAGTTATCTTAAAGCGGACCTTCACTCTGAATAAGAGTCTATCTTATATGTTTCCCACACCCTGTACATACAGATTGTCCACATTAAAAATCATCCTACCTGTATCTACTACATGTTATGAGCCTTTAAACATCCAAGATGGCGGCTTATGGAAGCCGCCATCTTATCAGGCAGCCTGCAAACAGGAAGTGCCTCCTGACTGTGCTGCTCTGCATTCTGGGACTGCTGACCTTTACCTGACCCCAGCTCTGCTCTGCCTGAGCAAAGCACAGCTATAACCCACCCCCCTGTACCTTATCCCACTCTCCTCTCCTCAGTAAGTGTGATGCTTCTGAGTCAAGATGGCGGCGCCCGTATCTTAAATTCCTGAACAGAGTTGCAGCCCAGTGGGGGAAAGAATAATAAGTTAGTGACTAAAAACGTAAAATATATTAATTTTAGATGCTGGGGAACCGTTTTTTAAGAGTTTGGGCTTTTCATTAAATCATGGTGAAGGTCCGGTTTAAATAAAGTGTCTCAGTTTTGCTGACTATAAAGTGGGGTCACTAAAAAGTCATAGATGTAGTGATAAGTGTTATTCCTAGTGATCATGGATCCACATTGAGATGCACCAGTTTCCCTCCAAGCTCAAGAGCCTGTATAAAGCTGCTGCCTGCCTGACTGGTTGACTTTGCAGTGTACCACTAAAAGTGAAGGTTTCTGACCCCTCACTCAAAAACAATCCAGTTTATACATATTTTTAATGACCTTCCACTGATCAAGTCCAAGGTGTTGACTTGTGTGTGGTTCCAATGTACAGTGAAGACATAGGCCCTTATTTAACCCTTTTGTTGCCAAGCACGTAACACCTACGTGCTGGCTTGGCTGGGCCTTAAGTGCCAAGCCCGTAGGTGTTACGTGCTTGACTTTGATCGCTTCTAGTTTAAAAAATAAAAATAAAAAATACTCACCTGACCCCTTGTTGGATCCGGCCGGGTCTCCTCTTTAATTTGGTGCCATCCGATCCCCCGTGGGGGGTCGGATGGCTCCAGGAGAGCCCCCGGAATAGGCCGCCCCCCCCCCCGCTTCTGCAGCAGCAGCTGCTAACTGTAAAAAAAATAAAAAAATAAAAATGACATTCACTTACCTCCATGTGCGCTGGCTCCCGCTGTCCCTCCTCTTCACCTGGGGGGCCTCCGATCCCCCCCCAGGACTTACCGATCTTCAGGAGGGAGCCTGGGAGGCTCTCTCCTCTCTTCTTCAAGATGGCGACCGCCATCTTGCCTCTAAGCCCCGCCCCCTTGGGGGCGGGGCTTATGACGTCATCCCGGTCCCGATCACCGGCTTCAGCTTTCTCAGCTTCTCAGATGCCGGTGATCGGTGCCCTGGAAGGAGGTGACAGGAGATCCTCTGATCTCCTGCCTTCTCCTTCTCTGGATGCCGATCACAGGCATCTGTCAGCTGAGCGGCGAGGGACAAGAGCTTGCAATCGAAGGTAAGTACAGTAAAAAAAAAATATTTTTTTTTAATAAAATACTTTTTTTTATTGTGTGGTGTTTTTTTTTTTTACAGTTAACCCTTTGTGAGCTGGTAAGGGGTCCATGAGACCCCTTATACCAGTTCACATGGCTGGGGGGGTGGCATTGCCATTAACCCCCGCACCCCCATTACCTGCCTCCCCAAAGGCCAGGGGGGGGCAGAAGAGCCCGGGCCCACATAGGCTATGTGGGCTCGTAGGCTGCAGGGTGGGGGGGCCACCAAAGCTGGCCCCCCCACTCTGTGCCTACAAGCCCCCATAGCTGGTCCCGGGCTGGTTACTTTGGGTAAGGGGGACCCCACGTCATTTTTTTTTTTGGATTTTTAAGGGTTTTTAACCCTTAAAAATCCAAAAAAAAATGGGGTCCCCCTCCCCGGGAAGGGGGACCCTATGTCATTTTTTTTTTTAATTAACCATTTGTCATCCAGCAGCTATAAAAGACTTCTGGGCAGGAAAGGGTGTCTACCTATACATATGTGGTATCGCTGTAAGCGGGAGAAATTGGGGTTTCTCACGCAATAAGATTTTATTGACAAACTTACATTTTTTATTACAAAAAAACTCTACAAATTGTAAAAAAATATATTTTTTTTATTTTTTTTCACACATTTCACCCAAAAATGTTGAGAATACACCTAAAAAACACAAACAAGACATTTCATGTTAAAGCCCAGACTCTGTTGAAAAAAACAATATATAATTTTCCTGGGAAATCCCTGGAAATCCCTTCGAAAATGACAGTTGAACATGTGTAGCGCAAAACAGTCAAACTCAGTCTGGCAACAGGGAGTGGCAAATGCTGCAGGTAGGCTGGCAGCGAAAGGGTTAAGAAGGGATAGCGTCAGGTAGCGGCTGGTTAATGAGAGGTAGCGACAGGTAGCGACTGGTGAACGCCGGACACGGCACGCAATTACACATTTATCAAGCAGAATCTGTTGAGCGACTGGGATAGCGCCATGTAGCGTCTGATTCATCATTTTCACAGCCTCAGCGAACAGCGCCAGCGTTCAGCCTTGCACAGCGCCAGGTATGACCTCTCACTACCTGGCGCTCTCCCATACATTTCAATGGACGATCATTTTCTTCTCTTTAAACAGGGTTTTTGTTTTTTGTTTTTTTTTTTTCAAAAAAATCACAAATAATTCTGTGACCTCTTCTGGCATTGAAATAGCAGTTTTTTCTAATTTTTTTTATTTTTTATATATTTCCTCAGAAATGACATTACAGGTCTGGCATTAAAGTGTTCATGTTACAATGTTGTTACAATGTAATTCCATATGTTTCCGCTTTGTAACTAGTTGACAGATGCTTGAAAACAGACTTTAAACACACCGCCTCCTGCGCTCTGGCCTTCAAACAAGTATTTTTCAGCGCCAGAGATATGTGAGGCTGTTTTTTTGCTGAATATGGTGTGAGTCGGTCGCTATGAGCAGTCGTTAACATGCGCTCCCATACAGCGCTGTACTGGTCAAATAGTGACTCCTCACAATGTATTCAACATTACTGAACAGCGACTGAGTCGCTATAAAGTAGCGACCCACGGCTGAGCTGAAAATGCCTGCTACAGACGCTCATCTGTCGCTACCTGATGCTAATGATGAATCAGCCTCATAGAAAACTGTAGCTGAAGATAAGCAGTGGCCCGAGAAATTCAATGTTTTGATTAGAGATAAGTGAACATTTGGAGAAAACAATTGCCAGCTCTGAATCACTTAATCTGGATACAGCCGTTGGAGCCACACGGCCAAGAGTGCTCACCTCTTATATGGTCAATCCCATTACATACAGTGAGGCCAGTCGACATCCGGTTGTTCATTAAAACGTCCAGTTTATTTGAAGTAAGGATTAAAATATTCCATATCAACAGACGATACAACAGGCATTTAAAAATGTGACAAGCGTAGACGCGTTTCGGGCGACATGCCCTTAATCATAAGTGAACATTTTAAAAGTTCAGTTCAGGCACTTCACCGACTTTCCCCAAAAAATGCAGTCATCTGAACCAAACTTTTAACAAACTCGCTCCGAACATTTAAAAGAGAAGCCTAGCTCCATCCCTGTTCCAGCGCTGGGAGATGCAGAATAGAACTGCTCACTCCCGACGTCAGCTCACTCCTGGTATAAAAGCAGGGAAGTTGCCGGGAGCCCAGCCGGGTCACTGGATTCAGTTGATTGTGGGGCGGGACAGATGGAGGATAGCGAGAAAGCCGGTAAGTTAGGGTTTCAGGGAAAAGTTTGCTTCCACGCAAGGGAGGATAGCTGCGCCACTTAGTGCCCGATTTAACAAACAATAAAGCAGAGAGAGCTTATGTTTCTGCCAACCTGTGTCTAATTTTTAAATCCTGTAGAGGCCAATGTGCAGAACTGTATTGATATGTTTTATGCTTATAAATAATACTAAACACATTTATTTGTACAGAACTTGCATTGTCACTTATCATTACATTATCAATAATGTAAACACAGGACCTAGATGTCGCCAAATTTAATTTAATTTTTATCTTGTAAAATCGTTTTTCTAGGCGTATTTTTCTTACCGGAATTTTTCTAATTTGGAACACAACAACTAAACGCACTGTCAAGTTTGTCCCCAGCAGTGATATCCTGTAAGTGTAATGATGAAACGCCGACTAGAGCCTGTTACATACAGCACTCATCTTTTCAGCATGCCTAAAATGAATAAATATGTTGTGCAGCACCTAAAACGTACTTGTCGCTGTTATAGTCGGCATTCATGTCCAACAAGCACTGACACAGGCCGGACAATATCTAGTGCCCCAATCAAAGCTGATTAGTTAACATCGGGTGTTGTGACTTGCAGCGCTATTCTGACAAAATAGCAGCGCCAAAATAAAAAAAGATGCCGGCTTTAAAAAATGGACACTATTGGGGGTTATTTAAGAAATGCTAGCGCCAGCTAGTGCCACGTAGCGGCAGGTAACGTCGGGTGAACGCTGGGCGTTGTATGTGAAATCCACATTTAAGGAAGCAAATCTGGTGAGCGACTCTAACAACTCCATGTAGCGTCACATGTATCACTAGCGGTGGCTCAGTGTAAAGCGCCGGCGCTCTAGGTTCAGGAGCGCCATGTAGTACCTTTTGCTCAGTAGCGCTCTGCCATACATTTCATACATTACATTTCATATATGGTGTTTCATTTGGTTGTGTTTAAATAACGTTTTGCTATAGTAAACTTTACAATTTTTAGTTCAAATCATTGTGTGGCCTCTCCTGTCCAACAACCAAACACTTTTATTGTTTTTTTTTAATTTATTTATGCAGAATTGTATGTGCAGGTCGGCCATTGCAGGGTCATTGTCGATGTTTTCGCTCTGGTGCTGGTGGATATGTGTTTAGAAACAGACTTTTTTCACACAGCGTCTGGCGCTCTAAGCTACAGCGCCCAGTTTTAGAGTGCTGGCTCTGGTTGTGTGTAGTTTTTTCTTGAATATGGGCTTCAGCGCCGAGTGCCCGGACACACTTAACTGGCGCTACCTATCATTCACTGCAGCGTTCTCCTGTTGTTAGATGTAGCGTAGCCTTGGGGGCTATGACCTTGGGACACCACCTTGCGTTCGTGATTGGTTCTGCAGTGAATCAGGGAGAAGCTTCTACAGCACTCTGCACACATCACATTCATCAATGCTGGACAGGATAGTACAGGGCCACTTGTCCGCCTGCTAAGCTAGGTTATAGCACCCGACACCCGCTTACAGCGTCTACTAGCTGTCGCTCTAAGCGTCGGTATACAGACATTCACATGGTGATACGTGCCGCAAGTATTAAATCAGCCTCTATGCCAGCAAAATGACACTACACAGTGCTCTTCTTAAAAAAGGCTCAAAATCTCTAATTTTCACGTTAGGGTCAGAGGGTGGAAACGTAAATCGACCTCAAATTGGACCTGGAGCACAAAAACGATTGCTCTAATGATCAATTAGCCCACAAATCTACCACATCAATTCATCTGTCATGCTACCTGGAAATGGTAGCTATCACTTATAGTCAGTTGTACTAGACTCAAATTATCCAATATATATTAATACTCCATTCTTTTCTGTATCTTGTATTTATTAAAATGCTCAATACAATTTATTGCAAATAAAGCTGCCTTCTGATATTTTAGTGCAGCAGTAGATATTTTTGTGCGATACATTTGGGTACTCTGAGAGTCGAGAAGACTGCTTCATTGGGTGGATCATTGACCAAATGAATTCTGCATTATCCGCACTCCCCCCCCCCACCCCGTTTGGTTTTAAAATAGACAGTGAACTGTTATTACAACAGAAATGTAAGCTGACATGATAGATTGTTAGAGTTAGGGTTTGTTGTAAGATGGCCGGGACAAGATTAAAGATTGACACATGCTGATAGCAACATTCAATTACCCTTCAGCTCTCCAAATTAGTTTCAGATAACCCCCTCCCCCCCCCCCCCCGCACTAGCAGAAAAACTATCTGTAATACAATATGTCTTAGTGCTCCTAATAAGATCCTTCAGTAACACATTGAAGCAATTCTGCTATGTGCACAAAAGAAAGAGACTATACATGTTTATACACGTGCAACTGCTCAGGCTATTCCCCATCTGCATCATCAATTGTCCGGCAACTTTTTGTCCATCTGCAATGGCGCTCTGTAACATACATTTGTTCTTTGTCCTGTGCATTTATTTTATTTGCCACTTCAAACTGAGTTGATGATTACAGCAACAATAAGTGTTTCAGGAAAAAAAATACTGCAAAATTATAAGACTGATATGGGTACATAAGTATAACCAAGAATGGGGGAACAATATTTGATAAGTAACATAGGTTAACATACAGGCTGATTCATTACTAGCACCAGGTATCGGCAGATGAGCGCCTGTACAGAGGCGCTAAGAGCGACCGCTAGTAGACGCTGTGATCGGCTATCGGGTGCTGGCTAAGAGTGTCTCATTCGCTGTAGTAACCTAGCCGGCATTGATAAATGAGATGTATGTTTGACGTTCTAACACCAGTACAGCATTGCAGGGAGCGAGAGGTAGCGACAGCTCAGTGCAACCGACTCTCAGCGACTCACACCATATTCAACAAAAAAAAAAACACAACAATGCCATTCCATGTGTTTTTGCTTTGTTACTGGTGGATATGTGTTCAAAAACAGACTTTGCCCCACTGGCTGTACTGAGGGATGCCCCCACTGGCTGTACTGAGGGATGCCCCCACTGGCAGTAATGAGGGATGCCCCCACTGGCTGTACTGAGGGATGCCCCACTGGCTGTCTTGAGGGATGCCCCCACTGGCAGTAATGAGGGATGCTACCACTGGCTGTACTGAGGGATGCTACCACTGGCTGTACTGAGGGATGCTACCACTGGCTGTACTGAGGGATGCTAGCACTGGCTGTACTGAGGGATGCCCCCACTGGCTGTACTGAGGGATGCCCCCACTGGCTGTACTGAGGGATGCTAGCACTGGCTGTACTGAGGGATGCCCCTACTGGCTGGACTGAGGGATGCCCCCACTGGCTGTACTGAGGGATGCTACCACTGGCTGTACTGAGGGATGCTACCACTGGCTGTACTGAGGGATGCTACCACTGGCTGTACTGAGGGATGCTACCACTGGCTGTACTGAGGGATGCTACCACTGGCTGTACTGAGGGATGCTAGCACTGGCTGTACTGAGGGATGCCCCCACTGGCTGTACTGAGGGATGCCCCCACTGGCTGTACTGAGGGATGCCCCACTGGCTGGACTGAGGGATGCCCCTACTGGCTGTACTGAGGGATGCCCCCACTGGCTGTACTGAGGGATGCTACCACTGGCTGTCTTGAGGGATGCCCCCACTGGCTGTACTGAGGGATGCCCCCACTGGCAGTAATGAGGGATGCCCCCACTGGCAGTAATGAGGGATGCCCCCACTGGCTGTACTGAGGGATGCTACCACTGGCTGTCTTGAGGGATGCCCCCACTGGCTGTACTGAGGGATGCCCCCACTGGCAGTAATGAGGGATGCCCCCACTGGCAGTAATGAGGGATGCTACCACTGGCTGTACTGAGGGATGCTACCACTGGCTGTACTGAGGGATGCTACCACTGGCTGTACTGAGGGATGCTACCACTGGCTGTACTGAGGGATGCTACCACTGCCTTTAATGAGGAATTCCCCTCAATAACTGTAATGTAGGGATGCCACATTAGTAATGAGGGATCCCCCTCATTGCCCGTAATGGAAGATGCCGCAACGCGCCTGTGTGGGATGCCCCTGACTCGCTGTAATGAGGGATGCTACTTACTGGTTGTAATGAGGGATACCGCTCACTGCCTGAAATAGGGGATGCTGTGCACTGTCTGTCTGTGTCTATTTTTGTTCTGTAAACCCTGGGTGCGTGTTATGGAACAAAAAGTGACATTAAGATACTATACCGGGCCAGGAAAAGTGCAGCAGGGCCGGTGTGCCCCAGAAAGTCCCGGGCGTTTTTTTAGCCCCAGTCCACCCCTGCCTGGCACCATCGACTGCACACACGTGGCATTGGTGCAATGTTTATGTATATGTTTCGGTATGTTTAGGTGATCATGCCAAGTCTCCTGTGTTTATGCTAGCTCTTGTTCTGCTCCCCTACACTAGCTAATCCTTGTTGCTGCTAGTGCCCCCTGTGTTCAAGATGCCCATGTATCTGTTTGCTCTTTGCCTGCTACTGTAATGTTCCTAGTGTATTAACCTGAGTTTGTCTTTTCTTCTAGAAACTGCAAGATGGGTAATTTGTTGAATGTGCAATGCATTGTGGGTCCAGATTTACGCTTCCTCAGAGTATTCCTCAGCTTCCCCTGATCAAGTCATGACACATTTATCTTGCACAGCTCCGGCCTGTATACTCGCTTTGAAGTGGCGATCCTTGTCCAGGGTCCCGATACTCCCTGGTAGGTGTTGGGGGGGGGGGGCATACCGCACACCCTCTTCATCGGCATGTGTAAACTCCAGGGTTTTTGGAAGCCCGACACCAGTTTGCAACCTAAAAGCAAAAAAGCAAGCACAAATAAATGAGGGTGTGAGGCGTCAAATCTGTGACCCAGAAACAGCCCTCTTGGCCCTCCCCACTTACCCCGCAGCCCATCTGATTTTCTTCCTGCCCACCATTTTAAGTTCGTCACATTTTTTTCTAGACCTGCTTCCCATACTTGGCCTCCGGCCCTACACTAGTGACCGTCAGGTAATTTGTTCCCAGAGGTCATCACACACCGGTTTCAGTGTAGTGGTGGACTGGGCCACAGCCAGCCTTTCAAGGTTGTCAGAGATCCCATTCAAAAGGGCCTTCAACTCGGCATGCCATGAAGCAGCCACTAAGCTTCCCCCTGGTCAGTCTCTACCTGGCCTGTTGAGCAGCATCTGCTGCCTGGGGATTGGGCTGGGTAGGAGATGCCAAGTCACTGTGCCCACCCCAAGGCCCAAATGGGGTGCTGCCCAGGCTTCTGACAGAGGAACGAGCAACCCTGACTATTGCTCTGCTGCTCTGCCTTGGGCTCCATTGTGGGGCCCACACTGGAGTGCACACTTGGCCCTGGTGTCCTGGCCAGTGGATGGAATGTGGTGTGGTTGATAGTGTTGCTGGCAGCAGGGGAGTGCCTGCAAGAAATGTAGTTGTGCCTGGGGCTGGGGCTGCAGTGCCTTGGCCAGGTGCTGGGTTCCCCTCGGTCATGCCTGGCTTCTGGACTCTGGTTGCCACAGTGGCATCTACCTCTTGGCATGTTGATTCTAAAAGTAAGCACTGCCTTACAGGGGTAAGGTGTGTGCTTTTTTACACAAGTAGGTGGTTAATTGGCCATCAATTGAGACTTTATTTAACAGGCCAGCACAGGCGTTTGCAACCTATAGCCTACAACATCATGGGCGTCTGCATGTTGGACAGCACACTTCCGGGATCTGCTGGAGTGCGTCGGTGCTGGGGTGCATCATGCAGCTTGAACAAGACAAGCTGCGTGATGCACTTGTCTGCACTGGTCGGACCTTAAAAGAAGAAAGTGTCCCCCGGTAAGATGTTTTTTCTGCCAGAACTTCCCAGGTAGGTGGATGATCCAAAGATATGCTGCTCACTCATGCTGAACTGTGTGACTGAATTGTGCTTCTCTTCTAGCTTCAGAGTTCTGGCAGAGAATCAAGCCCACCTGGAGAAGAGGGGTCCGACCAGTGATGTGACAAACCCAGTGTGTGCATGTAAAGCATCGGCCTGAACCGTGCCAATGCCCTCATCCCCCTCTTCAGGATCACCCCAACACCACCAGTACCAGCTGAAGAGAAAGAGGCCCAGGTGTTGGGCTTGGAGTCAGATCCATAGCAAGATAAGTCAGCTAGGATAACTGAAAAAAAGCACACAGGTTTTCCCTCCTCCCAAAGCAAGGAACTCCCAATGACATGTATGTTAAGTGATGGTGTTTTATGCTTTCCTTTTCCTACAGACTCATTGGACCAGGGCAAATATGCTACAATGGGGCCACCCGTTTGCCCCCCTCAGGTGGCTTCAACCAAATACAAGTTGGCCCCTCCAGGAGCAGAACACACATCACACATGTGCCTGTTTTCATGTCCTTACATATCCAGAGGAAGGCATGGCGCTGAGGCGGAGGTCTCCCTAAAAGGCCCAAATCCAGTGAGGCAGTAAGTATTGAGCATTTGGGGAGCATTGGCCAAGCAGAACTGTCACACATGTGTTGAAGCAGATGTTGACATGCCTTTCTTACAGGTGCCGTGGAGCTGAGGCAGGGGCCGACACCCCAAGGGGCCCCCAAATGACCCCCCGCGTCTTAGCACTAAGAAGTTTTACATTTTTTATAAATTTATAGAGATATATTTTATAAAAAAAATTAAAAACAAAAAACATAAAAAAGTATCCCCAAAGTTGTTTTTAAATATAAAACCTTTGGCTCACAAAATATGCAGTGTGTTGTGCCTACTAATTCAAACAGGCTTAAGGCAGGGTGCAGAAGGTCAAGCTGGGGTGGGGGAAGGTGTCGGAAATTCCTAGCAGAAAGCAGGTAAGAACACAGAAGAAGAAGAAGGTGAGTGACAGTGCGGGGATGCCGATGACATGGGATGCCCCTCAGGGAACCAACAGGGAGAAGGTAAGTCACACTACAGGAATGCACACCACATGGGATGCCACTCAAGGAACCAATAGAGAGAAGGTAAGTCACACTACAGGGATGCCCACTACATGGGGTGCCCCTCAAGGAACCAGCAGGGAGAAGGTAAGTCCCACTACAGGGATCCACACAAACATGGGATGCCCCCAAGGTGGGGTGCAGTGAGGATAAAAAAAACAAAAACTATGAATATGCCGGCATACCAGCGAGATCGACACGAAGCACGAAGATTGAAGGACTCCTCGGCAGCATACAGTTGGAAACAGGTACAAACTCGGTTTCTGGGGCTAGTTTGCAGGGCAAAACCAAAATTGCTTGGCTAAACCATCTGGCCGGGACACGGCTATGAATAATACAAGCGTTCGCAACTTCTCTGATTGGATGAAAGCCTACGCATGCGCTGTAGGACCGGGAAGAGGTGAGTTGAACAGGGCAATCTGTGGGGCTTCACATAGCGGGGCATCCCAAATTGGGAAGCCCCCAGGGCATGGAACCAAAACCCTGGGTAGTCAAAATCCCGGGTTTTGTTCCACCTTATGTTTTTTCTTTAAGACATCTCTACATTGGCCGTTAGTCAAGTTTAATAGATTCCATTTCAGACGTGTTTTTTTCTGTATATGCATCTGCATGTTTTATGATGTACAGATGAGAGCTTCTTGTGACTAATGCCCAGATTCAGAGCCTCTCTAGCATTCCTGCCAGCTAGAATGACGTCAATGTCCCATATTTTGGCTCTTTTCTGTGACGGGTGATTCAGGGCCCTGTTTTTTTGCCCGAGTTGCTTTTTTGTGGGAATTTACGGTACATGTACGCCAAACCAAGTATTTGCTGTATTTTTACGGATCAAGTCCGACTGTTGGTGGTCATGTGTCTGTAATCTTACGGGTTACGCCTGCTCTTGCACGTGATTCTCAGCCCTGATTTGGCTTTTTTGGGGCCTCTAAAAGCCCCAAAGTGTGAAACGGCATATGCGCTAACGATAGAGCCCCTTGATGAGTTCTGTGAGGAGTACAAGCGTCTCCAGCAGCGTGGCTGTTAACCATGTACCTTTCAGAGATTAGGCATACCCATTGTCCTCTGGATATCGATCAGATGGCTGATCAACAGGTGTTCAAATTGACCCAACTGAACCGCCTTTCTCTTTAGAAGCTTTAATGAGAGGTCAGGCCATGGTTGGCCCCCGCTACAAGAAAGGGGCATGCAATTAGAGGTATGACCAAATTGGCTGGCTGCTTCCAATTTTTAGTGAATGGCTCCTTCCAGAGGCTAGAGGCACTGTCTGTTAGCATGTCCCAGCCTTTGCGGAGCCTCGCCCTGAATACATTTTTCAATGACATGGCTGTCCTGCAGGAGAAATTCATCTCTTTTCCTGACAGCCTGACAGCTTTGAACGCAGTGAGGTTGGGATTTTTCAACATTGCGAGTATGCCAAGTGTCATTGGCACCATTGATTGAACGAATGTGGGCCTGGCTCCCTCAGCTGCTCATGAGTTCATGTTTCAGTATGTTTAGGTCCACATTGCTCTTCCTCTCTCCTGTCTTTATGCTAGCTTTGCTTTAGTCACCCTAAAACCGATTCTCTGTGTCCTAGTTGCCCATGGTATCTTCAATTATTGCTGCTCATGTCTTGTTGCCAGTCTATTGACCCTATTTGTGTTTTCATTTGTTACAGCAACCGCAGGATGGGCCACTCTCTTAACGTCCAATGGATCTTTGTCTTTTCAGCATTCTGACCGGCTTATCTGGCTCATCCCATGACCCATTCATCTTGAAGAGTTCAAGTTTGTAAACCCGTTTTGAGAGTGGCAAGCTGAGTGGCAGTTGGCTTCTGGGTAAGTTTGTCTATTTGTGCTTTTGATCTGCGTGTCTATTGTTATCATTGCATTTGCATTGTATTTGCCATTTCTAATATGTGCACCCTTTTTGGATTTTGTGCAGGTTTCTTGTGTTTGTCGATTTGTCCCCCTGGCCTCCATCACTTCCACTGTGCTCATTTCCCTCCTTTAATGTCCCCTTCTCCCTGTTGCTAGTAAAAGCCTTTGTCCTAGGATACTGTGTTACCTTTAACTTTATTTTCCAATGTTCTTTCGAAAGCCAACTACTTTTTGGTTTACTTACAACCGTGTGCCCCTATCTCCTCCTGCTTATATTTACTAGTTGGTCTGGCTTTGTTTTGATGTTTGGTTACCTGTTTGGATTTTAATTTTGTATTTGTTTTTGTTTTTAGGTGATTCTGGTTATCCCCTGCTTCCCTGGCTCCTGACGCCCTTTTTACAGCCCCAGACAGCTGGCCAGGAGGCATTTAAAGCGGACCAAAACCCACATTTTTAACTACCATCCCCTGAATTTCTCCCCTCACGAATAGTAAATTTTGCCTATTTTTACTGTCCCTGCTTCGCTCTAATCCCAGATAATGGCGCCTGTTTTAGCTGTAAAGCTCCGCCTCCTCCATTCATTGCCACTGCTGTGTATGACAATGATCTCATTGCCACACCTATGCAATGACTGATCACTTGCAATCCTACAGAGACTAGGGCGATTTGATAAGCGAAAATGTAGTTCTACACCCTAAGAAGAGAGTATGGGCAGGGGCTTTGGTCAGATGAATTTACAAGTTCAGTGGCTTTTGGTCCAAACAATTCGGCAGCATTCAGTAGAGTCCTCTTTTTTGTAAAATTCTTTATTTAGTTTTTGCTTTCTGTACTTTAGTATTTTTTCACCACATTTGGCAAAAATTTGAAAATTTTGATATTTATTTTCCTAATATATCTGATACTAGACCCAAGTTGTTTTGGTCTGCCAGGCCACAATTTTGATTAACAACAAAATGAAGGTAGCTGTTATGCAAATAGCAAGGATTTGGCTCCCACACCCCAAAAGCCCACACCCCAACACAGACCTCATCTAAAAAAACATTTGCATGGGATCCCCCACCTCCTCCACCCTGTCCCTTGGCATTGCCTAATTAAGGACAAACATTTACCTAATCACTGTCTTTAATCTCCTCACTGGGTGGCTGGCTGGTGGATGGGCCCGGCCTTCATGGTGGCTCGGTGGTCAGCACACTAGGGCCTCGATTCAATAAAGGTAGAAAAAAATTCTCATGGTAGTAAAAGATTCAATTTTTAGAAAAAAGCCTGAGAATTTCACTGTTGTTGAATCACCAGATAAGAAAACAATGAAATGGCACTTTTTTACTCCTAAGAAAAGTAGAGAACTGTTATCTCCTTTCTACACTGTAGTAAAAGCTGCCATTGACTTTCATTGTCTTTTTATCTAGTGATTCAGTAACAGTGACATGCTCAGGCTTTTTTCTCATGAATTGCATTTTTTACTACCATGAGAATTTTTTTCTACCTTTATTGAATCGAGGCCATGATGTGGCTGCAGGTGGAGCCTCTTGAGGCCGAGGTGCTGCTGGCTGGGGGGGGGGGGGGGTTGCTGCAAGTCAAGGTAAATGCATTGTTAGTTGACTATGTACAGTATTTGCCCTCCTTCCAATCCCCAACAAGGGTTACACACTGGGACCCACATCTACGTTTGGACCCTACAACTTGGCTGCTACCTCAAGGTTATGGCTAACATTGAAAGATTTGCAAATACCGTTTGTGTGTGTTTTAGACCAACATGTGTGTCCCAGGCAAGCTCTCCAAGTTGGGGGTACATGTGGGCACTAGAATGTGTAGGGGTGGAGCATCCCCGCCACCCACTCCTCAGCATGTGAAAACTGGAGAGTCTTAGGTAGACCCCACCAGTTTGCAATCTACACAAAAACAGAGGAAATTATTGTATTATTGATTTATTAAGTTGTCCAATGAGTGAGCCACAAGCATCCCTTCAGTCCATCAACACCTACACCTCAGCCCGCCTGGCGCTGAGTTTCCGCCGAACCACCACCTTAAGGACATCCCACTTTTTCTTTGCCTGGACACCATTCTTGGGTTTTGGACCTGCCCTCGTCGCGTTGCGGACAATCTCCTCCCATATCTCCTCACACAACACTTTGGGGGTAGAGCCAGAGCTGTATTCACTGTTAGGCATCTGTAGGCACGTGCCTAGGGGAGCATGGTCGCTAGGGGCGAATTTTTAAATTGTAACATTAATGTGAACAGGCTGGTAAGGTGCTGGGCTGGTCGTTTTTCACAGAGGCTGCTTACAGCCTAAAGTTCAATCTTTTCAACACTGGGGCAATGATACAACCTAAGTCTTACAAGGAAGAGCTTCTAGCCAGGAAGGACATTATCAATTCAGCCTCCACGTGACTGCTCGTCTCTCTGTTCTTCCATTTGTCTTCACTAAACTGAAGTAGGTGTTGCTGATTTCTTGTGGCAGGGGGGCGTCTGCCAAGCTGGACCTTGCAGTTCTCCAGGCCTATAGATGATGAGTAGCTGAGCCATGTAGTTCTCCAGGGTTGTGGAGAAGTAGCATCTGGGTCTTGTAGTTTCCCAGGGCTGGGGAGAGGAAGCAACTGGGCCTTGTCCTTCCTCTAGGGGCAGCTAGGCTTTGAAGTTCCTCCAGTGGCAGCTGGGCCTTGTAGTTCCTCCAGGGGCAGCTGGTCCTTGTAGTTCTTCTAGGGGCAACTGGGCCTTGTATTTCCTCTAGGGAGTGCCTGCGGGACAAATGGTGGGGTCTGGGGTGCCTGGGCCAGGTGCTATGGCTTCCTCAGCCATGCCTGTGTTTCAGGCTCTGGCTGCTCAGTTGGCCCCTGTGTTTGGGAATTGTGAGCTCCTTAGTAAGCAGTGCAATAAAAATCTGATGCTCAGCTGTGTTCTTTTTTACATAAGTGAGTGGTTATTTGGACCTCTATTGAGTTTATTTAACAGGTCAGCACGGGTGCCTTCAAAATATAGGCTACATGGGTGTATGGATGCAAGAGCACTTCCGGGATCCGCCCGGGGCACATAGGCACTGGGGCGGCTCAGCACAGGGGTGCGTAATGCAAATGACAACCAAAGACCCAACATGGTACCCACTGTGTACACCCGGGAACAGCAGGAGTAGATCATGACAGTAAGTCAACTTTTAGTGCCATTCACCTACGCATGTGTGACGCTTTACAATCCAGCCAAGGTGAGTACAGGTGACAGAGTGACCGCGACATACAAGCAAGGACACATGGCGCCACATTAATGGCAGAGGCCTTGTATTCATATAGGCCCACAGTAGTGTGCTAGCACTATTACAGCCATATGCTGCCACTGTCACGTGAACCACTCTGTAATTTTTGTATGTTTAAGTGCTTTCTTGATTGCAATCTGCCAGTACTGTTGGATGGGAGAGCTGGCTGCGCATGTTGCTGAGCGGTATCAGTGAGCACTATCTCACAGTATTAGCAGAAGGGAGAGTTAGCCCCCCTCACCATGGCACTGCCGACAAATAGCATTGCAGTAACTTAATGAACTTCTTGGGGGGTCACAACTTTGCATGAGGCCCCAGAAATGATAAGGCCGCCTCTTTTCACACATTGTGGTCGCCAGATCTGAAGGGCTTCCAAACCGGATTGTTCCTGCTCTAACTCATCCCTAGTCGTTACACTGCTGCTCTAATACAATACTTTCAGAGGATTTCTTCACACACAAGCATGCTTTTTGGTTGTACCACGCCGCATATATCTGCTCCGAATAGTAAATAATAATGTGTTAAAAATGACCGTGTCTATTTTGAGAAGTAGGGTGTGGAAAAAATACAAACTCTTTCAGGTTATGGTTTACCAGAACATGTTCTCTGCTAAACCAACAGAATATTTTGCACATGACATACTTGTGTTAACAATCCCGGTCTAGAGTACACAAAGGAGAACAACCTAATACAACAGTGTTGAGGTCGGGTGCTGCTGGAGCATTGTGTGCAGTGAGTACATTCCATTGTACCTGTACAGGTGTGTTTGGAAACTGAACAAAACTCCCCACCTAGCGGCACACACAATGTGCTCTAGTTCTCCCCAGCTGCAGATATGGACCGGTAGCCGGTATAATGGTGCTAAGGGCAATGTTTAGTATTAGTTTTGCTGTTAAATGATTTATTCTAAAATGACCTCATATTAAGATTCCATATAATTGCTGGATAGTGAGGGCAGGAGTTAATTATATACCCCATCTGAGCTGGTCGGGATTATTTTCATTTTTTCGTGCTGCAAAATTGTGATTTGAGCCGTGATAAAGATATGTCATGTTAGTCTAATGTCCCTAATGCAATTCCCATTTTTAATTAAATAAAAAACAAATTCTCTAAAAAAAAAAAAAAAAATAGGGAATCCAACAGGCGCTGTGTGCCTTGAATTGCTTTTTTTGGGCACCTCTTGGAGCACCTGGTATTTCATTGATAAATTTTGTCCGCGGGTGGCACTAGAACATATGGTCAGATAAGCCATGCGCTGCGAACGCTGCCTGGCCGGGAGCACTACAGCTGACAGCGCCGCCGGCCAGAAGCCTACACTGTGGTGCGGGTGCTAGTCAGCGTCTTAGACGAGGCACTCAAGTGGCGCCAACAGCCTCTAATTTTCTTTGATTGTTGCACTAGGTATTGGCCAGCCTGTGAAAGTGCCTGTTGGACCTGACTGCCGATTATAGGGGTTATTTAAGAAAGCTAAGGTCACGTAGTGCCAGATGAGTGTCAGGTGAATGTCAGGTCCCAGTGAAAATGGTGTATTTATCAAGTGTCAGGTAGTGTCCCATCTATCATCAGTACCGGCAATGGGATGAGTTCCCTACAGTGCCAGATAGGATCAGGCTCTCATCCTGCACTGTGTGGCCTTATCCCATACATTTCAATGGGCTAGGATGGTTATAATTATTTAGGCATTTTTGGGGGGACTGGTCCATGTGCCACAGGATCCCTGGGCTGGTTGGGATAATTTTTGGATGAATTTTTAGAACGTGTTGCGCTCCAAACTTGTGATTTGGGCTGCCAGAAAGCGGTTTCATGTTTTTATAGTGTCCCTAAAGCAATTCCCATTTTTATTTAAAAAAAAAAAATTCCAGGATCCTAAAAATTAAAATTAATAATTGGGATTCAAACTGGCGCTGTGTGCCTGAAATCCAGTTCTTTGAGCGTCTCTTGGCGCGCTATGTATTTTTTTAATAAATATATTCAGCTTGCGGCACTCATTTCTTCATTTCTGACCATAGTTCCTCTTTAAGAACAGACATTTTGACTTCTGGCACCATTCGATGCACGTTTATGGAAAGATAACAGTGGCAAATAAAAAGAAAAAGGAAGTCAAAGGCACTTTTTACCCCAAAATAAAATAAGTGCATCTGAATCACTTTCATTTTCTACCTAGGTGATGATTCACTGCACTTCTATTTTATTTTTCACCTTGGCCCGTTGCAGAAAACTTTCCTTAAACTATCTCACTAAAATGCAAATCATGCTCTAAATGTTTCCATTTAATGGATCAAACCTTATTTAGACTTGAGCCTTTTACCGTATTTTTCGACATAAGACGCACCTGCCCATAAGATGCACCTAGGATTTGGAGAAGGAAAACTAGAAAAAAATATTCTAAGACAAATGTTGTGCTAAAACACCCCATTACAGACAGTGTGGCTTTCCCTCATCTCATTCCCATAGGCAGTGTGGGATGCCCCCTCCTATTCCCATAAGCAGTGTGGGATGCCCCCATCCCAGGCAGTGTGGCATTCCCCCCTTCCTATTCCCCATAGGCAGTGTGGCTTTCCCCATCCCATTCCCCATATAGTCAGTGTGGCATCCCCCCTCCCATTCCCATAAAGGCAGTGTGGCATCCCCCCTCCCATTCCCATAAAGGCAGTGTGGCATCCCCCCTCCCATTCCCACATAGGCAGTGTGGCATCCCCCCCCCCCATTCCCATAAAGGCAGTGTGGCATCCCCCCTCCCATTCCCATATAGGCAGTGTGGCATCCCCCCTCCCATTCTGATATAGGCAGTGTGGCATCCCCCCTCCCATTCCCATATAGGCAGTGTGGCATACCCCTCCCATTCCCATATAGGCAGTGTGGCATCCCCCTCCCATTCCCATATAGGCAGTGTGGCATCCCTCCCCATTCCCATATAGGCAGTGTGGCATCCCCCTCCCATTCCCATATAGGCAGTGTGGCATCCCTCCCCATTCCCATATAGGCAGTGTGGCATCCCTCCCCATTCCCATATAGGTAGTGTGACATCCCACTCCTCATTCCCATATAGGTAGTGTGGCATCCCATTTCCCATTCCCATATAGGTAGTGTCGCCCATTCCCAATTACCATATAGGTAGGGTGGCATCCTATTTCCCATTCCCATATAGGCAGTGTCACATACCATTCCCCATTCCCATATCGGTAGTGTGGCATCCCATTCTCAATATAGGTAGTGTCGTATCCTATTCCCCATTCCCATATCGGTAGTGTGGCATCCCATTCCCCATATAGGTAGTGTGGCATCCTATTCCCCATTCCCATATAGGTAGTGTGGCATCCCATATAGGTGGTGTGGCATTCCTCCCCATTCCCATATAGGTAGTGTGGCATCTCTCCCCATTCCCATATAGGTAGTGTGGCATCCCATATAGGTAGTGTGGCATCCCTCCCTATTCCCATATAGGTAGTGTGGCATCTCTCCTCATTCCCATATAGGTAGTGTGGCATCTCTCCCCATTCCCATATTGGTAGTGTGGCATCCTATTCCCCATAAGCAAAAGTAAAAAAAAGTAAACTCACCTTTTAATCCTCCCCGCTGTCCCCGCCGTCTTGACACACGGCCATGCCCACCGCTGTATAGTGCGGGTGTTTCTGTCTGCTGGGGCCATGGAGAAGTGGCAGGGACAGTGCGAGCGGCAGATACAGCTGCCTCCGCCGCTCCACTTCTCCATGACCCCAGCAGACAGAGACACCAGGACTATACAGCAGTGGGAGTGGCCAATGCTCGAGCTGTATAAGCTCGAGCCGGGTGCACTCTCTATTCTGGAGCCGCAGAGAGGAAGCAATGGAGGCAGCAGTATCTGCCTTCTCCGTGGTGCCTGTACATGCTACCTCCGCCGCTTCCTCGCTCTCTGCCGCGCCAACACACAGCGCCTTGGTATAGCGGCCACCACTGTAACAGGCCGGTGTCTGTGTGTGCTGGCGCTGCGGAGAAGGCGCTTCCGCCGCTTCCGGGACAGCGCGACCGATGGAGAGGTGGAAAAATAAGTGCATTTTATAGGGCGGAAACTACGGTAGACCTATTTTGAAATAAAGCATAAAACAGTCCTCATTTTCACAAGATATTTTAGGGCAAGTTTACAGACTCAATAAACTCAAATTTACTCAAAAGTAACTTTTTGCATCTGGTGCTGAATCATCCCCAATGTGTTGCCTTTATAATATGGTACACTACTGTATGTCTCCATTGCCAATGTTCTTATTCTTTATTTATTGGCACTTATGTGTCTTTTGTAGGAGCGGTTCTCTAATCTTTATAAAAATCAAAGAACTGAGGTCAGAGAGGCTCTTAAAAAGGTGGAGATCCTCTTCACTAGTATTGACTTGCCCCCTTTAAACGGTGACTCCTTGATCCTCCTCTGTAACAAATAACTTTACAATGACATTGGATTTCTGCGAGGTTTCTACCCTATAAAAGGGTGAAAGTAAGTTACACATAAATCATTAACAAGACAACCAAAGCCAAGAGCATATAAAGCGACATCACAATGGGAAAGAATAGATGAACCTTAGTCCGATTTATACTACTGTGTTTTTATTGTGGATGGATGGTTGTATTAGACCACATGTGGTGACTTATTGGAGATAAAGAAACTGTCCTGCTCCATCCCATGATAAGACAAAGAGGTGGAAAGACACGTACGGCCTATCCCACCATAAAGAGAAATGAGGATTACTTTTACTACTATGCAGTTTAATGATTACATTCCTATTGCCGGGCTAAAGACCAGCTGATTCTCATCTGCTGTAAAAGCACAATGTACAGTAATAAATATTATCTGTAAGATTTGCCGACTTATTTTAAACAGTCATGTCAAGTTCAGATTACTCCTAAAAAGAAACATATGCTGAGGCTTTAACCCTAAATGAGGATCACATTGGTCAAAATGTTTCACAAAGTTCTTGTAACATTACATATATATATATATATATATATATATATATATTTATATGATTTCCGAATTATTTACCATGTGAGTTCTTTGGAAAAGAAATCTGATCATATACAAATTAAATTAAAACATTTAAAAAACATAATTATAAATTATGATTTGATTTTATTGTTTTTGGTTTTTTTTAACCAGTATATACAATTTTTTTGAATTGTTAAGTAGTATAGTGTTGTGTTAAGTAGGTATGAGCTACCCACTCAAGTTCGGATTCGACAAGTTTGGCTGAACTTGACGCTAATGTTCATTTCGGGTCCCCTGAACTCGATCCGAACTCGAACTTGAACCCGAACCCTATTGAAGTCAATGGGGACCCAAAATGGTTAAAAAATGGGGGAAGCAAGGGTTAGAGTGCTGCAAATCCAGGGGAACACCAGGGCGATTGCCCTACACAAAATGGGGTAGGAAACGTACTCAAAATAATTGCATAAAGAAAACAACGACATTAAAGAAATGCATACAAAAATAAATTAAAAATATAAATAAATTCACAGGTGTCAGACTCAGAGGCCAATTTGGGGGTAGCACCAGGGCAATTGCCCTGCACAAAATGGGCAAGGGAAAGTACTCAATAACAAAAAACAAAAATTAGAGAATAGTTATTTTATTGACAGGATGAGTAAGGGGGGGAGTCCATTTCCAAAGGTAACTGTCCATTTAATTTTTCTTCCATAGACAGGGTCATATACTGATGGACAGCTAGGGACAAAGGAACCTTTACTAATTGTCCTTTACAGGCCACTTCCAGGGACAGGAGGAGAGAAAAACATCTGCTAATTATCCTTTACAGTCCACTTCCAGGGACATGCTGCTCATATACTGGGGGTGGGGAGAAAAACATCTGCTAATTGTCCTTTACAGGCCACTTCCAGGGACAGATGGCTGAAATACTGAGGGGGACAAGCCACTGTCAATAACTTATAAAATTAAAAAAACAGCAAATAAGGGACCAGGACGTGTCTGTGGTGCTGCTGCTGCTGGTGATGGAGCAGTTGCTGGACGGAGAGGACGTGTTACATCTGTGTCTGCTACACCCTCCTCCAGTGCCATCACGTGCCAGGCTTTGCAGCCTATTCTTGTAGGCCTCAATAACGCTGCCAGAATGGTTAGGCCAGATCAAGTTGATAGATTAGATGGCATACAGTGCTTCAAGTTCCAATTCAACCGTAACCTGCAAAGCAAATAAAAAAAAACATTATTAGTATTATTATTGTTTATTTACAGAGTGCTGTTCA
The DNA here is from genome assembly GCA_027917425.1 of Gastrophryne carolinensis. Taxonomy (NCBI): domain Eukaryota; kingdom Metazoa; phylum Chordata; class Amphibia; order Anura; family Microhylidae; genus Gastrophryne; species Gastrophryne carolinensis. The sequence continues at coordinate 444,367,660 of CM051237.1, forward strand.
TTCTGTGGTGCTGCAAAAGCTAGAAATTGCAGGAGGGTCAGACACAGGAGGGTCCTGGACGCCTATGTCCAGGAACCTGCAAAGCAAACAGAAAAACATTGTTAGTATTATTAATATTATTTTTTGTTCTTTTCTTTCCATCCCTCCTTCCTTTTTTATTCTTCAACCCACTCCACTCCTGCAGAGCCCTCCACCTCACCCCCCTTCAATTAAGCAAGGTCGTCTTAGCCACAAGTCATGAAGCAGTCACTAATGCTCTATAATGACACTCAAAGCTGGGATTCCATGGGCCATCCACCGGCCCTGCCCCAGTTGAAGACATAGGGGTTCCCAGATGCCCAACAATTTGTGTTGGAGGATGAGGACATGGAGATCAGACCATAGTAGAACAACTATGGTGAGGTTGAAACCCGAGTGCCAACTGTTTTGTGTGTGGCTGGAAAGTGATCCAAGGGATGATGATGAAGTCCTAGACCCACGGTGGACTGAAGCCAATCAGATTTTGGTGAAAGAGGTGGTCGTCACGTAGCCTTAGAAGAGGGTGAAGGGTGCAAACCATCAGCGGTCATCCCCTTGCTACTACTGCCCACCACGCCCAGGGACTGAGCACTGGAGAAGCTGGTTGAAAGCATCTCACTAGCACAGACGTCAAGTCTCGGGTCATTTGCACACTGTGCCACTAGTCACTGAAGCCGGAAAATAGTTGGAACACTGTTAGTATTGTTTGTTTATTTATGGAGCACTGTGGCGATGTACTTAAAATTACAGGAGGGTGGGACACTGAATAATCTTTAATATGTCAATGCCCAGGAACGTGTAAGGCAAACAGAAAAACATTGTTAGTATTATTATATTTTTATTTAGAGACCCCCCATTTTTTGTCTGCCCCCCAAAGGGAGGATGTGAAACCACCGCCACCACCACCAAGCCTGTCCATACCATCCCAGGGAAGCGTATAGCGTTCTGTCCATTGCTTATAAATCCTAACAGTTTTTAGGTATTAGAGAAGGTTCCCCAAGGGAGGGAGGGAGCAGTCCGCCCCTCAGAAGGGAAGGGGTGAGAGTGTCCCAAGGCTTAAAGGGGGATGACCCCAGGCCAGCCTTTGTCCCTCTTTGGGGGAGGTCACGTCGCATGTGTGCTGGAGGTGCCCGAGATTTCCATAAGCTGTCCACACACTTCCCTGTGGGAGCCCACCATCACTATTCTGCATCTACATTCTAAGGTATCATCAACTGCTTTGTATCTCTGCTTGTAATTCACCGTACTTGTACCCACTCAGAACAGCATTTGTATTCATTCCATCATAGCCAAATGTTTGTAATACCTACCTAGTGTGTTTATTGCATTAAAATCTATATTTAATTTGAACAATCTTTTTGCCTTAGCCATGAATATGTGTGTCCATGGCCTTGCTGGGCCTTGTAGTCCCATGGGCTGCTGAAACAGACGGTGATTTTGGAGAGCGTGCTGTAAGATCATAGGTGCTGGGCTTGGTGATCACGTGATTTTCCTGACACAGCCAATCAGCATTCTCCCGTGTTTAGCACAATTCCAAACTTTTCTGTTCGGTTTCGCTCATCCCTAGCGCTAAATATTGTAGTTCAACCCCAATTTTTCTATATAATCAGATATTTGGCAATATTTGATTAAAATTCCAGCTCTTTTTTTTTTAATTCAAACGTTTATTGCTAGTAATTCAGTTTTATATGATGGTCTTAAAGGGATCCTATAGTCGAATAAGAGGGCCCCTGAACTAAGCGTCAGGGAAGCATCCTGATGAGGGATGCCCTGCTCTGCATGCCAGCACTGGAAGCCTGGCTTTGGTACTCAGCTGCTTCTGTGTTACCCACGATTTGGCTGCCGGCCCCACTTGACTGGCAATGACCAGTGGGGCTTGCCAGACATGTGGGCAGAAAGCACTGTTGTAGTAGCCCAGCAACCCAAACCTTACTGGTTACCAGCAGTCATGTTAGCCCACAAATCTGTGTAGGAACCTGTAAGTAATACTAGGGCTGGGGACCAGACTTTGAGTGCTTTTTTATTGAGTGTGGTCCCCACACTGGGACCAGGGCCTGAATATTCCAAATAATTCACCTAACTTCAGCAGAACAGAATAGGGGCAGTGTCACAATTGCACTCTATCAGCCCAGCCAAGACGCTAGAGAGAGTGTGATGGTGCAAGGGTTAAAGCCACCAGACCCCTGGGTATGCACTACTAGTCCCAGCAAGTCACCAAATTAACCCTTTGATAAACGTGTTTCACCAGAGCTTCCTTCAGAAAGGTGAGCTCATATATTTAGAGATCAAAGGTCAGAGCTGATTAATTAAACATTTAATCTTATAAAAATGTATCACAGTGCTAGATGTAATATACAGAAACAAATGACATACAGGTACAAAAATACATAAAAGAGTACAACAAGACAAGTTCAGAAAACAAAACAGAAAGTACTTACAGTATAATGGCGTAGCAGTCCTTGTGAGTGAGTCTCCAGCTGTTGCTTTTGGGTCTTTTTGTCCAGCTTTTGCCACAGGCTTGTGTCAGAGGTTTCTGATTTAGGTTTCTGACTTAGAATGTCCTTACTATCTAGGTTTTATTAGATACTAAGAGAATGGAGAATGGAGCGTCCGCCCACCACCCCGACGAAGCTTCGGTGGGCGGAGCGAAACGTGCGTTTCTATTTGGAACCCTTGTAACAATTTTACTCTCAAAGGTTCCTTTTTAGGCTAATTTCACACTGGGGCGCATTTCACTGTTGATTTCAGGGACCCAGTGTGAAAGTAACTTTAAGGATTCCATGCTGCTTCTTCAGCTTTTTAGGTGCTTCTTTCTCCCTTAGGAAAATGTACTAAGGAGATACCCCCCTGCTCCATATAAGTTTTCCCATTTCAAACCGACTCTCAAATACTGCTGTTAACCACAGCTGTATTTATCAAGGCATATCCCTCTTTTATAGACAATCCCCGTCTCAGCTGTGGCTTTATTTTTCAAATAGCTGAATGAATGGCGGCCCACACTAGACGGGAGGCTTTAATGCTCAGCAAGTGTTTACATTATCAAAGCGATTAGCGGTTCTACATACCTCCGAAATAAAGACGATTACGGGGGGAAATTGAGGTAGAATAAAATAAATCTCAAAACAAAAGGAACAAAGAGACCCATTTAAGCTGCTGTTATTACACACCTGTGGAGCCAACAAAGTAATAGATTTTACATAAAATGTTAAGAAAAATGTTAAGAAACTGTTGGAGAAATTTTGCAACAGCTTGTCTACATTTATGACAGTAGATGGCACTGTTACCGGTGCTTATCTGAAGTCTCTATTGTACATTCTCTGTTGTGTTGTATTTCCTGTACAACAAGCTGTGATCTCTATGACTGATATCTTCTTTTCCTGTCTGTATTTTCTTTACCTGTCTGTGTAAAGGAAGAAACTGTTGGAGAAACTGTGCAACAGCTTGTCTACACTTATGACAGTAGATGGCGCTGTTACCAATGCTTATCTGAAGTCTCTATTGTACATTCTCTGCTGTGTTGTATTTCCTGTACAACATGCTGTGATCTCTATGACTGATATCTTCTTTTCCTGTCTGTGTTATGAACCATGTAAGGTGACTATCTCTTACTGCATTTGTGTTCCAGTAAAGCCAGTTCCTGTTATACTATTAATGTATGTATGGATTATGACTCCGTTGCAACCAGCACTCATAGAAACAGGGCAAAAGGAGAGAAAAGAGAGGGAGGAGAGAATGATTAAAGGAGGAAGGAAATGGAAATAGGAAGAATGAGGAGATAGAGGGAACGTAAGAAAGAAAAGCCTGAAAAAAAAGTAAAAGAGTAAAATAGAAGCAAATAAATAAGGAAATGATACAACATGGACAACAGGAAGAAAGTGGAGGAGTTGATAAAATTTGAGTTGAGAAAATAAAAACAGGAGGAAAGAGAAAAAAAGGGGGTAAATATACAAGCGAGAAGGAGAATGGTGATCCAAATAAAAGAGGAAAGGAAGAAACTGGAGAGCATTAATTGAAGGAAAAAGAAAGAAAAAGGGAGAGTGAAAAACACGGCCTACAGAAGGGGCCAGGAGGCATTTTCCCTTAGACTGGTGCTTGGAGATTCTTACATAATTCTGGGTTTCAACAAGTATGACCAGCAAATGGAGAACCCAGAGACAACTTGATTCTCAAAAATAATGACACAAGAAGTGTTGTCCGCTCCCTATTTCAAAAGACTAAAAGTCGGTGCAACAGTTGAGAAACAGAAACAGATTGATCCTCCGGCTGATGTTTTATGTTACTGCACTTGATACTGTACACTGTTCCCCTGTGTGGTGTGTCTGAGCACCAGCGCCGGCTATCCTGTTTCCCATCATATCTTCACCTAAAGCTGGGAGACGCCGCCAGATGTCCTCCACCAGGTGGTGGGGTGAATTATCGAGGTGTGTGGTTTCCTTCATCTCCACCCAGGGATCCACTTCAATTAGAAGGGTCATATCTTTCATTTTTTTTTTCTTTTCCTTTTTTTTTTTTTAGTCATTAGTATTGTGCAAGTCTTCCCTTAACCTTGTGTTGTTGTAAATCACTTATTGTTTAAGTATTGTATTAGTTTCCTTACTCATAAAGTTAATTTTCTCAAAAATGTCTCCTATCAATAAAGACCATTATGTGTTAGAAGAGGAATGAGCTAAAATAAGCTGCGATTTAAATATAGAAGTTTATACACCCTAAAACGTTTATTCCGAAGTATAAGTAAAAATATCCACTGACTGACAAATGAAATAAGCTTCCTAATTTGCTCTAGTGGAAATTTTAGGTGTATATATAATGGTCTAACTTCCCCCCTGATTTACACCCAGGGGTAAATCTAGCCTCTCTAATGCCTAAAGCAAACCATAGGCACCCGCCTTCTCCGAAGGATGTGCCACTACCCTCCCCAATAGAGCATTTCCTCGCTTCACCTGACTCCTTCCTATGATGGTAGCGGCATCGGCTTGATAGAGACACAGCTACTGAGCCACCAATAACTGTATGCAGTGCCTCTCCCCCTGTATGCAGTGCCTCTCCCCCAATTTCCACTGAGCCACCAATGAAATAATAATCCAAAAATTGTATATGGCCCCAGCTGCCACAATGGGGTACACTACAGGTCAGCACTGGCATCTTGAGGAAGTGGTTCTCCACGGAACGTGTGGGTCAAAGGGGTTTGCAGCAGTCACACAGTGGGGATGCTATTCCTAACACAGAGGTGATTTCTTTCCATGTAGAGTGTTTTTCCACTGTATATTGCATACACCTCATTGCTTCATTTGTTCATTGTTGTTTTCTCTTTTGGATGAGTATAGCACATATAGCACTTTATTTAACACTTTGTACTTTATTTGAGGCATGATTTGCACAATAGGGTTGATTCAGAGAGACAAAAAAAGACTTTCGTTTTTGTGCCGTTCTGTATTTTTTTTGAAATGTTCCCGCTCTCGTATGAGTGTACGAGCGATTCTCTGCATGCATTGCAAGCTTTCTGTAAAGTTTTCGTCCGTTCGAATGCCAACGAGAATGTAATTTTCCAGCTTTCGTTTTCCGTTTATGTTACTCATGTTACAACGTAGGCTTTCGTTTTTGGCCTTTTTCCATCGTCTCCTCCCACAAATCATTTACGTTTGCCATTAGATTCTGTTTTCCTTTTACAATAAATAATCATCCAGATGAAAATTCTTACGACCTTACGCCTGCGCACTACAAACTTAACTCATTAAAATGCTCACCTACGAATTTCGTTCACTCACTTGTGCTACAATGCTTAGCTAAATCACTTTGCGCTCTCATTCTTCTTGCAATTCTCACCCCTAAAACTTACCCAAATCACTTCGCGGTCATGTTTTTCTTCCATTTCTCACCCCTAAAACTTACCCAAATCACTTCACGGTCATGTTCTTCTTGTATTTCTCACCCCTAAAACTTACCCAAATCACTTTGCGGTCACGTTCTTCTTGCATTTCTCACCCCGAAAAACTTACCCAAATCACTTCGCGGTCATGTTCTTCTTCCATTTCTCACCCCTAAAACTGACCCAAATCACTTCACGGTCATGTTCTTCTTCCATTTCTCACCCCTAAAACTTACCCAAATCACTTCGCGGTCATGTGAATCTTCATCTCTAAATATTTCTTGGCCCATTAATTTTGTGTTAATGTACTTTGTCAATGAAACGATACTGAAACTGTTTTTTTTAGTAATAAAATAGAAAATATTAAAATTGTTAAAATGTTTAAAAATTTTAAACAAATAAAAAACTATATACATAGCAATGGCAGGACCCAGAACATTAGTCTTCATCTGTGGTCCCCAACGAGTCGCGCAGCTCCTGCATGTCGGCCACCAACGCAAGGACCCTTGCACTCATTTGTGCCACTTTGGCACGTGTGGTCCCTATATAAAAAAGAAAAAAACATTATTTGTTGGCAAATACATGTTTTTCAGCTGGGGATGGAATGTTTTTTAGGTGGCAAGCTAACTCATGACGCCGTATGTAATTATGCTAAGTAATTAATCTAAGGAAGAGGGCATATGTAATTATGCTAAGTAATTAATCTAAGGAACAGGGCATATGTAATTATGATAAGTAATTAATCTAAGGAAGAGGGCATATGCCATTATGCTAAGTTATTAATCCAAGGAAGAGGGCATATGTCAATATGCTAATGCCTTTAACTATGGCTTTAGGTATCTTGGTGATCATGTCAATTCCCAATTGAAATAATGACATTACAACTTACTTCGTTGGTGGCCGACGTCTGCTTCGGGGACCACCCTCGGTTCTGGGACCTGCCACTGCTGGGAAGTTGAGGCTGTAGAGACATGTCCAATAGGGTCACTTCTAATGTCTGAGTCAACAGTAAGCAAATTACAATTTGAATGTGTGTGTGTGACATCACCCACCTTCTACATGTGCCTCCTGGGCCTGATCTGCTGCAGTCCCTGCTCCAGATCCTTCACCCGCTACAGAATAATCTAGAAAAAGAGATTAAGGGAATCAGCTTTTGTTTAAATAGCATGTATGTGTGTGCGGTTACATTAAGAGTCACATACCAGAGGCTAATGGCTCAGGCGCTTGGTACGACTCCCTGCCCACGCCGTGACGCCCCTCCTCTGTAGAAAGGTCCAAGGGCTGGTCAGAGGCCGCTACAGAGGAGGGGCAGGAACGTTGCCCTGGAGATCCACCACCTTCACTTGGTGCTGCAGATTCATGCAGCACTGGTCGGCCTGTGCGCCTCTGGGTGCGTCGGATTCGGTACTCCATTTCCATGGAGCCCGAAAAATTGTGGAGCCGTTTCAGGTCCGACCAATGCTGCATGATCTGCGTATGGGTGAAGGTGGTGTCCAGGAGACCTGCTGGATACTGGAAACAATCTCCAGGGCGACAGTCCTCTTCTCAAAAGAGTTGGGCAGGTAGTCGTACCTGCGCTGAAGCATCGTCTAAAAAACACAAAAAAAACATTGTTAGATCAAACTGCATACAAATATCTGTCACAATTAGATCAGTTTACTAAATGACATTCCCAGACACATTTATAGCCTCAAACTATCCTTCAAGATGTTAGTGAGTTGGTTCGCACATGTGCGCACATCTGTTTGGCACGGAGTTTTAAAAACTTTTAAAGAAAACCGTTTCCTCCAGCGCTTCCTTAAGGAATAGGCATGCATTTAGATGGCAAATCAAAGTCCCTACAATACACTTACGAGCATAATCAGCTCTTCTTGTTGGCGGGTGAAGATCGTGGGTGCCATCTTTCTTCTTGTCTGCAGCAGATAAGTAATACCCAGCGGTTTCCTGGTTCTGCACGGCTGGACGAACGGAAGTGTCATACCCAGGCATTAGGATTTAAAGGGTCCTGGACACACAGCTCATTCTCTTTGAGATTTTCAACATGCCAGCTAAAAAAGCCCTCGGTAAGGCCACACCAGCCAAGGAGGCCACCAGCAAAAGGCCACAGCGGCCTGAGGAGCCTTTTTCACATCTGACCACTCGGTCCCAAATACCAACTCCGAAGGTGCGGGAAACGCACAGCCACAGTGGCCAACCCAAGGCGACATTACCCACCAAATCCGCTAAACCCAAACCAACCAGCAAAGCCAAGGAGGGAGCGGTTAAGAAGAAGCCAACAACAAAGCAGGCAGGTACGCCCGCAAGAAAGGCCACTAAGAGGGGGAGATGCCCCAGCCCCCAAAAAACATCCTCCCCTTCTCCCTGGCCTAGCACATCCCTTCGGAAAGAACGCTCCACTGGCAAGGCCAGTAAGAGCCACAGGCCCAGAAGCCCCAGCCCAGCCAGCTCTGCATCTCCTGAGCCACGTGTGAAATGCACCCATGGCCATGGAACCACCAAGAGCCACAGGCCCAGAAGCCCCAGCCCAGCCAGCTCTGCATCTCCTGAGCCACGTGTGAAACACACCCATGGCCATGGAACCACTAGTGGCAAGGCCACCAAGAGCCACAGGCCCAGAAGCCCCAGCCCAGCCAGCTCTGCATCTCCTGAGCCACGTGTGAAATGCACCCATGGCCATGGAACCACCAAGAGCTACAGACCCAGAAGCCCAAGCCCAGCCAGCTCAGCATCTCCTGAGCCACGTGCAAGTACCCCCCAGGGGCATGGAACCACAAGTGGCAAGGGCACAAAGAGGCACAGGGCCAGAAGCACCACACCCTCAAGCACACCCTCTCCTCCTCGGCCACATTTGCCACCGGCACAGGTGGCAACCAACTATCCATATGCCACATCCACGCCTGGAAGTTCTGTGGCCACCAAGGCAAGGACCCCCAGTCCATTTGCAAGTCCAGTCCATTCATTCTCAAGCCACGTGTCCAACATTTCAACACAACAGAGCCAGCCCAGAATGTCCCTACATACAGAGATGAGCCCAAACAGCAAGCAATTGACATTGCGGCGACTTTGCGGCAAGGACAGTTGAGTGGCGGGTTTGGTGAGGCCCAAACTCTTGCATTGGCAAGTGGGCTCACCCTCCATTATGAGGAGCTATAAGGGCAAAAATCTAAATCTACAAGCAAAATGAGAAAAACAGAAATCTTGGAGGAGCTCACCAGACAGGTCAATACAGCGGGGGAGGAGCTTAAAGATGTGGAGCAGATACAGCACAAAATTTCTGACCTGAAGTATGCAGCATGGAAGAAAGAAAATAAACGTCGCAATTACAGGTACATATTTGAGTTGTGCATTTGTCTGCTTGTTGTTTTGTCCACAATTTCTTAAATTATCAAACCTCTATTTTTTTTAGCTTACAAACTGGCGGAGGCTTCCCCACAAAATTACAGTTTACACGAGCTGAGGAGATGGTGCTGGCGTTGATACACCCTGTGGCATTAGAGGGCCTCTCTGGCCGACGGGACACGGACATCCCTGCCATTCCTGCAGGTTAGTAATGTTAGTGTGTCTGTGAAATGTTTTAAACGTGTAAAATGAGGCTCACAGGCCCCTAGGCAGTGGCTTGTAGGGGAGGTTACAGTTTTAGCAGGGTGTTTAATGTCTGTGGAATGTTCATTTTACAATTTTGCAGGCCATACATGACCTTGGACAGTATTTATGGTCACTATTAAAGTCTTTATATTCGCAAAGCACTGCCTGTTATGTGATTCTAATCAATCATATCCAACACTTCCTTCTTTGTCTTTAGGCCACTTTTAGCTGTGCTTTGGTCTCAAATACTTGATCAGGGGTCAGGCAAAGGTCTACATAGGAAGAATGCCCACCAGCATACACTGAAGACAAATTCTATTTGCAAGCTGAGTGTGGGTCCCTAATGGCCCTTTAGGGATGTGTGAAGCCTCATAACATGCAGTACATGCATGTTTGTATTATTTAAGGTGAGCAATGTGTATGTACAGGGTGTGTCATACATATAACAGATAATGACATTCATAGTGAAGGTCACCTTGGACCGTTGGGGGAGTTGGCATTAATGCTTGGCCACATGTTTTTTGGAAGCATATGTAGTAATCTAGATCATCAATGGATTTTTGGGTGTTTACGTGCCTTTTTATTTAAAATACAGCCCTGCATCAAGCCTCAGCAAGCGTGGAAGCCTCATCCAGTTTGACCACGCCGTCAACTTCCGTGCTGCCTAGGAGCCAGGACCAGATATATACGGTAAGTGGACTTTGATGAATCTCCTGATGCATGTGAATGAACATGACTAATTTGCATAACAAATATATTTAGGGCCCAAACTGAACCTTTTTTTGCACATGTCCCAACAGACCCACACACTGATGGAGGAAATCCAGGAGATGGAGGAGGATGCCAGCTTGATGGGAACTGACCCCCCTGGAACCTAATCTGCCACTGTCCTAACATGCTACTGCACCAATTCCTCTGCAGCAGACTGAAGCTGGACGCATGCTGCCAGCCCATCGTGGGCAGCATGCAGAGACTGAGCCTACAGTCCCCAGTGGTAGCTCTGCTGCAGAGGATTTGCCAAGCACATCTGCAACTCTTGCTCGCCCTAGAGGTCCAGCATCTGCAGGCGCTCAAACCTGGGGAATTGGTAGACGTAGTCAGCAACGTCGACCAGTTTCCCAGGGGATGGGTTTTATGGGCAACACCCATTTTAACAGCTATTTGACCTGTATCTGCACATCTTTCCTCTACATCCCCACTGTATTGACCTGTCTGGTGAGCGCTACCAAGATTGCCTTTTTTATGGCTTTGCTTGTATGATTTTGATTTTCGCCCATATAGCTCATTAGAGTGCTGAGATACCCCACTAGCCAATGCCTGAGCTAAAGCCTCACTGAACCTGCTGCTCAAGCTGTCACACTGCAGGCTTGGGCCTAGTGAAATAATGTCTGGCTCATCCTGTTTGTAGGCATGATTGGGGGACATTCTGGGCTGGCAAACTACTACCTTGAACCCTGGCAAAGATTGGACTGGACTTGCATTTGGACTGGGGGTTATTGTTTGGGTGGGCCAATGATTACAGGCATGGATGTGGCATAGGTATGGCTGCTTTCCAACTGTGCCTGTGGCAAATGTGGCCAAGCAGGAGAGGGTGTGTATGTGGCCCTATGTATTACTGGCCAAATATTGACATGCAAATGGTTACTCCCTATGTCTGTTTATTTTATTTGTTATTGAAACTTCGGCCTGGAGTGCGTTACTTTAAAACTCCTGGATGTGGCCAATTGCTAGGTGCCATGATTCTGCACCGATGTATATTTATGGTGTCCTATGTATGTACATGAAGTCTGCGAGTGCCCTTGAACTCCAATTTTTCCTATTTAAATAAAAAATATTGAATGTGACTTTAGCTGTTGTTTACTAAGTCGATGCATTAATGTTTGGGTTCTTTTGAGATTACTGAAGGTTTTTCTAAACAAACATATCCAAAAAAATGCATGAGGCTCAGATCATGTGTGAATATTTTAGTAATTAATTCATTACTATTTTTTCCAAAAAACAATACTCAAGCATTCACAAAGCCAAATTATAGTAAAAATAAAAAAATACATGCAACAAACAAACACAGGAAAAACAAATTAGGAAAAATGGGTGTTTATCAAATTGGCCCGAACAGCTTGGCCAGAGGCACTAGGTGTGCCACGGTGGTTCTCTTCTGGGTCCTGGCTGGGTGGAGAGGGGGGCAGATCCACATACTGGGGGACAGGCTGCATTATGGCAAAGTTGTGGAGGACACAGCAGGCCAGTATTATATTGATGACCTTGTTGGGGTCATACTGGAGTGCCCCCCCGGTATGGTCCAAACACCGGAAGCGTGCAAACAGGAATTGGCTTAGGACTGTGCTGCTCAGCATTCTGGGATGTCTTACCTTTTCAGGACCCCAGATCTGCTTTGTCGGAGCCAAGCACAGCTCTAACCCGCCCCCTGCACTTTATCCCGCTCTCCTCTACTCAGTAAGTGTCATGCATCTGAGCAAAGATGGCACAGACCCTATCATAAAGTCAAGAACAGAATTGCAGCCGAGTGTGGGGAAGAATAATAAGTAATTTACTAGAAAGTAGAAATATATTTTTTTTAAATGCTGGGAAATCAGTTTTTAAGGGTTTGTGCTTTGCTAAAGATCATGGTTAAGGTCCGGTTTAACATGTCATCAAGGGGTAAAAACAGCCATAGGTTCAGACATGGGTCATAAACTATATTCATGGGCATACATTGAAAAGTAAATTACGTTATTTGCGTCAACTTACCAAGGAGCCATTCAACTGAGAATTCTCCAGACTCAAACCAACGGTACAATCCAGATCGTCGCAAGATGTACGCGTCATGGGATGATCCTGGAATCCCGGCGAGGACACTAAGGAACCGCATGTCCGGGGCCACCACTGCTTGGACATTCAGTGAGTGGCCCATTTTGCGGTTCCTGGGAAAAAAAGAAAAAAAAAAATTTGCAAGGCAAGGTAAACTACTTAAACACTAACTCCTAACACCCTCCAAAAAATATTTTGGGCAATACACATAACACTTAGTAAGTAAATTTACTAACAAAGGGTGCACCACCCAAATCTTCCTACAAAATGTATACAACTGTGTGCTCACCCATCAAAAATGCAATCCACAATAATTTGGAGTGGGCGTGCAAAGAACACACCAATCTCCCAAAGGAAGCACCACTACAATCAACAGTATATATTAATGATTTTATTAGTACAAGAAAAACCAAAAAATTAAAATACATACACCACAAGACAAATTTAAAAACAACCAGTATGGCCAAATTTATCTATATCAATGTGTATGGCCCCTAAGGGCCTCTTAAATAACTGCCCTATGGGTGAATAATATTAATTATCCTAGAATAGTAATAACCCATCCTTTTTGTGCCGGCACAAAAAATCCTAACCACATGTAAATATATGTGCAAATTCATAAAACCAATACTACAAAAATATTAATTATATATATGGCAAAAATATGTGCAAAAAAAAGTGAATATACAATAATCCAATATAAACAAAAATATCAATATATAAAGTGCAAATGCATGAAAAACACATAAACCTAAAACACTACCTAATATTGCACAGGGAAACCCATACCAATAAGACTTTAAAGTGCAGACAATAACAGTATATGATATAAATGCAGGTGCCAGCAGAGAGAAAAGAAATGGTTAAATCTCACGTCATAAGATAACACCCAGGGCAACAGTCAGGCCAACCTGACTGTCATGACGGTCAAATGTATCACATGGACAATTTACAAGGAGGGATTTATAGATATACAGTGTAAGCTGTTTCACAGGGACAATTTACAAGGAGGGATTAATAGATATACAGTGTAAGCTGTATCACAGGGACAATTTACAAGGAAGGATTTATAGATAGTTAAAATAAAGTTTGTCTAAACTATATAACAAAATGACCGATTGAACTTACCTATAGATGTACTCGTCGGCTGCAGGAGGGACCAATGCAACGTGGGTGCAATCAATCGCACCCATGACGTGGGGCATGTCGGCGATATTATAAAATGCCAGCTTAAGCACGTTCCAGGCTACCATGTCGTCAGGAAAATAAATATATTTCTGACTAATGGTAGCCATGTCTTCCAAAAACTTGGATAGCGCGCGGCTCAGCGTAGGCTGGGAGATCCCCACGGAGAGGGCACCCAGCCTCTGGAACAAGCTGGTCGCCAAAAATTGCAGGCAGCCAAGCATCTTGGTCATACCTGAAATTGCTTGCCCCTTCCTTGTGGTGCGGGCTAACCATGGCCGCAGCTCACTATACAACTTATGGAGGGAAGCGCGATTAAGCCTGGTGAGCTCGAACAGCTCAACATCATGCATGCCATCGATATGCATGAGTTGCCGGTGCAATCTGGTCTCGGCCCTGCTGATATATTCAATGCCCATTAGCTGGAGTTGGTGATATTCCTCCACAAAGGCACAAAACATGGTGAAAGCAAGGTATCAAAGGTCAAAATGGTCCCGTAAGTGGATCGCAAAGGAAACGGTTTTATAGGGTGGTGGTCCCTCGGCAATCAGCTCCCTGAATGAGACGCAAGCCCATACCAATAACGTAAGTTATCTGAACGAACGCAAAATATCAGATTTAGATGGGAAAATGATCAGAACTAACGCAAATGATCCGATTTAGTTTCGTTCATCGAAAGCGCATATACGTACGAATGGAAAATGGAACGAAAAAACTAAAAAAATGACAAACACCCACAAAAACATACACAGACAGCTACGGAAGTCCAGACGAATATGTCTATGAATCGAGCCTAATCTTTTTATGGATAGAAAAGTGTTTTTGAATATGACAACATGTATAGGGTTTTTGGGTGGGATGTTACACGAATATGATGGGGATGCCCCCGCTGTGGATCATTTTTTATTTAATTTTATGTCTTGTCTACTATGGTCTTAAAATTAATAACATTTAGGTGGATTATTTAATGCAGTGATTCTATTTGATTATTTGGTGTGTTTGATGTTGACCTGTAGTGTGACCCATTGTGGCAGCTGGAGCCACATACAATTTTTGGATTGTTAGGTGTATGGTAGTTGGGACACCGGGTCAGGCACAACACACCTAATTATTTTAAAATAAAATAAATACAGTGATTACCACCCACCTGCAGTGGCTGCCTCACATGGCCTCATTATAGGTGCACCCTTGATAACACCCTATTTTATTTCCTGCCTTTTCCAGAATAAAGCTTCAAACAGTTCTAATGTACATTAAATATTTTAAAGAGGAACACTAGACCTTTTCTGTTGTTCCTGTGAAAACATGCCTCCCCCCTCCCGCACTACCTTTTAGATGTTGCCTTCATCTAAAAAGCCAGCATGCTGCTGCAATCCACCTGCCACCCCCCCTTAGCTGTCACTGACTGATCACAGAAGGCTTAGCCGTACTTACCTCTAGCCGTGCCGCTACTCAGATCTCGCTCTCTTCTGTGCTGTCATTGCAGCCTATGAAATGACACTGTGCAAGATCTGAGGGGCGGCGAAGTGTATGTTGGAAATCCAAGATGGTGCTGCCCTACGGGTGGGCAGAGGGATGCCAAGCACGATGCGACCGGATAGGTAAGTTCAAATTAAACCGGACCTACAGCCTGGCGCAGTTGGAAAAGAAAGGTAGCAGCCATTTTGGAGCTTCCTCTCCCAACTGACATAATTGAAATGCACAGTAACAGGAAGCCCAGCATGACTTCCTGTTTGCAGGTGGGCTGCAAGCCCATGAGCTGCCATCTTGTTTTTAAAATTTATCCCAGTAATCGTTAGAAAAAGGTAAATTATTTTTTACATGCAGCAATCTAAATTGCCCTGGAGAGAGATGCATGAGGACTGTTTGTTGAGTTAGTCTGATATAATTAACTTTTGACTGTTGGTCCACTTTAATGAGGGACAGGGGGCGGGCAAGCCAGGTCTGGGGATTTTTTACTAACTCCCCATGGACTGTAATGTTCCTCTTTAAAGTAATTTTATTGAATTAAAGCCATAATTATTATGTATGCTTGTATTAATATGCTGCACATCTTTAGAGAAATGTCGTTTGTTGTAGTTGCTGGTTGTCTTTTGTGGGCAATGCAACATCAGTAGAAAAAAGGCGATTTATGCTGCTTATAAGATGAGCTATTTTTTTTCTTTCTTAAATATTAGGTTGTTATTCGCTAGAATAAAGTTCAAATGTCCAGCAGCAGGTTAAGTCTAAAATCATTCATTTATTTATCCATTTTAAAAGATACACATTTTTCCATCCATTACAGACTTGTTCCAAGACATAACATTACACGTTTCGGTTGACCGGGAGCCGGTACAAACACACATATATTTATAATAAAATAACTCACCTGGTCTCCTTCCAGCGAGTCCGCCATTTTGGTCCCACCGGGCGGTCCCTTGTTGGATCTAAATCGCCATTTCTCTCCCGCCGGGGACGGGAGAGAGATGGATGGGCCCCACTGCCTCTCCTCCTCCCTCCTTCCTGGCCACTCAGGTCAAGTCTTCCTTTGACGAGAAGGTAGAAGGTGGGAAACCTCCTCCCTACGTCTGGTGTCTGCGGTCTGGTTGGCGGAGGGGCAGGGTGGGGGTGGACGGCATTAGAGGAGGCGGAGATGGGGACGCACGAGGGATCAGAGGCCACTGGAGGGAAGGTGAGTTATTTTACTATAAATGTATGTGTATTTGTAACATTCTGTATATGACTAAGGGCTCCAGGTCGGCCCGAAACATGTAATGCTATGTCTTGGAAACCATGAGTTTCTGCAATGGATGGAAAAATGTGTATCTTTTAAAATGGATAAATAAATGAATGATTTTAGACTTTACCTGAGTGCTGGACATTTGAACTTTATGCTTATCAACCTTGTTGGCAAGTTCTAAGCCTCGGTAGTCTATTTCCCAAATATTGGATTGAGCTGGCATTACCCTCCTGGACTCTACCCTAGACTAGGCTGGACCCAGTTGTACAGCAAGAGCTGTAATAGCTTGCTCTTGCACAATTTTTATAGTTGAGGATTGTTGTTTATACCTCTTTCAGGGCAGTGTTTTTATTCACGGTGGTTGAATTTTACTGTATAATAAACCATCCCAAACAAATGTAAGTGTCTGAGTCATAGTGTTGGGTATAGTGTACAGTTATGATCTTAGCTATCTGCCCGCCACCCCTCCAAGATCCTTCTCTGCATAAGGTGGCCAATAGGTAACGTATCTCCATTCTTTTTTTAATAAATGTGGGAGCTTCTCTAATTCCTTCCCCCAGCCGTTCTGTCACGTAAGGGCTTTCTTGATTGCAAACTGAGTAATGTGGACTTAAATCGGCCAAAGGGGAAATAGCTGAGACGCAGCCACCGTAGGTGTAAACAGAATGCTTACAACCTGCAGTGTCATTTCAAATTGCTGTGATTTATTGCTGCGATATTGTACATCTGCTTTTTTACAACTTTAAAGGTGATGTTAGTACATATTACTGAAGGCATCTAAACGTCCCTGTATGACTACAGGTTAATCATTTACAGTCCTCGAGGAATGGGGCTGCCAAGTAACTCCTACTGTAGACCTGTAAAAATAATAGAAAAAACTGCCATAATCCTCTCAAATAGAAAAGGTATTTCTTGTTTATTTCATTTCCCCTTAAGGTAGACTGCATTGCAAAGCTCTAATATTAGCTGTATAAGTAAAACTCTACTATAGGTATTAAACATTCCAGGCATGGTGATACTTGTCTTCGTGGTTTCACCTTAAATACAAATTTATGTTTTATGATACAAGAGATGTGGATGATTTTCTTTTCACCCAACAATATTTTGAGCAATATTTTGAGCACAAGACATTCCCGCAGAGGCACTGGAGATATCAACAAGATATTAAAGTTCAACTACAACCACCACACTTTTACCGTTTGGATGTTTTTGCTCTCAAAGCTGTTTAGTTTTCCCTACTGTTCCTTTGAAGCCTAAATCCTTTGTGAGTATTTTTATCCAATTCATTACCAGGACACTAAGTAGAGTTGATAAGGGTTTTTTTTATTTAACCTTCCACAGGACATGGTTGGTCCCCTTCAAATCTGTGCCAAAGACTTAACTGGAGCTCACCCTGGATTGGATTGCCTCGGGCTCCAATTCAGTCTGGCTCTAAGTTTGGGTGAAGAAGGACAAGTCCAGCACACTGTTACAACTGTAGAGAGTTTGAGTCCTCACTGCCAGAAACCCAGGGTTCAATGCAGACACCAAGACTACTACCCAGAACCCAACTCTCAACGTAGCGCATGGCATCAAAGGGAAACCAGGTTGTGATACTGGGAAAGAGAGGGTCTTTGCAGACAATCAGTGAGTCCCTTGCACCAGTGGACTGGCATGAGCTAGATCACTGTTTCTCATCTTGCGGTACACGTACCCCAGGGGGTACACCTTCTGTTCTGGGGCAAACCTTCAGGTGGTGTCTGACTGGTCTGGTATATTATTTTACAAGTGAAACCTAATTCCTTCTTGCTTTAGAAGTGCCATGAGGCCTATGACCTACTTATTTTGGTACTATTTATAATTAATCACCCGCTTTGGGATACTTGTTTGGAACTTGGGGTTACTTGGTGTAAAAAGGTTGAGAACCACTGAGCTGGTGGTTGGGAACCACCAATCTCTCTAAACTGAGAGATTTCTGACCTAAACTCAAATTGGCTAATGAGGTCATTATATCCTCAACCACCGGCATCCTGATCTGCCATGCCCATCTGCCAAAACCCTCCTAGGAAGACCTTCAGGAAAATGTCCCATCCTTTTGCGTTTCCACACTCACACTTTCACGGCTCAGCCAGTGGCCACTGACGTCTGGTGGGACACACAAGCAACATTGGACAGTAGACTGGGTGAGTTTATTGCAGTTACTCTGGCTGCAGGTTCAATTATAAGTGGACAGGCAGCAAACAGCTCACATGAAGCTTCTCCTCCATTACCTACAGGGCGCTTTAGATGCTGTTTCAGGTCTCCAAGATTTGACCTTCCTTTCCATATCTCCACAGCCTGCTTAAAATGGAATCACACAACCCTGTTCCTCAGCGCTGTCAGCATGAGCTAGCCTCGGAGGCTTGCCAAGCTCACTTATGCTCACACATCCTGTGAATCGGCAAAAAGAAAAAGCTGCTGGGTTTCCTGCTGCTTTGCATTGTGGGTTATGCCAGTTAAGTCCAGCTAGCAGCATGGATGCTGGGAAAGAAAGAAGCCTCCCAGGTGCTCCAAGATGGCCGCAGTCAGGAGAAAATCAGTGTGAGTTACAGCTTAGGGTGGATGCAGGAGCAAATGTAAGTGCTGAAATGGGGGCCATGCTAATAATTTGGAAATAACAGCACCCAATGGGGTATGCTAAAGAATTCGGCAGAATTTTCTGCACAGCCCTAGGCTGCTGATGTTACCAACCTTTAAAAAGCATCATTTTCTCAAAGGAAGAATGATTTACTTTGCTGATAAAAATGCTCCATCACAAGTATTTTTTGTGGAAAAGGTAGAAAACACATTTATTTTGCACTTTCTTGTGTCTAAATGCTAAAAAGCTCACGAGTTGTAGGTCGGTGCAATCCACATCGCAATGCACACTACAAGTCACACTGGCTTCACCAAAATAATAACATGACCCCCAATGATTTAGTATCATGTATACAAATTGGCCAAGTGCGTTTTGGGGAGTTTTTTTTAACTGTGCAAGTTTGTTGGTCCAGTTTGAGCCCTCATTAGCACAGGATTACTTTAGGACTACATTTTCCATAGTTACACAGTAAATACGGTTGAAATAAGACATATGTCCATTGAGTTCAACCAAGGGTGTTGGGGTAGGGGAAGTTACTTTTTATATTATTTTATTATTTCTTTTTTTTTTTTTTTAATGATAACAGCTAATAGTAACTGTTAATGTTATTATCTTCTAAATAAACATCTAATCCTTTTTTGAAGCTGTCAGCGGTTGATGCTGTAACATGCTTCTGTGGGAGGCTATTCCACAGATTGATAGTTCTTATGGTAAAGAATGATTGTCGCTTCCGGAGAGTGAATTTATTTTTTTCCAGTCGAAGGGAGTGCCCCCTTGTCTTTAGAGAGGATTTTACCTGAAATAGTGTTTCCTCATATTTTTGTATTGGCCATTTATATTTTTATACAAGTCATATCCCCCCTCAGTCGTCTCCTCGCAAGACTAAACAGTTTTAATTCTCGTAATCTTTCCTCATAACTAAGATCTATCATTCCTCTTATTAGTATGGTGGCTCTCCTCTGCACCCTTTCCATAATCAGAGCGTCCTATCTATGAATTGGTGCCCAGAACTGGACGGCATATTCCAGGTGAGGGCGCACCAGTGCCCTGTAAAGGCAAAGGCAAAATGACATCCCTATCCCGTGATTCCAGGCCTCTTTTAATGCATTTCCATGTAGGTCCTCTTGAGCTTTGCCAAAATTTTGAAAATATGACCTGTCTGAATTGTTTTATATCTTTTGTTGTTATATGAATAAAAATAACTGAGAACTTGGGGAAGCATAAAGGAAACTGATTGAGTTGATGGAGTGCACAACACACAATGTTGCCAATTGTTGAAGGTGATGACACGTAGAAAGCTCATGCTTTATGTAGCTTCTCCTTTAATAAATAAACCAGGAATCTGCAGTCGGATTTGCTTTGCAGGCCATTATCCCTCAGTCTTGGCCTTTTGCATTTCTCAATTCAACGTCACACATATTTGGGGTAATGTGAACGTGCCCCGTTTGCCAGGACTTGTGGAAACAGCCTTGCATCATTGACAGCTGTGTGACATGTCAAAACAATCCAGAAATAGAGGGACGAATATGATATCGCCATGGGGATCTCACGGCTGGCACACAGGAATAACGCCAACAAGGGGCCATTGACACGCGTATGGAGGGTCAATGTATCTTCTCCACAGGAAATACAAATAGCTGCCATTCATACCTCAAAGGTTGTTGGCAACAGAAGCCCTGGGGGAATTGTCATCATCATCATCGTCCTACTCTAAATCTGGAAATAATCTGGATTTTAATGTTTTGCTGCTTCAAGATGTACCTCTTGTCACAGGCATAATTAGGTCGGCCATCAGGGTGTAACAAGTAAAATGCTTATAAGGGACCCAGCCACAATGTTGCTTTGATGAGGGGCACATTTATGACTAACAAACTTTAATTACAAGCAACACTACAGTAATTAAGAGAGATCTACACCCTCCCTGTAAAGTAACAACACGTTGTGATGATTACTGTTTTTCTTTTTTATTGAAAAAAAATATAGAAAGTACTCCTTTGCATGTGTTTCCGCATTTTATTGAATCCTCAATAGGGTTTTTATTTATTAATGTATGGAAAATGACTCTGTTTGTACATCACCTGGAGACCTTCTTTATCTCATTAGGTGCAGGGATTTGAAAAAGATTGAGGTGGAGAAGTCTCCAAACTTGACTTGACTCATGTGTTCTTCAGATTAGGGAGAGAGTTCTTACCAAAGTACTGGTCAGCTCTACCTTAAATGGCCAAAATCCCAAGTGTACAAAGAAGTATCCGGCACGGCAAAGAGCGCTCCACTCCAAAAAGTCCTTCAGCACAACAAAGTAGTAGCAAGCCAGAAATTCCAATAACATTTCTATTTAAAATCCATCAGGTAAACACTCAGTAAAAAGTAAAAGTATAGCAAACAAGTCTACGCGTTTCGGACCAAGATATCGTGACAAGGATCGTGACAATTTCTCAATGATAAGCAGCGAAATTTAAAGCATACCGGAAGCTAAACAGCCCGCCCGCAGGCGGGTGAAACTAGTTAGTCACAAATAGATCACAACATCACCAGAGATGTAACTAAAACACAGAAATGAACTCACCATGGACCCAAAAAATTTTGGGTCCCCACTTCCTACCAGGAGCAGCGCCTACACACCATCAGACAGGGCCACCTGTAAACTTTAAATGTCACTGCTAATTATTGGGAAATTGGAATCATTTTACTGGAATTCCTGTCTGGCTTCTACTTTGTTGTGCAGAGAGTTATCAGCATTTAATCCCACATCCTATCTTCCTCATGAACATAGTCATCTTCTACCCTATGACTTTCTTCTTTCAGCATGTGTTTTGCCATCTTGAAACTTCAAAAAATTGTGGCCATCTGGTGTGCCTCATCTTGCCCCCACAATGTGTGGATTCCTAGTTTGATGACTGACCCTCATTCACAAACATCAGGGTCTGATTTCACATATACATGGCTCCCCAGTTAATAGTTGTACCCCTAACCTGGATGCTCTGGATATTGACTTTACTGCCTACATTGTATCTTTGGAATCTGTTCCCTGACCTTAACTTCCAGCATTAGCCCACTCTATCTTATTTCCTAACCTTCCCCGACCCTAGTCCCCCCATTCTTGGACTCCCCCCATTTAGGGCCTAGGAAAGAGTCTTTTAGTTCAAGGAGAGCCTTGTATCATTTCTCAACTCAAGCCCTCTCTGCCTCCACTTGTTACACCTGCTATATTACCAGGGGTGACAGTGATGTTTCTGTTGTGGCTTCTTAAAAGGTATTGCCTTTGGTAACGCCCCCGGTGTAGGATTATATATCACAACACCTGGACATTTCAGTACAGTGCTGTATTTTCCAATGGAGTCCTCTTCTGAACACAGTCTGTCTGCTCCTGGGAAAGGGGGCAGTTGCACAGGTATCTGGAGCAACAATAAACCCACTTGACTTGTCCAATTTCTCCTTGGTTCCACCTACTCACTTATCTCGGTTGTCAGAGATCCAAGTATTTTTACCTGCACAGCTATAAATGTTTGCTCTATCTGCTGGTTTCACATGAGCACACATGCTCCTTCAGGATGTAGTTGCAGTGCCATTTAAGGCCAACTAACCGGACTGGTGACACTTCCCTAGAAAGGTCTATGTGCCCAGGCAGCTACATTAAACTAATGGGAGCACTCACTATAGTACTATAGTCTGTACAGAAATAGTTTAGTAAATAAGAAATGTATCTAGACCTGTATCTAGAATAGGGGTTCTCAACCTTATTTCAATCAAGTACCACTTGGCGGGTATGTATGTTTTCCTTCATTCCAAATGCCGGCAGAATGTCAATAGATGCCCAGGCAGCATAAATTACAGGGATGCAGTGCTGGGCAATGGATGGGAAAGGGGGGGGGGGCAATTTTTTTTCTTAATTTTTTCTAAATTTTGGGGGTGGGAATATTTTTTAAAAATCAGTCCCTCCCACCCCAAAAATTAAGAAAAAATTACCCCCTGTAGCTTACCGACCCAACAAACCAAGCATGGGGGCTGGTAATTGCAGTGCACTGCCGGCCCTTGGCTCTGGTCATTACATCCCTTACATCCCTTATGTCCTATAGCACAGGTCTGGGCCCAAATGTAAAGTGAATGAGTTAAAAATACATAAGACATTTGCCAAAGATATTTTATTAGTTCTTATTAACTTATACTTACCTGTCTCCATCCATTGTCCAGCGCTGCCTCCCTGTAATTCATGCCTACAGGGCGTCAATCCTAACACAAAATGTTTTTTTTTTACATTGCAGAGGGGGAAAGCAATAAGACAAAACACCAAAAACTCGACAAAAGGAGAGTTTCCCTTTAAGGACTGAAGTGTACAGTTTGAAATGTGTCATCGTTGTCATGCTGTTTTTAATGAGATGGCTGTTGTTGTGGTACTTTACTTTTATGCATTATAATAAAGGCTACATTTTAAAGAAAAGACAAGCTGAAAGATTATTCCTAGAGATGAGCGTATCAATTCTAACGAACCCGAATTCGTTACGAATTTTAGGAAAAATTCGTTTCGTTAAGATTCCGAATATCGTCGCGATTCGATCGCTCGAATCGCTTCCTTAAAATTCCATTTACTGCTATCCAGCCCATCTGAAATGGTGGATCCACATGTCAAGACATGTCCCATGGGGCAAGGAATCCTGGGTAGGCGTCACATGCTACCTATCAGCAGACAGGCTTACCGATGATGTCACAGACCTTTATAAGCGACTGCCATTTTGCGGAAGCTCATTCTGACACTGTATTGCAGCCAGAGCAGATCAGGCAGGAAGAGAGCGAGGGATAGATAGATAGATAGATAGATAGATAGATAGATAGATAGATAGATAGAGCAAGGGAGAGATAGATAGCCAGAACAAAGAACAGAAGAAGTGAGGGACAGATAGAGAAGGAGAGAGGCTGTGACAGTGACAGAGAAAGACAGGGACAGTTTAAAGTGTTTGCATTAGCTTTCAAGCCTATTTAGTGTTAATAACACACCTGCCTATTTAGCTTTTTCTTTTCCTGGGGTCATTCTTTAAAAAGTGTGCTAGCATTAATATTTGAAGAGTACCTGTCTACTAACTGGTTGCATTTTGTAAAGAAAGTCACTTTTCCACTATAAAAGCAGCCAACCTGTGTATTTGAAGAGGGGGCATCCCAAACACTAGCATAAATATTTCAAGAGTACCTGTCTGCTAACTGGTTGCATTTTGTAAACAAAGTCACTTTTTAAGCAAACTTTGCCTTTTGCCGAGGGGGAGGGGGGCATCCCAAATACTAGCATAAATATTTCAAGAGTACCTGTCTACTAACTGGTTGCAATTTGTAAACAAAGTCACTTTTCCACTATAAAAGCAGCCAACCTATGTATTCGAAGAGGGGGCATCCCAAACACTAGCATAAATATTTCAAGAGTACCTGTCTACTAACTGGTTGCATTTTGTAAAGAAAGTCACTTTTCCACTATAAAAGCAGCCAACCTGTGTATTTGAAGAGGGGGCATCCCAAATACTAGCATAAATATTTCAAGAGTGCCTGTCTACTAACTGGTTGCATTTTGTAAAGAGAGTCACTTTTCCACTATAAAAGCAGCCAACCTATGTATTTGAAGAGGGGGCATCCCAAATACTAGCATAAATATTTCAAGAGTACCTGTCTACTAACTGGTTGCATTTTGTAAAGAAAGTCACTTTTCCACTATAAAAGCAGCCAACCTGTGTATTTGAAGAGGGGGCATCCCAAACACTAGCATAAATATTTCAAGAGTACCTGTCTGCTAACTGGTTGCATTTTGTAAACAAAGTCACTTTTCCACTATAAAAGCAGCCAACCTATGTATTCGAAGAGGGGGCATCCCAAACACTAGCATAAATATTTCAAGAGTACCTGTCTACTAACTGGTTGCAATTTGTAAACAAAGTCACTTTTCCACTATAAAAGCAGCCAACCTATGTATTCGAAGAGGGGGCATCCCAAACACTAGCATAAATATTTCAAGAGTACCTTTCTACTAACTGGTTGGATTTTGTAATCAAAGTCACTTTTCCACTATCAACGGAGCCAACCTCTGTATTTGAAGAGGGGTATCCCAAACACTAGCATAAATATTTGAAGAGTACCTGTCTACTAACTGGTTGGATTTTGTAATCAAAGTCATTTTTCCACTATCAAAGGAGCCAACCTCTGTATTTGAAGAGGGGGCATCCCAAACACTAGCATAAATATTTCAAGAGTACCTGTCTACTAACTGGTTGCATTTTGTAATCAAAGTCACGTTTCCACTATAAAAGGAGCCAACCTCTGTATTTGAAGAGGGGGCATCCCAAACACTAGCATAATTATTTCAAGAGTACCTGTCTACTAACTGGTTGCATTTTGCAAAGAAAGTCACCTTTCCACTATAAAAGCAGCCAACCTATGTATTTGAAGAGGAGGCATCCCAAATACTAGCATAAATATTTCAAGAGTACCTGTCTACTAACTGGTTGCATTTTGTAAAGAAAGTCACTTTTCCACTATAAAAGCAGCCAACCTATGTATTTGAAGAGGGGACATCCCAAACACTAGCATAAATATTTCAAGAGTACCTGTCTGCTAACTGGTTGCATTTTGTAAACAAAGTCACTTTTTAAGCAAACTTTGCCTTTCGCCGAGGGGGAGGGGGCATCCCAAATACTAGCATAAATATTTCAAGAGTACCTGTCTACTAACTGGTTGCATTTTGTAAACAAAGTCACTTTTTAAGCAAACATTTCCTTTCGCCGAGGGGGCATCCCAAATACTAGCATAAATATTTCAAGAGTACCTGTCTGCTAACTGGTTGCATTTTGTAAACAAAGTCACTTTTTAAGCAAACTTTGCCTTTCGCCGGGGGGGCATCCCAAATACTAGCATAAATATTTCAAGTGTACCTGTCTGCTAACTGGTTGCATTTTGTAAAGAAAGTCACTTTTCCACTGTCAAAGCAGCCAGCCTATGTATTTGAAGAGGGGGCATCCCAAATACTAGCATAAATATTTCAAGAGTACCTGTCTGCTAACTGGTTTCATTTTGTAAAGAAAGTCAGAAAGTTGTCAAATTGCCAGCAGCTATTGCCTTTAACCGGGAAGATGGGGGGGGGGAGGCATCCCAAATATGCTAGCATGTGTCTTTTAAGAGTACACACATTGGAGTTGGCAGCAGCAGCAGCATTAGGAGCCCATATATTGCCTGAAAGACACACATATGAGCTGGCAGCAGCAGCATAGGGAGCCCATATATTGCCTGAAAGACACACCCTGGAGTTGGCAGCAGCATAAGGAGCTACCATGCATCAGCTACTACCATGGATCAGCCATTGGTGGCTGGAAATCCTGGCTGATCCATGCCTGATTCATGTTCACAAAGGTGAGTCTCTCCACATTTGTCGTGGACAGACGAGTTCTCCTTGGCATGACTATGGCCCCCGCTGCACTAAACACCCACTCAGATGGCACACTACTCGCCGGGCAGGACAGCTTTCCCAGGGCAAACTCTGCCAGTTGCGGCCGCAAGTCAAGTTTGGCTGCCCAGAAGTCCAGCGGATCCTCAAGGTGCGTCGGCATGGTCATGTCAAGGTATGACACTACCGTTGGATGAGTGGGCACATACTGTTGTCTCTTGGACATAGCTTGGCCAATGGATTGCTGGTGGAATGACTGACTCGGATTTAGAGGAGGAGGAGCATCTGGAGCGACAGAGGATGGGTATGACACACAGGAGGTGGTGGAGCCTTGGCTGGCTGGAACAGGGAGTGGCGTGCCACTGGGTAATGCAGCAGGCTGGACCACCACTTTGGAGCCAACTCTCCCAGGCCGCTTTATGGTGATGCTGTAAATATTGACGCAGGGCTGTGGGGCCAACATTGGGACCCTGGCCACACTTCGCCTTCTGCCTACACATCTTTCATATAGCCATGTTAACCTTCTGCGGATGCTTGATGAAAAACTGCCACATCGCCGAGTAGCTGATTTTTCTACCAACAGTCCGCACTAATTCACTGTTGCTGCCGCCATCGCCGACTCCAGGGACCCTCTTCCACTACCTCTACCCCGAGCACATTTGCCTCCATACTTTCCCCTTCTGCCACCATGCTGACTGCTAAATCTGTCACTCTCCATCACTCCAAGCCTTTAAAAGTACCCTGAAAACTCACTGATGTCCTCTCAGGTTCCTCAACAGTGTCTGTTTTAGAAGCCAAAACGCTTGCAACACCACCTCCCAAGCCACTCTCCTCATCACTACTTGCCCGTCTAGTGGAAGAAGCGGCGAGTGTCTCCTTTACTTCTTGGCTGTGCAGTAGCTGCTGATTTTTCTCTAGCAGATTGTCCTTACTGAATAGTGGAGCTGAACCCAAAGCATAAGATATAACCGACAGTTGACTGGGGGTTTCAGATGTCACTTGTGATGAAGTTGATGATCGTGTTAACCAATCGATGGCAGCAGATGGGTTGCAGGTGGAGACACGACCGCTAGTTGATACCAGAAGATCAGGCCTCTCACTGAGACTCCTGCTGCCAGTCACCCCTGGTCTGCTGCAACCTCTGCTTAATGAATTTAGGCCTAATATGTTACTATGTTACTAATATGTTACTATGTTACTAATATGTTACTATGTTACTTATATGTTACTAATGTTACTATGTTACTAATATGTTACTAATCTGTCACTCTCCATCACTCCAAGCCTTTACAAAGTGCCCTCAAAACTCACCGATGTCCTCCTCAGATTCCTCAACAGTGTCTGCTTAAGAAGCCAAAACGCTTGCAACACCACCTTCCAAGTCACTCTCCTCATCAATACTTGCCCGCTTAGTGGAAGAAGCGGCGAGTGTCTCCTCCACTTCTTGACTGGGCAGTAGCTGCTGATTTTTCTGATTATCAGATCGTCCTCACTGAATAGTGGAGCTGAACCTCAAGACATAACCAACAGTTGACTGGGGGTGTCAGATGTCACTTGTGATGAAGTGGATGATCGTCTTAACCAATTGATGATGGCAGATGGGTTGCTGGTCACACGACCGCTAGCTTATACCGGGAGATCAGGCCTCCCACTGAGACTCCTGCTGCCACTCACCCCTAGTCTGCTGCGACCTCTGCTTGATGAATTTAGGCCTCTGCAACTTCTCTGTGCCCATCCTGGCACTTCTCTGCCTGACATACTTAGTGCGTATATGAGGGGAGGACAAAACACTACACTACACTTAAAACAGGATTTGTCGATAACAGCAGCAGGTGTGTAACTATCTATGGCCTTTCACTAAGTAGTAACTAGGCCCTGAAGACTTTAACAGGAACAAAGTGATGAAACTCTTAGATGTACGTATGTGATGCTCTGATGAGGGCAATTCAATGCGCTCCAGTACGCTTGAAAAATGTTTTTTTGAGAGACTGGTCTGCGTGAAAATGAATCGGGCATGGATCAGCCAAGATTTCCACCCACCAATGCCTGATGCATCAGAGTAGATTGATCATGGTGCCAGACCAACACTAAATAAATATGGATAGTGCAAAACAGATTTAAGGCGCTGCTCTCCAGTTACAGACATTCCTCCGCATCAGACCACAAGTAATTATTGAGGAAATGCTTTACGCTAATCTTAATTTTTATTAATATTCTTAGGATAAGATATATGTGCCCAAAATCTGTATATGTTCTCTTCATGCTGCTGCCAACTCCAGGGTGTGTCTTTCAGGCAATATATGGGCTCCCTATGCTGCTGCCAACTCCACTGTGTGTCTTTCAGGCAATATATGGGCTCCTAATGCTGCTGCCAAATCCAGGGTCTCTCTTTCAGGCAATATATGGGTTCCTTATGCTGCTACCAACTTCAGAGTCTCTTTCAGGCAATATAAATGGCTCCCTATGCTGCTGCCAACTCCAGGGTGTGATTTTCAGGAAATATATGGGTTCCTTATGGTGCTGCCAACTCCAGTGTCTCTTTCAGGCAATATATGGGCTCCTAATGCTGCTGCCAACTCCAGGGTGTGTTTTTCGGGCAATATATGGGCTCCTAATGCTGCTGCCAACTCCAATGTGTCTTTCAGGCAATATATGGTCTCCCTATGCTGCTGCCAAATTCAGGGTGTGTTTTTCAGGCAATATATGGGCTCATCATGCTGATGCCACCTCAAGGCTCTCTAATTGTGCCGCTCTGCGACAGTGAATCAAATAGCGAAGCCTCTGATCTGCATGTCATACTTCTTTACAATATTATTTCACTAACCCAGCATGCATCCTATGCATGTTACAGCCAAGCAAAATGTTCTGCAACCCTATGAAGGCTCTCGGAAGCCCAGAAATAGCCGTTTTTAATAGCGATTCGTCGCGAATAAATTCGGACTGAAACTAATTTTTCCAGAAAATTCAGCTAATTGAATTTTTCAAAAGTTTGCTCATCTCTAATTATCCCCCCCCCCCCCCCCCTTAAAACCTATATTAGTTTCTGGTTGTACTATGAGAACTCTCTCATCTAGTGTCCTGATGCTATTACTACAACTAGCTATCTTCCATTGTAAGCTATGGGAATTAACTAAATAAATTGCTACTGTATTTTTGCCATATAAAACGCACCTAGGACAATAGGCAAGATGCAGAATCCCACACTTAAAGGCAGAGTGGCATTCTGCTCCACCATTCCCCATAGGCTGTGTGGCGTTCCCCCTTTCATATTCCCCATAAGCAGTGTGGCATCCCCCCTCATATTCCCCATAGGCAGTGTGGCATTTCCCCCCTCACATTTCCATAGGCAGTGTGGCATCCTCCTCCCATTCCCATAGGCAATAGAAAAGCAAAAGAAAACAAAAAAAAAGTGAACTCACATATGCATCGCTCCCGTGCGGCTTGCCGGACCACCTTAGCCACGGGAGCCAGAAGATAGAGGAGCGGCAGGCAGACAGGCAGAGGAACTGATGTCCCTGCTGTCCACAATCCTCTCCCTGCTGCCGCTGCTGCTTCCTCACATAAGAAAACACATCCAGGTTAGTGCAGCGGGTGGGCGTGGCATGCCGAGCGTCAGCTACGCCCACCTGCTGCATAGAGCTGGGTGTTTGCTCTGTGTGCTTGCCACCGAAGAAGCAGAGGAGTTGGCGGGGACAGCAAAGATCGTGGATGGCCTCCATCTTCCGGCCTTCATGGCTGCGGTGGCCCAGCCAGCTGCACGGCAGTGACATATATACTTATTATATACTATATTACTTCTTTTTTTTTTTAAAGTTGCCCGATAAGATACAATGATATCCTCCCACACTTTTGTGGGAAAATAAGTGAGTCTTATATGGCGAAAAACACAGTAGCTGAAGTCTATCTCAGGGCCCACTTCACTGAGGGTATTCTAATGTTTTCTATTTGTAGTTACCTTTTTCAGTAGACATTGAAATAAATTGAACCTGGTGCTAAAATGGCTCATTGGAGAGGAAAAGATACAAAACTGTTAAAGATATGTCATATAGAAAATTGATCCATGAAATCGGCTCCTTTACCGATTCCTTAGTTACCTGCCACTGGAAACGTTCCTGAGGGATGTGCGGGACACGCCCTGCACTGGCCCGGCCTCGGCTCGTTGACACTCAGCATCTGATATGACAGCCAGCATTTGGCTTTGTAGCCTATAATTTGGAACAATTTCCTGGCTGTGTATTAGCCGGTTGCCACAGGAATACATTCCCTCATCTCAATCTGTGCTTCCACGCCATGCCAGAACTTGGGTTTATTCTAGGAAATGGAAGAATTAAATATGCCTGGAGAGCAAATGTGCTTCTTCAACATAACCTACTTTACTGGTTCAGACTTGTCCAACGTCTCTTCCCTCAATGTCGATGGCAGAGAAACAGAAAGCTACTAAATCATGAGATCTTGTATTAACAAACTTGGAAAGACTTGTGAGGATTAAGAAAAATATGTTCTGCCGCTGAAAGCAGGAGACGTGGGCTTCTGCCATTGCGTCTTTCTGAATAATTATTGTATGCCTTTTATTTCAGGGCAGATTTTCGGGTGGCTGATTTCCTGTCATTGGATTTTTCTGAGCTTCTTCAAAGAACATTTGTAAATAAAAATGAAAATTTGAAATAAAAAAATCCTCCCTCCAACTTTCCTTTTATAGGTCAAGAATTGAACGGACTTTCTTATTTGTCTTACCTACTTATTTAGCTGTTTTAATTTGCAGTTTGCAGTTTCCGTTACTGGTCAGTGTTGTGATTTGCTGGCCACTGGATGAGAACAGGACACGTCATCACTTCCGCTTTAAGGGGGGGGGGGAAGTTTAGTTTTAAGTAAGATTTCCTTTCGGTTTGTTGGGGGCAATCACTTATTTTATGCAAAATGGTTGTTGGTCCAGTTTAAGAGGGGGGATTTTTGGGGTGTACATAGCCATCGTATGTTTTCTTTTCAATCATTTTTATTGAAGATATATATAAACACTTTTGGTATATCTGATATAACAGATCATAGACATCCTTATATAACCCAATTTGTGCACATAAACACATAATTTAAATTCTATATTCTAATTATAAAGTATAAAGGCTTATGTCATTAAAAAACTAGACACAGTACATCTTATCAATTTCATTAAATCTAACCCCTTCTCACACATTAACGAAAGTAAAAAAAAAATATAAATTAATATATAAAATGAAATATAAAATATAAATTTATAACAAAGAAATGGCCATCATATGTTTTCGAACACGTGATTATACACATACCTGAAACAGTGGGCTGCCCTAATTACGGTACCCAGGCAGCAGTTTGGGTGTTAGGTGCCCTGCACAAGAGCACTTCAGTCATGAATCTGGAATCAAACCGGCAACCCTCTGGTCACAAGATTGCTTCCATACCTCTAGGTCATGATTTACCCTTAAGGCCAAGACTGCTGATTGAGGCCAGAACTGCCCATTGAGATCGCAGACGACTGCCCCTTATAAAAGACAATAGACTGTGTTTGAAATATGCAAGAGAACACGGTATTAGCCACTAATACAATCTATATAATAAATCCCATAACAATTTTAACTACTCAAATTAAAAAGTAATAAATAGGGGGTTTTATTTACCAAGTTTGGTGCACCGTTTTACTTTAAGTGGCACAACACTCAACATGGTACACGCAGTGGGTGACAGTATGCTTTTTCTATGGTGGACCACAGTATGCTTACTCTTCTGTAGATACAAAGGAAAGGTCGCAGCTGCTCAGACCAATTTATAGCTTACCTGGGAGGTGCACATCAGCAGGGCAATTAGTATACAAAAATCTTAAAGGGGCTACAGCACACAGGACATAGTTCTGTGCTGCGCGGCCATTCTGAATTGGGATGCCCTGCTGCATGAAACCCCCCAGAACAGCCCAGCCATACAAACTCTTTTTCTATTCCATTACATCTCCTTTCCATATTTAATGTTCATCAAATGGCTCTGTTTACATGCAGGATCTCAGAAATCGGAGTGAGAGCGTCCACATCCTCTGCAGTGTGCACGATCCCATCCCCGGCCTTGAATGGCTGTGGTAGGCGCGTGCTTGCAGACCAAAGATGCGGGGATGTTGTTCTTGAGCAAGGCACCTAACCCCCAACTGCTCCCCGGGTGTCGTGATTTAGGCTGCCCACTGCTCCGGTCATGTGTGCATGTACTGCTTGTCTCACTGTATGGATGGGTTGCGCATGTGGCCAACTATGTTCAAAAAGTCCCCACAAAATATTCAACGTTTTAGTGAATGTAAGATGTAGACCCTGACATCCAGCATGGGGGAGGCAAAAAGGCTATCAAAATTAAATACCAAATTTCTGATCATTTGGGCTGCATGCTTGTTCCAGGTATGTGGCTTTGTAGGCAGTGAATCCGGATCATCACCAATGCAGCCAGAAGTTGCCCACCAATGGGACCCTCCATGTTTATTTTGCATCAGGTTATAATGTTGGAAGCAAGGCTTCATGGGAAGGTGTTTCACAATGAGACCTGGAGGAATCCCAGAGGACCCTCTTCTCATGGTGCCCTGTGCTTTATTTTGTACTATGCTTGTGAACAATGACGGGTCCAAACATACGAGGAGAACAAGAGCGCCCCACAAGGAAGGACAGACTGGACTGCAGGGAAGCTCCACGTCAAGCATTGAGGGAATTGGCAGTTCTAAAGAGGAGGCGGATACACCAAGGACTGGTGTACAGACAGGTGAGTATAAACCAGGGTCAGAAGGCAGAGAGGGTACAGACTAAGGCATACCTCCCAAATTTTGAAAGCCGCAAAGAGGGACACGAGAAAACATTTTTTTTTACACGTAAACCATGCCCCTAGCCACGCCCTTAAAGGGAAACACCGCCTAAGAATTAAATAAATAATAATACAGGCAAGGCCTCCGCAAACACATTACAGCCAGGGGCTGTAGTGAGAGCTGCATCCCTCCATTCCAGCCAGTGAGGGGCATCCCTCATTCCAGCCAGTGAGGGGCATCCCTCATTCCAGCCAGTGAGGGGCATCCCTCATTCCAGCCAGTGAGGGGCATCCCTTATTACAGCCAGTGAGGGGCATCCCCCATTGCAGCCAGTGAGGAACATCCCTCATTACAGCCAGTGAGGAACATCCCTCATTACAGCCAGTGAGGGGCATCCGTCATTACAGCCAGTGAGGAACATCCCTCATTACAGCCAGTGAGGGGCATCCCTCATTACAGCCAGTGAGGGGCATCCCTTATTACAGCCAGTGAGGAACATCCCTCATTACAGCCAGTGAGGGACATCCCTCATTACAGACAGTGAGGGGCATCCCTCATTACAGCCACTTAAGGGCATCTCTAGCCAGTTAGGGGCAACACAGACAGACAGACAAACACACACAAACACACAGACACACACACACTGCAGCACTCCTCACTTACGCAGCAGCAGCAAGCGCTGCATACCAGACACGCCCCCCGCCGCGCTGCCCATCTTCAGCGCTGCCCTCCAACTTCCTTCTGGCTCCGCCCCCTCCAACTTCCATCTGGCTCCGCCCCCTCCAACTTCCATCTGGCTCCGTCCCCTCCAACTTCCAGCTACTAGGCTTCTTAAAGCTGCACTGCCATGCTCGGGACCATTTAAACAGCACCGCCATACTAAGCAATGGGATTCCTTAAAGCGGCATAAACACCCCCAAGCACCCCGGGAAGCAACACTGGGGTCCAGGACAAGGTGGGACAAGGGCCCCAAAGTGGGATTGTCCCATGAAAATCGGGACACTTGGGAGGTATGGGCTAGGGTCATAGGCAGATACTGCAGATTCAAGGTCAGATGGCTAGTCAAAGTACTGTGTGTAATGAGAAGTCAGAGGAGAAGCCGGGCCACACACAATAAAAGCAAATCAGGATCGTGGATAAAAGCACAAGAATGATGATGACCAACTGGTGCTCAGCACATCTTAGAAGAGGAGGTGCGTACGCAATATAAAAAACAGTGAATCACAACTCCATATCTTTATGAAGCACTAGTGTCCAGCATTTCTCATGCGTGGAACTGCATATTAACATACCTGTCCCTGATTTGGGGGGACTGTCCCTCCTTTTAGTCTATGCCCCCTTCTCTTGTTGTTGTTCTCTGTTCTTATTTGAGGTTCAATATGCAGATCTGCATCAATAAATGATGTATTTGCATATTCAAAGTGTTACTTTGCTGTAGCTATTACACCTCCTATCCATCAATAAATGAGGGGGCGTGGCTTAATTTAACAATTGTCCCTCATTTCCACTATGAAAAGTTGGAAGGTATGCACTGAGTGTAAACTCCAGCACAGGCCTCATTTAAAGCCATAACTGTAGAAACTATTGGGCATAGGCAGGTCCCAAAAGAAATTAAGATCACCTATAAGTTCGACCCCGCCAACATTCACAATAAATTTTGTAACCATTAAAATTTCGTACATTTATTGATTGTTATTGTTAATAAGACAGAAAAAAAATACTTTAATTTCTTAATTAGTTTTTATACCCTGATACAATTGATTAAAAACAATCATGTATCTTGTATACTAACAAGATCAGACAATTACAAAGGTGCAATATACATGGAAGTAATTAGATCAGTGTCTCCTGACAAGTAAGTATAATGAGTGCTTGGCGGGGCACTGTACCTCTCCAAAAGTCCACCACTGGGCCTCGGAGCTAAGTACCTAAGCTAGTAAGGAAACTTTTTGAATTATTTGTTCAACCCATAGGCGGTCTTAATTTCTTTTGGGACTTGCCTATGTCCAATAGTTTCTACAGTTATTGTATGAAGCCTAGAGTTCGTACCATTTTTTGGGATAGAGGTAAGGGTCACACCACTAGTAATTGCTGCCCAGAGGGTAACAATAAGTGTTCTCATTTAAAGCCAGCTAAAGAAAATGCCTCAGCTGACTGTCAAAGTGGACCTAAACCCTCTCTGGGAGGTAGGGCCTTGATTCATGTCACTTTTACCTATCCCCTCCTGTTACTAGTAAGACATGCAATAAAAATATGTTTTTTTTTAACTTCTAAAACTCCGCTTGATGGCAAAGGCACTGGATAGAACGGAGGAAGTAAATGTAATCTTTTATTGTCAGACTTACCAGAAGCAGCTTTTATCTTGGTTCCTGCAGACCATAACCAAGGCTAGGTCCAGCTTAAGTGGTCCCTTGGGTGAGAAAGCCTAAGTGGGCCCCTTTGTGGCGCATCACATCACATGCAACGTCACATCATGCCAACTCTGCTGCCACTGATGGACCTTCCACTGCTGCGGATCACCCTCCAGTCATCAAGGCCTTCTCTTCTACCACCAAGTGTCCTCTTGTTCTCTAGTTCTTGTTGCCTTCTTCACTGCCGACAATCACCCTCCAGTCCTTACTGCTTACTCCCTTGATCATCCTCCAATCGTAACTTTCTTCTCTACTGCCGCCACCATTACTGCTAATCGTCTTCTGGTACTTGGCCACCTCTCGGTTGAAGCTGATTGCTGCTAATCAACTTCTGGTTCTCATCACCTTCTAAACTTCCACCAATGGTCCTCCATTCCTAGCCACCTCCTCCATTGTCACTGTTCATCCTCTGGGCCTGAGGCTAGACAGGAGTAGTGTAGCCCTCACGCACTGGGTGTTCGGTGAGGACAGCAGGGAGCTGGTTCTTCTGGGCTAAGGGTGCTCTATGTGTGTGTGTGGGTAGGTAAAGGTTAGGGTGCAGTTGCAGGGGAGGTTAGTAATCACTGTTGCCACTTGGGAAGATGAAAACCATTTCAGGATATAAAAGCAGAGTTCCTCTTTATTTAATCCACAGATAAACAGCAAACACAGAACAGGTACAATACATGCAGTTACATCTCTGGGTTCTGTCCATAGTCACAGGTACAATTAGAAAGTATCGCTTCCCAAGGAGAACTCGTTCCTTGCTGGATCTCTCCCTCCTCTCTCTGTCAGTCTGTATTCCTGCTCCTCTTACAATTCAAGAATGGTGGATCACACAGCTTTAGGACTGGGGCTTCCCTATATCAGTTCTTGCTACTTTCCAGAACATTCCATCACATTTTCGGCATCATGTCCGACATCTGATAGGTTGATCGCTAAACCCTCTAACCAATCACTACCCTTCTAGTTATAATTATGTTTCTACTCAACATCCTGTTATGACTAACAACCCTTCTTACCTCACCTTCTAGAACAATCTCCATTATAACCTATGGCCTAATGTTAGTCTATGGCCTAAACCCACTACTGCCATCTTGAGTCTAATTTAGTGTAATGCACTGCCTATGCACTTTCATGGGTAGAAACCACAAAAGAGCTTAATGTCTTATTACTCTATATACAGGGGTTCTTATTAGTTAACTGACATGGTCCTAGTTATACCCAGGCCCCTACAGTAGGTCCGAACACAGGACACCCAGCTCTCCAGTCTGGTGGGTAGGTATGCTGCTGGCCAGTAGAAGCATTTTGTTGGTAGGCCTTGCACTTGCCCTTGCACAGGCCTAACAAAGTTGTAGAGTTTAGGTCTGCTTCAAAGGTTCACCATCAAGTGTTCCTAGTATGCAGAAAAAGAATCGAAATTAGTAATGGCCTAAACGGAGGCCTGAATTTTAGGGCTCTTACCTCAAAAGCTCTCTTTAAAATCTAATTTGCAGTCAGTGCACAGGTTAGTCAATGTATTCTCCAGACCAGATCATGATGAAAATCTTTCAACATGGCAGATAAAAGTCTTTCTGCAGGGGAAAGGGTTAGCTCATTAACACCTCAGATGAAAAAAATACATCCTTCCTTTCAATATATAATGCATTAATTTTCATGCCTACCCATAATGCATCTGTATAGATTTCACACCTCCACGTGTTAAACTTTGTAGGACAGATCCCTCTTTTATAAGAGGCCTTCAAGATGTTTTGAATGATGTCAGAGATTGGCCACTAAAAGCCGGGCCTTCAGGCCTGTCGCGCAGCGGCAATTCACTGCCTTGGCCTTGTAAGCGCTGCGGATGTGTGGCTATTGGGAGCTTGCGTTTTAGATCTCATGAAAGTGGCTCTTTCTTTGCTTAAAAACAGCCAAAGGTATCCATGCAGATCACTGAGCTCTTGGCAGGGCTTGATAAATGCTATTTATTCACAGCTGGCAGCCCTCTGTGGCTAGCTATGTATATGTCAAAGCGCCGGCCTATTTAGAACTTCCCCGGCAATAAGTTGTTGGAATTATTCCCAAGCCGCTTTTGCTTTTTTGAAAAACTTCCTCAAATGCATAAAAAAACACTAAACACCTCTTCAAATCCAGCAGGGAATGCCCGCCTCGGCCATGTTGTGCCACCCAACATAAATATCCAAGTCATTTTTGGATTCAACATAATCTTCATAATAAGAGCATACTTTTTACATTTTTTAAGTCCTGATGCAAGTTCTTAGCTCTGGCCTTCTGTATCAGAACATGAGCCTAATGCAAGCCCCTCCCTGGGCACAAAATCTGGTGGAGGCCCCAGATACAGTATTTTTTTTTCTTTAAAACAATAGTCCAGCCAAGTAACTGATTGGTGGTTGTCTGGCACCCGCCTACTTCCTGGAATATCGGATCGAATTTAGATGTTGGGGGCAGATACACGTCCTATGACTAGCCTGGTCTGGTCTGATGGAGCGTCCTTCAAACCCTTTCGGCACCGGAGACCACTCTTTGAGAAACTCTGCACACAAAGCAGTTTCAAAAAGCGATCTAAACTTTAATCGTACAGCTAACTATTTAACCCTTTAAACGCCAGCCACGTAAATTTTACGTGGCTGCCTCTCCAACCGTTAAACGCCAGCCACGTAAAATTTACGTGCCTGACTTTCCCCATTAATAAAATAAAAAGTATAAAAAAATATCACTTACCTGACCCCTTGTTTGGTCCGGCCGGGTCTCCTCTTCAGCCAGCGGGGCTCCGATCGCCGATCAGGGCTTCTCCGGCTGCAGGGGAGGGCCCGGAATAGGGTGCCCCCCCCCTTTCAACAGTTACTCACCTCCGCTCCCGCCGCCTCTCCTCTTCATGGGGGGGGGGCTCCGATTACCCCCCCCCGGGTCTTCTGTCTTCTGGAGGGGGGCATAACAGCCCTCCCTCCGTCGCATCTTCCGATGGCGGCCGCCATCTTGAATTTTAGCCCCGCCCCTTCGTGGGCGGGGCTAATGACGTCACCGCCGGGTGTCATCGGGGCACCCGGCAGTTATCCTCTCAGATGCCGGTGATGGCTGGGCAGAGAAGGAGGGAGGTAGGCGATCCTCCGATCGCCTGCCTCCCCCCTTCTCTGCCCAGCTGTCACCTGCATCAGATCGCCGCGGGACATTGCTTCTGAAGATCGGAGGTGAGTAAAGGTAAAATGTTTTTTTTTTTTTTAATAAACATATTTGAAAACATGTGTGTTTGTTTTTATTTATACTTTTAACCCCTTGTGAACTGGTAAGGGGTCCATGACCCCTATACCAGTTCACAAGGCTTGGGGGGTGGCAAGTCACCTGCACTAGCGGGTGGCTTGCCATTAACCCCTGGCACCCCCATTACCTGCCTCCCCAAAGGCCAGGGGGGGGCAGAAGAGCCCGGGCCCACATAGGCTATGTGGGCTCGTAGGCTGCAGGGTGGGGGGGGCACAAAAGCTGGCCCCCCCACTCTGTGCCTACAAGCCCCCATAGCTGGTCCCGGGCTGGTTACTGTGGGTAAGGGGGACCCCACGTCAATTTTTTTTTTGATTTTTAAGGGTTTTTAACCCTTAAAAATAAAAAAAAAAATGGGGTCCGCCCCCCCTGGGAGGGGGGACCCTATGTCATTTTTTTTTTTTATTAACCCTTTGTGTTCTGTCATCCAGCAGCTATAAAAGGCTTCTAGCAAGTGAGCAGAAGCCAGTGATCGCCGAGGGACAGAGTGCTCCAGGATGGATGGGAGGTGAGTACAGTGTAAAAAAAAAATAAAAATTAATAAAATAATTTTTTCTCTGCTTGTGTCTGTGTGATTATTTACATTTAACCCCTTGTGAACTGGTAAGGGGTCCATGACCCCTATACCAGTTCACAAGGCTGGGGGGATGGCAAGCCACCTGCGCTAGCGGGTGGCTTGCCATTAACCCCTGGCACCCCCATTACCTGCCTCCCCAAAGGCCAGGGGGGGGCAGAAGAGCCCGGGCCCACATAGGCTATGTGGGCTCGTAGGCTGCAGGGTGGGGGGGGCACAAAAGCTGGCCCCCCCACTCTGTGCCTACAAGCCCCCATAGCTGGTCCCGGGCTGGTTACTTTGGGTAAGGGGGACCCCACGTCAATTTTTTTTTGATTTTTAAGGGTTTTTAACCCTTAAAAAAAAAAAAAAAATGGGGTCTCCCTCCCCTGGGAGGGGGGACCCTATGTCATTTTTTTCTCGATTTAACCCTTTGTAGTGTGGATGGTATTTGTATTTTTTTTGTGAATGTTATAAAATACTTGTTTCAGTTAGAGGGGTCTCCTGGGCAGGAACAGGGGGCTACCGATAAATATGTGGTACCGTTCTAATCGGTAGAAATGGGGCTTTCACATGCAATATGATTTTCCTTAATAAAATACATTTTTTATTTAAAATAAAGGAGTCAATTTTCTAAAAAAATTTATTTATTTATTTATTTATTTTTTTTACTTTACAATATTGTAAAAAAAAAAAAAATTTACAAACAAGACATTTCATGTTAAAGCCTAAACTCTGCCACAAAAAGAAAATATGCCATTTTCTTGGAAATTCCTGCAAAAATCACAGTTAAACATCACGCAAAATGGTGAAAAATATCCTGTCAGGAGAGGGTGACAAAATCTCAAGTAGACTGGCAGTCAAAAGGTTACAGGTACCTATGCATGTTGGGTATTGTTCTGCTCGGGGGACCTTGCGCTTTCAGATTTAGCTTGTTTTTTCTTATTTGCATATTGATATTTTAGAAAAATGTGTTTTTTATTCTGCTTTTTTATACATTTTTTTGTGAAATCCTGTGCAACCTATGAATTCTTCGAGATATTACTTCCAGAAAGATGAGTCCACTACAACAAGCTGGGTACGCTTAGAAAGCTTAACCTGTGTACTTTCAGGGAATATATGGTTTATGGGGGATATTCCAAATGTAAAGGGTTGGTTTGGTAGAAAAAGCACAAGGTGCGCACTTTGTCTGCAGAGCTGAATATCTGAAGTAAAATTACCGTTATGCGCCTGCTTTACTTTGGTGTGTTTGGCAACTCTTTCCTTGACAGAACCTATGCATGTTGGGTATCATTCTGTTTGGGGGATGTTGCTTTTTCAGATTTTCTGTTTTTTTCTGGTTTGCATATAGTTTTTTTTAGGAAAATGTGGTTTTGATTCTGCTTTTTTATTCATTTTTAGGGAAACCCTGTGCAACCAAAGAATACATTGAGGGATTACTTCCAGATAACTGCACCCATGTCAACAAGCCTGGTACGCCTAGAAAGCTTGAGGTGTGTACTTCTAGGGAATATATAGTTTGTTGGGGGTATTTCAAATGTAAAGGGTTGCTTTTCTTGAAAAACTGCAAGGTGCGCATATTGCAAAGCATAGTTGTATTTTATCTGAAAATCTCCTAAAGCGTTGTTTCAGTTTGGGGGAGTCTCCTGGACAGGAAAGGGTGTCTACCAATACATATGTGGTACCGCTGTAACCGAGAGAAATTGAGGTTTCACACGCAATAAGATTTTATTGACAAACTTACATTTTTTATCACAAAAAAACACTACAAATTGTAAAAAATAGTTTTTTTTTTTTTTTTGCACAATTTTCACCCAAAAATATTGAGAATACACTTAGAAAATGACAAACAAGACATTTCATGTTAAAGCCCAGGCTCCGCTGAAAAAAACAATATATCACTTTCCTGGGAAATCCCTGGAAATCCCTTCAAAAATCACAGTTGAACATGGGGAGCGCAAAATAGTGCAAAATGGTCTGGCAACAAAGGGTGACAAAATCTCAAGGTAGGCTGGCGGTTAAAGGGTTAAACACAAGGGCCTTGATTCACTAAGAGTTGAAAAAACTCTCATGAATCACCAGATAGGAAGACAATGAAAGGCAATGACACCTTTTTTACTCCTGAAAAAAGTATTGAACTTTTTACCCCTTTTTACCTGTAGTAAAACAGTGCCATTGACTTTCAGTGTCTTCCTATCCGGTGATTCACTAAAAGTGAAATTCTCAGGCTTTTTTCTCATGAATTGAATTTTTTACTACCATGAGAATTTTTTTCAACGCTTTGTGAATCGAGGCCAATGTCTCAGAACTTTCTAGAAGCTACTATGTCCTAGCAACGTAAATGTTACTGGGCAAGCTTGGCCGGGCAGTTTTAGCCAGCTTTATCTTAGTACATTCCACAGGTGGTCCCATGTTTAACAAGAAACTAGCTCTACATGAAATAGTAGTTTGAATATAAAATAGTCATTGCAGACAATATAAAATTATACAGGTCTCCCTTCAGTAGAGAGCACCGGTGACCATAGGCCTCACTCCTTAGCACATACCTGCAATAGGCTTTTCTAAATGGCGAGTGCGGATACACACAAATAGAGGAGACCAGCGATGCTACATACACATGTGCCATGGGATCAGTGGAAAACATGCATTTTGGGGGGTTTCACACATCTGGGCATCCCAAATCAACCCGTCCATACCCTCTGGTACGCACCCTCTTCTATTCCTAAGGCAGAGGAGCAGCTCAGCTTTCTGGCACCTGGGGCAAAGATTCAAAATGGCGCCCCCAACCTGTTCTCAGGCCCCCCTTTGGCGCCCCTCTGACCTGCTGCAAGTGCCCCTCCTGCTCCCCCCTAGCTATGCCCCTGCCTAAGGCCCCATACTTCCTGACAGTCCACCCACCCACTCTATTGAGCCTGCAGGCTTGCTATTGCTTGCTGGTACGTGCTATTTACATATTTTTTTTACCTGCCTGAACATGGGCTTTAAAAAGAGCTGCCAATTCAGCAAAATGAATTTTACTTTCACCTGAATCCAAACAGGAAGACTCATTTTATGTTTTGATATTAAATAGCAGCTATTCACTGTCATCCTCCCACATGTGGTATTTCACCCAGGCTTAATCTGGAATGAGATAAAACATTTGATTTGACATTCGAAACTTAAATCTGAGAATAATAGAACAAAAAAAATCACATGCTGTGAATTGATAAATTGTTGTAATTTTTCAACCTTACTAAATGTTATCTGAAAAATAAAACAGGAAAAAGATTAAAAGATCTTCATACATGTGTAAATAACTGATTCGACATCTTTATAGTTTGCCAAGTACATACATTACAACCGAGGAATTCCTTATGGATGCTAGCAGTGGCGGACTGGGGCCAAAAGTCAGCCCTGGATTTTACCAGCCCCTGGTCGGCCTGACACATCTCTGCTGAGACTCCCCCACTTCCCACAGCCATGATGCTGGGGCTATAGCAATGAGGCTGGGGTTCCTTGGCTTGTGGATACAGGGGGCTGAGAGGGAGACTAAGGGGGATTTAATGTGGGTGTTAAAAGCAGCCCAGCTCTACGGTGGACCCTGTTCACAGAATCTGCTGAATGCCAAACTCTGCTTGGGGAGATTAGACCGCCCAGGAAGAAGTTTGGAGGGTTTCATCGGCGAGACGTGTCTGACCTTGCCCCCCCTGGTGATGCTGATACTGACTGCCCGTGTCCCTCCCCTGTCCCCCCCCCCCCCAATGTCCTGGTCTGGGCACTCCGGCTACAGCTGGACCTGGTCCGCTCCCGAGGTTGGGGGGCTGTTGTCTGGGGGCCCCCGCCCTCCTGTGTTGGGGGGCCCCCGATGGGTGGTTGGCCGGGGGGACCCTCCCCTCCCATCCGCTCTCATCCCAAGCTTCTCCCGCTTCTCCTTCCTCTTTCCCCACATTGCTACGGCTTTGGACCCCCTGCCCCGATGGTCTGATGCAATGATGCAATTGTGGTGCTGTCCCTGGGTGCTTTGGGACATTTCCCTACCCCTCCAACCCTTCCTATCCCTTTCCCCCTAATTTTCTGCCTAGTTTTCCCCCGCTTCATATTAGATAAGTTGGTGGACGGGGGCAGTGAGACGTACCTTCGTGGTAGATAAGAGAAACTGTTGTGATGGATGTCAAAAAAAAAAAAGCTGTGTCAAAATGTGAATTTGTACAACTGTCTGTATTGCTACATAGACAAAGATGATGTCCTTAGTTATCGATCTTGTGTGTCTGATTGCCCTGTTC
Organism: Gastrophryne carolinensis; assembly: GCA_027917425.1. Lineage (NCBI taxonomy): Eukaryota > Metazoa > Chordata > Amphibia > Anura > Microhylidae > Gastrophryne > Gastrophryne carolinensis. The sequence continues at coordinate 444,411,113 of CM051237.1, forward strand.
ACCTCAATAGATTTATTGTTATAAAAAAGCAGCCCAACTGGCCCCAAAGCAGTGTGGCCCACCGGGTCTCCCTGTGGCCAGTCCAACCCCTGAATGCTAGTACAGTGGGGTATGGGAAAGGAAAATGCCAACAGGTAGAACAATGGCGGAGATGAGCATGGGGCTGGATTAAATAAGGGGTGAACAGGGCCTTCTGCCCCAGGGCATCCACCACTTGTTTCCAATGGCAGTGATTGGTTTAAATTTACAGACCTCTACTACTTAAAGAGGAACATCAGGGGCCATCCGAGTTCCACTGTTTGAGGCATCCCGAATTGGAATGCCCCGCTGTGTGAACCCCCCCCCCCGACCGGCAGTTTCACTCACCTTCTCCTGGAGCCCTTGCCATGTCTGTGCCCTCTGGGCGCATCCCTGCTAACCTCTAACCGTGCACGCGTCAGGCCTTTCTGAATGGGCACCGCAGGTATGCCTCGGCTGCAAGGTGCCGGGGGATGCGGCTGGTGGCGCTGCTCGGCTCCCTTCAGCACTGCTTGGCTGCTTAACGGCTCAGGTGGCTTAGCCATCAGTGGCACCGAATGGACCCGAGTGACAGTGAGCATGTTCATTGGCTGAGGCTATAGCATTGAGGCAGAACAGGAAAGAACAGAGTTTTTTTGGCTTTTGGGGGTGGGCAGGTATTGGAGTGCTGGGAGGGAGACTAATGAGTCAGAAATTGGTTGGGGTATAGTGAGCAGCAGCCCAACTAGCCCCAAAGCAGCGGGGCCCAATGGGAATTTTCATGGGTCTCTCCATAGCCAGTATACCCCTGATGACAGCTGAGAATTACACTTAAAGTGGACCAACACCCTGCTGGATCGGCCCAGGAACCTATAAGATTCCCAGGCCGATCCCTCCCCTCGGGGCATCAAAAATCAGGATGCCCCACTGTGTGAAACCCCCCAGGACACCCGCTAACCTTACCTTACTCCCGGTCCAACGGCGCATGCGCCCCTTACCTTACTCCCGGTCCAACGGCACATGCGCCCCTTACCTTACTCCCGGTCCAACGGCGCATGCGCCCCTTACCTTACTCCCGGTCCAACGGCACATGCACCCCCAATCAGGGTGCCCCAGGGAAGAGGACCAAAACCCAGGATAGTCAAAATCCTGGGTGTTGGTCCACTTTAAAGTGGATCAAAACCAACAGCGATTGGCCCTGCCAATCTATAAGATTTCTGGCCCGATTGATTCCCTCCCCCTTGGGCATCTGATCGGGGTGCCCCGGGAGCAAGGACCAAAACCCAGGATAGTCAAAATCCTGGGTTTTGGTCCACTTTAATAGGGTTGATTCAGCACCGTATTTTTTTCCCCTTTGGTACAATTCAGCACAAATCATGAGACAATCGTTTTTTCTCTAAATAAAAAAACATCAGCACGGAATCAACCATTATGTTAGAAATGTATAGACTCATGAAGCTTACGGAATCTCCAACATACACGTGCCTGCCAGCAGATAGAGGGGAACTGACAGGAGACAAATCCGAGCCAAGTCACATGACTGGCTCCCATCATCAGCGCTTAGGACAAGGCGATAAGCACTATCTTGAATTTAAAAGATGCCTGTGGAAATTTCTCTGGCTATGACGTCAACTGAAGTCCATCTGCAAGCCAGAGCCTGTTGCAGCCCTGAGCATTTCATATAGGGATAATGTCAAAACCTAAGGCTGGATCCGGACGAGCGTAGCTTCCAGTTCTAACCAAATTGACTGCAATTCATTTTGAATGGCGTAAAAGAAGCCTAATGTAGCAGCCAATGGGTTAAAACCACGTTTCCTTTTAACATGGCATTTCTGCAATGCAAATCAGTTTGGTTGGACGCAAAATCAGACAGCACAGTGGTGAAAAGGCAGCAGCCGTACATTTAAAATGTAAATGATTTCACAGGGATAATAAAATCCTAGAAACATTTTATACGACAAACAGAAATCTCTGCCAGCCATGGGCAAATAAATGGAAGCTTGTGTCTCTTTTTTTTTCCCTTCGCTATATCAGTGGTGGAGCACGCTGGGCTTTAGAGCAATTTCTAAAGAAGGACAGAAATCAAATAAAGAATATTAAAGGATCTATTAAAATATGTAAAGCTGTATTAACAGGATATTTCAGCCAAAAGGTTCCTTGACGGGGAGGTTGTTTCATTACTAGCGCCAGGTACCGGCAGATGAGCGTCTGTATAGCGGCGCTTAGAGCAACCGCTAGTATACGCTGTGATCGGTCGCTGTAATAAATTGCCCGGCATTGATGAATGTGATGTATGTTGGGCGTTCTAACACCAGTACAGCGTTGCAGCGAGCAAATGGTAGCGCCAGCTCAGTGAGAACGACTCTCAGCGACTCACACCATATTCAACGTATAGCGCGTAGGCGCTCTGGATCTGGTCGCTATAGTACAGAGCGGCAGATGCTGTGTGTCTGTTTTTGAACACATATCCACCAGTAACAAACGAAAACACATGGAATGGCATTGTTGGGACACTGTGACATTAACACTTTAATGCCAGACCTGTAATGACAATTCTGCATAAAAAATCTAAAAAGTTTTCAAAAATGACTCTTTCTAGGCCAGGAGAGGTCACACAATTCTTTGAGAAATAATAAATAAATTGAGAAAAAAAAATCAAAAAACCCTGTTTAAACAGAAGAAAAGGAACGTCCATTGAAATGTATGGGAGAGCGACAGGTAGCAACAGGTAATACATGGCGCTCTGGAAGCTAGAGCGCCGGCGCTATACGCTGAGCCGCCTGTAATGATGAATTGGATGCTACATGGCGCTGTTAGAGTTGCTCACCAGAATCGCCTTCATAAATGTGGTTTTGCGTACAGCGCCCGGCGTTCACCAGATGCTGCCTGCCGCTACGAGGCACTACTGGCGCTATCCCTTGATGAATACACCTCATAGTCCTGTGCTGTGAAATTTGCCTTCTTGTAGACCACACGTGTCAAACTCTGGCCCACAGTGTCTTCAGATTTGGCCTGCGAGCCTTGTTTCCCCCCTTCCCACGCTGTTGAGATGACATGGCTGGGTCATCGCTGCCGTTACTTTTAAGCCAGACGCACGGCCACACACTTGCTGCCCAGTGTTGCTTAGTCCATGAGAGGCTAGCTAACAAGCAGGCCCAGCGTCAAGATTGCACTGCCAAATTGTCCAGTGAGATTGCAGAACAGGACTTTGATGTAAAGCCCCGCCCCTATGATGATGCAATAGGGAAGTACTTGCCCCAGTGGTTGGCAAATAAAACTGCCAACCAGGCAGAGCTGGCTGCTGCCGTCTCCCACTACACAGGATTTTTTGTTTGTAAGCCAATTGGGCAAAAGGCTATAGTGCTAGGGCGGCACCGTTCCTAATCCTAACCAGGTGCACTGCCCTGTGGGGAAATGCCCAACACAAAACGAAATCCTCCCTGGGGTGACCTCAATGGACCCCCAATATATAACCCCACAGAGGCTGACTATTGCACTCAAAAGTTCAATTCAATGTAAACTTTATTACACAAAACTTAAAAACACATTATAAACATGGATACTGTGCCTAAAACATGATTCACCACCGGGGGGGGGGGGGGGGGCACGGGGGGGCCCACCCTCATAAACCCACATTATATAGATACACATTCAAACTACCCATTAAACTGACTACCTGGCGTCACACTTAGAGGGATTACTGGCCGTGAGCAAGAGTCCGGTGGGACTCGAAACGCGTTGGTCGTAGCCCGGGGGGGCGCACTGCTTTTTGGATATCGTAAGCACATATCTGTTATTTGTTTTATTTCTTGTTGTCTTGCACTGTCAGCCTCTATGGGCTATGAATTTTGTATTGGATGTTATATTTGAAATATAGGCACTTTGAAAAAGCACTTGCACTTTAGATAATTGTAAATATTGGTGGGTAGTCAGTTTAATGGGTAGTTTGAATGTGTATCTATATAATGTGGGTTTATGAGGGTGGGGGTGGGGTGGGGTGCTGTGGGCCCCCCCTGGTGGTGAATCATGTTTTAGGCACAGTATTCATGTTTTTAATGTGTTTTTAACTTTTGTGTAATAAAGTTTACATTGAATTGAACTTTTGAGTGCAATAGTCAGCCTCTTTGGGGTTATATATTGGGGGTCCATTGAGGTCACCCCGGGGAGGATTTCGTTCCACTACACAGGATTACGTCAAGCCAGCTCTGCTGGAGATATAATACTCTGCAATAGACTTCCAGCTTAGTCTATGCTGAAGTGACTTTTGCTAGATTTACTGTAGTTTACAGCTATGATAAGTTATGACACTAGATGGACTGTCACCAATGCTCAACTGTAGATTTCTATACATTTCACTGCTGTTTTGTATTTAATGTGTTTCAGTTGCTCTATGATTGGTACTTCCTTCTTTTCCTGTCTGTGTTTAGCCACCATGTAAGGTGACATTCTCTTATTTCATTAATGTTCCAGTAAAGCCAGTTCCTGTTATGCCACTAATGTCTATCTGGATTACAACTCCTCTGCACCCAGCACTCACACTCTGCAACAAGCTCAGCCCACCAGTGACTGAAAGCGACTGCATGAGGTAAAGGAAGACAGCACCACCTGATCCTAACTACCCGGGGCACCCTAAATTGCTATTTGAAACCAACGATGCAACGGCACATGTGCATGTCGCGGCTGCACTCCACAATACCTTTAGCTGGGTGCGTTCCCGTACCAGGCATTTGTGAATGGCTGGCGGGGCAGGCCCCAGGCTCGAGCTTAACGGGGGATATGGCCAGTGGCACACTTGGCTCAATTCGGCCCCTAGCCGACAAAAGCTCTCATTGGCTAAGACTAAGAAATGAAAGCGAAATGGAGCTGAGCCTGCTGAGCAGCCATTGGATAAACATATATTCTGTATAACAAAAAGACCAACACCCCATAAAATTTCACAGATATATTCAAAACATGGTAGTTACAAGTCCAATCAATCCATAGAAGCCCAATGTTTTGGGAAATATACTTTAATGGGATTATACTTCAGGAGGAACCAAATGCCAAATAGTTGGGCAGATTTGCCAAAGAGAATCCAAGCTAAAGAAGCATCCTCAACTCACATGTCACCCAACGATATGATTGTAGTAGCTTTGTAGTAGTATTACTGCTGTTCATATTATGGGGCGCGGATTTGCAAAAACAGAAAATGGTGGTGTAGGGTGAGGTTAAATTGCGTGTGTGGCTTGAGGCTCTTCAAAATTTACCACCTAATTCATAGGCCCTTATTAATGAAGGAATAGCGACAGGTAGCGACTGGTGAGCGACCGGTAATGACGGGCCCCGCCACGAGAACGTCGGCTCCGCACCACAATCACACATTTATCAAGCCAATCCTGCTTAGCGACTGAGATAGCGCCATATAGCGACTCATTCATCTTTATTTCAGCCTCAGCCCACAGCGCCAGCGACCGACCTTGAACAGCGGCAGGTATGACCTCTCGCTACCTGGCGCTCTCCTATGCATTTCAATGGAACAATCTTTAAATATTAATAATTATTTTTTATTATTTATTTATTTTTTTTTAAATGTGAAAAATTCTGTGACCACTTCTGCCATGTTAGATAATTTTTTTAAGGGAAAAAAAAAATTGTGCAGAATTGATTACAGGTCTGATATTATTGTATTCATATTACTAAATTATTTAAAAACATTTTTTTTTTGGTTTCCAAAAATATGGTGGTTTGGGGGTTAAAAAACTACTTTTAACACATCACCTCCAGCGCTCTGGGGTTTAAACAAGCATTTCACAGCACTTAAATTTGTTGAGTCCGATTTTTTGATGAATATGGTGGGAGCCGGTCGCTCTGACCAGTCGCTATCATGCACTCCCATACAGCGCAGAACCTGTCAAATAGCGACTCGTCACCTTGTATTCAACATTACTGCACACCGACTGAGTCCCTGTCAACAACCGAGCAACGGCCAAGCACAGCGACTACTAGCGGGCGCTGTGAAAATACCACTACAGTCGCTCAACTGTCGCTACATGTCGCTATTAATAAATCAACCTCATGGACTATTAAAATATTTTGGCCTGGATCAGATTGATAGTAGTATATTGTGGTTTAATAGACCATGCAAACAGATAAACATAAGCAGTTCAAAGGTGAGTCCTAACTAGTTTAACTAAAATTAGTGATATTTACAAGAAAAATACAATAATATGGAAAGTAAAAGAAAGACAAATACCAACTCTATGGGTGCAAAAGGATTTTGGGTTGCACCGTCCTTGTGGTGATTATTTGCCCCTATCTGGGGCTTCATAGGGAGTACTAGTCAAGTCTGTGGCAGGTAGAGGCTTATCGGGAATGGGGTCTGCGTAATGTTTGTAACAATTGGTTTTTAGCAAGTAATGGTGCGGTCCCTAAGATTGTTACCAGGGTTGTGGCAAGGATTAGTACAATCTCCAGGTTAGTTGGAGAGAAGTGTATGTAACCGCGGTGGAAAGAGATAATTAGGACCGGTGTTCCTGTTTAACAACAGTGGTGAAGCTGCAGAAGGCATCAGCATGCCCAGGCCTGGGAAGAAGTAGGGATTCCATTTCCCTTCTTATTCCTACTGCATCCTTACTACTCTTGTACCTTTCACATGCAGCATGTAAAATGACCAGGTCAATGACCTGATGTTTCTCTTAAAGCCTCCAGCCAAAAATATATAAATACATTTTTCTACTACACCCCTATTCAGGGAAGGGCCGGACAGGGGTAAACTCTGAGCAGAAACAGGCTGATTTTGCCTGAAGAGTGTTTGATACAATTGTACGGCACATGTGCGACCACTCGTTCAATCAGCGCACTTGGAGCCGCTGAGCTATGCGTGTCTAAACGACGTTTTGGTTCAGTGGCTCCGAGCACACTGGTGGCCGCATCTTGCGCTTCCCTCCAACAGGGAGCGTGCCTGCCCGCGCCCTGCTACAGGGATAGCGGGGATGCGGCCGCGGCCTGCGCATGTGCCATTGGACCGGGATTAAGGTAAGTGTAGCAGGCGACCTGGGGGGTTTCAAAAAGCGGGGCATCCAGCTGGGCTTGGTCCACTTTAAACCACTCGATATGAACACAGAATGCACAGGCTAATGGGGAAGAGGGGTTTAGCTTTAGCTATACTGGAGCTTGCATGGGCAAATATTGGTGAAGATTCTTTGGGGAGTCATTCTCTATTTTATAATTTATAGGGATTATTAGTATTTCCTAAATGGTTAATTTATATGGGGAGTGGTACTTATGCTGCACATTTCCCCATGGCCCTATACAAATTAAGGTTTCTATTTGATCTTACTCATGCCCAACTAAAGACATACGCTAAAAGACAGCCTAAATGCAGCAGCAATAATACATGCCGATGATGGCTGGCCCAATTCACTCATTACAGGGCAGCACACAGCACAACAAAGTGTAACTTTTTGAAAGTAGAACGTTGCAGTAAAATTCAGTGCCTTGAAAAAGTATTTCCACATTTTTAAGCCACAAACTTTTCTTGTATTGAGATTTTTGAGATAGAACAACACAAAGTAGTACATATTTGTGAAGAGTAAAGAACATTTTACAAACGTTTCCATTTTTATCAATAAAATAATGAAACTACTGCGTGCATATGTATTCAAACCCCCAGTAAAATCCAGTATGAATAATTGCCTTCTGAAGTCACCTAATCTCCTGTGTGTAAATTATTTTGTATAACTACATCTGTGTAGGCCACAGAGGTTTGTTAGAGAAAATTATTGAACAAACAGCATCTTGAAAACCAAGATACACTCCAGACAGCTCAGGGATATAGTTGTGGTAAAGTGTATTGCTGAGTTAGTTTATAAAAAAAAGCCCAAGCTCTGAACATCTTACACACTGTTAAATCCCCCATTTGTAAATGGTTCAAGTGCAAACCTACCAAGACATGGCCATCCACCATTCACTGACAGTCCAGGCATGATAAGTAGAGAAGCAGCCAAGAGGAACAGGGCCACTCTGTAGGAGCTGCAGAGATCCACAGCTTAGGTGGGAGTGTCTTTACATTATTAGTTGTGTACTCCACAAATCTGGCCTTTATGGATAAGTGTTAAGAAGAAGGAAAACAAAGCAAAATAAAACCACTGTACCAAACAATACAGCCATCATAAATGAAAGAGTATAAAGTAACGGGAGGTCCGTTACGAAACGCGTTGGCTGGCTGGGACGGGGTGAGGCGCTTGGCGCATGTCTGCCTGGTGAAGTACACATAGCACATGTTATGATTTATTGCACTGTTTTTCTATGTCTTTTCCCCCTCGGTGTCTTCATTAGGGTAGAGTGATACTGATAGCACTGGATTGCACTTTACTGATGTATATTTGTATAAAATAGGATTGTATATAGGATAGTTTAGACACATTATATAAGCTGGTTGATATTGTATACTGATGTCTTTGAAGACAACACGGGGTTAATAATTGTATGTAGAGATGAGCGAACTTTTGAAAAATTCGATTCGACTGATTCGCCGAATTTTCCGACAAAAATCGTTTCGACCCGAATAAATTCGCGACGAATCGCTATTAAAAACGGCTATTTCTGAGCCTCCTACAGCCTCAATAGGGTTGTAAACCATTCAGCCTTGCTGTAACACGCACAGGATGCGTGCTGGGTTAGTTAAATAATACTTTGAAGAAATATCACATGCAGATCAGAGGCATCGCTAATAGAATCGCAGAGCGGCACAATTGCAGAGAGTTGAAGTGGCATCACTATGAGGGGCAGAAGGAGCCCAAATATACACTGGAGTTGGCCTCAGGAGCCCAAAAATTGGATGAATCACACCCTGGAGTTGGCAGAAGTTGGCAGCAGCAGCAGCAGCAGGAGCCCAAATATACACTGGAGTTGGCTTCAGGAGCCCAAAAATTGGATGAATCACACCCTGGAGTTGGCAGAAGTTGGCAGCAGCAGCAGCAGGAGCCCAAATATACACTGGAGTTGGCCTCAGGAGCCCAAAAATTGGATGAATCACACCCTGGAGTTGGCAGAAGTTGGCAGCAGCAGCAGCAGGAGCCCAAATATACACTGGAGTTGGCTTCAGGAGCCCAAAAATTGGATGAATCACACCCTGGAGTTGGCAGGAGTTGACACCAGCAGCAGCAGGAGCCCAAATATACACTGGAGTTGGCTTCAGGAGCCCAAAAATTGGATGAATCACACCCTGGAGTTGGCAGAAGTTGGCAGCAGCAGCAGCAGGAGCCCAAATATACACTGGAGTTGGCCTCAGGAGCCCAAAAATTGGATGAATCACACCCTGGAGTTGGCAGAAGTTGGCAGCAGCAGCAGCAGGAGCCCAAATATACACTGGAGTTGGCTTCAGGAGCCCAAAAATTGGATGAATCACACCCTGGAGTTGGCAGGAGTTGACACCAGCAGCAGCAGGAGCCCAAATATACACTGGAGTTGGCTTCAGGAGCCCAAAAATTGGATGAATCACACCCTGGAGTTGGCAGAAGTTGGCAGCAGCAGCAGCAGGAGCCCAAATATACACTGGAGTTGGCCTCAGGAGCCCAAAAATTGGATGAATCACACCCTGGAGTTGGCAGGAGTTGACAGTAGCAGCAGCAGGAGCCCAAATATACACTGGAGTTGGCCTCAGGAGCCCAAAAATTGGATGAATCACACCCTGGAGTTGGCAGAAGTTGGCAGCAGCAGCAGCAGGAGCCCAAATATACACTGGTGTTGGCCTCAGGAGCCCAAAAATTGGATGAATCACACCCTGGAGTTGGCAGGAGTTGACAGTAGCAGCAGCAGGAGCCCAAATATACACTGGAGTTGGCCTCAGGAGCCCAAAAATTGGATGAATCACACCCTGGAGTTGGCAGAAGTTGGCAGCAGCAGCAGCAGGAGCCCAAATATACACTGGAGTTGGCCTCAGGAGCCCAAAAATTGGATGAATCACACCCTGGAGTTGGCAGGAGTTGACAGTAGCAGCAGCAGGAGCCCAAATATACACTGGAGTTGGCTTCAGGAGCCCAAAAATTGGATGAATCACACCCTGGAGTTGGCAGGAGTTGACACCAGCAGCAGCAGGAGCCCAAATATACACTGGAGTTGGCTTCAGGAGCCCAAAAATTGGATGAATCACACCCTGGAGTTGGCAGAAGTTGGCAGCAGCAGCAGCAGGAGCCCAAATATACACTGGAGTTGGCCTCAGGAGCCCAAAAATTGGATGAATCACACCCTGGAGTTGGCAGAAGTTGGCAGCAGCAGCAGCAGGAGCCCAAATATACACTGGAGTTGGCTTCAGGAGCCCAAAAATTGGATGAATCACACCCTGGAGTTGGCAGGAGTTGACACCAGCAGCAGCAGGAGCCCAAATATACACTGGAGTTGGCTTCAGGAGCCCAAAAATTGCATGAATCACACCCTGGAGTTGGCAGAAGTTGGCAGCAGCAGCAGCAGGAGCCCAAATATACACTGGAGTTGGCCTCAGGAGCCCAAAAATTGGATGAATCACACCCTGGAGTTGGCAGAAGTTGGCAGCAGCAGCAGCAGGAGCCCAAATATACACTGGAGTTGGCTTCAGGAGCCCAAAAATTGGATGAATCACACCCTGGAGTTGGCAGGAGTTGACAGTAGCAGCAGCAGGAGCCCAAATATACACTGGAGTTGGCTTCAGGAGCCCAAAAATTGGATGAATCACACCCTGGAGTTGGCAGGAGTTGACAGCAGCAGCAGCAGGAGCCCAAATATACACTGGAGTTGGCCTCAGGAGCCCAAAAATTGGATGAATCACACCCTGGAGTTGGCAGGAGTTGACACCAGCAGCAGCAGGAGCCCAAATATACACTGGAGTTGGCCTCAGGAGCCCAAAAATTGGATGAATCACACCCTGGAGTTGGCAGGAGTTGACACCAGCAGCAGCAGGAGCCCAAATATACACTGGAGTTGGCTTCAGGAGCCCAAAAATTGGATGAATCACACCCTGGAGTTGGCAGGAGTTGACACCAGCAGCAGCAGGAGCCCAAATATACACTGGAGTTGGCTTCAGGAGCCCAAAAATTGGATGAATCACACCCTGGAGTTGGCAGAAGTTGGCAGCAGCAGCAGCAGGAGCCCAAATATACACTGGAGTTGGCCTCAGGAGCCCAAAAATTGGATGAATCACACCCTGGAGTTGGCAGGAGTTGACAGTAGCAGCAGCAGGAGCCCAAATATACACTGGAGTTGGCCTCAGGAGCCCAAAAATTGGATGAATCACACCCTGGAGTTGGCAGAAGTTGGCAGCAGCAGCAGCAGGAGCCCAAATATACACTGGAGTTGGCCTCAGGAGCCCAAAAATTGGATGAATCACACCCTGGAGTTGGCAGAAGTTGGCAGCAGCAGCAGCAGGAGCCCAAATATACACTGGAGTTGGCCTCAGGAGCCCAAAAATTGGATGAATCACACCCTGGAGTTGGCAGGAGTTGACAGTAGCAGCAGCAGGAGCCCAAATATACACTGGAGTTGGCCTCAGGAGCCCAAAAATTGGATGAATCACACCCTGGAGTTGGCAGAAGTTGGCAGCAGCAGCAGCAGGAGCCCAAATATACACTGGAGTTGGCCTCAGGAGCCCAAAAATTGGATGAATCACACCCTGGAGTTGGCAGGAGTTGGCAGCAGCAGCAGCAGGAGCCCAAAAAATGGCCTAAAGACATAAATATGTTTTGCACCATTTGGAAAGTGTAAAACGTGGCACCATGCTGAATCTAGTCGCATGCATCAGGCATTGGTGGGTGGAAATCCTGGCTGATCCATCCCTGATTCATTTTGACAAAGGTGAGTCTCTCCACATTTTTAGTTGACAGACGAGTTCTCCTCGCCGTAACTATGGCCCCCGCCGCACTAAACACCCGCTCAGATGGCACGCTACTTGCCGGGCAGGACAGCTTTTCCAGGGCAAACTCTGCTAGTTGCGGCCACAAATCAAGTTTGGCTGCCCAGAAGTCCAGCGGATCCTCAAGGTGTGTTGGCATGGTCATGTCAAAGTATGACATGACCTGCTGGTTCAGGTCCTGCTCCAGGTCTTCCTGCTGCTCATGAGTAGCCTCACTATGCGGGTGTAGAAAGCTACTCATTAGCGACTGAAGACTGAGGCTGCTGCTGCTGATGGAGCTTCTGCTGCTGCTGCTGCCAACCCCCCCAGCGGCCATGGCAGTGGAAGGTGAGCGCAGAGGTCCCCTCGAGTCAGACCTGCGAGAGTATGGACCATGGCGCAGATAGGCATCGGCCAACTGCCTACGTAGAATGTCTTTGTAGTAGTTGAGTTTGTCCTCCCTCTCGGTGGGTTTAAAAAATGCCCCCATTTTGTGCCGGAAGCGAGGGTCCAATAAGGTGGACAGCCAGAAGTCATCCCGCCGACAGATGGAAACAATTCTGGGGTCACTACGCAAGCATGTGAGCATGCTTCGTGCCATTTGCGCAAGTGACTCGGATGGACTACCTGTCTCCATCTCCACTGCATACTGCCACGGTGTGCCCGGGTCCTCTGTCTCTCCTTCCTCAAAAACCTCTAGCTCCTCTGGCTGCTCCTGCTCCTCCTCTCCTGTCCGCTGACTAGATAAACCAGCCATTTCGCCAAGCCTAAACTGTGTTTCGCTGGGCAACTCCTCCTCCTCCTCTTCCTCCTCCTCCTCCTCCAGTTCAGCTCCAACGGGGTTCATGTGGCCGTAAGATGTAAACGCCATGTCTCCAGTGCCCTGACCAGCCATGGTTTCCAACATGTGCTGTAGTACATGAAGCAGTGGAATCACGTCGTTCATCCCGTAATCCTGCCGACTGACAAATAAAGTGGCTTCCTCAAAGGGCCTGAGCAAACGGCAGGTGTCACGTATGAGCTGCCACTGGTTGACATTGAAGTTACACAGGGGAGTCCCCCTATCTGCTTGGATCATCAGGAAATCCGTGATGGCTTTTCTCTGTTCATATAATCGGTCCAACATGTGAAGGGTGGAATTCCAACGGGTGGAAACATCGCAAATCAGACTATGTTGGGGGATACCATTCTGACGCTGTAGCTCAAGAAGGGTGTGTTTGGCGGTGTAGGAGTGGCTGAAGTGCATGCAAAGTTTCCGTGAAGTTGTTAGGATGTCCTGCAGATGGGGGGAACACTTCAGAAACCGCTTGACAACCAGATTGAAGACGTGAGCCATGCAGGGGGCATGGGTCAGGCTTCCTTGGCGCAGCGCAGACAAAATGTTCTTCCCATTGTCGGTAACCATGATTCCCATTTTAAGTTTTCTCGGAGTAAGCCATGTTTGGATTTCCTGATGAATACATTTAAGCAGTTCCTCCCCTGTGTGACTCCGTTCGCCAAGACAAACCATGTGAAGCACTGCGTGACACCTCCGTGCCCTGCACACATGGTAGACTGGAGGGGCACTGAGACTTGAGCCTACAGTGGAGGGTGAGGAGATGGCGGAGGATGAGGAGGCCGAGTCGCACGGTGTCACAGGCCCAATGGGCAGAGAGCGCGGAGGCCGAAGCGGCGTGACCTGTCCAAGTTGCTGCTGCAAAGGGACCACATTCACCCAGTGGGCCGTAAACGACATGTACTGCCCCTGACCGTAGTTACAGCTCCAGATGTCGGCGCTGCCATGTATTTTGCTACACACCGACAGGCTCAAGGACTGGCCCACCTTCTGTTCAACAAAAGTGTGCAGCGCTGGTACTGCCTTCTTGGCAAAGAAATGACGGCTTGGGACTCTCCACCTCGGCTCGGCACAAGCCATCAGTTCTCTGAAAGGTGCAGATTCCACCACCTGAAAAGGGAGCGACTGCAGCACCAGCAACTTGGACAGGAGCACATTCAGCTTCTGCGCCGTAGGATGAGTGGGCGCATACTGCTGTCTCTTGGACATGGCTTCGCTGATGGATTGCTGGCGGGATGCATGACTTGGAGGAGGAGGAGCAGGAGCGACAGAGGATGGGTATGACGCACAGCTGCCTTCGGCTGAGGTGCTGGAGCCTTGGCTGGCAGAAATTGGGAGCTCACTTGGTGAGGAAGCAGACTGGACCACCCCTTGGGAGCCTCGGTTCTCCCAGGTCGTTTTATGGTGACGCATCATATGTTGACGCAGGGCCGTGGTGCCAACATTTGGACCCTGGCCACGCTTCACCTTTTGCCTACATATCTTGCATGTGGCCATGTTACCCTCCTGCGGATGCCTCAGGAAAAACTGCCACACTGCCGAGTAGCTACTTTTCCCACCCCCTGGCCTCACTGATTCACTGCTGCTGTTGCCAACTCCAGGAACCCCTGCTCCACTACCTCCCGATAAGGTAGACTGCCGCACAGCAGGTGCTCTACCCCGGCCCCGGCCCCGGCCGGCTCCAGCCTTTGGAATTGTGCCCCCATGCTGACTGCTACCACCTTGCTGCCTCAGCTGCTGACTCCGGGGCAACCTGCACCCCTCTTCTCCTGATGATGACGATGAAGCCCCTTCATCACCCGGCTCCCAAGTGCGATCGGCTTCATCGTCATCATCATCATCATCACCGAGTTGTGGCTGTACGTCACTGATGTTCGTGGATTCGTCAACAGTGTCTGGCGCAGGAGCTGGAACGCTCGCAGCACCCACGACACTGTCCACATCACTATTTGTCTGCCTAGCTAAAGAAGCCACCTCCATTTCTTGGCTGGGCAGTAGCTGCTGACTGTCCTCTATCTGATGGTCCTCCTCACTAAAGAGTGGAGCTGAACCCAAAGCATAGGATACGTCGCTGGGGGAGGGAACGGCGTAGGCCAGAGGCAATGGGAGGACAGGGACTGCTCTCGGGGCATGCCAACTCAGGGTTGTGTCAGAGGAACCTACCGACCCTAGACTGGGGGTCTCAGACGTAAGTTGTGATGATGTTGTTGATGAGCGCGTCAACCAATCTACCACGGCAGATGCGTTACTGGTGGAGACCCGACCGCTAGCAGATACTGGCAGATTAGGTCTCTCAGCGTGACTCCTGCTGCTACTGGCCCCCAGTCTGATGCGAGCTCTGCCTGCGGAATCTTGGCCTCTGCCACTCCTCTTTTCACTTCCAGGCACTTGTCTGCCCGACATAGTCTAACTGGCGTGGTAGTAGGTGATATTTAAAAAAACCCCGGGCAGCGGTGGGTCTATATGAAACAGAATATAATGCACACCAAAAGTGAGCAGTAACACTCAGCCTCCAACAGGCCTGCTTAGTGTAAATAAGAGAGCTGCTTAGTGTAAATAAAGAGGGGTATGCTATGTTACAGAATGGGATGCCTCAACAGAAGTGCACCTGGCAGGCAGCAGTAAGCCTATGCCCAGCAAAAGTGTCTTATAATATAAATATAATAAGAGCAAATGCTTATATGGTCTTAAACAGAGGCTGCTTTAGTCACAGAATGGGATGCCCTGGGCAGGAATGGACCTGGCAGGGTCCAGTAGTGCTTTGGCCAGCAAAAGTGTCTTTATCAGGCTAATTTCAAATATGATAAGAGCAAATGCTTATATGGTCTTAAACAGAGGCTGCTGTAGTCACAGAATGGGATGCCCCGGGCAGGAATCGACCTGGCAGGGTCCAGTAGTGCTTTGGCCAGCAAAAGTGTCTTTATCAGGCCTAATTTCAAATATGATAAGAGCAAATGCTTATATGGTCTTAAACAGAGGCTGCTGTAGTCACAGAATGGGATGCCCTGGGCAGGAATGGACCTGGCAGGGTCCAGTAGTGCTTTGGCCAGCAAAAGTGTCTTTATCAGGCTAATTTCAAATATGATAAGAGCAAATGCTTATATGGTCTTAAACAGAGGCTGCTTTAGTCACAGAATGGGATGCCCTGGGCAGGAATGGACCTGGCAGGGTCCAGTAGTGCTTTGGCCAGCAAAAGTGTCTTTATCAGGCCTAATTTCAAATATGATAAGAGCAAATGCTTATATGGTCTTAAACAGAGGCTGCTTTAGTCACAGAATGGGATGCCCTGGGCAGGAATGGACCTGGCAGGGTCCAGTAGTGCTTTGGCCAGCAAAAGTGTCTTTATCAGGCCTAATTTCAAATATGATAAGAGCAAATGCTTATATGGTCTTAAACAGAGGCTGCTGTAGTCACAGAATGGGATGCCCTGGGCAGGAATGGACCTGGCAGGGTCCAGTAGTGCTTTGGCCAGCAAAAGTGTCTTTATCAGGCCTAATTTCAAATATGATAAGAGCAAATGCTTATATGGTCTTAAACAGAGGCTGCTGTAGTCACAGAATGGGATGCCCTGGGCAGGAATGGACCTGGCAGGGTCCAGTAGTGCTTTGGCCAGCAAAAGTGTCTTTATCAGGCTAATTTCAAATATGATAAGAGCAAATGCTTATATGGTCTTAAACAGAGGCTGCTGTAGTCACAGAATGGGATGCCCCGGGCAGGAATGGACCTGGCAGGGTCCAGTAGTGCTTTGGCCAGCAAAAGTGTCTTTATCAGGCTAATTTCAAATATGATAAGAGCAAATGCTTATATGGTCTTAAACAGAGGCTGCTGTAGTCACAGAATGGGATGCCCTGGGCAGGAATGGACCTGGCAGGGTCCAGTAGTGCTTTGGCCAGCAAAAGTGTCTTTATCAGGCTAATTTCAAATATGATAAGAGCAAATGCTTATATGGTCTTAAACAGAGGCTGCTGTAGTCACAGAATGGGATGCCCTGGGCAGGAATGGACCTGGCAGGGTCCAGTAGTGCTTTGGCCAGCAAAAGTGTCTTTATCAGGCCTAATTTCAAATATGATAAGAGCAAATGCTTATATGGTCTTAAACAGAGGCTGCTTTAGTCACAGAATGGGATGCCCTGGGCAGGAATGGACCTGGCAGGGTCCAGTAGTGCTTTGGCCAGCAAAAGTGTCTTTATCAGGCTAATTTCAAATATGATAAGAGCAAATGCTTATATGGTCTTAAACAGAGGCTGCTGTAGTCACAGAATGGGATGCCCTGGGCAGGAATGGACCTGGCAGGGTCCAGTAGTGCTTTGGCCAGCAAAAGTGTCTTTATCAGGCTAATTTCAAATATGATAA
The DNA here is from genome assembly GCA_027917425.1 of Gastrophryne carolinensis. Taxonomy (NCBI): domain Eukaryota; kingdom Metazoa; phylum Chordata; class Amphibia; order Anura; family Microhylidae; genus Gastrophryne; species Gastrophryne carolinensis. The sequence continues at coordinate 444,428,139 of CM051237.1, forward strand.
GAGCAAATGCTTATATGGTCTTAAACAGAGGCTGCTGTAGTCACAGAATGGGATGCCCTGGGCAGGAATGGACCTGGCAGGGTCCAGTAGTGCTTTGGCCAGCAAAAGTGTCTTTATCAGGCCTAATTTCAAATATGATAAGAGCAAATGCTTATATGGTCTTAAACAGAGGCTGCTTTAGTCACAGAATGGGATGCCCTGGGCAGGAATGGACCTGGCAGGGTCCAGTAGTGCTTTGGCCAGCAAAAGTGTCTTTATCAGGCCTAATTTCAAATATGATAAGAGCAAATGCTTATATGGTCTTAAACAGAGGCTGCTGTAGTCACAGAATGGGATGCCCTGGGCAGGAATGGACCTGGCAGGGTCCAGTAGTGCTTTGGCCAGCAAAAGTGTCTTTATCAGGCCTAATTTCAAATATGATAAGAGCAAATGCTTATATGGTCTTAAACAGAGGCTGCTTTAGTCACAGAATGGGATGCCCTGGGCAGGAATGGACCTGGCAGGGTCCAGTAGTGCTTTGGCCAGCAAAAGTGTCTTTATCAGGCCTAATTTCAAATATGATAAGAGCAAATGCTTATATGGTCTTAAACAGAGGCTGCTTTAGTCACAGAATGGGATGCCCTGGGCAGGAATGGACCTGGCAGGGTCCAGTAGTGCTTTGGCCAGCAAAAGTGTCTTTATCAGGCCTAATTTCAAATATGATAAGAGCAAATGCTTATATGGTCTTAAACAGAGGCTGCTGTAGTCACAGAATGGGATGCCCTGGGCAGGAATGGACCTGGCAGGGTCCAGTAGTGCTTTGGCCAGCAAAAGTGTCTTTATCAGGCTAATTTCAAATATGATAAGAGCAAATGCTTATATGGTCTTAAACAGAGGCTGCTGTAGTCACAGAATGGGATGCCCTGGGCAGGAATGGACCTGGCAGGGTCCAGTAGTGCTTTGGCCAGCAAAAGTGTCTTTATCAGGCTAATTTCAAATATGATAAGAGCAAATGCTTATATGGTCTTAAACAGAGGCTGCTGTAGTCACAGAATGGGATGCCCTGGGCAGGAATGGACCTGGCAGGGTCCAGTAGTGCTTTGGCCAGCAAAAGTGTCTTTATCAGGCCTAATTTCAAATATGATAAGAGCAAATGCTTATATGGTCTTAAACAGAGGCTGCTTTAGTCACAGAATGGGATGCCCTGGGCAGGAATGGACCTGGCAGGGTCCAGTAGTGCTTTGGCCAGCAAAAGTGTCTTTATCAGGCTAATTTCAAATATGATAAGAGCAAATGCTTATATGGTCTTAAACAGAGGCTGCTGTAGTCACAGAATGGGATGCCCTGGGCAGGAATGGACCTGGCAGGGTCCAGTAGTGCTTTGGCCAGCAAAAGTGTCTTTATCAGGCTAATTTCAAATATGATAAGAGCAAATGCTTATATGGTCTTAAACAGAGGCTGCTGTAGTCACAGAATGGGATGCCCTGGGCAGGAATGGACCTGGCAGGGTCCAGTAGTGCTTTGGCCAGCAAAAGTGTCTTTATCAGGCCTAATTTCAAATATGATAAGAGCAAATGCTTATATGGTCTTAAACAGAGGCTGCTTTAGTCACAGAATGGGATGCCCTGGGCAGGAATGGACCTGGCAGGGTCCAGTAGTGCTTTGGCCAGCAAAAGTGTCTTTATCAGGCCTAATTTCAAATATGATAAGAGCAAATGCTTATATGGTCTTAAACAGAGGCTGCTGTAGTCACAGAATGGGATGCCCTGGGCAGGAATGGACCTGGCAGGGTCCAGTAGTGCTTTGGCCAGCAAAAGTGTCTTTATCAGGCCTAATTTCAAATATGATAAGAGCAAATGCTTATATGGTCTTAAACAGAGGCTGCTTTAGTCACAGAATGGGATGCCCTGGGCAGGAATGGACCTGGCAGGGTCCAGTAGTGCTTTGGCCAGCAAAAGTGTCTTTATCAGGCCTAATTTCAAATATGATAAGAGCAAATGCTTATATGGTCTTAAACAGAGGCTGCTTTAGTCACAGAATGGGATGCCCTGGGCAGGAATGGACCTGGCAGGGTCCAGTAGTGCTTTGGCCAGCAAAAGTGTCTTTATCAGGCCTAATTTCAAATATGATAAGAGCAAATGCTTATATGGTCTTAAACAGAGGCTGCTGTAGTCACAGAATGGGATGCCCTGGGCAGGAATGGACCTGGCAGGGTCCAGTAGTGCTTTGGCCAGCAAAAGTGTCTTTATCAGGCTAATTTCAAATATGATAAGAGCAAATGCTTATATGGTCTTAAACAGAGGCTGCTGTAGTCACAGAATGGGATGCCCTGGGCAGGAATGGACCTGGCAGGGTCCAGTAGTGCTTTGGCCAGCAAAAGTGTCTTTATCAGGCCTAATTTCAAATATGATAAGAGCAAATGCTTATATGGTCTTAAACAGAGGCTGCTTTAGTCACAGAATGGGATGCCCCAACAGGAATCGACCTGGCAGGGTCCAGTAGTGCTTTGGCCAGCAAAAGTGTCTTTATCAGGCTAATTTCAAATATGATAAGAGCAAATGCTTATATGGTCTTAAACAGAGGCTGCTGTGGTCACAGAATGGGATGCCCCAACAGGAATCGACCTGGCAGGGTCCAGTAGTGCTTTGGCCAGCAAAAGTGTCTTTATCAGGCCTAATTTCAAATATGATAAGAGCAAATGCTTATATGGTCTTAAACAGAGGCTGCTTTAGTCACAGAATGGGATGCCCTGGGCAGGAATGGACCTGGCAGGGTCCAGTAGTGCTTTGGCCAGCAAAAGTGTCTTTATCAGGCCTAATTTCAAATATGATAAGAGCAAATGCTTATATGGTCTTAAACAGAGGCTGCTGTAGTCACAGAATGGGATGCCCTGGGCAGGAATGGACCTGGCAGGGTCCAGTAGTGCTTTGGCCAGCAAAAGTGTCTTTATCAGGCCTAATTTCAAATATGATAAGAGCAAATGCTTATATGGTCTTAAACAGAGGCTGCTTTAGTCACAGAATGGGATGCCCTGGGCAGGAATGGACCTGGCAGGGTCCAGTAGTGCTTTGGCCAGCAAAAGTGTCTTTATCAGGCTAATTTCAAATATGATAAGAGCAAATGCTTATATGGTCTTAAACAGAGGCTGCTGTAGTCACAGAATGGGATGCCCTGGGCAGGAATGGACCTGGCAGGGTCCAGTAGTGCTTTGGCCAGCAAAAGTGTCTTTATCAGGCTAATTTCAAATATGATAAGAGCAAATGCTTATATGGTCTTAAACAGAGGCTGCTGTAGTCACAGAATGGGATGCCCTGGGCAGGAATGGACCTGGCAGGGTCCAGTAGTGCTTTGGCCAGCAAAAGTGTCTTTATCAGGCCTAATTTCAAATATGATAAGAGCAAATGCTTATATGGTCTTAAACAGAGGCTGCTTTAGTCACAGAATGGGATGCCCTGGGCAGGAATGGACCTGGCAGGGTCCAGTAGTGCTTTGGCCAGCAAAAGTGTCTTTATCAGGCCTAATTTCAAATATGATAAGAGCAAATGCTTATATGGTCTTAAACAGAGGCTGCTGTAGTCACAGAATGGGATGCCCCGGGCAGGAATGGACCTGGCAGGGTCCAGTAGTGCTTTGGCCAGCAAAAGTGTCTTTATCAGGCCTAATTTCAAATATGATAAGAGCAAATGCTTATATGGTTTTAAACAGAGGCTGCTGTAGTCACAGAATGGGATGCCCTGGGCAGGAATGGACCTGGCAGGGTCCAGTAGTGCTTTGGCCAGCAAAAGTGTCTTTATCAGGCCTAATTTCAAATATGATAAGAGCAAATGCTTATATGGTCTTAAACAGAGGCTGCTGTAGTCACAGAATGGGATGCCCTGGGCAGGAATGGACCTGGCAGGGTCCAGTAGTGCTTTGGCCAGCAAAAGTGTCTTTATCAGGCCTAATTTCAAATATGATAAGAGCAAATGCTTATATGGTCTTAAACAGAGGCTGCTGTAGTCACAGAATGGGATGCCCTGGGCAGGAATGGACCTGGCAGGGTCCAGTAGTGCTTTGGCCAGCAAAAGTGTCTTTATCAGGCCTAATTTCAAATATGATAAGAGCAAATGCTTATATGGTCTTAAACAGAGGCTGCTGTAGTCACAGAATGGGATGCCCTGGGCAGGAATGGACCTGGCAGGGTCCAGTAGTGCTTTGGCCAGCAAAAGTGTCTTTATCAGGCCTAATTTCAAATATGATAAGAGCAAATGATTATATGGTCTTAAACAGAGGCTGCTTTAGTCACAGAATGGGATGCCCTGGGCAGGAATGGACCTGGCAGGGTCCAGTAGTGCTTTGGCCAGCAAAAGTGTCTTTATCAGGCTAATTTCAAATATGATAAGAGCAAATGCTTATATGGTCTTAAACAGAGGCTGCTGTAGTCACAGAATGGGATGCCCCGGGCAGGAATGGACCTGGCAGGGTCCAGTAGTGCTTTGGCCAGCAAAAGTGTCTTTATCAGGCCTAATTTCAAATATGATAAGAGCAAATGCTTATATGGTCTTAAACAGAGGCTGCTTTAGTCACAGAATGGGATGCCCTGGGCAGGAATGGACCTGGCAGGGTCCAGTAGTGCTTTGGCCAGCAAAAGTGTCTTTATCAGGCTAATTTCAAATATGATAAGAGCAAATGCTTATATGGTCTTAAACAGAGGCTGCTGTAGTCACAGAATGGGATGCCCTGGGCAGGAATGGACCTGGCAGGGTCCAGTAGTGCTTTGGCCAGCAAAAGTGTCTTTATCAGGCCTAATTTCAAATATGATAAGAGCAAATGCTTATATGGTCTTAAACAGAGGCTGCTTTAGTCACAGAATGGGATGCCTCACAGCAGACTTAAGATCAGTTCAGTATATATGCACAGTTAGTTACTATAAGCAGCCTGAAAACGCTAACAAAGGCTGGATGAAAAAAAAAAAATCTCCCTGTCAGCCAGCTCCGTTTTTCCTACCTTTCCCTGGCTTTCTGTCTGTCTCCTGTCTGTCTCCTGCCTGTCTCCTGCCTGTCCCTGTCTGTCCCTGTCTCCAGCCTGTCTAACTGCCTCAGCTACACAGCGTTCTGTCTGTCTGTCACGAATGCAATAGAGAAATGAGGAAAAGCAAGATGGCCGCCGTTAAATACCGCTGTGTGACGTCACCGGGCTTGCTGGCTGCTGATAGGCTGCATGTGACTGCCCCAGCTTGCACTGGCGCGGGATACATGTCCAGACATGTCCCGTCCGCCATCTTAGAATGCCTGTAAATGTAAATGAATGGATGTTAAAGGAAAACTTCGAGTGATCGAATCGCGGGGAAATTCGGATTCGATCCGAATCGAATTTTTCCTGAAATTCGGATCGAATCCGGGTTCGTCCGGATCGATTCGCTCATCCCTAATTGTATGTATATAGATGTACTAGGCATACATGTGTTCTTGTAGTCCTCCCCCTCATGAGATGTGTGTTTTTAATTGTTTTTAAACTTTTTTTGTATTGGATGAATAATAAATTGAATATATTTTGTTATAAGAGTATGTGGTGGTGCCAGTTGTTTGGTTAGGCATTGTTTTGGGGTCTTGTGGGATCCCATGCTCTGGAGATTATTATAAGTAAAACAGAACATTGTATACTACAACTACAAAACTACCAGTGGCAAGCAGAATAGCATTATTTTTTTTAATCAAGCCATAAAAAGACCCATTTGCAAGTTATTTGCCTTAAGCTATGTAGGGGACACAGCAAGCATAAAGAAGAAGGTGCTCTGCTCAATTAAGACCAAAGTGACCTAAATGCCACAGTATATGTGGAGGAAAGCTAACAATGCACATCACCCTGAACGCACCATCTCCACCGTGAGGCATGGTGGTGGCAGCATCATGCTGTGGGAATACTTTTCTTCAGGAGGGACTGGGAAGCTGGTCAGAGTTTATAGGAAGATGGATCGAGCTAAATACAGGGCAATACTAGAAAACCTGTTAGAGGAGGCAAAAGACTTGAGACTAGGGCTTAGCTTCATTACTTTAAAAATATAGCCAAAGCTACAACGGAATGGTTTAAATCAAAGCATATCCGTGTGTTGGAATGACCCAGTCAGGGTCTAGACATAAATCCCATTGAGAATCTGTGCCATGATAATTGCTGCTTATAAATGCTCTCCATCCCATATGACTGAGGTAGGGCTAATGTCAGTCTCTAGATGTGCACAGCTGGTAGATGTATAACCCCAACAGTTGCAGTTAAAGGTAGTCCTGGAAAGTATTGACTCATGGGGGCTGAATACATACACAGAGCAACCCTTTCTAACTGTTCTATGCTATGTTGTGCCCTATTTGACCACAGGCAGCCAATGGGGTTCCCTGGCTGAAGGATTGCCACTACTTAAGTACCGGGACGATGTATAAAATGTTTGGATTCCTTTTAATGTCTAATAATAGGGTTGGCATGGTGTACTGGGCTGAGTCCGAGGCCTAATTTAGAATGCCCATTCTCCCAGTCACCGGAAGACCAGAATTCTACATTTTCCACATTCCATTAGTGGCAATGAGGGTGTTCACCACGTGAGGCACGGCACACACCAGCAGAATGAATGCTATAGGCTACTTTTGGGCACATGGGATACGTGACTGCCACAGAAGCGTGGACAAGGCAAGTTTTCTGCTCAGTTTTTCCGCCTGTACAACAGACCACTAGTCAATAGATAACGTTTTCATGAGATTTTTCCTACATTATATCATATGATTTATTTCCTAATTCAGAGGAGATATTTCATAACTCCCTCATTACTCAGATCAGAGTTAGTAACTATCTCTTGTGAGTAAAGACACATCCTCTTTTGAATTGTGAATATTTAATGGGAATTTTGTAGGAAATCAATACCTACTAATACATCAAGGGGTCTAGGCATTGTCAGACGAAAGTACATTGGGGCCCACCAAAGGAAATCATGCTTGGAGTCCACCAGAGGAAATCTTTCTGCAGCTTTATAGAAATAATGCAAGACAACTTTAAATGAAGTTGTTGCAACTTATTGAATAACAGAACACAGGACATTTCAGGAAAACCAGAAACAATGAGTTAGCCTTCTCTACGGCCATGATGGTGGTTCAGGGCCTGGGTCCCACCAAAGGTTTCTCTAGTATACTGGTGGGACAGTCCATCACTGAGTCTAGAATCTAGGGCTTTTTCTTATACAGGAATTTTAAATATCAATATAAATCACATGGAACATTTTTAGCTGAAAGGATTGCAATTGTTCCGAAATGTTATAACTGTTACACGATATTCTGTTTTCACATCGAAATAATGCTCACTGGTCTCAACATGGGAATATCGGATAGCAAGCTGATCAGCCATGCTTGCTGCAGCTAGGTTAATTGCCCCCTCCGGCAGCACAAAGGATACTGGAAAGCAAACAATGTTGAGTCTACAATTTTCCTATTTTTCAATAGATCTGTCCTGTACTGACATACTTGGAAACATCGGTCTTCTCTGGGACGTCAGACATTAATAAATGGATGCACAGTATATTGAAGATTTGCACAGACAATACATTATTCTGTGTGACACTGACAACTACCATGGCTTAAAAAATGTGATGTGCAAGGGCATAAAGGAAAACAATAGCTTAGTTTTAAGGACAACATTTTTCTGCTATAATTTGGGAAGAGACACCTCAAAAACAAGAAAGGTTGGACCATAAGGTGGACATTCCGGAACTTCGGTCATCATGTGTGGTGACCTACAGTGCGCAACAGCTATTTGGACCCACATAGTATTGGGTTCTTGTTTTTATGAATTTTATTAAATTCTAGAGGTAGAGAGGGAATGCAGGCAAACAATTAGATAATTTTCCCATTTTAAGTGTGAAGAAAAGAAAAGAATAGTGTTGGTTCTCAGCCCAGTGGTGCACCAGGCACAGAACCTGGTATTCCCAGGGCTTGTAGGCCCCAGACCAATCTACACCATGGCATTTTCCAGACCCTATGCCAGTCAGCACTAGGCCCTTCCACACTCCTTGGTCCTGGGAAGAGGTGCCCCTAATCAGCAAGAGGATGGGTAAGCTACCTGCCCACAAGTTGCTTGTCACCCACTACCTTTGAACTGGTATAGGGAGTCACAAGTCAACAGTACACAAGTGATCAAACACAAGTCTGTGAAAATCTTGGTAACAGTGACCACAATATAGTTGTATTTAGCATAAACTGTAAGAAAGATTTTCTGTCTGGGAGGGCAAACACACTAAATTTTAGGAAGACCAACTTCCCCAGGCTCAGAGCTGCACTCCAGGACATAGACTGGGAGCATCTGTTTTGCCAAATACAGATTCCAAATGGGAGTGCTTTAACTCAATTGTGAGTACCAACATTACAAAATGTTATTCCCATGGGTAACAAATATAATATAATATAAGACTGACACCTGCAGTTCAAAGGGCAATAAAGAACAAGAAAAGGGCATTTAAAAATTACAAGGCTGAACTCACAGCTGTAATCTTTGAAATAAATAAATTAGTAAATAAAGCATGTAAGAAAAAAATAAGGTTGGCAAAAGCACAGAATGAAAGAGATGTGGCCAAAGAAAGCAACACAAACCCTAAACATCAAAGATAACTAAATCAGAACAGGTAGGTGCACAAATTAATGATAATGGGGAAATGGTACCGGGGATGAAGAGAAGGTGGAGCTGTAAAATGGATTCTTTAGTTCTGTGTACACAAGAGAACAGCAAGGAGCCAACACAGGATATGCCACTGGTAGAAAAGTATAATAATCAACAAGCTAAACATGGTTACCATACAAGAAAGACTAAATCATTTAAATGTGAATAAGACTGCAGGTCCAAATGGACTTTACCCAAGAGTTCTTAAATAACTCAGCTCAGTTATCTCATCACCCCTGTTCTTGATCTTTAAAGACTCACTAACAACTGGCATAGTGTCAGGGCTCTAGGTCTTCTCCGGGCAATTACAAACCTATTTGTAGGAAAATATATTGAGGGGCTATTAAGGGTCTACATAAACGAATATGTAACTATGCATAATATTATAAGGGACAACAAGCATGGTTTTACTAAGGACAAAAGCTGCCAGACTGGGTTTTAAGATCTGGGGGTACTGGTAGGCCACGGGCTAAATAACAGCATGCAATGCAAAGCATCCAAATGCAGCAAGATATTATCATGCATTAAAAGAGGAATGGAATCACGGGACAGAGATGTCATTATGCCTCTTTACAAGGCAATGGTGCGCCCTCACCTGGAATATGCCGTCCAGTTCTGGGCATCCGTTCATAGAACGCAGAGGAGAGCCACCAAACTAATTAGTGGAATGAAGGCTCTTATGGAGTTATGAGGAAAGATTACGAGAATTAAATCTGTTTAGTCTTGAGAGGAGACTGAGGCGGAACATGATTAACTTGTATAATGTATAAATGGCCAATACAAAAAACATGGGGAGACACTATTTAAAGCAAAATGCTCTCTAAAGACAGGAGGACACTCCCTTTATCTGAAAAAAAAGAAATTCAGTCTCCGAAGGCAACAATCATTTTTTACCATAAGAACTATAAATCTGTGGAATAGCCTCCCACAGAAGCGTGCTACAGCATCAACCGCTGACAGCTTCAAAAAAAAGGTTAGATGCTTATTTAGAAGCAAATAACACTAACAGTTACTATTAGCTGTTATCAGTAAAAAAAAAAAATAACTTCCTCTACCCCAACACCCCTACCCCATCAAACGTGATGGACATATGTCTTTTTTCAACCGTATTAATTATGTAACTCTGATCATTTAGAGCCTATTACATAGGACCCCAGGGAAAAACAAGTTCATTTAGGCACATGAATAGAGCGGAATATTTGCAAATCGCCGGTACCTGTTGCCACCGTGGTGCCACATATTTAGCTTTCCTTGTTCACAGAGGCCTTCCAAAAAGGAAAGAGCACATTGAGGAATCTGCATAAAGATTCCTCTGTCCATGTGACGTTTTCACATAGTAACTTCACTATTTTTATTTTGCTTTGCTCAGAAGAAAACACTTTGAGAACCAAGTGCGAGCATTGCTATGTTCTTGGAAAAGTGACACTTCAGCTGAAAAACAAGGAAGAGGGATCCAGGAAAGACAGAGAAAGTGTGAGGAGCACACATCTGCTGCAATATCTTCCACTGCTTGACTAAATTGGAAAAGAAACTAGATATGTATGAGTATATGAATAGATGATAGATAGATAAAAATAACAGAAGTATGTTCATAGAACATAAAAAGGTAGCTTGGAGGAGTAATATCCCTGATGTGAAGACTAGTGTTGTGGCAGATGCAGAAGTCTGCTGCAATCCAGCAAGATGCTCCTGTGGGCCCTGCTCCTGGGGTGGAGGGGTGCATAGTGGATAGCAGCCAATGAAGCCCCGAGATGGAAAGTGTCTGCAAGGGTCCTTCACGGGGGGGGCTCTCTCCTGCCTTCAAGCCACAGTAGAGTGCTGGTACCATGCTGCTACTGGAGGTCGGTCTGTCTGCTGTCAATTTGCTGGACGTAGCAGGGATTTCCAGGGTGGATGTCCTCAAGAGGTGGGGTCTCTGAGTCTGCTACTTTGAAGCACGTAGGGTGGGGAAGCTTCCCTGCAACTGTACCTGGGGCAGAAGAATGATGGTGTCTCATTGCAGAGCCATGCCGACCCAGTGCTTGTGGGAACGGGGGGGCTTCAGCTGGAGGCAGTGCAAAATGTTTGCTTGGGAGCGGTAGTGCCTTAGGTGGGGCTGCACTTTGCCTCCCACCCCTGCCTCCCTCCTGTCCAGGAAATCTTGACACCTGGAGGCTGCACTCTGGAGGAGTGAGCTATATGGCCGCCCCCTACCAGTCATACAGTAGGAAATACAGGTTATTCTTGGCTGTGATATAATAGTAGACCTGGTATCTGAAATGAGCAGTGGCCCCCCCAAATGCTTGCACAGAAGGTGTTTATTCTCGCTGGTGTCCAGTGCAGTTGCCGGGCAGGTGTCTGGGGCAGGTGGCATGATCCCACAGCACAGCCATGGTGGGAGAATGCAGTGGCAGACCTCTTCTTCATGTCTAGCCTTGGAAATCACTGCGGCTACTTTAAACATGAAGAATTCTTGTTTCTCACACATAAGGGTGGCTGTATCAGACATCTTGTGCCACACTCCTGCTGATGTTTTCTGTTTGCAGGAGTGCAGGGTTAGGTGTGCTCCCAGACTCAGTGAGTTGCCATATGGACAGACTGTTAGGGCCCCTCTTAGTCAGAGCGGGAAGGAAGGGGTGGTCGTGTCCCTTATCAGGAACCCACAGATTCTTATCAGTGAATGTTTTGTCTTTGTCCAAGGGAGGCTGTTGTGTGGAGAACCCTGACCTCTGGTTCTTCTATGCTTATGGCAAATAAGGCCAAGAGGAAAGACTTTCTGACGATTCTTGGCTTTGACCTTCATGGCCACCAATACACCATTGTTGCTGTGTACCTCGCAGAGTCTTTTTGCATGTGATTCATGGCTTGTTTGGAGGGGTGAAAAGTGGGCAAATATGTTGTTTTCAGGAGCCAATTTGTATATATTGTTTATAAGTTGGGGTGAAAGATTTGGGGTTACTTGAATATAGATTTTGGATTTGTATTATTGTTAATTTAAATTCAATTTCTGTTTATAATTGTTGATGTGTAGCGTTGGGTGAACCTCTACTGCAAAGTTGGGGTTCCCTAATCCGAACATGGACTTTAACCAGAGTCCATGTTCGAGTTTGGCGTAGAGCCCATAGCCAGAAAAGCTGGTTGATGGGCTGCTAAGCCCCAATCTCCATCACCTTTTCTTTGTACAGACATGGCCCCATTTGCCAGGACACACCTACCCAGACTTGGTTGCCCCCAGGACTTATTAGCGCAAAAAATGTCTGAAGAAGAGAAGGCAGGTGAACTTCCAGGGCACACAGCAGACAGGGGAAAGCTGACTCAGCAAGGAGTAGTCAGCTGCAGCTACTGTACAACTTACTCGAGCCCAGCGATCCTTACCCGAGCTCGGGTATCTTTCTGCTGTCAAATAGGCTACAGCTGGGGCTTCAGAAAGGTGGATGCCGCTCCCATGAGTGAGGACACTTGCAGCTGGCACTAGATGTGCTGCTAGTTGCTGCCAGTGTCCTCACACATAGGAGCAGTGAAGCCCTTTCTGAAGCCCTTTCTGTCCTATTTGACAGCAGAAAGAACACTCATTGTGGGGCTCAGGTAAGTGTACAGCCATCGCAGTTTAAAGTGCCCACCACACACTCACACATACACACACAAACAACCACCACCACATGGTCTCTATTCTGCCTCTGGGGGCTCCCCAAGACCCCTAAAGCATGCGCCATGACATGCCCTTCCAGCCATGCCCAGGAATGGAAGGCAAGCTAAAGGCTTGGTTTAGATGTTTAGATTCTTTGAAATGGCTCATTTTACACAGTTCCCATCTGGAACAGGGTGGGAGAAAGTACCTATGTGCCTGGACGGGGCATTAAAAGGCTGACTACTCCTTGCTGAGTCAGCTTTCCCCTCTCTGCTGTGTGTCCTGGAAGTTCACCTGCCTTCTCTTCTTCAGGCATTTTTTTCGCTAATAAGTCCTGTGGGCCACCAAATCTGGGTAGGTGTGTCCTGGCAAATGGGGTCATGACTGTACAAAGAAAAGGTGATGGAGATTGGGGGCTGCTATCTGATTGAATGCCATGACGGACTGGGTACAGGGCCTTTAAAGGGAAAGTCACAGTTTGTGGACTTCCTTTTTAAGTTTAAATCATTCCTTAAGGAAGAAGGAGCAGAAGGAAATGAATATAATTCATGTGACAGTTAGACTGGCAACCATTATCGATTTTGTACAGTACAGTGCAGCCCCATCATAGTTCTCTTGTCACCCTATCAGCCTTACATGGAAAGTACAGACAATCTATACGCCCTTTGATCCACAATGTTTAACACATTCAGTTTATCAATACGGCAGACGCAATCATTTTCTTCTCAGTTTCTCCTATGACAGATGCAAAAGCTGTTTTTTTCAAACTTTCTAAACTATAAATCACAAGCAGACAAAAGTTCTGACAACTCAGATTTGCTGTTATTTCAGCATAAGCTGCTATGTATATTATGCCTGACGGCCAAAAGATAAGCATATTGGGAGTGACCTACAAGAGGGCTTGCCGGGAAAACAGCTGACTTCTGTACAGGTGGCAAAAATGGCCCAAAACAATATATAAATCAATATAATCTATTAAAGGGTAGGTCCTTGAGCATGTGAGGAGAGATAAATAAAATAAATATTCTAAATCTAGGCTTTATAGAACGTTGCGTCAATGGACTTGTTGAGATTAAATATCTCCTGAAATCTGTTTCAGAGAGTCAAAGTTTCAGATTAGAGTCAAAGAAGATGAAGTGTATTATAGGAGTTATAAAGGCCTTAGAGTGTTTATATGCAGTGACTTGCTTAAAGTGGACCAACATCTATAAGATTCCCAGGCCGATCGATTCCCTCCCTCCGTGGCAAAATCGGGATGACCTGTGTGAAACCCCACAGGCCATCCATAAACTCACCTTCTTTTCCGGTCCATACGGCACTATACCTCTAGCAAGGAGTGTGCCCGCACCAGGCATTTGTGAATGGCCAGCGCGGGCAAGCTCCCTGTTAGAGGGTAGTGGGGGATGTGGCCAATCACAAATGGCTTCCCCGGGTATGCCTCTGGATAAAGGTATAGCGTGGTCGTGACCTGCACATGTGCCATTGGAAAGATGAGGCTTCACTTGGTGGGGCATCCTAGTTTGGGAAATTGGACGGCCATATTGGCAATTCCTGGACAACTCCCTATGCCAGGATTCCCCTCTATGTGAAAGCCCTTGGGTTTGCTGGCGCTCCCACAGCGTATGAGCAGACCACGGCTATATCCCCGAGAAGTTGCGTTAATATTGTACTTCACTAACAAAGCAAAATAATTGTGCACTTTGTCCATTTATGTGATCCAATAAGTGCAAAAAAGGTGGTTTATTAAAAATAGGGGCAGCTTAAAGTTTGCAAACATATAATGAATGTGCAACTCAAATACTCTTTTTAGATCATACTTTCATGGGGAGGATAATTTACTACGTTTTCTTGTGGGCGCTAGATGAACGTCTCAGCACCTGCACTGTTGAGGCAGCTGCAGGCAGCCAGAGCTCAGCTTGCGCTCCCTCACAGCGCCAGCACAGAAAAGGAGCCGAATTTAAAAAAATGAACACAGCACCCGAGCAGGCGCTGTCAGAAGAAGATTCAGGATGCCTGCAGAAAATCCTGGTTTTAAAAATTTAAAAAACACGGGGAACTGTATTGGGGACACATACATGACAGGACAAATGTTTTCCATAGGCCAAATCACAAGTTTGCAGTGCAACAAATAAATTAAAAAAATACACCCAAAAACAGCCCAGTGATCCCGTGGCACATGCACCAGCCAAAATAAATAAATAAACAAAAGTGGCCTAAATAATTATAAGCATTCCAGCCCATTGGATTGTATAAGATAAGGCCACACAGTGCAGGGTGTGTGCCTGGCCTTGTCTGGCGCTGTAGGTAACTCAGTGCCGGCACGCATACCATTGCCAGCGTGCCATTGCCAGCGCTGATGATAGATGGGACACTACCTGGCACTATCACAGGCCCTCTGGCTTATTGACTTGATAAATACACCTTTTGCACTGGAACCTGACATCCACCTGACACTCATCTGGCACTACATGGCACTACGTGGCCTTAGAGTTTCTAAAATAATCCCCTTAGTTCCCCGTAGATAGGCATAAAAAAGTACACAGCACAGCCCACACTACTTCTATCACTGAAAATAAGCAACGCAGGGCATTAAAAATTATAAACTTTTTTTAATTGAAACAAATAGTTTGGGATGCCTACTCCCATAGCCACCAGCCTAGCGCACCTAGCTTAGGGCATTGCATCATCATTTAACAGAAGCCACTGCTGTTGGCCATGCTGACTACTAGCCCCGAGGACCTTCAGCATCTAGTGCCCTGCCACCGGTGCCCTTGGGATTTTCCAATAGTTAAATCACTGGGACACTAAAAGAAAGCTGGGAAACATGATCTAGGGCAGGGTTTCCCAATCTTCATGGAGTACCACTTCCCATTTCAGTTAAATTATGTTAACTACCACCACCACTTATACAGACTTTCTCCAGGAGGGTGGCGGTCCAATACTGGCCCAACTATGCAAGCTTTTTCCAGCAATGCAGTCATCCCAGGATGCTCCACTCAGCTTGTTGACTTGGCCTACACCCCTATTGGTGTATTGTCAAAAGTACTTTCATCCCCAGTGGCCTTGATAACCACCATAGGGGGATCTGAGTGCCCCCAGTGATACTAGTAGCACTGGTTGGGAACCCTTGACCTAGTGCAATGTTTCTCAAACTATGGTATGCAGGGGGTATGCAGTGTTGTGCACTAACGGGGGGTGGTGGGGGGGGGGGGTCTGATGTGTCTGGTATATTATTTTAACATTAAAACATTATTCTTTCTTGCTTTAAGATGTTCTACAGTGCCCATGACCTACTTATTTTGCTAACATTATAATTGATCTCCTCCTTTAAGGTACTTGGCCTGTCGCTAGGGGGTACTTGGCATAAAAAGGTTAAGGACCTCTGATGTAGGGCATAGATTATCCTCCCTGTGGTTAGTCTTTGGGTGGGTGAAGCTATAGTATTCTGCTGAAGAAATGTCGATGGGCAGTGATGGAACAAGACCTCTGACCACGCCATGAAACCCTGAAGAAGACATCCAGCAACATAAAGAAATTCTTGTATTTCATGCATATATATTTATATAGTAGATGGCCATGAGTTTTTCCACAAGTGTCTATATAGAGGACCAGTTCTGAACAACAAAAAAGTTCACTTTGTATTAGAAAGGTAAAAATTAATTGTTCTTTTTACACCTGGTGCTGAATCAACATTTAGGCAGACAATAAAAGGGAATAGCACTTTTTGTTCCAAAAAAAGTATACCTGCTATATGGAAGATCCAAAATGTGCAGTACTTTTTTTGGAGTATCAAGTGCCATTCTCCTTCGTCTCCCTAGAGGTTGACTCGTCACCTGGTGTAAAAATGACAATCCTATTCTTTACCTAAAGTGCACTCCAAGTGGATAAAACCACATATTATAGAGTTGTCAAACTAAAACTTTGGACCAGTTCAAATTTACTGTACTTATGAATGCCCAGCTTAGGGCATTCATAACACATCTAATCTTGGCATCTCAATTTTTTATACCTGCTTAGAATGGGTTGAAATGGTAAAGTCTTCACTGGGTCAACAGTTTTGCACAATTTTTAAAAAAGAGTGGGTATCCCAAATCAATACCCAGAGGATGCAGTGGCTGATAGCTGCCCAGGATCTGCTTTAAGTAGGAGTGGTTGTCCCAAATCAATACCTAGAGAATGCAGTGGCTGATAGCTGCCCAGGATCTGCTTTAAGCAGGGATGGACATCACAAATCAATACCCAGAGGATGCAGTGGATGAAAAGCTGCACAGGATCTGCTTTAAGCAGGGATGGACATCACAAATCAATACCCAGAGGATGCAGTAGATGATAGCTGCCCAGGATCTGCTTTAAGTAGGAGTGGTCATCCCAAATCAATACCCAGAGGATGCAGTGGATGATAGCTGTCCAGGATCTGCTTTAAGCAGGGATGAACATCCCAAATCAATACCCAGAGGATGCAGTGGATGATAGCTGCACAGGATCTGCTTTAAGCAGGGATGGACATCACAAATCAATACCCAGAGGATGCAGTGGATGAAAAGCTGCACAGGATCTGCTTTAAGCAGGGATGGACATCACAAATCAATACCCAGAGGATGCAGTAGATGATAGCTGCCCAGGATCTGCTTTAAGTAGGAGTGGTCATCCCAAATCAATACCCAGAGGATGCAGTGGATGATAGCTGTCCAGGATCTGCTTTAAGCAGGGATGAACATCCCAAATCAATACCCAGAGGATGCAGTGGATGATAGCTGCACAGGATCTGCTTTAAGCAGGGATGGACATCACAAATCAATACCCAGAGGATGCAGTGGATGAAAAGCTGCACAGGATCTGCTTTAAGCAGGGATGGACATCACAAATCAATACCCAGAGGATGCAGTAGATGATAGCTGCCCAGGATCTGCTTTAAGTAGGAGTGGTCATCCCAAATCAATACCCAGAGGATGCAGTGGATGATAGCTGTCCAGGATCTGCTTTAAGCAGGGATGAACATCCCAAATCAATACCCAGAGGATGCAGTGGATGATAGCTGCACAGGATCTGCTTTAAGCAGGGATGAACATCACAAATCAATACCCAGAGGATGCAGTAGATGATAGCTGTCCAGGATCTGCTTTAAGCAGGGATGGACATCACAAATCAATACCCAGAGGATGCAGTAGATGATAGCTGCCCAGGATCTGCTTTAAGCAGGGGTGGACATCCCAAATTAATACCCAGAGGATGCAGTAGATGATAGCTGCCAGGATCTGCTTTAAGCAGTGGTGGACATCCCAAATTAATACCCAGGGGATGCAGCGGCTGATATCTGCTCAGGATCTGCTTTAAGCAGAATTCAAGGCAAGTCTTGGAGTAGAATTAATGTGATGCGTCAGAGGTGCCTATCCTGCTTTTTACCAAGGATAAGGCTTAATGCTTGAAAAATAATACAGATCAATTTTATCCTCGTTTTCAGGGATTACCTACTAGATGATGATGAATTAACTCTGTCTGGTCTTCTAGCAACCTTCACATTTTTTTCTAGCTGAACACTGTCAAAACATTCACTATATTGCTTGTAACTAAAACAAACTGTCACGGCCCCTGCAGGAACACAGCGCAAGCCGGCACAGCGCAGAACATTATTTGCTTACATAGAAACATGACTACAGAGAGGGTCTGAAGACTTTCTAGCCTAAAATAGAATCAACAGATATGGACGCCCTCAAAACTCAACTCTACAGACAAGCACACAGTTGGGCCTCAAAGGTTTCCTTCACTTGAGATTTCCTCTTCCCTGTCCTGTCAAAGTGCTTATTCCCATCACTGAAAAACTGCTTCTCCTGTATCATTAGGCCTAAGTTACTCACCAGTTCCTAAAAAATAGCTAACAAAGTGGCAAGAGGAGGAAGCCAAAGGCATGCTGGGATATGCTGAGCATGATGAAGCTGCTCATTGGGCAATAAAGGCCTGTAAACAAACCTCAGATCCAGATTTTTCATTTAGCCTCCAGAACAACCAATCACATGCTATTTTATAAATTGGACCAGACAAGGACTTTTGGGGGTGACCCCTTATATGAGTTGTATTGACATTTTAGTTTTAATTGCGGATCTTCTACTTGGAAACAAGGCCTAGTGACTCAACCATGCACAAAATTGTAGAAATTCAGGTGCAGAAAAATGGCGGCAGGCTGTATGTGTCCAAAGTCTGGGGCTCTCATAGATTAGCACCTATACTGTGTAGGCGGTGCAGCTTCCATACACATCTGAAGATCTGTGTCAACCAAGACTGTTGTCAACTAGATTATAGGGTAGTTGCTGACTATGAGGGTTTGAGTGCTGTGGCCTTTTTAAAGTGGACCAAAACCTACATTTTTAACTCACATCACCTGAATTGCTCCCCCCATGAAGAGCACCTTTTGCTAATTTTCACTGCTCCAGCTTCACTCTAATCCCAGATAATGGTGCCTGCTTTAGCTGTAAAGCTCTGCCTCCTCCATTCATTTTATTGCCATTCATTGCCATTGTTGTGTGTGGCAATATTGTTATTGCCACAGCAATGTAATGACTGATCACCTGCCATCTTACAGAGAGGCAAAATCAGTGTTGAAGGAAGATCCGAAAAGTAGAAATATCCCTATGCAGAGCAGCCATGGCCCAGTGGTGCAGTTTCAAATACATCTGCAGATGAGTGCCAAACGAGACCTCTGTTTTAAACTAAATTTTAGCAACAGAATATAGGACTGGTTGCTTGCTGACAGGGTTTGAGTGCCATGGCTCCTTTACAGGGCCATATTATAGGCAGGACACAATGGGTGTAGGCTCCTGGGCCTCCACTATTTAATATGTCAAAGTGGCCTCCACCACTTGTTCATTGTGATCATCGAGAGACCGAGGCTGGAAAGATGTCAGTGGCCGCTCCTGTTCAGAGCCCTGGGAGCGGCTTCTACTGCATCAAGATTGTCAGCATCTAGATTGTCACAGGCAGCATTTACAGGGCCAGGATCGGTGGTGATGGGGCAAGGCAAGGCCTTTTCTAGTGGAACAAAAATTCAGGTAGCTTGCCCCCCGTGTTCCATAGAGGAAGCACCGGAAACAAGCTACGAGCGTCTCTTCAGCCAGAGGTAGGAGACCAGGAGCACCGATGGTGGGGAAGGAGAGATCCTGCGGCCAAGGCAGCAGGATTTCCCAAATTGGCATAGACTAAGTGAGTAACAGAGGGCAGTTGGCCCCGTGGCAGGTGTGTTATTATTATTAATGTTTATTTATATAGCGCCATCATCTTCCGTAGCGCATTACAAGGTATAATTACAGAAAAGATAAAACATATAGTACAGGAACCAATACAAACTAGCTACGAGGTTCAAACCAAATGTTGTGAGCACAGGAGACAATAGGAAAGAGATCCCTGCCCTTGTGAGCTTACAGTCTAAAGGATGGGGTGGAGATCACAAGTGGTAGAGCTTTAGTTTGGCTACATCTGTCGGTGAAGGATATAGGATTTGCTTAAGCCAGGTAATATGCTTGTCTGAAGAGGTGAGTTTTGAGAGCACCTTTAAAGTGGACCAACACCCAGGATTTTGACTATCCTGGGTTTTGGTCCACTTCGGGGGTGCCCCGCTGTGTGAAACCCCCCAGAACGCCCGTAAACACTCACCTCCCCACGCTCCTACGCGGGCGCTCGTCCAATCAGAGAGCTCAGAGCCGCTGTGGTATGCACGTACAAGCGGCGTCCAACCACAGCGGCTCTGAGCGCTGGAGGCCGCGTATCTGTTAGAAGGAAGCGCGCCCGCGCCATTCACAAACGGCCGGCGCAGGTGCGCGCCCTGCTAGAGGGAAGCGCAAGACTCGGCCGCGGCCCACGCATGCGCCGTTGGAACGGGGTTAAGGTAAGGTTTGTGGGCGTCCTGGGGGGTTTCACCACGCGGGACATCCCGATTTCGGATTCCCCGCAGGGAGGGATCTGATCGGCCCGGGAATCTTATAGATTCCTGGGCCGATCCCCCCTGGATGTTGGTCCACTTTAAAGGCTTGGAGTGTTGGAGAGTGACGGATTGAGCAGGGCAGTGCATTCCATAGAAGTAAGCAGGCAGGGGAGAAGTCTTGAGGGGGTGACCAAGGAGGAGAGAAAAAGAATGTCAGAGGCAAAACGGAGGTTGCGCTTGGGTTGGTATCGCTGAATGAGCGATGAAATGTGTGGGGGGCTGGCTGAAGAGAGCTTTAAAGTGGACCAAAACCCACGACGATCGGCCCAGGAATCTTATAGGTTCCCTCCCCCCGGGGCATCCAAAATCGAGATGCCCTGCTCTGTAAAACCCCCAGGTCGCCTATACACTTAGCTTGTTTCCCGGTCCAATGATGCATGCGTGAGACTTGGCCGCATCCCCGCTATCCCTCTAGCAGGGCACGTGCCCACTCCAGGCATTTGTGAATGGCGCACTGATCGGACAAGCGTCCGCGCATGCACCGTAGAACCGGGAAGAGGTGAGTTGGTTTTGCCGATCTGGGGGGTTTCACACAGCGGGGCACCCCAATCAGGGTGCTCTGGGGGCAAGGACCAAAACTCAGGATAGTCAAAATCCTGGGTTTTGGTCGACTTTAAAGAGGAGGAAGACAATATGTTAAAGAAAGGGCCGAGAATATGTGGTTTGCACCAAACTACTTTTTGAACTAATGCTGTTTTGAAGGTAAAGGGTGGTCACACCGAATGTTGACTTCATTTCACATTGCATTTTGACCCTGATTTATCAAGCGTCAGCACCTGTTAATATCACTCAGTGCCAATATTTAGCCACTCGAATGAAAGTGGTTCAGCAGGGAAATAAAAAAACAAAAGGGTACTGTATTTACCTTTTGTCCTGCACCGCTGGACACTGCAGGCGGCGCTCAACAACAGACCCGATCGCTCTATCGCCCCCCCTGCAGCCACTACCCTTCGGCGGCCAGACTCAGTGGACGAGATTGATGGTGGGACGCAATCTGGACTTGTCATCAATCCCCGGAGTGTAGCCACACCCTCTCTATTCATTGCAATAGAGGTAGTGAGCAAAGCCTTTCACTGTCCCTCTCCATTGTAGTGAACAGAGGGGACGTGGCCACACCCTGTGTCTGATAGTGGGGGCGTGGTCTTGCATGGAAGTGCCAGAGAAACAAGTTTCAGGCGTGGGAGACGGCGGCTGCAGTGGAGGTGATTTGTGGAGCCCTTTATTTTTTTATTTCCCTGCTGATTTTAACAGACAACAGTGCCGATATTTCTGGCAGCCTGCGAATAATTCATTACGAGTGCCATATAGTTTGCAGTGCCGACGCTCTTGTTTATGCTGCGCCATTTTATATTGGCACTGCAGATTAATATCCCATAGAGCACAATGGGCAGAAGTGTAATAAAGTGTTTTATGCTTAGAATTAATATCACACACATTTATTTGTACAGAACTTGCATTGTGACTTGTCAATGATGGAAACGCAGGACTTGTGAGATGTCGCCAAATGTTGTTTTATTTTTATCCTGTAAAATCTTTTTTTTTTAAAGCTTATTTTTCTTACCAATCTGTAATTTAGACTAAAATGCAGCCTAAACGCACTGTAAAGGTTGCCAGCAATCATATCCTTTAACTGTAATGTTGAAACGCCAACTAGCGTCTGTTATATACAGCCAGAGGAGTAGCTGGACTTTTTGGCACCCGGGGCAAAGATTCGAAATGGCGACCCCACCTGTTCTCAGGTCCCCCTTTGGCACCCCTTTACCTGCTGCACCCCCCTAGCTGCGCACCTGTATACAGCACCAATCTTTTCAGCATGGCAAAAATTAATAAATCTAAAAGTTGTTGGTACAGAGCAACCCTTACTGGCACAAGTTATGTCACGGTTATAACTGGCACGGTTATAATCGGCATAAAGGTCCAAAAGGCGCTGACACAGGCCGGCCAATAGCTAGTGCCCCAATCCAAAAAGAGGAACATTGGACCGAAAATAAAAAGGAGCCACCCCCACCCCCCATTGGCACCTACTTACCCTTTGGATGGCACCGCTGCCTGCTGCGGAGATATCCAGCTGCTTCAGGGCGCGATCCTCACCCCAGAGGCCAAAGTCTTGCTTGATTTCGGGCAGCCCCATTGCATCCCATTCATGGGCACTTAACTGCCATGAGATCGGGGGCTACGCGCAGTGCCTGATGGGATGCAAGATGGCACAGCCGTAAGGTCGCCCGGACACCAAGGGACCTAGAAGATGGATCCCTTGGCGAGGTTAGTAAAGAATGCCCAAAGGCAAAACCAGAGGGGGGCTGCAGATTGGTGAGGCTTGGGGGAGGTTTTAACCTCTTTAAATAACGCTATTTGTTAATTTATAAAACATAAACTATTAACACTGTTATTTTCGAAACCATTTTTACTTTGCTTTATGCCCCCACACTCACCTGACTAGCAACACTTCTGCTACATAAGGTGGGTGGTTAATGAACTTTCATGACAATGACATTTTTATTTTTCTTCTTTCAATTAGTAAAACTGCACGTCTACTACAAAAGAACAAAGGTTTTTTATAATGCTGACACATGACTCTCAGCTCACACTCACACTGATATTTGCCCAAAAGCAAGAAGCATTTGGTCATTGTCTCCAGTATGGCTGGAATAGGTCTGAGTAAATGTGGTGCATCTGCTGAGTAAGCTGTACATAGTTCAAATTCAAGACACCGCCATCCTTGAAGCCATGACCATAAAGTCTACTGAGACGTCTAATGCCAAAGGTACATAGCTGACACCACCTGTTCCTGTCTATCCCGACACGCAAAGCAAATCTAGCAATGGTGGTCTACTCAAGGATTTCAGACAAATAGCCAAAGAGTTGATACTAATACTGATAATACTGATAGTAAAATGGGGGAAACAGAATTGTCTAAACTATATAATGTTCAACCTGCAGAATCCCTACATGCATACCTCCCAAGTGTCCCTGATTTGGAGAGACTGTCCCCCTTTTGAGTCTGTGCCTCCCTTTCCCCTGTTCTTATTTGTCCCTCTTTGAGGTGTACCATGCAGATCTGCAGCAATAAATTATTCATTTGACTATTTAAATTGTATATATTGTGTTAACTGTTAAATTTTGAGCCTGATTTATCAAGCACTCAAACTGTCATTTCAGTTCAAATTAGAGGAGTGAAAAATATGATTTATACATTTTTCAGCATGTTGCTGCACTGCTAATGTTTTAGTAAATGTGCTTCTTATAGTGCAGCAACATGCACTAGTGTGAAAAAAAATGACTTTATTATATTTTTTTACTACTCTAATTTGCACTGATGTGGCACTGTCTGGCAGAAGTGCTTGATATTTCAAGCCCTTAATCTCTTATCTGTCCCTCAATGAGGGTGTGTGTCCTAATTTAACAAATGTCCCTCTTTTCCACCCTGAAAAGTTGGTGGGTATGCTACATGATAGGCAATAATACTAAGGGCCTTATCAAGCACCACTCAATGACACTCTCATACTTTTGCACTAGCGCCATTCATTGTTCCATTTAAAGTGGACCAACACCCAGGGGTGATTGGCCCGGGAACCTATAAGATTCCCGGGCCGATCACCTCCCTCACCGCGGGACATCCAAGATTGGGATGTCCCGCGGGGTGAAACCCCCCCAAAACCCCCAAAAAACCTTACCTCCCGCGCGCCCCTCTAGACGTGCACGCGCCGGCCGTTTGTGAATGGCCGGCGCGGGCGCACGCCCTGTAAGAGTGACGTGCGGGAGGCGGCGTCGGACGCGCTGTCTTGTCCGTCGCTGTCACCCGCTTGTCCGTCGGCGGGGATTGGACGGCGCGGTCACGTGGGAGCGTGGTGAGGTGAGTTTTTGGGGCTTTCTGGGGGGTTTCACACAGCAGGGCCAATCGGGGTGCCCCCCCGAAGTGGACCAAAACCCAGGATAGTCAAAATCCTGGGTGTTGGTCCACTTTAAGAAGCAAAAATGTGTGAGCTGAAATGACCACCTTTCAGCATCTAATTTATCACCAGCGCCGTGTAGGAAATTGTACCCAGCGCTCTTCCCAAAGCTGAGCCAAATTATGCTGGCACTCATTATTACTATATAATTTATTAAATAGCACCATCTTCTTCCATAGCGCTGTACAAGGTACAATTACAGACAAGGTAAAACATACAGCACAGAGACCATTACAAACTAGATGCTACAGGGCCCTGCCCTTACATACCTGGTCTCTCATTGGGGGTCGTGCTAATTATTTGATAAAGACAGTGTGACTTGCAGTGTGCATTGCGGTGTGGATTGCAACCTGCATCTTGGTGAGCTTTGTAGCGTTTTTACACAAGAAGTTACCTACCTTTTTTCTCCAGAAATTACCTGTACCTGTAATGGGGCATTTTTACAGCTGAAGTACACCATTTTGCTTATGGAGAGGAGAGAGAAGAGACAATTTGTTTAAGGGCCTTATTTATGATGTGCGTCTGTTAGCATCATTTTTGTGGCTATGGCGACTGCTTCGGAGTGCCAGCTTTCCCGTCTAATCTGGCGCTGTGCTATGTACTACATTGGCGCTAGCAGATGCTGCACTAAATGCTGCAAATTAGCTTTGATTGTTGCAGTTCGGTATTGGCTGGTCTTTGTCAGCGCCTGTTGGCCCCCTCGGCCGATTATTCCAGCGCCGGTGAGCGCCACTTTGTACTGCCGTTATTCCAGCACTCCCCAGCATATTTCTTAATTTTTTCCTCTTGAAATCTTTGGTGCTGTATTTTTCCAGTGCTGGTCAGCGTTACAAGACATCACTGCTGGGGACAAGGGGGATATTTTGGCTGCGTTTTAGTTGTTGGTGTCCAGATTACAAATTGTTAAGCAAAAGAAGCCATTAAAATCACTTTTAATATCCTCCCCAAAAAATCATTTCGTGACATCTCAGACCTGCTTTTCAATTATTGACAAGTCCCAATGCAAGTGTGTAAATGTATGTAATATTAATTATAAGCACAAAACACTACAATCCAGTTCTGCATATTGTGCTCAATGGGATCTTAAACAACAGTGCCAGGTTTCATCTGACGCTGCTTCAACCACAGTGCCCGGCACTGCATCATTTTTGGCCCTAGTGTTAAATGAGGGGTGTATTTAAGAAATGCTAACGCGATGTAGTGCCACATAAGGCTCGATTCAGAGACACATTCGTCCAGGCTTTCGTAGCTGTCTGTGAAAGTTTTGGTGGGTGTTTGTCATTTTTTTGCTTCTTTTCGTTCACTTTTCATTCGTACGAACGTTCGAGAATGCGCTTTCGATGAACGGAAGCAAATCGGAACATTTCCGTTAGTTCGGATCATTTTCCAAGCAAAATCGGAAATTTTCCGTTCGTTCAGAAAACTTCCGTTGTTGGGATGGGTTTCCGTCTGATTCAGAGAGCTGATTTCCGACGGATCACCACCCTATAAATCCGTTTCATTTCCAATCCACTTACGAGACCTTTGAGGGCTCGGATTGCTATTGTTGAACATGTTTTGTGGCTATGTGGAGGAGTCTGCGCGCCTTTAGCACCAAGGTATTGCATGTATCAGCATGGCCGAGGCCATAAATTGTATAGCAATGCATACCTGAATCAATACATTTCATGTATGCCCTATAGATGCATTTTAATGCTGACCTAAATTAGTCCTTAGCATGTAAACATTTATTTTTCCACACATCCATATAATTGCTATATTTTTTTAGACTTATGTCCTTTGTGAATTATATTTGGATTGTTGAACTTGAATCTTAATTTGTTGTAGGAGTTATTGTTTTATTTGGTTACCTTTGCTTTGTGTAATTATTTTATATTTGGTTGCAGGAACCGCAATATGTGCCACTCGCCCTTGCTCCTGATGCCCGTTCTTTGCCTGCAGAATGCGGGCCAGGGGTTCTCTAATCGAGCACTATGCAAAACCCGGCCCGTGGCGAGGGCCCTCTGGCTTTTGAAGTCCAGATTTAGGTGTTTGGACCATAAAGGGGGGGAGGGGCACTGCAGTATGACCCCAGCAAGGTTATACCAAAATTTTAATTTACGTTTTTTACAGGGACCACACGTGCCAGAGTGGCACAACTGAGTGTCAGGGTCCTTCAGTTGGTGGGCAAGATGCAGGAGCTGCACAACTCGTTGGGGACCACAGATGAAGAATAATGTTCAGTTGTTTTTTATAGTTGTAAAAATCTGAAATTTTCAAAATGTTTTAAAATTTTATATTTTATGTTGGTATATAAAAAAAATGTTACATTGTCATTTCATTTACAAAATACATTAACACAAAACTAATGGGCCCAGAAATATTTAAAGATGAATATTCACATGACCGAGAAGTGATTTGGGTAAGTTTTAGGGGGCTAAAATGGAAGAAGAACCTAACCGAGAAGTGGTTTGGGTGAGCTTTAAGGGTCCCAAAGGGAAGATGGAGGACAGTGCTAAGTGATTTAGCTAAACATTGTAGTAGAAGTGAGGGTGGCAAATATGTAGGCAAGCACTTTAATGAGTTAAGTTTGTAGTGTGCAGGCGCAAGATCGTAAGGATTCCGTCTGGACGATTATTTTTTGTAAAATGGAAACAGAATCTATCGGGAAACGTAAAGGATTCGTTGGAGGATACGATGGGAAAAGGGCAAAAACGAAAGCCTACGTTGTAACATGTGGAAATGAAACGGAAAAGTCTGGATGGAAAATGACATCCTCGCAATTCGTAATCTGCCGTACGAACGGACGGAAACTTTACACAAGGTTTTCAATGCATGCATAGAATCGCTCGTACGCTCATACGAGAACGGAAACATTTCACAAAAAAAACAGATCGGCACGAAAACTGAAGTTTTTTTGTGTCTGTCTGAATCGAGGCTATAGTGCCAGATGAACGTCAGGTGAATGTCCGGTCCCAGTGCGAAAGGTGTATTTATCAAGTCAAAAATCCAGAGCACCTGTGATAGTGCCAGGTAGTTCCCAACAGTGCCAGATAAGACCAGGCGCTCACCCTGCACTGTGTAGCCTTATCCCATACATTCCAATAGGATGGGTTGGTTATAATTATTTAGGCCACTTTTGTTATTTTTTTTGTGTTCCCATGCCCCCCAAAAATAAAAACCAGGGATTGCCAGAGCTCATCTTGCACCGGCATGAAAAATGATGAATTAACCTCCCTATGATAATATGTATTAGTTACTGATACATGTGTATCCTTGGCTTTATATGCAGATGTTATACCATAAAGAAAAGAAAAATCTTCCACTAAAAATGTCATTAATCTGTTCGGGGCCCTCTGATTTACATAAAGATGATTTAAGGGAGTTAAAACACGCCTCAGACAGGAAAACGGGGGTTGCAGCCAGTGGGCATGCCTACGTCAACTGCCATCTTGGAGATCGACCTATCACTGATGTCAAATTTGCTGGGTGGGCGTGGTTAGTATGGGAAAACGAGGTGGATTTATAAAAACGAGAAAAAAGAGAAAGAATGGAGCCGAAGGTGACACGCGGAGTAAAAAAGGGATTTGGTCCGTATTCTTTGTCTTTCTATTTTACCAACATTTCTCTCCTAAAATTACTCATTGGGTCTCTTGCAATCAATGTGGTGCATGCCACATGCCCACCTAACAAAAGCCTATTGGGCATATGGTGTGCCAGAGCGGCCAACTCCAGCGATGGGGAAAAAAAAGAGAGCTTGTGTCACAAACAGTAAGTATCAAGCATAGCAGTAAGTGCTCCAAAGGGTGACAAGACTGTAAGGTGGGTTGGTTAAGCCAGGATAGCGTTGTCTGATACAGTTTAGGGGTGCTTTTGAAGGCTTTAAAGGTTGTAGAGAATAGAATAGAACTTAGTGCACAAGGAATTTTTTTGGGTAGATCACACAATTCCAATAACAGACAATGCAGGAATGACTGTCAGGAAACAAATCAAGGAATACAGGGGGTCATGCATGAGATCACATTCCTTCTATTTTCTAGCGAGCTAGACTCGTAGGCCGCAGTGGCGTCATATCTAGCATGTTCGTTTGGACGATGCTGGCCCTCCATTGTTATGTGCAGATCCCAACAAGATTGCAGAGGGGTAGAAACCGCTCTTGGATCTGGAGGTCCTGCATGGTGGTACTCTGTAGCGGAGACCTAATAGGAGGGGTTTAAAGTGGACCAAAACCCACCCTGGAGTCTATGAGACTCCAAGGCAAGCATACTCGCTCCCTCCGGGGCATCCAGATTCAGGATGCCCCGCTGTGTCAAACCGCCCAGGTTGACTGAAACACATTTTTCCCGGTCCAATCCCCGCTATCCCTTTAGCAGGGTGTGTGCCTGTGTCAGGCATGTGTGAATGGCCAGCGTGGACATGCTTCCTGTGAATAGGTAGTGGGGGATGTGGCCACCAGTGCGCTTGCCTTAGACTAGCTCTCGATTGAAGGGGCAGGAGCGTATCCAAGGTCGCTGACTGGAAGAGAGGCTGCGCATGTGCCACAGGACCGAGGAAGGTTGAGTGGGTGACCTGTAGGGGTTTCACACAGCGGGGCATCCCCGATCAGGGGGGCCTGGGGGGCATAGTCAAAATCCTGGGTTTTGGTCCACTTTAAACAACACATGCCCAGGGTGTGAAATGTCCAAGATGATCCTCCTGGCGTTGCGACAAAACACTCTTCTCATATGTACCACTTGGGAGGTATGCACTCATTGTGTGATTCAGCTGCACTGGACTAAAGGTAGGTATTTATTATTTTTGCCCGTACATAGACTGTAGGAAGTTAAAGTGGACCAACACCCTCCTGTGATCGGCCCGATCGGATCCCTCCCTGCGGGGCATCCAACATGGGGATGCCCCGCTGTGTGAAACCCCCCAGGACGCCCCATTCACCTTACCTGCATCCCGATCCAATGGCACATGTGCGGGCCGTGGGCGCATCTCGCGCTTCTCTCTAGCAGGGCACGTGCCCGCGCGGGTCATTTGTGAATGGCCGGCACAGGCGCGCCCTGTTAGAGGGAAATGCGAGATGCGGCCGCCAGCGTGCTTGGAGCCGCTGTGGTTGGACGCGGTTTGGACGTGCATACCACAGCGGCTCCAAGCGCGCTGATTGGACAAGCAACCGCGCATACGCCGTAGGAGTGGGGTGAGGTGAGTTTTATCGGGTTTTCTGGGGGGTTTCACGCAGCGATCAGGGTGCCCCGCAGAAGTGGACCAAAACCCAGGATAGTGAAAATCCTGGGTGTTGGTCCACTTTAAGCCATGGTATCATTCATGATTGCTACCAGCAATGTCATTTCCACCCAGGCTAAACAGCTATGTATTAATGCAAGCACACAATTCATTTACAGTGAATCCAGTAATAAATATGGTCGGCCATACTGTTTAGTCTGAGTGGAGCGAGGAGGAAAGTCGTTCCAGGTCACAGGGCAGACAGTCTAAATATCCAGGCTGTTTCCAAAAAGGCCCGGAGAGGTGCTCGGCATCAGTAGCAGCATCTTTCTCGCATTTCAGCTGATGCTGTCAGGGGGTTAAAGAAGTTTTCATTGCCGGCATTTCTGCTCTGAAGCAGACTGAGACAAATGAGCGCTAAGTAAACTCAGTGACAGACTTGCTGGGCTCAGCATTCCTGGCCACGACATGCTTGTGCCTGTAGCCGGGCCTCACATTATCACACCTCCAGAATAGCCCAACATCCAGGCAGCTGTCAGCCTGCAGCCCGGGCGGGTAACAGCTGAAGGATAGGACGGACACAAAGCTCCATGCTCACTCATGTTTACCTCATTAGCCGCATTGTATGCTGAGAGGTTTAAAGGCGCACCCCGGGAGAAATTAAAAAATGAAGACTTGAAATGCATGCAGCAAACACGGCTTACCTGCCTCGGGCCTTTTCTTCCATTTAACAGTTTTTGCAGCTTTACTGTGATTACCAGGCCGCCCTGAGCCCTTGTTTCCAGTAATCAGGCGGGTTATTTACTCTCAGCTATCTCAGCTTCATTACCTCATTTGCCCTGTGTTTACTGAGGTTCAGAAAGCCTCAACATGCCGCAAATAGCCAGAAATATTGTAATATAGTTTTTAAATCCCTTGCTGTCAAATTACATTTTTGGAAAACAGAAGTGCAGAAGTTTTTGAGTGAGGTGGAAACTATTTCCGCGCTTTTTGTAGCTTTAGGGAGAGGCGCATGTTGGGCTTAAAGCGGACCTTCACCCTGAATAAGAGTCTATGTTATATGTTTCCCACACCCTGTACATACAGATTGCTCACATTAAAAATCATCCTACCTGCATCTATTGCATGTTATGAGCCTTTAAACATCCAAGATTGCGGCTCATGGAGCATCAGACAGGCTGCAAACAGGAAGTGTCTTCTGACTGTGTTGCTCTGCATTCTGGGATTGCTGTCCTTTTTCTGACCCCAGCTCTGCTCTGTCTGTGCAAAGCACAGCTATAACCGCACCCCCTGTACTTTATCCCCCCTTCCTCTCCTTAGTATGTGTGATGCTTCAAGATGTCAAGATGGCGTCACCCGTAACCTAGAGTCCTGAACAGAGTTGCAGCCCAGTGGGGGGAAAGAATAATAGGTGAGTGACTAAAAATGGAAAATATATTAATTTTAGATGCTGGGGAATAGTTTTCTAAGGGTTTGGACTTTTTGTTAAATCATGCTGAAGCTCCGGTTTAATGGAAAATAAGTCTTTGGTGTTTTGTTTTATTGTTTTCCTGTTCTTGACTGGAGTAGAGCTCCATGCTATCTCCCACTAATACCTAACACCGCCTTCAATAAAACACTGCACAACGTATATATCTTTGGAATGATACAATTTAATCGTCCACAGCTGAACAAATAAATACAAGATAACACAAATCTCCAACCCCTCAATCGAGTCAAGCAACCAAACTAAGCCTGTGAGATTGGCAAGGAAGAGAAATCCTTGAGGCACCTAGATAAGAGGAGGCCGATTTAAGCCCCGTCGCCATCTCAGTTAGGCTCGGAGCTCAACAGGGCTAAGCGCCAGGGTGCAAAATAACAGCAGCCTGGCTACCCCCAGCCTGGCTCATTTTTCCATTCAAACGTTATACGTCTCAGTTCATCTAACCTGGCAACTCTGCAAGACCCCCATAACTGCCCAGCATTGACTCCTTATTGCTGTCCAGTCCACCAACACTAGAATGTCAACACACCCCTCTCTCACAAAAACTCAAACTCTGGACCCTATCATTGAGCAACCCCCCCCCCCGACCTACTGTTCAGCTGAAGCCATTATACATACCCCTTACAATCCTAATACATCCCATCATTCATGAATGTCAGAACTCCGGCATGCCGCCCCCCCACTTTAGGGGTAACTCACCTGGTAACCCCCTGTGAGCTCATACAAACAGGACAGTGCAACCCTCTTGCTCAATCTTACCAACCCTCCTCGGTACCTTGACAGCTTAATGACCCCAGCAAGCAAGCTCCGCACCTCCTCAGATGAACTCTCAAACTGTCACCATGCTCGCTTCACCCTCGGTCGGTCCTCAGCTCCGACCCAAACCACCTGTACTTGTTTAACCGGTATCCCCGGACCGTGCTCCCCCTCCAGATCACTGATTTCTAGTCTGCCTCACCAATATAAATATCAGATAAAGTGCCGAACATGCCTAATCCACCAAACATTCTGAGTCTATCATCTTACAGGCTCTCGGTCTTCACTGTAGGACACGAACTCCCCCAGTATGAATATCTAACATGAGTATCTGCTAATCCACTGAACATGACGAGTTTGTTATATTAAGGGCTCTTGGCCCCTTCTCCAGTGGGCCACAAAATCCACCAATCTGAGTTTCCAATAATCAGCTGATTCTATCATATTATGGGCTCCAGACTCCTTCTCAGTGGGCCACAAAATCTACCCATATGAGTGTCCGATAATCCGCTGATTCTATCAAAATAGGGGTTCTTGACCCCCTCACGGTAGGCCCCGCCATCCCTAATGAATATCCATAAACACTCCAAGTCTATTCTAATATTGCGGATCCGATAATCAGCCGACCCCCCAAGTCTATTATCTTAAGGTTTGTCGGCCCCCCTCCCCTTAGGCCCATAAGCCTCATTCTTGCCTTCCTGTCCTTTGGGACCCTAGAACCGGGGGCCCTTTTGAAATCATCCCTCTAGGACCCCCAATTCTATTAACATCCGGCAACACTAACCAATACTTTGAATTCATCATCTTGTGGGTGCACTGCTTACTACGCTGTAGGCCATGTACTCACCCACTCTGACCTACCTCACCGTCGGGTAATCCCCAAAGCTCGATTTACTCCTCCTCCGCAGCTCTCCCCGGGTCAGAAAAAAGTTTCCCAGCTCAGACGATCAAACTTGAGTGCTCACCGCTCACTTCCCTGTAGGCCATGTATTCCGATCATTTTGGCCCTCCCCGCCAGCGGGTAACTCAGTGCTCGATCCGCTTCCCCCGCAGAGATGCTCCGGCAGTTACTCCAACCAATTCTGACCGCTATGACCCTCAATAACCCCAAACCCAGGGCGCTTCCCCACCTTGGTGTTCATCCCAAACTTAATTACGTCTGTCTTTCAGGACCAAACCCTCTGGTTGCATCATTAGTGCCTTGCCATCC
Organism: Gastrophryne carolinensis; assembly: GCA_027917425.1. Classification (NCBI taxonomy): domain Eukaryota; kingdom Metazoa; phylum Chordata; class Amphibia; order Anura; family Microhylidae; genus Gastrophryne; species Gastrophryne carolinensis. The sequence continues at coordinate 444,460,956 of CM051237.1, forward strand.
TTTGGGTATTCAAGACCCGGGCTGCTCTCCCCTATGCCGATAACCTGGCTGCACGATGGCCAGTCTCCAAACATCCAAGCCCAAATACACATTCAAACCAACCAACCCCGTGAATCCCAACCGATGAAGTCAACCCCCATATAACCATCCTTCTATCCATCTCGCCATGCATGCTTGGTTCTCACCGGCTGTGTCTAGACACACCCTACTTGATACCCACTCCCCCATGCTTTACTAACCAGCTAACCATTCTCGTGCCCCAAAAACCTGCAATCTGTTGGTGGGGCTTGCACTTACTCAATCCCTGCCTGCAGGGCATAAGCTGGAGTTACCAGCTTCAAACCAACCCCATTACGGTTACCCCTTTGTTCCATCTGCAGCGTAATGACTGCTTGGCTCCAAGCTGCCAACCTCTCCCCAAACCCTCTTCATTCCCTGCAATATGCATTTGTTCTGTCTTACCAACCCCATATCCCTCAATTGCCACCCAAACCAGAACTTGTCAATTTACCTCAACCGCTGAGTGCTCCAATTGTTACCAATCCCAGATCTAGCGCGGCATATCCAGAAAAACACGCCCTGTCTGTAGTCCCTTTTATGTTTCTACACCCCTCATCCAAGTCCGCCATACCTGACAGTCCTTACAAAATCCGCAGCCTAGTAAGGTCACAACCACCAGGTCATTACGTTAGGTAATGTGACTTACCTTCCCTAAAGCCCCACTCACCTGCTCCCTCAGAGGGAGGGGGGTCACAGTCGTTTAATGCCACAATGTATGAACTTCTATAAACAGATTACTTCACAATCACAATCTAGAGTTTCCTGATTTTTTTTTTACCGGTAGGGGATGGGGGGTCATCAGCTGTGGAGGGCTGAGGAGGCGGTCAGACCGCGGTAGCGGGGGGTGGGAGGGCAGGAAGAGTGCCCCCCTCCACCACTGGCAGGTGGTGAGAACCGAGGACGCAGCAGATGGGGAGAACTGTGCTGGAGGCCGGCCAGCACAGCAACCGAGGGGCGGGAGGCCAAGGCATGCTCTTGCACAGCTGTGGTAGCAACACCGACACAGCCACCGCCCGCAGGCCCAGCACGGCAGCTGGTGGCGGCGCCGACAAGGGGAGTATGGTCGCTAAGCCAAAGCTTGGGAAGCGATGCCGGGAGCCATCCTGCATTGCTGGCGGGCCCCCTACGATGCGACAAGCCTGGCACTGGATGAGCGTCAGGCTACTACTCCATCCAGTCCCGGGAGGATGTAGGTCAAAGAGGAGGAGGGAGGAATCCCTGTCCCCTATATAGCCCCCCTCCCCCTAGTCACCTCCTATCACATCCTCCTCTCCTGATTTCCTGACTGACTGGTCTAGCTCCCGATGGGAGCTCAGGCCAGTCATGTGGTGCCTCTCTTAGTATAGCTGTTGGCTACAAATCTTAGAAGCCTTCCACTGTCAGGACCCCTCACCCCACATAGTCTGAGGCTAGATTAGAGCAGGAAGGGTTAAACCTGAGAGCTCATGAATGTGGAGTGTTATTGCTGCATCAGCCGATCAGATGATCAGCAAGCCAAAGTCAGGAGGTATCTGCACCATACACCAAACACACCAGTTTGTGTAAGGTTGCTAAGGTAAACACACTGTTACTAGAGAAAACTTTTTATTTTATAACACATAGTTGCAAACAAATAAAAACGAAAACAAAAATAACAGATAAGCTCAGCACCTTGAGAACATCATTTTGGCACACTATAATAGGCACCTTTGAAAATGCCAACGAAAGTGGAAATTTCCTTAAAAATGCACCTCCAGTCAAAAATGACTTTGGGCCTCTGTTAACAACCGCTCCCAGCAGATCGGGATTTGCTCCTAAAAGTAAACATTCTTCGGTAGCCAAAATTCAACAAAGAACAGTAGAACTGTATGATAAAGGAAAGAAAGCTGCACACTGCAATGAAGCATTTCTCCTATCGGATGAGATGCATCTGTGTGCAACTACTTCCTGCCCCCCATTAGATGGAGCTCTGAAAGGAAAAGGTGAGTATCTCTATAATACAGGGCTCACTGATGGCATGGGGGATAGGTTAGTTTAGTGTCCTTGTGAATGAGGACCTTTCCTGAAACAGAGTTGCCAGGTTGAGTGGAGAACCAAAATCCTGGCAACTTTGCTCTAGAGTCAAAATTACCCCCAGGCCGAGTTACAGCTTTCCCCTGCCCCATACTGAATTCCACCCTGGCTCTGGCACTCCCATATGTGTATGTATGTGTGGCCTGTTGCCAGAATCCATCCAGCTGGTCTATTTGAATGCCTGTAGCTGGCACACACAGCCCGAGCAGCGGCCAGCGATTCATATGAATGGCTAGAAAATCTGATTGGAAAAATGCCCACACATGTGCTGTGGGATCACCGGTGTGGTACAAATACCAGCTTTCTGGGGTTTATACCATGGGGCATACCAAATCGAGGTGTGCCAAGGGGCAAGGACCATGTTAAAGGACAGATGAGACTGGTAATCCACATAGTATCAGACTCTGTATGATATGTGTTTGGTGTTTGGGTTCATTTAACTAAGAAATTAATGGGGATCATGAATTTCTTGATTACAATTTTATTACATGCATTTTGTGGGAGTTATATCATAGAATATTTATCTAATCTCACAGAGGTAGGCTATAGGCAGGGCAATGCAAACACACCCAGAAGGCTGGGGTTGCTGGCCACACCCCCTAGTGTTAGTAGATTAGGAGGATGGTCGGAGGGCTATTGAGTTAATGGACGGGCCTCCTACCTGATGCATAATCGCTAAGTATCTCTCGCGCTCTCTATCTCTCCATTATAACATTTATTGTACAATAACTAACGTATAACTTACTATAACTTATCACTGTTTGTAATAACTGTCTGTAACATTTAAGGTGATCTGGAGAAACTTCGGAAACGTATTGGGTTAGTGAAGGTTATTTACTGTGCTGGTGAATTAAACCCGTTTCATTTATACATCTTACTGTGTGTTTGGGTGGATCATTTCTCACACAATAGATTGTAGTTGAAAGGCATGTGAGAAGATATTTCTTAGGAAATTTCTCTGGATGTATGAGGACAGCCTCGGCGACCATTGGTTTGTATCAGATTGATGGCTGTTGGGCTGATATGATTATTAGTATTTGCGATATTTATAATATTAATCTCTTATAGAAATATTGGAGATTATTGTGCAGCAAATATTAATTGTATCATATTTTCCTCTTTCAGACCAAAACCCAGCATAGGCAAAATCCCAGGTTTTGGTCCACTGCAAACTTTTTGGGTCTCCACTGCCACCAACCCTTTCCAATTTGGGAAGTAAGAAAAAATAAATCACTCACTTTTTTTTCTAATGCTCAAATCGAGGTTTGCAATGATAAATGAACTGCTCCTTAAAGTGAACCCCCAGTTCCCCCCCCCCCCCCCCCCAATTGGGAATGTGCTACTATGCTAATGGTACACACAAGCCCAAGCTTGAGTAAAACTACTCACTGGGTCTCTCGCAATCAGTGGGGTGCATTTAACGCATACATGCCCACCTGGAAAACCCTGTTGATCACATGGTGTACCAGAGTGACGCAGGATGTATTTAAGCATTATTCAGGGATTAGTGTTTATACAAAGTATGGTGATTGGGTTCAACATTGGACCTCAGCTTGAATGGAGATCAGCTTTAAAATGCATCTGTAGGCAGGAGAAAAAATCTATTAACTAAATGCTAAACAAACTCATAATTGCTCATTGTAGGTACTTTTGTACAAGATGGACAGGAGTGGTATGTGACCATATTTTGTGGTGGTCATGGAGGAGCAAACATTGGGGCCCTGTTACAGCTTCTGAATCACAGCAAGAAATGAAGGAGGGGCACATGGAACAGGTTTCAGGTGAGCCACTTGCTGCCGTATCATTGCCATTATCTGACCTGTCGAATTAAAATTATATTTCCTAGTATTGCCTTGGCTATACTTTATGACTTGTCTGTAAATAGCATGAGATGCTTCTCTCATGCTGCACCCTACCAAAGGAATTTCACCCCCAGTCCTCGGGTCTTGAACACTCCCTGAAAACTCAGCATTTTCAGCACATTTAGACAGTGTCATCACTATTGACTAAACCAACACCCAAGGCCAAACGTTCACCATTGTTTTCAGATTCATAGTCAAGTATTTTTATAACTACATCGGAAGCTGACCCTTAGTAAGCAAAAATAACAAATGGCTTATTTCATTTAATAACGGTTAACTATTGCGAGCTTAGAAGCTCACACATCTTGATACTTGAGAGTGATCTTATAAACTAAAATAAGAGGGGAACCGCCTTATAAATATCATCTAATACAAAGGCCGCAGCCACTCACAACTCTTTTAGATAATTTGATTGTTGTGCTTACCCTTTTGAAAAATCAGGCCACCTAAAGTGATCATATACCCAGATAGGAAGTTTATGTCGACCTTCCAGCCCCAGCCTAGTGACCCAAAACAATGCATTTTTACTGAAGCCTTTGCCTAATATTCATAAAAACATGAACCGCCAAAGATGCCGGGTCCTAGATTAGCCCCAAATGTCCCTATATAAAGCTACTGCACACCAAAATTATGTAAATAAATAAATACATTTATTGGATCATTCTTGAAACATTGACAAACAACATCAAAGACTAGATTAAAAAACATATACACAAATGAAAGATACTGGGGATAATTGTCCTGTTATGAGCTATCATTCGTATTCACCATAAATATATTGTCACTAAATAATATGCTAATATGGCTGTATGGTGGCGTGGCTTGAAACAGAAGGTGCTACAGAATCCAGGTATGTGAAAGAAAAGTGCTCATAATAGAAAAGAAAAAATGTAATAAAGTGCAAGTGACTCACCCTGGCGAAGTGGCATAAGGCCACGCAACGCGTCGGACAATTATCCCCAGTATCTTTCATTTGTGTATATGTTTTTTAATCTAGTCTTTGATGTTGTTTGTCAATGTTTCAAGAATGATCCAATAAATGTATGTATTTATTTACATAATTTTGGTGTACAGTAGCTTTATATAGGGACATTTGGGGCTAATCTAGGACCCGGCATCTTTGGTAGTATACATGTATTTTGTCCCTATTCTACTAGCGCCCAGTACTTAGTTATATCCTTGGGTGAATTAGCTGTGCATACCCGCACTTCTCTCATTTCACAAAAACATGAACCAGACATAGTTTTTATTTTCGAATGGGGACTGTATGGATCGCTGTTTGTGCAGCAGTCTCCCCTGGTGTTTTCCAGCCATGATACACACAGCTCAGCATTGAGGGGCCGTATAAGTTACAATGACTGCAATAAATCTGAAAGCCTTACAAGCTAAACTACCATATACACCTCATGTGGCAGTTTAACCTGTAACTGAATGAATTATCGCTGGAGAGCACCAGGGGGCGCTGCTTCACTGCCACAGTCCCACAATCAATCCCAAACATATTCAAATGTTCACCTACAAACAGGAGTGCACTGGCCATAGGGAGCACATGGAGAACACCCGGTTGGCTGCACTGCTTTGGGGCCATCTGGGCTGGGTGTAGCACATAGCCCACCTCACCCAGTGCCAGAATTCTCTAATTTATTTGTGCTCTCTAAGTCTCCACATTATTCTTCCTCAATCCTTCTTCTGGTACCCAGCCCCAATGTACCGCTCAGCCAAAATACCCCAGCTCATTTTCTGCCCCTGCAGCGCTATGGCCGCAGCATCCTAGCTGTGTGAGTGCTATACCCACCCTTACCACAGTATTTGCCTCTATAATACTAAGAGGCAGATTCATTAATAGCGGCAGGTAGCGACAGTTGAGCGACTGTAGCGGCATTTTCAGAGCGCCCGCTAGTAGTCGCTGTGCTTGGCCGTTGTTCGGTAGTTGATAGCGACTCAGTCGGTTTGCCGTAATGTTGAATATTAGTTGAGGAGTCGCTATTTGACAGGTTCCGCGCTGTATGGGAGCGCATGATAGCGACTGGCTCTAGCGACCGGCTCCCACCATATTCATTAAAAAATCAAGCTCAAAAAATTCTCGCGCTGTGAAATGTTTAAACCCCAGAGCGCTGGCGGCGATGGGTTAAGAGTAGTTTTTTAACCCCCAAACCACCATATTTTTGGAAAACGAAAAAAAAAAGTTTTTAAAATAATTTAGTAATATGAATACATTAATATCAGACCTGTAATATCAATTCTGTACATTTTTTTTTTAAATGTTTTTTCCCTTAAAAAAATTATCTGAAATGGCAGAAGTGGTCACTGAATTTAAAAAAAAAAAAACATTAATAACAATTAATTAACAATATTTAAAGATTGTTCCATTGAAATGCATTGGAGAGCGCCAGGTAGCGAGAGGTCATACCTGTCGCTGTTCAAGGTTGGACGCTGGCGCTGTGGGCTGAGGCTGGAATAATGATGAATGAGTCGCTATATGGCGCTATCTCAGTCGCTAAGCAGGATTGGCTTGATAAATGTGTGATTGTGGTGGGGAGCCGGCGTTCTCGTGGAGGGGCCCGTCATTACCGGCCGCTCACCAGTCGCTACCTGTCGCTATTCCTTCATAAATAAGGGCCTAAATCTCCAATAAATGCTTATGCACCCCTGCCCATGATCTGACCCTGCTAATGCCTCAGATGAACAACAGACTTGTTGACCAGCAAGGAAACACACTGATGACATGGGCTTAACAGCTTGCAGGCTGCTCATGGGCTGGTCAGGGCCACTCCTGGGCTGATTTTTGACCCCAGTCCATCCCTGCCTTCACAACGGACATGCCCATAGTACTCAATACCCACAACCCCTGCAGACAAACACACACACACACACACATAACACCCCTACACATACGATACCTATACCTCTCACACAAACTCAAGTTAGGAGAATTTTTACACTCATGTCCTTCCATCACATCTCTCTATTACCACATTCATAGGTTACATTCCTCACATGCTACCAATACAGCTTGACTTAGATCTTAAAATATAGGGGTCCCATATTTAGTGTTCTCCATCAGTCCCAAATCTTAACTGTACCTCCCCAACCTTTCTAAACTACCACCAGTGCTAAGCATACAATTCTTAATGAAAAAGGATGACCTAGTTATTTGCCAGAGTTTTATCCCATGGACTCCTGTGGTGCTGCACACAGGGTCTCTCCCTCTATTGATATCTGAGTTTGTCTTGGGGTACCACTGCCATTCAATTTCAATGTGTTTCCCTAAGTGGCTGCTGCCATCTCTATATGTGCCCCACCTATTTGACCCTCCTTGCAGCCACACATCCTTACTGAGCTTTCATTTACCTTTTTGTTTTTGCCCCAGACGAGTAGCTAGGCTTTCTGGCTCCCGGGGCAAAGATTTGAAATAGTGCCCCCCACCTGTTCTCAGCCCCTTCTGACCTACTGCACCTGAGGCAAGTGCCCTCCCTGTTCCCCCAAGCTATGGCCTTGATTTTCCCCTCTGATTTTCCCCTACAATGCTCCTATCTACATGTTCTCCACCTTTCCCCCTGCCCTGCCTTCCACTCCTTAACATCCCAAGCCAAATCAGAAAGGCCCACTGGCGTCTGGTTGAGCAATCTGCTCTAACATCTCTATGAGTCACATTCTGATCTTATGTACATAATGTTTGGTATAATTGGGCCTGAATATTGATAGCACAGTCTCGATTAAATGTGACTTTAAGTATATATGAAATCTGACATCAATATAACTTATGTATGCTTTGCAGTTTGCTCCTTGTGCTTTGGCACTGATGAAGATATTTGAAACTTGTACAAGTCTGTCACAGCATGGAGCGCTTCTGTATGCTAAAATTACAATCACTGTGCAATTTTTCATTTTAAATGAGTGATTTTATATTATATGTAATTTTTTGTATTGTTATTTTAATGTGTCTCAATGGCACTCTAGGCAATGCCAGCCCAGAAAAAAATAAAAATCTATTAAAGGTAAACTATCCTCTTATTTGATTATATGGCTGGGTCGTTGGTACCAAGGGTTTAAGGAGGCCCACTCCAATTCTTTGGAAAAATGTTACTTACAGGAACCCTCCACTAACCAGCCTTACATTAATTACTTTCTAATATCTTAAGTGGAGGTTCGTCCATTATCTTATTTTTCACCATCCTTCTCTTAAAGGTGTCTAACAAGATTATTTTATACATACTTTACACTTACCAGCATCATCCATGCTTCTCTCCTATAGTTTGGTCAAAGGTGGGATAGAAAACTAGAAATTTCTCGGGGGGTGACTTCTTAAACATTTAGGAATGGCTGCAGGAGTTAGAATCTATTTGGCACATGAAAGCCTTGATCGCAGATGTATCGAGGGGAACAGGAGAAATTTCTGCTGGTATGGGCAGGCGGGATGAATATTCGAGGGACCTGCTTTAATGCTTTAGTTTAAACTTATTACATTTGCTTTTTAAAGTAAATCTTAAAATAATTTGAAGTCTAAAGCCACTGAATCTTTTTAGGTGTTAACATTCAGCATATGAGTACTTTTAAGCTCAACTCACTTGATTGCTGGATCCCAACCCTCGCATCCCGCAGGCCTGAATATGGGGTCAGGATTGGTGGTGGGGGGGGGGGGGTCGCAAGTCACAGGAATGCTACTACTCCCTTTCCCTCTCCAGTCATTGCAATGGAGGGGGTGTGCTGAGGCCTGACACGCCCCTCTTTTGTAGAGGGCATGGCCATGCCCCTGTGAATGATGGGGTGAGCAGGACACAGAAACACAAAAGTGATTAATTAACATGTACTGTGAAATATGAGACAAAACTCTTTGGGATTTAATGTGGGAAAGTTAAGGTCATTGTTTTTAACATGGTAGGCAGATTTTACCTACATTTTGTCAAATGGCATTCCACAAATTGAGCTGAATTGACTGTGTCTTCTGTAACATCATTCCCTTTCCTTTGTTGATCTGCATGTAAATATATTTGTTTTCAAACTGGGTTGGGTAACTAATTAGGGCAACTTCAGACAGGAACCTAGGAGATCTCCAAGTAAACAGCCTTCGCTCAGATAAACAGTGCACACTTGTGTATATGGCCTTGACATCATGATGACAGGTTTAGAAATGTCTAGGATTCCCCGCTCAGTAATTCTTACATTTAGGAACAGCTCATCAATTAGTACAGTTATTTAAAGTCCCTGCCCAAGCCAATGAAAAAACAAACCTCCCTTATAGGACCTGTCAGGCTTGATCCCATGGCTCTGATTCCAACAGCAAGAACCTCAATGCATGTCCATGTTTTTCCGTACATGAGGAAGCAAATGTCCTCTTTGATTGGCAGCAGAGCGTGAATCACATGAGTAGCCGCTACTGATGTGCTTGTCATTAGTGCACAGATGCATGCTCAGAGCACTTTGGGAGCATGCTCTCAGCCTTGGAGCTGATAGCACTGCCACTGGACCAGCTCAGCCCCAGTACTAAACAGGTTGAGTCTTCGGCTAGCAGTTAAAAGAAGTTTTTTTTTTAACTTGTCTGGACTGTCTCTTTAACCAAAATACTATATCATACCAGGCAGAAGCTCCTAGCAAAATTAAAAAGTAATAAATACCTCTTCTCCCACCTTTTACCCGTTCACAAAATCAAGTCAAATTGTGTGGCCAAGCAAAATGGTGATGATTATTTGATCATATGATATGCTGTCGATCTACTATGGTCTGGTAAGAGTTTAATCTATCCGGTGACGGGTTTTGATGTCACTTACCTTGAGACATGCACGTTGGGATGCCACAATTCTAATGATCATTCCTGGACTTAAAAAACTTTCAAGAAGCTCTGTGTTTTATTGTTTTTGTATTTGTATTTTTGGGACCTTTTTACACGACGAACTTCCTGAATTCCTGAAATATCATATTGTGTTTATGCGCGCGGTGTTTGACCTGCTCAAAGGTCCTTTTGTACAAGCAAATCGGTGGACGAAGCCAAATTCCGTTCTCCATTCTCTGCAACATAGGGGACATACCAATATTGTCTCCGTATGCCTGGACACTGCAGAACCCGATCTGTGGATCAGGTGAGTATTGTAAAGCCGTAACAGCTGCGGGTAAGAAGAGGTAAGTATTTATCATGTTTTTATGTTTGCCAGAAAGGGCATCTAACATTTATCCTGGAAGTGCTAGCCCTAAAAACAATTAAACTAATAAGATAAATATGTTCAAGGCTTAAGGGACATCTGTAGGCTAAGTAAAAAGGCAGCTGATCCTGGATTTAATGCGCCCACAAAAGTTTGCAGTTGTTATTTTGTAGCCCTCAGTCAAAAGATTCCTCCCCCAGACAGTCAGCCTATTCACATATGTAGTGAGAATACAGCAGAAGGCATGTGGTATGTACTAAAAAGACTGCACGAGAGATCCAGCAAGTTGTTTCTGCTGAGGAAACTTTACAAAATGAGGCTTAGCAGAGAGCAGGACATGTAGGAGCAAAAGACTGTCATGCAGCCACCATGTTGTTGTGCAGCTTACCCAATAGATACATTGCACTAATCAATGCGCTGTAGACAAGGCTTGAGACAGATCTGACACTAGCATTTGTATAGACCAGGCTCATAGATGAGTATCAGCGAAGAAAGGAGCTTGTGCATGACTCCACGGAAACCAACACTAGAACAGCTCTTAAAGCTACAGATACAAGGTTACACAGGTAGGGAAACCAGGGAGTGCTTGAGATACCACAAACATGGACACATAAAGAGAGACTGTACTACATGGAAGCAGAGCAAATGAGACAGCGTCCCTCCTAGACTAAACAGAAGGCCAAAACAGAACACCAAAGTGATCCATGTGAATGAAACTGGAATGCCACATTTAAAGTGACAGGTAACCATACATTTCAAAGCTGGTGCATTGACTTGGGGCAAACCAGTCATGTGACAAGGGATAGAAGCTTTTTCACAGAACTTGATTTGAATAACAAGGAAATTATTTACCTTGCAGGTGGAATTAAAATACATACAGATGGATATGGGCATGTTTTACCATCTGCATGTTTTACCATCTGTCATGCCTGGCTTCCGAGCTCTGGGGGCAGTGGTGGCGACATTGTGGAATCCTTTTGCCATCAGTAAGCAATGCCATCAAAGTTCAGGTGCCAGGTGTGTGCTTTTATACACAAGTGGGTGGTTAATTGAACCCCAATTAACGCTTTATTTAGCAAGCCAGCAGAGGTGTTTGCAACCTAGAGGCTACAACACCATGGGCGTATGCACATCGGGCAGCGCAACACTTCCGGGATCCACTGGGGCAGGGGTGCGTCACACTGCTGGAACAAGGCTGAAGAGACACTCGGTACCATGGCACCCTCCCTGTTTACCACCAACGTGCAGGAGTAAATTATGATTATAAGTACCCATGCTATGCCATGCTTCACCTATACAAGCAGGCAAATGGGTGGACAGGTAACAGAGTGTCTGCTGGAGAGACATACGAGCCAAGGCACATGGTATGTTGCACAGTAATGGCGGAGAACTCATTTTCTAAGTCAGACAGAATTGGGGTCTGTTTCAAAGTGCAAACATGTGCAGAACACAACCCTGCCTGTCTGTTGTAGGCCAGTGAAACATTCAAACATTACACCACTAGTGTGCCACACCACATTAATGCCTTAATGCCGTCAGTCATATGCTCCGGTCACTGCAACATGTGCCACCCTTTCCTGTTTCTGGGGGACACTGAGGGGGCCTGTGTGTGTACGCCAAGGGATAGGGGACACAGTTGCAGGAGGTCACTCGCCAGACAAAACGCGTAGGCCAATACATGCATTGTTAAGTATAACATTTTCCAGCTGTAATTTGAACTTCAAGCCAAAAGCAACTCCTAATAAATGTCCCCTCTCTAATATGCTGACCCAATGAAAAATAATTTACTAATTGAGGGGATCCCTAAGGAATGCTGGGTTCTGGCACCTGACTAGGGCTGCTGGCTGCTGACGCCAGCAATGAATCTACTGTACAAATGCACTATTAAAATAAGAAACTGTATCTGACCAACAAAGCATTAGGCTGTCATATTCCCATGCTGATGGTGGCTCTTTGTGGGGCATTCAATGCTCCACCAGCGACAAATTGCCATTCATAGGAGAGCAGTAATTCTGACAGATTTGGTGTCCTTCAATAGTCACAAACAGCCAGTGATCACCACAGAACCCGACTAAGTGTGGCGGAGGCCCCTGGGCATAAAATCTGGTGGAGGCCCCAGATACAGTATTTTTTTTCCTTTAAAATATTAGTCCAGCTGAGTAACTGATTGGTGGTTGTCTGGCACCCGCCTACTTACTGGAATGTCAGATCGAGTCCCTTGTGCTTTGCCATTCTGGGTGGGGGGGGTAGTCACCCGGCTGGTCCAGCAGAAAACAGTTCCCTGCATTGAGCTGCCAGCGGCTGTGCTTGGTGGCTTCTGTGCAGTGACAGCTCTGCACCCATCACTGTAGCGTTGCTAATGGCGGCTTTGCTGCTCTAGACTCTCCGTCCTGCCCTGTGGTGCCACTGCCTTATATTGCTAAATAGACACAGCAATGCAGGGAAGGGGGATCTTGGATGTGCTGCATAGACTCCCCCCTCTCTGTCCATCCATTCATGTCGCTGGATCCCGGGTGACGTAAGGAATTCTCAGCTCCAGGGCAGCGGGTGGTTCATTAGGTGATTAGAATTGACTGTGATGAAACTAAAGAGCTGCAGCCAAGAGATCGAGCCTGCTGACTGAGAGTTAAGTAAGATTGTTATTTTTGTTCCCAGTTCTGCCTATTTAACATACTGCTGCTTTTGACTATTCTGGTGATAGGTCCTTGCCATGGTCACCGATACTCACCTTTCATTGTTCTAATGCACAGGCTCTCAGATCTGTTTGCTGTGCATTTGTAATTCGCAGGCGCCATTGGGCGGGAAAGAGGTGAGTGTTACAGGGTGATTTGGGGGAATTCACACAGCGGCACAGAAAATACCCGGGAAAGTCAAAATCCCAGTCTGGGTTTTTTTTCTGCCTTAAGCAAACAGAGGCAGGATAGAGAGAGAAAGAGACAGAGAGAGAGAGAGAGAGAGAGAAAGGAATAAAGAAAGAAGAAAACAGAGAGAGAAGGAATGTAAAAAGAATAAAAAGAGAAGGAAGGCTAGAAAAAGTAATAAAGAGAGGAGGAAAGAAAGAAAGGAATAAAGGGAAAGAAAGAACGACGAGGCGGCAGAAAAGTAATGCAAGGAAGGAAAGAAGAGAGAATGAAGGAATGAAAGAGAATAAAAAAGGAAAGGAGAAAAAAAAGGAAAACAAATAAAGAAAAATAAAGTAAGACAGAAGGAAAACATAAAGAAAAGGGATAGGACTGAGGTAAAAAGGGAAGGAAAGCAAGAAGAAAAAAAGGAAAGAAGGGGGGAAAGAAAGTGAGAAGGAGGACAGAATTAAAGAAAATAGACAACAAATGGAAGAAAAGACATGAAGTAAGGCAGTAAAGGAAGAAAAAAAGAGAAAAAGGAATGGAAAGAAAGAAATACAGAAAAGAGGAATTAAAAAAATAAGACATGAAAGAAATAAGGAAGAAAAACATGAAGGCCAAAAGGAAGGAAGGGAAAAAGTAAAGGAAGGAGGGAAAATTGGGAAGGAAACATAGAAAGCAATTAAAAGACAAATAGGAGTAGAGGAAATGAGGAAAGAGAAAAAAAGGAATGGAACGAAGGAGCAAAAAAAAAAGATTGGAGGAAAGAGAAGTAATGCAGCAGGGGAGAAGTAAGGTGGAAAAGAAAGGAAAAAAGAAGACAGGAATGTAACAAAGAGAGGAAAAATGTAAAAAAGAGAGGGAAGGAGGGGAGGAACAAAAGAAAGGGAGCCAGGGGAAAATGAAGAAAGGAAAGAAAAAAATGGAACAAAATAAAGAGGATGAAGAGGAAGAATGGAAAGAAAAAGGGGTAAGAGGGAAGAAAGTTAAAAAAAAAAGGGAGGAAGGAAAGAAATGAGTAAGAAATAAAGGCATGAAGACAGTTAAATGAAAGATCAATACATCAGTAAGTGCTGCATAACCTTACTTGGCTGGTGTACTACTTACTGGAGCATGGCATGCTGGGAGTCACATGAGCTGTGCTATTTGCTGCACTCCCCTTCTCTGCCCCTTAGCTATTCATTTTGCCTCTGGTGGCCTAGCCCCGCCCCTTTTTCCCTGTTTAGTTCATTGCTGTCTGTGGAGGTGGGTGTTGATGGCTTTGTGTGAAAAAACGCTATTGGCAGCTTTGGAATATGGCTGGCAGCTGCCTGATTGCTTGCAGATGGAATTTCTTTTTTATTTTATTTTTTTGAATTGAAACCTTGCTGGTTGGAGCCCCCTATCCCCGCCCCCACTGTGGCTCTGCCCTAGGCACGTGCCTACATGTGCCTAGTGGCAAATACGGCCCTGCCCGCGGCCCGTCAGACCAAAGACAGAAAAGCTTCCTGGACCAGACCTTAACCCAAAGGTTGGTGGAGACCCTTGCGCCCCCTCATAATCTGGCCCTGGATTACCCCCAAAAGGGGCAGTCATGGTCCAGAGGTAAGGAGGCAGCCCTGGTACATGACTGAAGTGCTCTTGAGCAAGGCAACTACTCCCCGGGTGCCCTAAGTAGGGCAGCCCACCGCTCCGGCATGTGTGCACTCACTACAAGGAATGGATTATATGTGGAGGAAGAATTCCAAGCATACAATGACCTTATATGCCACAATGGCCCCTCCCCCCAAAAAAACAGCAGCTTCCAAAAAAAAGTAGTAGCTGCCTTTAATTACCACCAAGAAGCAATCATCAGAAGTCTTTTGTGCTGATTATTAGCACTGTAATTATATTAACAGCCCAAACCATGTTACTTTAAAGATTGCCATCATCAAAGGGTTAAAACTTTTCTATGAAAGAGATCGTCATGCCAAGTTTATGTAGCCACAAATTGCTCACCTTACCCTTTTAGGTCGCGTCTGCCACCGGAAGAGAGGTCAGGCACCTTTTTCTATTTTGCTGAACAGCGCTAAACTTTGACTACAAACGCCAACGGAGACAGAGGCCTTGAGGTCTAGTAGAAATATCTCTGATACCAACAGCTTGTGGTTTGCGTGTTAAAATGGCTCGGCCTGTAAAATGGTTCATTGCATTGTAACTTACAGGAAAATATGACTGTCAGAGAGCATCTCCAGACAACACGTATGATTTATCTGGGAACTACTAATGCAATCCAGGAAACAGAGCCACTGTCTTCACAACAGAAAGACCTTTTAATTCAATTAAGCTGTTTCTCACTTTTAAAGTAAAACCTATCAGCCCCCCCATCTGGTCTTCATCATCTAGACTACTAGTTTAGAAAATACAAGAGTCCTGTTACAAGCTGCTTCTATGATGACCCCTTTCAAAAATGGTATTTGCTACAATTTTCTTAGTATATTACAGACCTCAGAAAGCAAGAACCAACACTGCAAAGGGCAGCAGTAGCTTGCTCAGGGTCACACTACTTTTGTTACCCCCTTGTAAAATAACCCTTTCTGAGAGGCTTAAAATCTTGTATGAACCATTTTCTTTGTTACTGATTTTAGTGCCAAGATCAGGGGCCACTGAATATAAGAAGGGCAAGAGAGAATTCCCTGTGGGACGCACTACTTTGGGGTCATCTGGGTGGGGCGGAGCTCCCAGAATGCAGCTCTCTCTTGCCAGTGCTAAATTACTGGCCCCTCCACTCCCTTCCTATCTAATCTCACCCTAAGCCCCAACCCCACCCTAAGCCCCAATCTCATAATTGTCTCCACCGTACCACCCAAGCTGGAAACCCCAACCTAAGGGGGTTATTTAAGAAGGGATAGCGGCAGGCAGTGTCTGGTGAACGCCGGGCGCTGTACGCAAAACCACATTTATGAAAGCGAATCTGGTGAGCGCCTCAAACAGCGCCATGTAGCGTCCCATGTATTATTACAGGTGGCTCAGTGTATAGCGCCAGCACGCTAGCTTCCAGAGCGCTAGGTATTGCCTTTCGCTCAGTGTCGCTCTCCCATACATTTCAATGGCCGTTCATTTGCTTGTGGCGTGTTTGACATTTTGGGGTTTTTTTGCTCAAATCATTGTGTGACTTCTCCTGGCTACAAACAAACACTTTTATAATCTTTTTTGACTTTTTATATTTTTATGCAGAATTGTCATTACAGGTCTGGCACTAAAGTGTTAATGTCACAGTGTTATAACAATGTCATTCCATGTGTTTGTTACTGGTGGATATGTGTTCAAAAATGTGTTCAGACTTTAATCTCACAGTGTCTGGCGCTCTATGCTATAGCGACCAGATTTAGAGCGCCGACGCTGTGTGTGTGTGTCCTTTTTTGATAAGTATAGTGTGGAGCGCTGAGAGTCAGTCGCACTGAGCTAGCGCTACATTTCACTCGCTGCAGCACTGTACTGGTGTTACAGTACCCAACATACATCACATTCATCAATGCCGGCCAGGTTACTAGAGCGACTGAGGTGCTCTGTTACAGCTCCCGATACCCGCTTACAGCATTTACTAACGGTCGCTATAAGCGCCGCTATACAGACGCTCATCTGCCGATACCTGGCGTTTTGTAATGAATCAGCCTCCATGTGTTGCTGCATCTGTGAAGTAACATTGTTGACCAGCTAGTGGTCAGGCTCAATTGAGATGTCAAGGAGCCAGACCAGGCTAAACGTATTTCTGACCCCAGTCCTTCTGTGTCGGGCAGGCTGATTCATTACTAACGCCAGGTAGCGACAGATGAGCGTCTGTAGCGAGGATTTCAGAGGGCCCGCTAGTAGTCGCTGTGCTCGGCCATGGTTAGTTGTTTCAGAGAGCCTCAGTCACTGACCGGCATTGATGAATACGTTATGTGATTCTCAGTACTACGCTGTATGGGAACGAATGGTAGCGCCAGCTCAGTGCGACTGACGCACACCACATTCATCAAAGAAACAGCTTTAAACAGTTCCGGTGCTCAAAATCGGGTCAATGTAGCCCATAGAGCCAGAGGCTGTGTGATTAAAGTCTGTTTTTGAACATGTATCCACTAGTAACAACGCGAAAACATATGGAATTACATTGTTATTACATTGTAACATGAACACTTTAATACCAGACATGTAAGGAAAATTCTGCATAAAAATATTATTAATTAAAAACGTTTTCAAAAATGTCATTTTCTAGGATACATGTCTGAAAGATTTGAGTTTAAAAAAAAAAAAAAATCGGGATCAGGAAAGGGATTTAAGGATCATCCATAGAACTGTATGGGAGAGCGGCAGGTTGCGAGAGGTAAGACGTGGCGCTCTGCAAGGCTGAACGCCGGCGCTGTACGCTGAGCCTGGGATAATGATGAATCGGACACTACATGGCGTTGCTCTAGTTGCTCACCAGATTCGGCTTCATAAATGTGTAATTGCGTGCCGTGTCCGGCGTTCACCTGACGCTACCTGACGCTTACAAGGCACTACCTGGTGCTAGAGCTTCATGAATAAGGCCCTAAGAGTAATTCCATCAGAAAATCTGACTGTACTAATGCCCTTATTCATCAAGCGATAGCGCCAGGTAGTGTCTGACGAGCGCCAGGTCCCGCCAGCTAACGGCGGCTACCGACTCAAGTACGCCCGGCGTCGGCCACAATGACGCATTTATCAAGCTAATTGAGGCTAGCGCCGGCGAGAGCTACAGCTAGTGCGGGATTCATCATGTAGCCGACTGCAACGAACAGCGCCGCTGCTAATCCCATCACAACGCCAGGTCTGACCTGTCGCTCCCTGGCGATGTCCAATGCATTTCAATGGAGCAATCTTTAATTAATCATAATTAATTGCTATTAATGTTTTTTTTTTTTTTTTTTAATGTCAAAAATTCTATGACCACTTCTGCAATGTTAGATATTTTTTTAAGGTAAAAATAAAAAAAAAAAAGATTTTGTGCAGAATTGATATTACAGGTCTAATATTAATGTATTCATATTACAAAATGTTTATAAAAACTTGTATAATTTTTCAATCAAAAAATATGGTTGTTTGGGGGTTAAAAACTATTTTAAATCCATCGCCACCAGCGCTCTGGGGTTTAAACAAGGAATTCACAGCGCGAAAAAATTTGGAGCATGATTTGTTAATGAATCTGCAGCAAGCCGTTCGCTCTGGCCATTCGTTGTCAGGCGCACCCATACAACGCAGAACCTGTGAAACAGCGACCCCCCAGCCCGTATTCAACATTACCGCACACCGACTGAGTCGCTGTCAACAAGCAAACCCCGGCCAAGCACAGCGAATACTAGCTGGCGCTGAGAAAATCACGCTACTGGCGCTCATCTGTCGCTACCTGGCGCTATTAATGAATCGGCCTCTATGAATAACTTTGGGTGTAAGGCTCAGGTTGAGGCTTTTTACAGGTGAAATAAATAATCTTTCCAGTAAAGTAAGGATCTTTTTTTTTAAGTTTGGAAACACCCTATGGCTATGCTAAAAGATGTGAGAAGTTTTTGCACTGCTGTTTCCAAATGTACCTCACCTGTAAAAATGCCCCATTATAGATACATGTGATTTATTGGGACAAATAGGAACATTGCACTTTTTTGTGTCAGAAAAGTAAAAAATCTAACTCAGATGTAAGTTTCAGTTGCACACCCAAAGGTAAACTTGCTTTACCAAATAATTAGATGTTGGGTCTGGTGACAGATTAAAGCTGATGTAGAAGGAACAAACAGGGAAAAAAAGACTCCTGCACCAACTTTTCCTTAAAATGAGGGGGTTTACTCAATACATGGGGGTAAAGGGGTTTATGTGGTGCAGGTGGATTTCTTCTTCTGGGTCTGGGGATGGAGAAGGGTTGAAGATGGCTGTTAGTGGGAAAACAAAAGATACAGTTACTAAAGGGAACTGGGTCTGATTTCTATCAAAGGGGCATCCCAAAAATCTAATTGCGGTCCCCCTACCAGGTAGGTGCATGTAGGGTCATGTGTGCCCACATGGGGAAGCTGTAAACCCCAATGGTGGTTTCTCGGGAGGGTCCTGTGCCATCCTCGGGAAGCTCCAGTGCATCTACTCAGGACCTCGGTGGGGAGGGCAGAAAGGGTTAGTAGCGGAGGGCATGGGGTATTCTCAGGACTAGAAGGGTGGCACAAGGAGAGTGCTTACCTTGACTGAGAATGTGCAGCCTCCATTCTAATCCCAGTGGACCCACCACTTGGTGGGTTGGTGAGGGTTGGTGGGTGATGCCATGGTCCCACAGGTGCTCCTGTCTCCAGATGGCCACATTTCTGGCCTGCTGTGGGGCCTTCGTAATGTTATTGGGGTTTAGGCAGTGTCCGGCTGTATGCTTTGCTCCTAGCTGGGAGGGCTGGGATTCCCCAGATCTTCCCAGTTTGGGATGCCCCTCTGTGGTTCCAGGTACGCATTAGGAGGTGGGTAGCTTTTTGCAGCAGTGTTCATCCCAGCGGGCAGCCCCCTCCTATCCCTACCGCTCTTCTCCATGATGACTGGGGGGAGAGAGGGGATGGGAGGAGCTACCCTATAAAAGGGGAACAGGTGGGCAGAGTTCTGATATATATGATAGGTAGGTGAGTGGCGTTAGTATTTTACCTGTGAGCAGGGATTGGACTAACCCTAAGATGAGATTAGAATGGGAAGAGTTAGACTTTAGGCTAGAGGGAAGAGGGTGGAGTTTAGTCCTGACAATATAAAGTGTGTGGAGTCTCCATATATACTGGGGGTATACTGGGTGGCGCTCATGGTAGGTCACTAGGTAGGTCACCATTAAAAGCCTGCGCTAGACTGTAAATGTGGCAGGAACAGCTAACACAAAGCGGGAGACGTACAGCTGTGGTGAACAAGAGTTTTGGGACGCCTGGAGAGGACCTGGTCAGAAGAGCCACCGGGAATCGGGAGTGTGTAAGGCTTGTGAAAGGTGCCTGAATTCCGGTAAGGCGTGGCTGCCCCAGTTGGGAGGCCTTAAGCTCCAGGGAAGTGTGGAAGGCGGTTGGGAGCGCTGTCCCTGAACATTCTGCTGACTGTAGCAGAACTGGAACTGAACTAGGCAAGCCATAGCCCTAAGGTGGAGGATGACTCTCTTAGTGAGCCTTGTCCTGTGCAATCCTCCTGCCTAAAAGAGTTGTGTGAGGATATATAAAATATATGGCCAGATAAAAATATGACAAACTATGGTTGTCAAAACACACATTGTCAATTAGAGGCATGCTAGTACATTTGTCTGAAGTTACCAACAGGGAGCCATTTACATATGACAGGACAGAAGAACAAGCCACTTTGGAACCATGTGCTAAATAGGCCTCCTGTCAGGTGACACCTCCCTATGTGGTAATTGACATCTACTTACTACAAAGCAGTGAATTAGACATTTGCTGCACATCTCTCTTCAAAAGATAATTAAATCATAACTTTTACAATACAACTCCCCTGGCACTTGATTGGCTGCATCCAGCATGCTGCCCGCCCCTATAACCAGTTGAAAAATGAGAGAGTCGGGCACAGATGGGATGACATGCCAGGGGATTGCTTCCAATAAGTAGGCTGTTATCATTGCTTACCGTGTGCCCCCTCACAACAAGACATTAGGGTTGATTCAGAGCCCCTTTCTCATCATTTTTATGGAGGTCTTGCTACCAAATGAAAAATCTGCAAAAATGAAAACATTTCACACTAAAGTTCTCGCAGAAAAAAGGCTTTGCTGAATCAGACGAGGGGAAAAAATTAACGAGAATGGAGATATTCACGCAACAAAAGATGAGAAAGGGGCTCTGAATCAACCCTATTATCTTCAAAAAAGGTAACGATCTGTTTATTTCTCCCTTTTATTTTATAAGCATCTTGCCGTATATTGTATGTCTGTTATTTTTATTGTACATATTTGTTTTATATGCACTGCCCCTAATGGGTGAATTAAATCCTAAAGATTTATAAAGTGGTCTTCTGTGTGCTAACCCGCTAAACTTCAGAAGGGACATTGTATGTGTGCTAAATCTTGTGCCCGGTGTGCTTGCTTATCGCTACCAGTGTGACTTTATTGCTGTATAGTTGGCCCTGGGACCTTATTTATGAAGGAATAGCGACAGGTAGCGACTGGTGAGCGGCCGGTAATGATGGGCCCCGCCACGAGAACGCCGGCTCCCCACCACAATCACACATTTATCAAGCCAATCCTGCTTAGCGACTGAGATAGCGCCATATAGCGACTCATTCATCATTATTCCAGCCTCAGTCCACAGCGCCAGCGTCCGACCTTGAACAGCGACAGGTATGACCTCTCGCTACCTGGCGCTCTCCAATGCATTAAAATGGAACAATCTTTAAATATTAATAATTAATTATGAATGTTTTTTTTTTGTTTTTTTTTTAAATGTGAAAAATTCTGTGACCACTTCTGCCATTTTAGAAAAAAAATTTGTGCAAAATTGATATTACAGGTCTGATATTAATGTATTCATATTACTAAATTATTTAAAAAACTTGTTTTTTTTGGTTTCCAAAAATATGGTTGTTTGGGGGTTAAAAAACTACTTTTAACCCATCGCCGCCAGCGCTCTGGGGTTTAAACATGCATTTTACAGCGCGAGAATTTTTTGAGCGTGATTTTTTAATGAATATGGTGGGAGCCGGTCGCTAGGGCCAGTCGCTATCATGCGCACCCATACAGCGCGGAACCTGTCAAATAGCGACTCCTCACCCAATATTCAACATTACGGCAAACCGACTGAGTCGCTATCAACTACGAACAACGGCCAAGCACAGCGACTACTAGTGGGCGCTCTGAAAATGCCGCTGCAGTCGCTCAACTGTCGCTACCTGCCGCTATTAATGAATCGGCCTCATGGTATATTAACTGCATAAGGTGAGACCTTAGCTTGAGATCTGCGTGTGCATGTAGTGTCTGGCTATTAGAGCCAGGTCCCAAAAAAACGTGTGTGTAAACGATTGTTTGCAGTACGATCAAAATCTGGTCTGGATTAAGGCATAAAACCTCCTTGATTCATGGCAAGTTGATCGAGAGGGAGTAGTTCCATCTAAGTGGGGTGGTCTATGCCCATATTACTCCCATTATTAAGGTTAACCATGAACTGCGAATGAAGAGTTAAGTGAGAATTAACTGAGCCTGATATGGATTAACTGAATGCTGAACTGTGCTGACTTCTGTTCCTTGGATTGAAGTTAAAGTCTTTCTTTCGTGGATGTGATATGACAAGTGAATAAAGAGGAACTAAACTGGTTAAGAAACCAAGTGGTGTGAAAGATTATTGGCCGATCGTGATATAGATCTGTTGGATTGCTATAACCATGACACACCGTGATTACAAGTACTGTGCTGGTGATATAGGCCTATTGTATTCTAAGAACTGTGCTTCTGACTGTAACAATTCTGTAGATTACCAGTTAAAGCTGAACTTTATTACCACTGAAATAAGTGACCACCTGTGAGCGAGGGGGTCCCCTGCATTGTTAAGTGATTTGGACCGTTGCCCTGGGACAACCCACATTGGGATTCCAAATACCCAGGATCAACTGCAAAACGTACCTTTCCGCCAGGCCCCTCATGCAATTGGCGCTGTATGCAATGCACAGCTCTGTTTGGATGGGAGCAGACAGGCAGGGCCAGGCCCACCAGTTTACCAGGGAATCCCCTGGCAGGACCTGAAACTGAGGGGCCTCTCACCCTAAATATGGATGATGCACGGTATGATAGTAATTATTCTACTGGCCATTTTTCTATGGCAGGAGAGCAAAGGTTATCCACTCACACATAATAGAGCTTAATGTCTTTGTGTGTAAGCCACAAAAATAAGGCAGTAACATTTGCATAAAACTACTGTGTGGGCCCCCAGAGTTTATTCTCCCAGTGGCCCCATACATCCCAGCCTGCCACTGTGGCTGGGTCCCGGAGTGCACCTCAGCTGCAAGATGCGAGAAATGCAGCCATGGCCTGCGCATGCACCAGGGAACCACTGAAAAAGTGAGCTTTTTATGTGAACGGTGGAGTTTCACACCAGGATAACCCAGTTCATGATGCCCCAGGGGTGGGTAATCAGCCAGTCCTGGAGTCTTTTAGACTTCAGGGATGGCCAAATAGGTGATTGGTCCAATTTAAATGGTTGTAAACCTCTACATTTTTTGTTTAAAGAGTACCAAACCCCAAAGTGCCTGGCTCTAGAGTCAAAGAGACAGGCTCAGGGTAAAGCTTGACACAGGGGCATCCTAATTTAAAGTGGACCAACACCCAGGATTTTGACTATTCTGGGTTTTGGTCCACTTCCCCGGGGCACCCAGATCGGGGGTGTCCCGCTCTCTGAAACCCCCCAGAACGCCCAGATCAACTCACCTCACCCCGCTCCTATAGCGCATAAACGGCCACTCGCCAATCAGCGCACTCGGAGCCGTTGAGCTATGCACGTCAAAGCGGCGTCAAAGCTCAGCGGCTCCGAGCACGCTGGTGGATCCAGCTGGGTGTTGGTCCACTTTAAGATGCACCCTTTATGACCCCCCCAGGGTTGACATATACTCACGTTGTTCTGTGCATGTGTGGCTCACCAGTTGTATCTGCACTGTACGCCTCCGCTAATATTCAGGTCTGCTTTGCAGGCCAAGGGCCACGCATGCGTTGTAAGGTGAGTATAGGGGGACCCTAGGGTTTTCACACATCCTAAATCGGGATGTCCCTTAGTCTAGGATTTAAATGGGGGGCAGGCAATGAGGGTTTTCATCTGCTTTTAGCGCTTACTTAATTTCCTACTAATAATATTTGTAACTCAGAGTAAATTCTATCTACAAAACCCAACATTCTGAACATATGAGAACATGTTTATTCTATGCGATTGCATTGGCTGCTATTTATTTGCTGAATTACCCCTCCCCCCACCTCATTCAGAATCCTAGGCTGTTGACAGCCCAAAAAAGTAAATCCTAATGTACAGCTCTAATGCAACTTTTGGCAGCCATAGTCAATAGTTAATGCCTAGAGGAGTTTGCACAGCCATTAAAGGACAAATGTAGGCAAAAGCACTAATTCTTAGTTCTAATAAGCCCCATTCAAACTTTCCATTCCGTGCAAGTAAGTATATGTTATTTTGTTTCCTTTAAGTGTATGGATTTGGAATTGTAATCGGTACCAGAAGAGGGACTGAAAAAGAGACCTGGCATTTGTAGAGCAAGTAGAGAGGTGGATGAGGTGGGCAATTTAAAGTCAAAGCGGAACAAATAGGGGTTGGGAAATGCTAGGTCTGTTAGTTTGGCCTCAGAGCCCTGGGTCATAAGCCCCCTAAGTTTCGTGCAGCGGGCTGGTAAGGTTAGTGGAGGGGAGGCAAACGTTTTTGTTTTAATTAAGGGTTTCTGGAGAGGAAGGGCAAAAGAGAGAAAACAACGCATGGCCCCTCCCCAAAAGTTTACCAACCTAGCGTAGGCACTGGTCACCCAGGGCTCAAGGGCCCAACTGAAGCCCCTGGGCCCTTGTACTTACTAACCCCTATACCTTTCGGCACAGGTCTTGGAGTAACCCGGGCACCCCTGGAAGAACACTTAGCCCATGCCAAGGGGCACCGGGCCCTTCCGCACCCCCCTGGAAGGTGAGAGTGGGATACGCCGGCATGCTGGCCAGGTGGCTTGCCAGCTCCTACCCCTGGAACGTATATAGAGGTCCTTTGTCCCCCTGCACTAGGGATGAGCGAACCGGTTCGGACAAACCGGAATTCACTCCGAATTTCAGGGAAAATTCGATTCGGCACGAAACCGAATTTTTTTTGGTTTGTGCCGATCGAATTTTCCCTGAAATAAAAAAAAAAAATGCCGGCATGGTGGGAGCGGGCAGGCCGGCGCCGCTCTCAGCTGTCATCAGAGGACGCGTCATCAGAGGGCGACTGGGAGCGGCGCCGCCCTCCACGCTCCGACCATGCAGGTAAGTGTTTGCTTTTTAAACAAATGCCGGCATGGTGGGAGCGGGCAGGCCAGCTGCGCTGTCAGCGGGCCGGCAGCGGCCCGCTGACAGCGTAGCCGGCCTGCCCGCTGCCACCATGCCGGCATTTTTTTTTTTCAGATGAGCGATTCGTGAAAGTTCGATTCGGGCGAACCCGAATTTCTTGGGGAAATTCGGCGAATCGCCCGAATTGCACTTTCAAGAAGTTCGCTCATCTCTACCCTGCAGCCCTGGTGGGGTGGCTGCCAAAGCCACTGCAGCCGGCATCTGAAGACCCAAGCCCAATGGACCAGGAGGGACCCCCTCCCCGACCTGAAGGACCAGTGGACACCGCCCAGTGAGGGACAGAAGAAAAAATTATTGGCAGTGCAGGAACACGTGGGCTTGGGGCGAGGGGGATGCTGCTATTGCGGCTTTAATCTATCTTGCTATTTGCTATTTAGCTCACTATTTTCTGAGCACAGGAAAGTACACCTGTTTGGGTCTCTGGGATTTAGTTCAGCACCAAATAAATTTAGGGGGTTATTTAAGAACAGATAGCGCCAGGTAGTGCTTCGTAGCGGCAGGCAGCGGCTGGTGAACGCTGGGCGCTGTACGCAAAACCACATTTAAGAAAGTGAATCTGGTGAGCGCCTCTAACAGCGCCATGTAGCGTCACATATATTAATACAGGCGACTCAGTGTATAGCGCCGGCGCTCTAGGCTCAGGAGCGCCATGTAGTACCTGTCGCTCTGTAGAGCTCTCCCATACATTTTAATGGGGTTTTATTAGTTGTGTATAAATAGCGCGTTTCACACTTTTTTCTCAGATCATTGTGTGACCTCTCCTGGCTGCAAATAAACACTTTTATATATTTTTTTAATATATTTTTATGCAGAATTATATGTACAGGTCTGAAAGTGTTAATGTCGCAGTGTTAAAACAATGTAATTCCATGTGTTTTCTTTTTGTTACTGGTGGATATGTGTTCAAAAACAGACTTTAATCACACAGCGTCTGGCGCTCTATGCTATAGCGCGCAGCTTTAGAGCACCAATGCTGTGTGTGCGTCATTTTTTGTTACATATGGTGTGGAGCGCCGAGTTCCGGATGCACTGAGCTGGTGCTACCTCTCGCTCACTGCAGCATTGTGCTGTTTTTAGAGCGCCCAACACACATCACATCTGGCAATACGTGGCATTAGTAATGAATCAGCCTCCCCGACTGTCTTTAGATGCTCTGGGTAACTTAACGCTCTGGTGAGCGACTGGAACAACGCCGCCATGTAGCATACAATTCATCATTATCCCAGCCTCAGCGTAGACCGCCGGCGTTCAGCCTTGCAGAGCGCCACGTCTTACCTCTCGCTACCTCCCATACATTTCTATGAACGATCCTTAAATCCCTTTCCTGATGCCAATTTTTTTATTTTATTTTTTTTAAAAACTCAAATCTACATGTATCCTGGCCTAGAAAATGACATTTTTGTAAACTTTTTGGATTAATAATATTTTTATGCAGAATTGTCCTTACATGTCTGGTATTAAAATGTTCATGTTACAATGTTATAACAATGTAATTCCATATGTTTTTGCTTTGTTACTAGTGGATATATGTTCAAAATCAGACTTTAATCACACAGCTTCTGGTGCTGTGGGCTACATCGACCTGATTTTGAGAGCCGGAACAGTTTGAGGCTGTTTTTTTTATGAATGTGGTGTCAGTCGCACTGAGCTGGCGCTACCATTCGCTCCCATACAGCGTAGTACTGCGAATCACATAACGTATTCATCAATGCCGGCCAGCGACTGAGGCGCTCTGAAACAATGAACCATGGCCGAGCACAGCGACTACTAGCGTTCACTCTGAAATCCTCGCTACAGACGCTCATCTGTCGTTAGTAATGAATCAGCCTGTTAATACATAGTTACATAGTTACATAGTTACATAGTTAATACGGTTGAAAAAAGACATATGTCCATCAAGTTCAACCAAGGGTGTTGGGTTAGAGGGAAGATATTTTTATTTTACAGGGGAAGCTATTTATTTTATTTTTTGTCTTTATTTTAATTTGTTATTGATAACCGCTAATAGTAACTGTTAACGTTATTTTCTTCTAAATAAGCATCCAATCCTTTTTTGAAGCTGTCAGCGGTTGATGCTGTAACAAGCTTCTGTGGGAGGCTATTCCATAGATTTATAGTTCTTATGGTAAAAAACGATTGTCACCTCCGGAGACTAAATTTCTTTTTTTCCAATCGAAGGCAGTGCCCCCTTGTCCTTAGAGAGGATTTTACCTGAAATAGTGTTCTCCCATATTTTTTGTATGGTCCATTTATATATGTATACAAGTTATTCATGTCCCCCCTCAATCGCCTCCTCTCAAGACTAAACAGATTTAATTCTCGTAATCTTTCCTCATAACTAAGATCTTTTATTCCTTTATTAGTACATTAGTACATCCCTTTATTAATACAATACAAAAAGGAACAATTAACAAAGTATCTAAAACTTTGGAAACTCAAATAAAAACAAAAATAGTCTCCCTGTAATTGGGCTTTAAAGAGCTAAATAGTGCTGTAATATAAAAGCTTATTACTCTGGCCAGTGTTTTTCTGCATGCCCCGGCTACTTTTTATTGGCTTTAGATGATGCTGTTGTATTTAGTACTGGTGTTGATAATGGTGAAGAGAAAGATAAAAGCATAACTATAAGCCTGATTTTCAGCCCTCCACTGATTTATTCTAAGAGGCCGATTCATTAATAGCGCCAGGTAGCGACAGATGAGCGACAGTAGCGGCATTTTCAGAGCGCCCGCTAGTAGTCGCTGTGCTTGGCCGTTGTTCTGTAGTTGTTAGCGACTCAGTCGGTTTGCCGTAATGTTGAATATTGGGTGAGGAGTCGCTATTTGACAGGTTCCGCGCTGTATGGGAGCGCATGACAGCGAATGGCCATAGCGAACGGCTCCCAGCATATTCATTAACAAATCACGCTCAAAAAATTCTTGCGCAGTGAAATGCTTGTTTAAACCCCAGAGCGCTTGCGGCGATGGGTTAAAAGTAGTTTTTTAACCCCCAAACAACCATATTTTTGGATAAAAAAAAACAAGTTTTTCAAAACATTTTGCAATATGAATACATTAATATCAGACCTGTAATATCAATTCTGCACTATTTTTTTTTTTTTTTTATAACCTTAAAAAAAATATCTAACATTGCAGAAGTGGTCACAGAATTTTTGACATTTACAAAAAAAAAAAAAACATTAATAGCAATTAATTAAGAATATTTAAAGATTGCTCCATTGAAATGCATTGGAGAGCGCCAGGTAGCGAGAGGTCATACCTGTCGCTGTTCAAGGTCGCTCGCTGGCGCTGTGGGCTGAGGCTGGAATAATGATGAATGATTCGCTATCTGGCGCTCTGTCAGTCGCTAAGCAGGATCGGCTTGATAAATGTGTGATTGCGGAGGGGAGCCGGCGTTCTCGTGGCGGTGACCGTCATTACCGTTCACTCACCATTCGCTACCTGGCGCTATCCCTTGTTAAATAAGGGCCTAAGCTGTTCTGTGCAGCTCATAATCCCTTCTTTCAGGTTTGCCCTTTCCTTATGGGTCATCCTAACAGAGACCCCATTCCTGATGCATCAATTTCTGAAACTTGCTGAGAGTGTGATTGTGGCTGACAGCATTGGGATACATAGATGGGGGCACTGAAGGAACCTGGCATTTGCACAGTTGCTATAAATCGTCCAACCTTGTTAAAAGAGGAGCAAAACAAAACTTCGAAATTTGTTTCTTGCCATGGGGGCATCCCGACTTGGAATGCCCCGCCACGTCACCAAACAAACTTACCTTTCCCCGGTCCAGTGGTGCATGCAGCCATTGATGTCCAATCTGAGCCATTGATGTGCATATTTACGGCTCTGTTTGTGGCAATTGGGAGTGAAAACGGCCGCATCCCCAGGAGCGGACCTGCTTCTGCCCCACTTGAATAGCTGAGTGGGGGAGTGCACGCACCTTCACCCTGAATAAGAGCATATCTTATATGTTTCCCCCACCCTGTACATACAGATTGCTCACATTAAAAATCATCCTATCTGCATCTTCTGAATTTTCTGAGTCTTTAAACATCAAAGATGGCGGCACATGGAGTCTCAGGCTGCCTGCAGACAGGAAGCGTCTTCTGGCTGTGCCACTCTGCATTCTGGGATTTCTGTCCTGACCCTAGTTCTGCTCCACCCCTGTACTTTTGCCCCCTGACCTCTCCTCATTATGTGATGCTTCTGAGCTTCCTGGCAGCTAGGTGTGATTAGATGTCTATTGTTATTATAGGCATGGCAGGATGTGGGACCACTATTTGAATGTTAATTAGGGACAGCGCCCTGTAACAGATGGCGGTGCCCATATCCTAGAGTCCTGAACAGTGTTGCACACCAGTGCGGGAAAGAATAAAAAGTAAGTGACTAAAAATATAAACATATAAAATATATACATTTTAGATGCTGGGAAATAGTGTTATAAGGGGTTTGGGCTTTTCATTAAATGATGCTGAAGGTCCGGTTTAGAGATGCTGGGGATGTGGCGGCTCTCGCTCCCCATTGTTTATATTGTTAAGGGATCCACTGGAGGAGCTAAGTTTTGTGGCACCCTAGGGGGTTTCACACAGCGGGGCATCCCAATTTAAGTTCCCCTAGGCGAAGGCCAGCAGAGGGGCCCTGGCTGCATTGGGTTTTGTTCCACTTTAAACATAAGCAAACATGCTTGTGGTAGAGGAAATGACTGAAATTCTGGTAACTTTTATCCAAGATAATGTTATCTCACTCCACTACTATCATCACGGGTCCATTTATCTTCTGATTGGTGGCCATTCTTTCCTTCTTTGCTTCATCCTCACTGGTTTACTTTGGTGTGTAAGCCACTTTAGAGAGAGACCCATGTTAGGCTTAATATAGTGGACTAAAAGAAACCAGAAACCCCCTATTCAAACAGAATGTATTTACATGGCACAAGGCCAAGAACAGGATTTAGCCATGATTCCTAACAAGTAGGTGTTTTTGCCTCAAGCACCCAGAAAAAGTCGACAGGGTGTGCAATGTATATTTTCTAATATATACATAGCCAACACTTCCTACTTGTGTGAACACATGTCTCCGGCTTGTGGCCCTTATCAGCACAAGGTAAAGCTAAAGGTGATATCTGTTTGGGGAGGTGAGACGTGAGAGTGCTAGAACAGGGACGCAAGCCTTAAGGAATAACCCCATGTTAGATAGACCCCATTAAGTACCCCCTGTCTGAGTACATGCTAACTTAATCCCTCTTTATTTCCTATTGGGTACAGTGTAAAGGCCCTTGGACCCCTTACCAGTTAACGGACAGTCAAAGTAGATAAAAGAAAATACATTTTTGAAATAAAAACTCACCATTGCAGTGTTTTCCTTCATCTGTCCCACACCTGGCAGCGTCCCCTCTGCAAGTCCACTGAGTCGGGGGCTCCCACCTGGTCCTCCAGGCTGTGGTCATTTTGTTTGAGAGAGCTGCCCCACCGGTCCCCCCCCCCCCCCTTCTACCCTGATGTTCTGATACTAATGCAGGGCAACCAGGGCAGGGAGACTTTTTTCCATTTAATTGCCAGCCTACCTAGAGATTTTGTGACCCTCTGTTGCCAGACCATTTTTGCACTATTTTGCGCTCTATATGTTTAACTAACTGTGATGTTTGCTGGGACTTACAGGAAAAATTATATTTTGTTTTTTGGGCTGTAATTTTTTAAGTATTTTCTTAAAATGTTGAGGAAAAATGTAAAAAAATAAAGAAATTATATATTTTAAAAACTTTGTTGCATTTTTTAAAATAAGCCATATTTTTAAAATTGTTTTCTTTATAGAAAAAGCCCCGTTACTTCTGATTACAACGGTACCACATATGTATCAGTAAACACCTGCTCCTGCCCAGGAGACACCCTAAAATGAAAAGAACGCTTTATTACATTTTCAAATGAAATACAACTACTATGTAACTACATAACACTATCAATGGTTAAACCCTAAAAAAAACAGTGCGGGCACTAGATATTTGGGCTGATCGGCTGGCCCCCAGTCCTGAAGGCTACCAGTGTCACGGATCTCTCAAAAGGGGAAATCCACAAATAAAAGGTGACCAGTAATTTTAGTACTAGGATTAGGCTAGGATTATACAGCAAACTGTGTTTATTGTGAGAAATAAGCAAACATTCACACTCAGATTGCTATACATACACAATGTGCAGTGAGGAAAAACATACATGCATGAAGTCCAGTCCAAGGTAAGTCCAAAAAGTGAAAACAGCAAACAGGAGGGAAAGCAATGGCTGACAAGGAAGTCCTGCATTCAGGGTTCAGAGTTCAGGTTTCAGAAATCAGGTTCAAAGGTTCTGGGTACGGAGTTTAGGTTCCAGAAGACAGAGTAAAATGCTGAGCCCTGACTGCATATCAGCATTTAAAGGCCAGCAGGTAATTAGCACAGGTGCTGGCTGATCTCCAGGAGCTCTGCAGGACAGCGCCACCTGTTGGTCAAGCTGCATACTACAGAGAAGCAGGCGAAGGCTAAGGAGGAACTCCAGGCATGACAACCAGCTTGCATAGCCCACATGGGCCACGGGCAGTTTTGCACTTCCCTGGACTTTGGGTATGCAGGTCATCGGGAGGGGGTTATGGCAAGTGACCCTCTTGCTGGGAGGTGACTTGCCAGCCCCTCCTGCCCTGTAAACTGGTAATTCCCTCTGGTAAACTGGTAATCCCCTCTAATTATTGGAAGCTGGGCGTAGGACAGGGGGCTTCTGCCAATCCCTCCTGGTTTCTGACACTTGCTCCCTCCACTGAGGGGCCTTTTATACGAGCAGAGTGAGCTGACATTAGTTCACTCGCGAGCTGCCACCACATCCGGTTCCGCTGATCACTCCCGGCTTCTGTTTTGCTCGCTTTCACTGGGAGGAGCCTTTAATAGGGCCATACAGATGATGTCCCCATCTGATATGCGATATAAAAGGCCCTTTCTTGCGGTGACCAGCGAGATGGAAGATGCCGACATGCGGGCCAGGGAACATGTCCTCTCTTCCCCACTAAAGAGAAGACTCTTTCTGCGTGGAGGTGAGTGATTTTTCTTTTTCCTTGTGGCAGCAATGAGAAACGCCAGTTAACAGTAGGAAAGGCGAGCACATAGGCCCCTATTTAAGAAGGGATAGATTCAGGTAGTGGCTGGTTAATGACAGGTAGCGACAGGTAGCGACTGGTGAACGCCGGACACTGCACGCAATTACACATTTATCAAGCAGAATCTGTTTAGCGACTGGGATAGCGCCATGTAGCGTCTGATTCATCATTTTCACAACCTCAGCGAACAGCGCCAGCGTTCAGCCTTGCACAGCGCCAGGTATGACCTCTCCTTTTCTTCTCTTTAAACGTTTTTTTTTTTTTTCAAAAAAATCACAATAATAATTCTGTGACCTCTTCTGGCATTGAAATAGCAGTTTTTTCATAATTTTTTCATTTTTTATATATTTCCTCAGAAATGACATCACAGGTCTGGCATTAAAGTGTTCATGTTACAATGTTGTTACAATGTAATTCCATATGTTTTCGCTTTGTTACTAGTTGATAGATGCTTGAAAACAGACTTTAAACACACCGCCTCCTGCGCTCTGGGCTTCAAACAAATATTTTTCAGCGCCAGAGATTTGTGAGGCTGTTTTTTTGCTGAATATGGTGTGAGTCGGTCGCTATTTGCAGTCGCTAACATGCGCTCCCATACAGCGCTGTACTGGTCAAATAGCGACTCCTCACAATGTATTCAACATTACTGAACAGCGACTGAGTTGCTATAAAGTAGCGACTCATGGCCGAGCACTGCGACTACTAGCGGCGCTCTGAAAATGCCTGCTACAGACGCTCATCTGTCGCTACCTGTCGCTAATGATGAATCAGCCTCATAGACTCTACAGGCCCCAAAATTCCAGATGGTGGCCCTGCAGACTTTTAACATTTGGTGGTTTCGCCATATTTTAAGTGCTAAATTGCACTTAGCAGTTTTTCCTAATACACCATACGATGACATGAGGTCCCACACATGTGACAGTATTATACATTAGAAAATGATAATTTGACAGAAGAGAGGTTTTCGTTGTGTTTGCGCCACCCACTAATACTATGGATCACTGCAGTGCAAAAGTCACCCAGCGTCTCAAATCCTCTTGTTCTGGTGTATTACGGTAACTTCTTTCCAGTTCACTACAGCCATCATTCAGCGAAATAGCTCTTTGAAATCAACAAATGAGCCAGATGGGCCGGTCAGTAGCGAGACACCTCGAGCCATAACAGTCTAGTGAGGCAAGCTAATGCTGCTTACTATAGAATTAGCCTTCATTAGCCCCTAATGGGCATTTTTTTTTTTGCTCTGTGTGAGGATTTAACAATCCACATCCCTGCTCACATTGGCAAAACCTATTTGTGTTACGTGGCATGGAAAATGGCCCGGGCGAGTTTGCAGAATTGCCCATTTGTGATTTAATATCTCCGGCCTCAAAGCAGCCTTATTTTTATTACTTTTATCTCGTTAAGTGGCCGTCACAATGAACGGACTTTCTTTGGGGGCTCGGTAATGCATCAAAAATGACTTTCCAATCATCCCTTTATTCAGTCACAAAGTTCACCATTTATTTTTCTCGAACGCTCATTTCATTGGATGCTTATTTATTCTTTTATTCTCTGCTGGCAGCCGCTGTTAAAGGACAGATGCAGAAAGGCTGAGCGGAATTCTAATGGTTGGGGTAGAAAAGCTGCCATTGCAGCACGTGTGAGAATTAAAAATACCAAGTTCCTGTAGTTCTGGCTCTGCATCACCCAAATCTGAATCCTATTAAAGTCTATGGCTGATGGGGGAGGGGGGTCAGAATGTGAATTTTGGGTCTCTGGAAAGCAACTAAAGTAGCCACAAAAAGGCCCATTGTTCTAATTAAAACAAAAGCATCAGAGGCTCCTTTAGCCAAATAATGTATTTTTGAAAAGAGAATCTCCCTTTAACTCCTTGTAAAGTTTCCTTTAACAGAATAATGTAATTTTATAGTGCAGGAATTTCCATTTTATTGTAGGAGAATATCTGTATTATAGCTGAGCGATCCAATTCATACAAATCTTAGAGGCCGATTCATTAATAGCGCCAGGTAGCGCCAGATGAGCGACTGTAGCGTGATTTTTTCAGCGCCAGCCAGTATTCGCTGTGCTTGGCCGGCGTTAGCTTGATGACAGCGACTCAGTCGGTGTGCGGTAATGTTGAATACGGGCTGGGGGGTCGCTGTTTCACAGGTTCAGCGTTGTATGTGAGCGCCTGACAACGAATGGCCAGAGCGAACGGCTAGCTTCATATTCATTAAAAAATGACGCTCCGAATGTGCTGTCGCTGTCCATTCCTTGTTTAAACCCCAGAGCGCTGGCGGCGATGGGTATTAACTAGTTTTTAACCCCTAAACAACCATATTTTTTGAATGTAACATTATACATGTTTTTAGAATCATTTTGTAATATGAATACATTAATCTCAGACATGTTAGATCAATTCTGCACAAATTTTTTTTTTACTTAAAAATAAATCCTAACATTGCAGAAGTGGTCTCCGAATTTTTGACATTAAAAAAAAAAAAATAATAATAATACCAATTAATTTTGATTAATTATAGATTGCTCCATTGAAATGCATTGGACATCGCCAGGGAGCGACAGCTCATACCTGGCGCTGTGAAGGAATTTGCAGCGGCGCTGTTCGGTCCAGGCGGCTTCATGATGAATGCCGCGCTAGCAGCCGCTCTCGCCGGCGCTAGCCTCATTTTGCTTGATAAATGCGTCATTGTGACCGCCGCCGGGCGTACTTGAGTCGGTAGTCGCCGTTAGCTGCCGCTACCTGGCGCTCGTCAGACAGTACCTGGCGCTAGCCCGTGATAAATAAGGGCATTAGAGGCCGATTCATTAATAGCGGCAGGTAGCGACAGTTGAGCGACTGTAGCAGTATTTTCACAGCGCCCGCTAGTAGTCGCTGTGCTTGGCCATTGTTCGGTTGTTGATAGCGACTGAGTCGGTGTGCAGTAATGTTGAATACAAGGTGACGAGTCGCTATTTGACAGGTTCCGCGATGTATGGGTGCGCATGATAGCGACTGGTCAGAGCGACCGGCTCCCACCATATTCATCCAAAACTCACGCTCAAAAAATTCAAGCGCTGTGAAATGCATGTTTAAACCCCAGAGCGCTGGAGGCGATGTGTTAAAAGTAGTTTTTTAACCCCCAAACCACCATATTTTTGGAAACCAAAAAAAAAAAAATTTTTGAAGAATTTAGTAATATGAATACAAAAATATCAGACCTGTATAATCAATTCTGTACAAATTTTTTTTTTTTTTTTTTACCTTAAAAAAATTATCTAACATGGCAGAAGTGGTCACAGAATTTTTCACATTTAAAAAAAAAAAATTAATAATTAATTATGAATATTTAAAGATTGTTCCATTGAAATGCATTGGAGAGCGCCAGGTAGCGAGAGGTCATACCTGTCGCTGTTCAAGGTCGGACGCTGGGGCTGTGGGCTGAGGCTGGAATAATGATGAATGAGTCGCTACATGGCGCTATCTCAGTCGCTAAGCAGGATTGGCTTGATAAATGTGTGATTGTGGTGGGGAGCCGGCGTTCTCGTGGCGGGGCCCGTCATTAGAGATGAGCGAACTTTTGAAAAATTCGATTCGACTGATTCGCCGAATTTTCCGACAAAAATCGTTTCGACCCGAATAAATTCGCGACGAATCGCTATTAAAAACGGCTATTTCTGAGCCTCCTACAGCCTCAATAGGGTTGTAAACCATTCAGCCTTGCTGTAACACGCACAGGATGCGTGCTGGGTTAGTTAAATAATACTTTGAAGAAATATCACATGCAGATCAGAGGCATCGCTAATAGAATCGCAGAGCGGCACAATTGCAGAGAGTTGAAGTGGCATCACTATGAGGGGCAGAAGGAGCCCAAATATACACTGGAGTTGGCCTCAGGAGCCCAAAAATTGGATGAATCACACCCTGGAGTTGGCAGGAGTTGGCAGCAGCAGCAGCAGGAGCCCAAATATACACTGGAGTTGGCTTCAGGAGCCCAAAAATTGGATGAATCACACCCTGGAGTTGGCAGGAGTTGGCAGCAGCAGCAGCAGGAGCCCAAATATACACTGGAGTTGGCTTCAGGAGCCCAAAAATTGGATGAATCACACCCTGGAGTTGGCAGGAGTTGACAGCAGCAGCAGCAGGAGCCCAAATATACACTGGAGTTGGCTTCAGGAGCCCGAAAATTGGATGAATCACACCCTGGAGTTGGCAGGAGTTGACAGTAGCAGCAGCAGGAGCCCAAATATACACTGGAGTTGGCCTCAGGAGCCCAAAAATTGGATGAATCACACCCTGGAGTTGGCAGAAGTTGGCAGCAGCAGCAGCAGGAGCCCAAATATACACTGGAGTTGGCTTCAGGAGCCCAAAAATTGGATGAATCACACCCTGGAGTTGGCAGGAGTTGACAGTAGCAGCAGCAGGAGCCCAAATATACACTGGAGTTGGCTTCAGGAGCCCAAAAATTGGATGAATCACACCCTGGAGTTGGCAGGAGTTGACAGTAGCAGCAGCAGGAGCCCAAATATACACTGGAGTTGGCCTCAGGAGCCCAAAAATTGGATGAATCACACCCTGGAGTTGGCAGGAGTTGACAGTAGCAGCAGCAGGAGCCCAAATATACACTGGAGTTGGCCTCAGGAGCCCAAAAATTGGATGAATCACACCCTGGAGTTGGCAGGAGTTGACAGTAGCAGCAGCAGGAGCCCAAATATACACTGGAGTTGGCCTCAGGAGCCCAAAAATTGGATGAATCACACCCTGGAGTTGGCAGAAGTTGGCAGCAGCAGCAGCAGGAGCCCAAATATACACTGGAGTTGGCTTCAGGAGCCCAAAAATTGGATGAATCACACCCTGGAGTTGGCAGGAGTTGACAGTAGCAGCAGCAGGAGCCCAAATATACACTGGAGTTGGCCTCAGGAGCCCAAAAATTGGATGAATCACACCCTGGAGTTGGCAGGAGTTGACAGTAGCAGCAGCAGGAGCCCAAATATACACTGGAGTTGGCCTCAGGAGCCCAAAAATTGGATGAATCACACCCTGGAGTTGGCAGGAGTTGGCAGCAGCAGCAGCAGGAGCCCAAATATACACTGGAGTTGGCCTCAGGAGCCCAAAAATTGGATGAATCACACCCTGGAGTTGGCAGGAGTTGGCAGCAGCAGCAGCAGGAGCCCAAATATACACTGGAGTTGGCTTCAGGAGCCCAAAAATTGGATGAATCACACCCTGGAGTTGGCAGGAGTTGACAGCAGCAGCAGCAGGAGCCCAAATATACACTGGAGTTGGCTTCAGGAGCCCAAAAATTGGATGAATCACACCCTGGAGTTGGCAGGAGTTGACAGTAGCAGCAGCAGGAGCCCAAATATACACTGGAGTTGGCTTCAGGAGCCCAAAAATTGGATGAATCACACCCTGGAGTTGGCAGAAGTTGGCAGCAGCAGCAGCAGGAGCCCAAATATACACTGGAGTTGGCTTCAGGAGCCCAAAAATTGGATGAATCACACCCTGGAGTTGGCAGGAGTTGACAGTAGCAGCAGCAGGAGCCCAAATATACACTGGAGTTGGCCTCAGGAGCCCAAAAATTGGATGAATCACACCCTGGAGTTGGCAGGAGTTGGCAGCAGCAGCAGCAGGAGCCCAAATATACACTGGAGTTGGCTTCAGGAGCCCAAAAATTGGATGAATCACACCCTGGAGTTGGCAGAAGTTGGCAGCAGCAGCAGCAGGAGCCCAAATATACACTGGAGTTGGCTTCAGGAGCCCAAAAATTGGATGAATCACACCCTGGAGTTGGCAGGAGTTGGCAGCAGCAGCAGCAGGAGCCCAAATATACACTGGAGTTGGCTTCAGGAGCCCAAAAATTGGATGAATCACACCCTGGAGTTGGCAGGAGTTGACAGTAGCAGCAGCAGGAGCCCAAATATACACTGGAGTTGGCTTCAGGAGCCCAAAAATTGGATGAATCACACCCTGGAGTTGGCAGGAGTTGACAGTAGCAGCAGCAGGAGCCCAAATATACACTGGAGTTGGCCTCAGGAGCCCAAAAATTGGATGAATCACACCCTGGAGTTGGCAGGAGTTGACAGTAGCAGCAGCAGGAGCCCAAATATACACTGGAGTTGGCCTCAGGAGCCCAAAAATTGGATGAATCACACCCTGGAGTTGGCAGGAGTTGACAGTAGCAGCAGCAGGAGCCCAAATATACACTGGAGTTGGCTTCAGGAGCCCAAAAATTGGATGAATCACACCCTGGAGTTGGCAGAAGTTGACAGTAGCAGCAGCAGGAGCCCAAATATACACTGGAGTTGGCCTCAGGAGCCCAAAAATTGGATGAATCACACCCTGGAGTTGGCAGAAGTTGGCAGCAGCAGCAGCAGGAGCCCAAATATACACTGGAGTTGGCCTCAGGAGCCCAAAAATTGGATGAATCACACCCTGGAGTTGGCAGGAGTTGGCAGCAGCAGCAGCAGGAGCCCAAATATACACTGGAGTTGGCTTCAGGAGCCCAAAAATTGGATGAATCACACCCTGGAGTTGGCAGAAGTTGGCAGCAGCAGCAGCAGGAGCCCAAATATACACTGGAGTTGGCCTCAGGAGCCCAAAAATTGGATGAATCACACCCTGGAGTTGGCAGGAGTTGACAGTAGCAGCAGCAGGAGCCCAAATATACACTGGAGTTGGCCTCAGGAGCCCAAAAATTGGATGAATCACACCCTGGAGTTGGCAGAAGTTGGCAGCAGCAGCAGCAGGAGCCCAAATATACACTGGAGTTGGCCTCAGGAGCCCAAAAATTGGATGAATCACACCCTGGAGTTGGCAGGAGTTGACAGTAGCAGCAGCAGGAGCCCAAAAAATGGCCTAAAGACATAAATATGTTTTGCACCATTTGGAAAGTGTAAAACGTGGCACCATGCTGAATCTAGTCGCATGCATCAGGCATTGGTGGGTGGAAATCCTGGCTGATCCATCCCTGATTCATTTTGACAAAGGTGAGTCTCTCCACATTTTTAGTTGACAGACGAGTTCTCCTCGCCGTAACTATGGCCCCCGCCGCACTAAACACCCGCTCAGATGGCACGCTACTTGCCGGGCAGGACAGCTTTTCCAGGGCAAACTCTGCTAGTTGCGGCCACAAATCAAGTTTGGCTGCCCAGAAGTCCAGCGGATCCTCAAGGTGTGTTGGCATGGTCATGTCAAAGTATGACATGACCTGCTGGTTCAGGTCCTGCTCCAGGTCTTCCTGCTGCTCATGAGTAGCCTCACTATGCGGGTGTAGAAAGCTACTCATTAGCGACTGAAGACTGAGGCTGCTGCTGCTGATGGAGCTTCTGCTGCTGCTGCTGCCAACCCCCCCAGCGGCCATGGCAGTGGAAGGTGAGCGCAGAGGTCCCCTCGAGTCAGACCTGCGAGAGTATGGACCATGGCGCAGATAGGCATCGGCCAACTGCCTACGTAGAATGTCTTTGTAGTAGTTGAGTTTGTCCTCCCTCTCGGTGGGTTTAAAAAATGCCCCCATTTTGTGCC
This sequence comes from Gastrophryne carolinensis, assembly GCA_027917425.1. Classification (NCBI taxonomy): domain Eukaryota; kingdom Metazoa; phylum Chordata; class Amphibia; order Anura; family Microhylidae; genus Gastrophryne; species Gastrophryne carolinensis. The sequence continues at coordinate 444,500,536 of CM051237.1, forward strand.
GGAAGCGAGGGTCCAATAAGGTGGACAGCCAGAAGTCATCCCGCCGACAGATGGAAACAATTCTGGGGTCACTACGCAAGCACGTGAGCATGCTTCGTGCCATTTGCGCAAGTGACTCGGATGGACTACCTGTCTCCATCTCCACTGCATACTGCCACGGTGTGCCCGGGTCCTCTGTCTCTCCTTCCTCAAAAACCTCTAGCTCCTCTGGCTGCTCCTGCTCCTCCTCTCCTGTCCGCTGACTAGATAAACCAGCCATTTCGCCAAGCCTAAACTGTGTTTCGCTGGGCAACTCCTCCTCCTCCTCTTCCTCCTCCTCCTCCTCCAGTTCAGCTCCAAGGGGGTTCATGTGGCCGTAAGATGTAAACGCCATGTCTCCAGTGCCCTGACCAGCCATGGTTTCCAACATGTGCTGTAGTACATGAAGCAGTGGAATCACGTCGTTCATCCCGTAATCCTGCCGACTGACAAATAAAGTGGCTTCCTCAAAGGGCCTGAGCAAACGGCAGGTGTCACGTATGAGCTGCCACTGGTTGACATTGAAGTTACACAGGGGAGTCCCCCTATCTGCTTGGATCATCAGGAAATCCGTGATGGCTTTTCTCTGTTCATATAATCGGTCCAACATGTGAAGGGTGGAATTCCAACGGGTGGAAACATCGCAAATCAGACTATGTTGGGGGATACCATTCTGACGCTGTAGCTCAAGAAGGGTGTGTTTGGCGGTGTAGGAGTGGCTGAAGTGCATGCAAAGTTTCCGTGAAGTTGTTAGGATGTCCTGCAGATGGGGGGAACACTTCAGAAACCGCTTGACAACCAGATTGAAGACGTGAGCCATGCAGGGGGCATGGGTCAGGCTTCCTTGGCGCAGCGCAGACAAAATGTTCTTCCCATTGTCGGTAACCATGATTCCCATTTTAAGTTTTCTCGGAGTAAGCCATGTTTGGATTTCCTGATGAATACATTTAAGCAGTTCCTCCCCTGTGTGACTCCGTTCGCCAAGACAAACCATGTGAAGCACTGCGTGACACCTCCGTGCCCTGCACACATGGTAGACTGGAGGGGCACTGAGACTTGAGCCTACAGTGGAGGGTGAGGAGATGGCGGAGGATGAGGAGGCCGAGTCGCACGGTGTCACAGGCCCAATGGGCAGAGAGCGCGGAGGCCGAAGCGGCGTGACCTGTCCAAGTTGCTGCTGCAAAGGGACCACATTCACCCAGTGGGCCGTAAACGACATGTACTGCCCCTGACCGTAGTTACAGCTCCAGATGTCGGCGCTGCCATGTATTTTGCTACACACCGACAGGCTCAAGGACTGGCCCACCTTCTGTTCAACAAAAGTGTGCAGCGCTGGTACTGCCTTCTTGGCAAAGAAATGACGGCTTGGGACTCTCCACCTCGGCTCGGCACAAGCCATCAGTTCTCTGAAAGGTGCAGATTCCACCACCTGAAAAGGGAGCGACTGCAGCACCAGCAACTTGGACAGGAGCACATTCAGCTTCTGCGCCGTAGGATGAGTGGGCGCATACTGCTGTCTCTTGGACATGGCTTCGCTGATGGATTGCTGGCGGGATGCATGACTTGGAGGAGGAGGAGGAGGAGCAGGAGCGACAGAGGATGGGTGTGACGCACAGCTGCCTTCGGCTGAGGTGCTGGAGCCTTGGCTGGCAGAAATTGGGAGCTCACTTGGTGAGGAAGCAGACTGGACCACCCCTTGGGAGCCTCGGTTCTCCCAGGTCGTTTTATGGTGACGCATCATATGTTGACGCAGGGCCGTGGTGCCAACATTTGGACCCTGGCCACGCTTCACCTTTTGCCTACATATCTTGCATGTGGCCATGTTACCCTCCTGCGGATGCCTCAGGAAAAACTGCCACACTGCCGAGTAGCTACTTTTCCCACCCCCTGGCCTCACTGATTCACTGCTGCTGTTGCCAACTCCAGGAACCCCTGCTCCACTACCTCCCGATAAGGTAGACTGCCGCACAGCAGGTGCTCTACCCCGGCCCCGGCCCCGGCCGGCTCCAGCCTTTGGAATTGTGCCCCCATGCTGACTGCTACCACCTTGCTGCCTCAGCTGCTGACTCCGGGGCAACCTGCGCCCCTCTTCTCCTGATGATGACGATGAAGCCCCTTCATCACCCGGCTCCCAAGTGCGATCGGCTTCATCGTCATCATCATCATCATCACCGGGTTGTGGCTGTACGTCACTGATGTTCGTGGATTCGTCAACAGTGTCTGGCGCAGGAGCTGGAACGCTCGCAGCACCCACGACACTGTCCACATCACTATTTGTCTGCCTAGCTAAAGAAGCCACCTCCATTTCTTGGCTGGGCAGTAGCTGCTGACTGTCCTCCTGTATCTGATCGTCCTCCTCACTAAAGAGTGGAGCTGAACCCAAAGCATAGGATACGTCGCTGGGGGAGGGAACGGCGTAGGACAGAGGCAATGGGAGGACAGGGACTGCTCTCGGGGCATGCCAACTCAGGGTTGTGTCAGAGGAACCTACCGACCCTAGACTGGGGGTCTCAGATGTAAGTTGTGATGATGTTGTTGATGAGCGCGTCAGCCAATCTACCACGGCAGATGCGTTACTGGTGGAGACCCGACCGCTAGCAGATACTGGCAGATTAGGTCTCTCAGCGTGACTCCTGCTGCTACTGGCCCCCAGTCTGATGCGAGCTCTGCCTGCGGAATCTTGGCCTCTGCCACTCCTCTTTTCACTTCCAGGCACTTGTCTGCCCGACATAGTCTAACTGGCGTGGTAGTAGGTGATATTTTAAGAACCCCCAGGCAGCAGTGGGTCTATATAAAACAGAATATAATGCACACCAAAAGTGAGCAGTAACACTCAGCCTCCAACAGGCCTGCTTAGTGTAAATAAGAGAGCTGCTTAGTGTAAATAAAGAGGGGTATGCTATGTTACAGAATGGGATGCCTCAACAGAAGTGCACCTGGCAGGCAGCAGTAAGCCTATGCCCAGCAAAAGTGTCTTATAATATAAATATAATAAGAGCAAATGCTTATATGGTCTTAAACAGAGGCTGCTTTAGTCACAGAATGGGATGCCCTGGGCAGGAATCGACCTGGCAGGGTCCAGTAGTGCTTTGGCCAGCAAAAGTGTCTTTATCAGGCCTAATTTCAAATATAATAAGAGCAAATGCTTATATGGTCTTAAACAGAGGCTGCTTTAGTCACAGAATGGGATGCCCTGGGCAGGAATGGACCTGGCAGGGTCCAGTAGTGCTTTGGCCAGCAAAAGTGTCTTTATCAGGCTAATTTCAAATATAATAAGAGCAAATGCTTATATGGTCTTAAACAGAGGCTGCTATAGTCACAGAATGGGATGCCCTTGCAGGGTCCAGTAGTGCTATGCCCAGCAAAAGTGTCTTTATCAGGCTAATTTCAAATATGATAAGAGCAAATGCTTATATGGTCTTAAACAGAGGCTGCTGTAGTCACAGAATGGGATGCCCCGGGCAGGAATCGAGCTGGCAGGGTCCAGTAGTGCTTTGGCCAGCAAAAGTGTCTTTATCAGGCTAATTTCAAATATGATAAGAGCAAATGCTTATATGGTCTTAAACAGAGGCTGCTGTAGTCACAGAATGGGATGCCCCGGGCAGGAATCGAGCTGGCAGGGTCCAGTAGTGCTTTGGCCAGCAAAAGTGTCTTTATCAGGCTAATTTCAAATATGATAAGAGCAAATGCTTATATGGTCTTAAACAGAGGCTGCTGTAGTCACAGAATGGGATGGAATCGAGCTGGCAGGGTCCAGTAGTGCTTTGGCCAGCAAAAGTGTCTTTATCAGGCCTAATTTCAAATATGATAAGAGCAAATGCTTATATGGTCTTAAACAGTGGCTGCTTTAGTCACAGAATGGGATGCCCCGGGCAGGAATCGAGCTGGCAGGGTCCAGTAGTGCTTTGGCCAGCAAAAGTGTCTTTATCAGGCTAATTTCAAATATGATAAGAGCAAATGCTTATATGGTCTTAAACAGAGGCTGCTGTAGTCACAGAATGGGATGCCCCGGGCAGGAATCGAGCTGGCAGGGTCCAGTAGGGCTTTGGCCAGCAAAAGTGTCTTTATCAGGCCTAATTTCAAATATGATAAGAGCAAATGCTTATATGGTCTTAAACAGAGGCTGCTTTAGTCACAGAATGGGATGCCCTGGGCAGGAATCGACCTGGCAGGGTCCAGTAGGGCTTTGGCCAGCAAAAGTGTCTTTATCAGGCTAATTTCAAATATGATAAGAGCAAATGCTTATATGGTCTTAAACAGAGGCTGCTTTAGTCACAGAATGGGATGCCCCGGGCAGGAATCGAGCTGGCAGGGTCCAGTAGTGCTTTGGCCAGCAAAAGTGTCTTTATCAGGCTAATTTCAAATATGATAAGAGCAAATGCTTATATGGTCTTAAACAGAGGCTGCTGTAGTCACAGAATGGGATGCCCCGGGCAGGAATCGAGCTGGCAGGGTCCAGTAGGGCTTTGGCCAGCAAAAGTGTCTTTATCAGGCCTAATTTCAAATATGATAAGAGCAAATGCTTATATGGTCTTAAACAGAGGCTGCTTTAGTCACAGAATGGGATGCCCTGGGCAGGAATCGACCTGGCAGGGTCCAGTAGGGCTTTGGCCAGCAAAAGTGTCTTTATCAGGCTAATTTCAAATATGATAAGAGCAAATGCTTATATGGTCTTAAACAGAGGCTGCTTTAGTCACAGAATGGGATGCCCCGGGCAGGAATCGAGCTGGCAGGGTCCAGTAGTGCTTTGGCCAGCAAAAGTGTCTTTATCAGGCTAATTTCAAATATGATAAGAGCAAATGCTTATATGGTCTTAAACAGAGGCTGCTGTAGTCACAGAATGGGATGCCCCGGGCAGGAATCGAGCTGGCAGGGTCCAGTAGGGCTTTGGCCAGCAAAAGTGTCTTTATCAGGCCTAATTTCAAATATGATAAGAGCAAATGCTTATATGGTCTTAAACAGAGGCTGCTTTAGTCACAGAATGGGATGCCCTGGGCAGGAATCGACCTGGCAGGGTCCAGTAGGGCTTTGGCCAGCAAAAGTGTCTTTATCAGGCTAATTTCAAATATGATAAGAGCAAATGCTTATATGGTCTTAAACAGAGGCTGCTTTAGTCACAGAATGGGATGCCCCGGGCAGGAATCGAGCTGGCAGGGTCCAGTAGTGCTTTGGCCAGCAAAAGTGTCTTTATCAGGCTAATTTCAAATATGATAAGAGCAAATGCTTATATGGTCTTAAACAGAGGCTGCTTTAGTCACAGAATGGGATGCCCCGGGCAGGAATCGAGCTGGCAGGGTCCAGTAGTGCTTTGGCCAGCAAAAGTGTCTTTATCAGGCTAATTTCAAATATGATAAGAGCAAATGCTTATATGGTCTTAAACAGAGGCTGCTGTAGTCACAGAATGGGATGCCCCGGGCAGGAATCGAGCTGGCAGGGTCCAGTAGGGCTTTGGCCAGCAAAAGTGTCTTTATCAGGCCTAATTTCAAATATGATAAGAGCAAATGCTTATATGGTCTTAAACAGAGGCTGCTTTAGTCACAGAATGGGATGCCCTGGGCAGGAATCGACCTGGCAGGGTCCAGTAGGGCTTTGGCCAGCAAAAGTGTCTTTATCAGGCTAATTTCAAATATGATAAGAGCAAATGCTTATATGGTCTTAAACAGAGGCTGCTTTAGTCACAGAATGGGATGCCCCGGGCAGGAATCGAGCTGGCAGGGTCCAGTAGTGCTTTGGCCAGCAAAAGTGTCTTTATCAGGCTAATTTCAAATATGATAAGAGCAAATGCTTATATGGTCTTAAACAGAGGCTGCTGTAGTCACAGAATGGGATGCCCCGGGCAGGAATCGAGCTGGCAGGGTCCAGTAGGGCTTTGGCCAGCAAAAGTGTCTTTATCAGGCCTAATTTCAAATATGATAAGAGCAAATGCTTATATGGTCTTAAACAGAGGCTGCTTTAGTCACAGAATGGGATGCCCTGGGCAGGAATCGACCTGGCAGGGTCCAGTAGGGCTTTGGCCAGCAAAAGTGTCTTTATCAGGCTAATTTCAAATATGATAAGAGCAAATGCTTATATGGTCTTAAACAGAGGCTGCTTTAGTCACAGAATGGGATGCCCCGGGCAGGAATCGAGCTGGCAGGGTCCAGTAGTGCTTTGGCCAGCAAAAGTGTCTTTATCAGGCTAATTTCAAATATGATAAGAGCAAATGCTTATATGGTCTTAAACAGAGGCTGCTGTAGTCACAGAATGGGATGCCCCGGGCAGGAATCGAGCTGGCAGGGTCCAGTAGGGCTTTGGCCAGCAAAAGTGTCTTTATCAGGCCTAATTTCAAATATGATAAGAGCAAATGCTTATATGGTCTTAAACAGAGGCTGCTTTAGTCACAGAATGGGATGCCCTGGGCAGGAATCGACCTGGCAGGGTCCAGTAGGGCTTTGGCCAGCAAAAGTGTCTTTATCAGGCTAATTTCAAATATGATAAGAGCAAATGCTTATATGGTCTTAAACAGAGGCTGCTTTAGTCACAGAATGGGATGCCCCGGGCAGGAATCGAGCTGGCAGGGTCCAGTAGTGCTTTGGCCAGCAAAAGTGTCTTTATCAGGCTAATTTCAAATATGATAAGAGCAAATGCTTATATGGTCTTAAACAGAGGCTGCTGTAGTCACAGAATGGGATGCCCCGGGCAGGAATCGAGCTGGCAGGGTCCAGTAGTGCTTTGGCCAGCAAAAGTGTCTTTATCAGGCCTAATTTCAAATATGATAAGAGCAAATGCTTATATGGTCTTAAACAGAGGCTGCTGTAGTCACAGAATGGGATGCCCCGGGCAGGAATCGAGCTGGCAGGGTCCAGTAGTGCTTTGGCCAGCAAAAGTGTCTTTATCAGGCTAATTTCAAATATGATAAGAGCAAATGCTTATATGGTCTTAAACAGAGGCTGCTTTAGTCACAGAATGGGATGCCCCGGGCAGGAATCGAGCTGGCAGGGTCCAGTAGTGCTTTGGCCAGCAAAAGTGTCTTTATCAGGCTAATTTCAAATATGATAAGAGCAAATGCTTATATGGTCTTAAACAGAGGCTGCTGTAGTCACAGAATGGGATGCCCCGGGCAGGAATCGAGCTGGCAGGGTCCAGTAGTGCTTTGGCCAGCAAAAGTGTCTTTATCAGGCCTAATTTCAAATATGATAAGAGCAAATGCTTATATGGTCTTAAACAGAGGCTGCTTTAGTCACAGAATGGGATGCCCCGGGCAGGAATCGAGCTGGCAGGGTCCAGTAGTGCTTTGGCCAGCAAAAGTGTCTTTATCAGGCTAATTTCAAATATGATAAGAGCAAATGCTTATATGGTCTTAAACAGAGGCTGCTGTAGTCACAGAATGGGATGCCCCGGGCAGGAATCGAGCTGGCAGGGTCCAGTAGGGCTTTGGCCAGCAAAAGTGTCTTTATCAGGCCTAATTTCAAATATGATAAGAGCAAATGCTTATATGGTCTTAAACAGAGGCTGCTTTAGTCACAGAATGGGATGCCCTGGGCAGGAATCGACCTGGCAGGGTCCAGTAGGGCTTTGGCCAGCAAAAGTGTCTTTATCAGGCTAATTTCAAATATGATAAGAGCAAATGCTTATATGGTCTTAAACAGAGGCTGCTTTAGTCACAGAATGGGATGCCCCGGGCAGGAATCGAGCTGGCAGGGTCCAGTAGTGCTTTGGCCAGCAAAAGTGTCTTTATCAGGCTAATTTCAAATATGATAAGAGCAAATGCTTATATGGTCTTAAACAGAGGCTGCTGTAGTCACAGAATGGGATGCCCCGGGCAGGAATCGAGCTGGCAGGGTCCAGTAGGGCTTTGGCCAGCAAAAGTGTCTTTATCAGGCCTAATTTCAAATATGATAAGAGCAAATGCTTATATGGTCTTAAACAGAGGCTGCTTTAGTCACAGAATGGGATGCCCTGGGCAGGAATCGACCTGGCAGGGTCCAGTAGGGCTTTGGCCAGCAAAAGTGTCTTTATCAGGCTAATTTCAAATATGATAAGAGCAAATGCTTATATGGTCTTAAACAGAGGCTGCTTTAGTCACAGAATGGGATGCCCCGGGCAGGAATCGAGCTGGCAGGGTCCAGTAGTGCTTTGGCCAGCAAAAGTGTCTTTATCAGGCTAATTTCAAATATGATAAGAGCAAATGCTTATATGGTCTTAAACAGAGGCTGCTGTAGTCACAGAATGGGATGCCCCGGGCAGGAATCGAGCTGGCAGGGTCCAGTAGTGCTTTGGCCAGCAAAAGTGTCTTTATCAGGCCTAATTTCAAATATGATAAGAGCAAATGCTTATATGGTCTTAAACAGAGGCTGCTGTAGTCACAGAATGGGATGCCCCGGGCAGGAATCGAGCTGGCAGGGTCCAGTAGTGCTTTGGCCAGCAAAAGTGTCTTTATCAGGCTAATTTCAAATATGATAAGAGCAAATGCTTATATGGTCTTAAACAGAGGCTGCTGTAGTCACAGAATGGGATGCCCCGGGCAGGAATCGAGCTGGCAGGGTCCAGTAGTGCTTTGGCCAGCAAAAGTGTCTTTATCAGGCCTAATTTCAAATATGATAAGAGCAAATGCTTATATGGTCTTAAACAGAGGCTGCTGTAGTCACAGAATGGGATGCCCCGGGCAGGAATCGAGCTGGCAGGGTCCAGTAGTGCTTTGGCCAGCAAAAGTGTCTTTATCAGGCTAATTTCAAATATGATAAGAGCAAATGCTTATATGGTCTTAAACAGAGGCTGCTTTAGTCACAGAATGGGATGCCCCGGGCAGGAATCGAGCTGGCAGGGTCCAGTAGTGCTTTGGCCAGCAAAAGTGTCTTTATCAGGCTAATTTCAAATATGATAAGAGCAAATGCTTATATGGTCTTAAACAGAGGCTGCTGTAGTCACAGAATGGGATGCCCCGGGCAGGAATCGAGCTGGCAGGGTCCAGTAGTGCTTTGGCCAGCAAAAGTGTCTTTATCAGGCCTAATTTCAAATATGATAAGAGCAAATGCTTATATGGTCTTAAACAGAGGCTGCTTTAGTCACAGAATGGGATGCCCCGGGCAGGAATCGAGCTGGCAGGGTCCAGTAGTGCTTTGGCCAGCAAAAGTGTCTTTATCAGGCTAATTTCAAATATGATAAGAGCAAATGCTTATATGGTCTTAAACAGAGGCTGCTGTAGTCACAGAATGGGATGCCCCGGGCAGGAATCGAGCTGGCAGGGTCCAGTAGGGCTTTGGCCAGCAAAAGTGTCTTTATCAGGCCTAATTTCAAATATGATAAGAGCAAATGCTTATATGGTCTTAAACAGAGGCTGCTTTAGTCACAGAATGGGATGCCCTGGGCAGGAATCGACCTGGCAGGGTCCAGTAGGGCTTTGGCCAGCAAAAGTGTCTTTATCAGGCTAATTTCAAATATGATAAGAGCAAATGCTTATATGGTCTTAAACAGAGGCTGCTTTAGTCACAGAATGGGATGCCCCGGGCAGGAATCGAGCTGGCAGGGTCCAGTAGTGCTTTGGCCAGCAAAAGTGTCTTTATCAGGCTAATTTCAAATATGATAAGAGCAAATGCTTATATGGTCTTAAACAGAGGCTGCTGTAGTCACAGAATGGGATGCCCCGGGCAGGAATCGAGCTGGCAGGGTCCAGTAGGGCTTTGGCCAGCAAAAGTGTCTTTATCAGGCCTAATTTCAAATATGATAAGAGCAAATGCTTATATGGTCTTAAACAGAGGCTGCTTTAGTCACAGAATGGGATGCCCTGGGCAGGAATCGACCTGGCAGGGTCCAGTAGGGCTTTGGCCAGCAAAAGTGTCTTTATCAGGCTAATTTCAAATATGATAAGAGCAAATGCTTATATGGTCTTAAACAGAGGCTGCTTTAGTCACAGAATGGGATGCCCCGGGCAGGAATCGAGCTGGCAGGGTCCAGTAGTGCTTTGGCCAGCAAAAGTGTCTTTATCAGGCTAATTTCAAATATGATAAGAGCAAATGCTTATATGGTCTTAAACAGAGGCTGCTGTAGTCACAGAATGGGATGCCCCGGGCAGGAATCGAGCTGGCAGGGTCCAGTAGTGCTTTGGCCAGCAAAAGTGTCTTTATCAGGCCTAATTTCAAATATGATAAGAGCAAATGCTTATATGGTCTTAAACAGAGGCTGCTGTAGTCACAGAATGGGATGCCCCGGGCAGGAATCGAGCTGGCAGGGTCCAGTAGTGCTTTGGCCAGCAAAAGTGTCTTTATCAGGCTAATTTCAAATATGATAAGAGCAAATGCTTATATGGTCTTAAACAGAGGCTGCTGTAGTCACAGAATGGGATGCCCCGGGCAGGAATCGAGCTGGCAGGGTCCAGTAGTGCTTTGGCCAGCAAAAGTGTCTTTATCAGGCCTAATTTCAAATATGATAAGAGCAAATGCTTATATGGTCTTAAACAGAGGCTGCTGTAGTCACAGAATGGGATGCCCCGGGCAGGAATCGAGCTGGCAGGGTCCAGTAGTGCTTTGGCCAGCAAAAGTGTCTTTATCAGGCCTAATTTCAAATATGATAAGAGCAAATGCTTATATGGTCTTAAACAGAGGCTGCTTTAGTCACAGAATGGGATGCCTCACAGCAGACTTAAGATCAGTTCAGTATATATGCACAGTTAGTTACTATAAGCAGCCTGAAAACGCTAACAAAGGCTGGATGAAAAAAAAAAAAATCTCCCTGTCAGCCAGCTCCGTTTTTCCTACCTTTCCCTGGCTTTCTGTCTGTCTCCTGTCTGTCTCCTGCCTGTCTCCTGCCTGTCTCCAGCCTGTCCCTGTCTGTCCCTGTCTCCAGCCTGTCTAACTGCCTCAGCTACACAGCGTTCTGTCTGTCTGTCACGAATGCAATAGAGAAATGAGGAAAAGCAAGATGGCCGCCGTTAAATACCGCTGTGTGACGTCACCGGGCTTGCTGGCTGCTGATAGGCTGCATGTGACTGCCCCAGCTTGCACTGGCGCGGGATACATGTCCAGACATGTCCCGTCCGCCATCTTAGAATGCCTGTAATGTAAATGAATGGATGTTAAAGGAAAACTTCGAGTGATCGAATCGCGGGGAAATTCGGATTCGATCCGAATCGAATTTTTCCTGAAATTCGGATCGAATCCGGGTTCGTCCGGATCGATTCGCTCATCCCTACCCGTCATTACCGGCCGCTCACCAGTCGCTACCTGTCGCTATTCCTTCATAAATAAGGGCCTTAATTTTCTCTGATTTTCAGGGAGAAATCGTATTGGCACGAATCTGGATTTCTTCTGTTTTAATATTAAATGTTTTAATGAAATGGGTTTAAAAAAAACTCACCTACTGCCATGCTATCCAGTGCCAGGTCTTACCTTAAAGCAGAAATTCTGTCAACTCTGACCTCACATCCTGCCCTGACGCTGAGACAGGACAGTGGGGTAACATAGAAAAAAACCCTTACCTTATCAAGGGGCCTGCGCCGTCTCCCCCAGCCGCCACAGGAAAGGTCCATGGAGCTGGAGGATGCAGCTCTCTGATCCAGGACCCTGGATAAGGTAAGTTTTTTTTTTCTATGTAGACGTTGACTGAAGTTCCGTTTTAAATCGGACCAACCGGACAGTTGAAAAAGAAAGGTGGCGGCCATTTTGCCCAGCACCACTTCCTGTTTGCAGGTGGCCTGCAAATGCATGAGCCGCCAATTTTGTTTTTAAAATTGACCCCAGCAGGAGTTAGAAAAAGGTAAATGAATTTTTATGTGCAGCAATCTTACTTGCCTTGGGGAGGGATGCATATGAATGCTGTTTGCTGTGTTGGTCTGGTTTAAGACATTTTTAACCGTTGGTCCGCTTTAAATAGTGAATGCAATGGTCCAAGTCCATGCCACCACCTGCTCACTTCCAGCAGTGTTGCTGCTTCCCCCATCATCAGCCAATAAGGCAAAAGGAATGACAGATGAAACGCAGTGACTGGCGACAAGCTCCTCTCTTCAGCCTCCTGTGTGTTCCACCCACCTGCCGAAAGTCCCCATGGAGCCCACCAAGATTCTGCCCACCTGGATGAGAGGAAAGCACTCACCTAGCCGCAGTGTGTATCCCAGCTGCTGGTCACATGGGATCAGGCTCTTTCTTTGATTGGCAGCATGGGGTGAATCACATGATCTATGTCCACTGCAGATGCTTATAGGCACACCAGGGCAAGTCAGGAGTGTGCCCTCAGCTATGGAGTTGAAAGCACTGCAACCAGACCAGCAAGTAAGTGATATTTATTGCTCTAGGCTGCCTGGCCCCTAATGCAACTAATAAGGTTTGTTGGACATATCCTGTGCCACACAGCTGCCCCTGGTGAACCTCATTGGATATGAGTAACTTAGCCAATTTTCAGGTTCACCAGGACACTTTTAAGTGGACCAACACCCAGGATTTTGACTATCCTGGGTTTTGGTCCACTTCCCCGGGGCACCCCGACCCCCCAGATCTCCCTAAAAAACACACCTCACCCCGCTCCTACGGCGCATGCGCGGCTGCTCGTCCAATGAGCGCGCTCGGAGCCGTTGAGCTATGCGCGTCAAAGTGACGCCTTATCTCAGCGTCTCTGAACACGCTGGCGACCGCATCTCGTGCTTCCCTCTAACAGGGAGCACGCCTGCGCCGGCCATCCACGAATGCACCCTGCTAGAGAGAAGCGCGAAATGCGGCCGCGGCCCATGCATGCGCCGTTGGACCGGGATTCAGGTAAGGTTTGCGGGCGTCCTGGGGGGTTTCACACAGCGGGGCATCGCGATTTTGGACGCCCCACGGGGAAGGATTGGATCAGCCCGGGAATCTTATAGATTCCCGGGCCGGTCCTGCAGGGTGTTGGTCCACTTTAACAAGCAGATTGACCAGGGGAGGCAGGGGATGGATACCTAAAGTCTTTTTCTCTTACTGTACATGATTTATTAGGTAGAAGAATTAGAATTAAATAGAAACTTGGCAGACTGATAGGCTGCTTTGGATGCTCCGCTGCAAACTGGGTAGTGCTTGCCCGGCATCATGCCATGGTGGACAGTGGAGCATCCAAATCAGGAAACCCTAGTACTATCAGAACTGACATGCGGTCTTTTTTAACATGGGGCTGTGGGTTAAAGCTTATGACGTCCACTTACAAACTGTATATTTTTCTATTTAGTGTTTCAGTTCTTTTTTTGAACAAGAAAAGCAGTTTCAATAGACAATCTTAGTTTGCTTGTACATTTACATTACAATTTTTTTTCCTACATAAAAGAGCTCTACATTTCTACAATTACTGGTAAGTTTATTATCATGACCCATCTTTAAATAAATATGCAGAGTATAAGCATTTCACTGAAACCTTCAACCCATTTATAAATCTATGTAACATACACCACCTCTGAACGTTCTCCCTTCAAGTGTATATATGTCATCCTGGAAATAATAGAGCAAAAAAGAGAAAAAAAGGAGAAAAGAGGGAAAAAAAACATAATTTACTACATAATAATACATTCCATCTATGGCTTCCGGTGCGTTGCCCCTCCCCCCTCATCTCCCTTCTTCCCCTTCTTCTTCTCTGAATTTTATCAAAGGGATCCAAGTCTGATGGAACTGATCTTATGTATCATGCATAATACTTGAGAGTTTCTCATCTAACGTGATCCAATCCGTTTTTTGATTCCAGCCCACCACAGTTATGAACCTACATTTCCAAGCTCTAGCAATCGTAATTCTGACTGCTGTCAATAATAGTGACACTAATCTCCATTCCTTTTTTGATAATTTTTTATTTACATTTAATAGAGCCATGGTCTAATCGAAGGGTAAATCTATTTATGTTATTTTGCGTATTTTCTTGAAAATCCTATTCCACAAAACTCTTAGGCCCTTATTCATCAAGCGATAGCGCCAGGTAGTGTCCGACGAGCGCCAGGTAGCGGCAGCTAACGGCGACTACCGACTCAAGTACGCCCGGCGGCGGTCACAATGACGCATTTATCAAGCAAAATGAGGCTAGCGCCGGCGAGAGCGACGGCTAGCGCGGCATTCATCATGAAGCCGCCTGGACCGAACAGCGCCGCTGCAAATTCCCTCACAGCGCCAGGTATGAGCTGTCGCTCCCTGGCGATGTCCAATGCATTTCAATGGAGCAATCTATAATAATTCATGATTAATTGGTAATATTTTTTTTTTTTATTTTTTTTATGTCAAAAAATCGGAGAACACTTCTGCAATGTTAGGATTTATTTTTAAGTAAAAAAAAAAAAAAATATGTGCAGAATTGATCTAACAGGTCTGAGATTAATGTATTCATATAACAAAATGATTCTAAAAACATGTATAATGTTACATTCAAAAAATATGGTTGTTTAGGGGTTAAAAACTAGTTAATACAGATCGCCGCCAGCGCTCTGGGGTTTAAACAAGGAATGGACAGCGACAGCACATTCGGAGCGTGATTTTTTGATGAATATGAAGCTAGCCGTTCGCTCTGGCCATTCGTTGTCAGGCGCTCACATACAACGCTGGACCTGTGAAACAGCGACCCCCCAGCCCGTATTCAACATTACCGCACACCGACTGAGTCGCTGTCATCAAGCTAATGCCGGCCAAGCACAGCGAATACTGGCTGGCGCTGAAAAAATCACGCTACAGTCGCTCATCTGTCGCTACCTGGCGCTATTGATGAATCGGCCTCTTAGTCTTGGACACATCCACCATATGTGGAATGTGTCCCCCTTTATATCGCAGCTGTGAAAACAGCTGGCCTGGGCCCCAGGGAACATACCCAATACGTGTGAGGGGACCAGATACCATCTTAATATTAATTTTATATTGTATTCTATCAATGCAGTGTTCTTAAGGCCATATAGACCTCTGTTGCTTTTCCCCACCACTCTAAGGCTCGATCTTCATTCATATCTTGCTTCCATGCCAGTATAGAGGGATGTCTCTCCGAGGCCCTGACCAGCTGTCTATAAACTATAGATACTCCCCCTGGTTCTCCCGGGCTTTTAAGGAAATAAAATTCAAAACTTGTGTATTCAGCTGGTTGTATTTTTTTTTTCTTCTGGAGCTGGAGAAATTTGAAGATTTGGATCATTTTAATATTTTCGGTTGCAGGAGGATTGCACTTTGCTTTAAAAGATTGAATAGAGAAACCTTTTCCCATTGGGAAAAATGTACCTTTTTCATAAACCCATTATTAATCCAGCAATTATATACACATTTAGACCCATTATTATTACCAATGACATTGTAATGGTTCAAACAATCTCTCCTTTCCCTTGATGTTATCCCAAATTCTCAATGACTCCTTTAAGACTTCAGATTAAATCTCGGGTCTATTTTATTATGTAGGTCTATGAGGCATTTGTCACGGACCGGGTGGAGCAGACTTGGATGTGGATCTGCTTTGACTGTGGAACTGATGGCGAGTGCCGTGTCAGGGGAGCAGAGTCTAAGAGGCCACCGGAATTCACCAGAGCCCACCACAAGGCAGGTTGGTCTTGTAGCGGCGAGTGACCCCCAGGTCGCTACCCCCCAACAGCGGCCTAGTTCCACAGTTAGCCGAGGTTCAGCATGGTGCAAAGGGGCAGGCAATAGACGTAGTGAGTACAGGCAGAGGTCAGGGCTGGCAGCACAGGTTCGTGGTAAAGGTGAGTAGCCAAGGTCGGGGCAGGCAGCAAAGGTTCGGAGTCGGGGACAGGCAGAGGTCGGTACACGGGTGAGCAATCCAAAAGCAACTGATTTACAACTGGCATGGAAAGACCAAGATCCGGCACTTATGGAAAGGAAATGCCCCTTTAAATAGGGGAAGTGGATGCAGGATTGGATGACCAGACACCAATCAGTGGTGTACAGGCCCATTAAATCTCAGGAATCCGGTGCACGCTCTCTCTAGTGGACGGAGGCGTGCACGCACCTGACCATGGGAGGAGGAAGCATGGGGGGAAGGGAGATGGCTGGATGCAGCCATGGAGGTAAGTGAAGTGCTGTTTTTTTGTCCTTTTTCATTTCTACCTAAAGGGGTTTACCATTTGATTTATAAATCTCTAACAGTTGACTCGCCCTTGCAACATAGAAATAACGCTTCAACTTCGGAACTCGTCTTTTTTAATTTAAGGTTTCCAAGATAACTGTGCTAACCTCCCAGTGCCAACAGACAACATGGAAACTGATGGAAACCAGTTTTCTACTCTATTTTGATTCCCATCTGCTAGAAAGTTGCAGGCAAAGCCCAAAGTTACGTGTTTCTATTCACCTAGTCTGGTAACCCACGAATGTGAAATGGTGAGTATTATGTCTTCTAAATGGCCATCCCTTATCTAGGTATCAGAAGAGGTGGAAATGGTTTTAGGTCTGTTTGAAAGTGGAAAAAAAACCCTTGGCAGCTGGCCCTCGAGTCTGAAGGACTCCTTTGTTGGCCGCTGGCCTTCCTATGTCAATCCCATGGGTCGCTGCAAAACTCACCTTTGCACTGGCTCCCAACATCTTTAGGCACTCCAAAGCTCAACGATCCTGAGGGCGGGAGGGAAACTGGGGATGCGGTCACTCCCATTCCCAATTGCTGAGCTCTGCATATAAACATAGTAGTATACCCATCATTAATATGCATGGCATATGCTGCAGGTTGGTCAAGAGCTCGCTTATGTTTTATGGGGGGGTTTCACTTAACGCGGCATCCCAAATTTAGATGTCCCCCAGGGCAAGGAGCAAGACCCAGGATAGTGATAGAGTTTTGATTTTGCTTTAAATCTTCCTGTTCTTTTTATGTTTCCCCCTGAAGGAGCAGAGCACTCTCTGTGAAGGGTTTCAGGAGTGTGGAACATAAATGGCACATTATTGGAAAACATTGTGTGAAATATAACTTCTTTCTGTGAAATCTCATGTGAAAGACACAATCCGGCTGTTTGTTTTCGCCTCACCTCGCCTTACCTTCTCCATGGAATCAAGTTGTTTATCCAACTCACAACTATCCTGTCAACGGCAATTTACTGACGACTGGGTCACATCATCTGGATGGCTTTTTGTTTCTTTTTCCAGGCAAACAAAAAGTTCCCCATAGAAGGTGTGTGTTTTTAGCAGCACTTTAGCTCTATTGTTTGACATTTGAAGGAACCTTGTAGCGTAAGAGGTCCCCTCAGGTTGCCTAGCTTAGTTCAAAACTAGCTTAAAACTTTACTCACTATATTCACCTAAGCCATTACCTTGGCACACCCCCTAAATAGCAATGAATAGAGTGGGAGTGCAGAAGAGCTGAATTTGGTGATAATGTAGACGATGAGGTGCTGGTTCTTTTGGGCATCATGATCACCCCTAGCCAAGACACCCCACCCAATGTTCTGCCATACCCACCCCTACCACAGTACTACAAACCTAAAGCTTCAGTACCTTACTTTAAAAGTGGCCTTATCCACCCCCTGTTCTTGCAGTACCAAAGGCACTATTTAAATGACTGGGAAGCACCTCGGTGGTGGGGCTGTGCAGATCGGTAAATTCCTGGGCTGAATTTGGCCTAAGTCCTCCCAGGGGTGAACCTAGCAGGGGGTGCTGTCTGAGGCTAACTATAGAAAGATGCCCCCCCAGGACATGCCACTCCAATAAAATTCAAGAGTGGGCTGCATCACCTGGCCCCTCCTTATGATAGGTGCTGACTCACTGTGTGCAGTAGAAGACAGGGCCACTGAGCCCCCTACTATTGACTACACCCCAATCTCTGTTTAACCACTAATGTGATAGTAAAGAATTAGAGTAACAGAGAAACGGAAAAACAATAGGAATCCCCCCCCCCCCCCCCCTCCATACAGCACTGCCCGAGGCAGCTGCTTCAAATGGGTTTTATACAGGTTCACCTCTGTGCACAGTTACAACTAAATTGTCACATAATGCAAGTTAGGGTGAAGTGCTCCCCATTGTTGTGTGTATTGCAACTGAATGTATCATAGTTGGAAAGCACCATGGGGCGGGGCTGCTCGGCCAGAGAGCAATATGGCTGACTGCATCCAGTTTGTGTTGTTATGAATATTGGGCAAATGCTTTAGTGAACAGTAAATGTTTTAGGGCACTGGGCTGGGGATAGAACGTGACAACGTATAGGTGTACTTTAAGGACAGGAGGAGGTTGCATGCAGAGAATGCAAAGATGCTGCCTCTGGGCTCTTTGTACCAGTGATGAAATTTGGAGGATGATTCATTACTAACGCCAGGTATGAGCGTCTTAGAGCGACCGCTAGTAGACGCTGTAAGCGGGTATCGGGTGCTGTAACAGTGCGCCTCAGTCGCTGTAGTAACCTGGCCGGCATTGATGAATGTGATGTATGTTGGGCGCTCTAACACCAGTACAGCGCAGAGGGGGGGCGAGAGGTAGCACCAGCTCAGTGCGTCCAGCACTCGGCCCTCCACATCAAAAAAGGACACATACACAGCGTCAGCGCTCTAAAGCTGTGACATTAATACTTTAGTGCCAGGCCTGTAATGACAATTCTGCATAAAAATATAAAAAGTCCAAAAAGTTTCTAAAGGTGTTTGTTTGCAGCCAGGAGAGGTCACACAATGATTTGAGCAAGAAAAAAAAAATGTCAAATACGCTGTTTAAACACAAGCAAATGAACAGCCATTGAAATGTATGGGAGAGAGCGACACTGAGCGAAAGGTACTACATGGCGCTCTGGAAGCTAGAGCGCCGGCGCTATACACTGAGCCGCCTGTAATAATACATGTGACACTACATGGCACTGTTAGAGTCGCTCACCAGATTCACTTTCATAAATGAAGAGAGCAACACTGGAGAAGCGAGAGGAAAGATGGATGAGACCAGTACATTAAAGGGGCTCCAGTCTGTTTGCTAGTAGACCACAAAAGAGAGTGTTGCAGTAGTCTAGTTGGGATATGCTGAGGGCATGCACTAGAATCACTGGTGTCAGGTGTGAGGAAAGGATGTTTGCCAGAGATGTATTTAAGTTATAGACAGGAGGTGGCCAGTGGCGTGCATTGCCACCACGCAACCCATGCAATTACTTGGGGCCCCCACCTCTCAGGGGCCCCCCAGAATTCTGCTGAGTGAACACTGGAAGTGGCTCTTTTGCTAATTCTGGTGTAATATTGGTGATGCTGTCTTTGCTGAGGCTACTTGAGAATGAAAGCTGGTTCTCTCCATCATTTGTTCTCTCTCTTTAATATTTTATTTTGTTATATAAAATGGCTTTGCATGGGGCCACAGTGGCTGATTGTGGGGTTTATCGGAGAGAGAGGAGTCCAGTATTACAGCCAGGGCCGGCTGCAGGTTAATGCGGGCCCTTGGGCGATAGAGTCTCGGGGGGCCCCTTGCTGGTGTGGTATAATCCTCCATATATGGCTATAAAAGTTGCATGTATGAATATAAAATATTGAAAATAAATGGAAAGAAAACAGAAAGAACCAAAGCATAGAACGAATGACAGAAGCAAAGAAAGAATAAAAGGAATGATGAAAAAAGCAGGAAAGACAGAGAGAAGCAATGGGAGGAAAAACAGAAGCGAGAGGAAAGAAAGAATAGAAGGGCTGACAGAAAAAAAGAATAGAAGAAAAGAAATAAAGAGAAAAAAAAGTGAGAAACAGGGAAGAGCAGAACGAACAGATAAAGAAAAAATAATAAGACAAAAAATAGATGGCAGAAAGAATAAATGAAAAATAATAGAAGGAAATAAACAAAGAATAGAAGGACTGACAGAAAGGAAGGCTCTCCCAATGGCCAATCTGCCCCTGTCCTTAGCCCTGGTTGCTACACGACGGGGAGGCCGATTCATTAATAGCGCCAAGTAGCGACAGTTGAGCAACTGTAGCGGCATTTTCAGAGCGCCCGCTAGTAGTCGCTGTGCTTGGCCGTTGTTCGGTAGTTGATAGCGACTCACTCGGTTTGCCGTAATGTTGAATATTGGGGGAGGAGTCGCTATTTGACCGGTCCCGCGCTGTATGGGAGCGCATGATAGCGACTGGCCCTAGCTACCGGCTCCCACCATATTCATTAACAAATCACGCTCAAAAAATTCTCGCGCTGTGAAATGCATGTTTAAACCCCAGAGCGCTGGCGGCGATGGGTTAAAAGTAGTTTTTTAACCCCCAAACAACCATATTTTTGGAAACCAAAAAAAACAAGTTTTTTAAATAATGTAGTAATATGAATACATTAATATCAGACCTGTAATATCAATTCTGTACAATTTTTTTATTTTTTATTTTTTTTACCTTAAAAAAATCATCTAAAATGGCAGAAGTGGTCACAGAATTTTTCACATTAAAAAAAAAAATTAATAACAATTAATTATGAATATTTAAAGATTGTTCCATTGAAATGCATTGGAGAGCGCCAGGTAGCGAGAGGTCATACCTGTCGCTGTTCAAGTTCGGACGCTGGCGCTGTGGGCTGAGGCTGGAATAATGATGAATGAGTGGCTATATGGCGCTATCTCAGTCGCTAAGCAGGATTGGCTTGATAAATGTGTGATTGTGGTGGGGAGCCGGCGTTCTCGTGGCGGGGCCCGTCATTACCGGCCGCTCACCAGTCACTACCTGTCGCTATCCCTTGTTAAATAAGGGCCTATGTGTCCTGCATAGGTGCTGATCAGGGTATAGGGAATGAAGTGGGCCCTCTCAAGGGGCATCTGCCCGGGTATGTCTAGTGTTGACGCCGGCCCTGATTACACCATATTCCACATTGTACATGGGGAGCTGCAGTCATTGTGAGATCATTGACAGATATTGTTATGTTGGAGCCAGCAACCATAAACTGTACTTCTATTCAAACTGATATTTTTTAGCTTTAGAGTTCCCCTTTAAGGAAATGCATGACCAGTCCAGCAGCATGCCCTGAGAATAAATAGGAACTTTCTCCTCTCTGGGCATCTTCAGTTGCTATTATTCCCCTCGCTCTCACATCTGGTGGATCTCAGGCGTCCGCACAATCGCGCTTCTGTCATACAGTCTCCCTGAAAAAGTTTTACATTATACAAAAGCTATAGACTGCGCGGGAACAGTTACTCTAATTCAACCGCGTTTCCTTCTTTTCTCAGCCCTGCAAACAAAAGATTCTTTTCACCGATGACTGATGGGGACACTTGTTGGATGTGCCGCACAGAATAGCAGCATACATTTAATCTGTGCCCCGAAGAAAAAAAATACTGCCCTATGGAAGCCCTTTAATTGCCCTCAGGGGTCTCTGGCGGGAGGCTAAGCAGATTTTTATGTGAAAGTGAAATTAGCTGCAGCTTCTGGAAAAAAAATATATACGTATTTACTAAAAGAAGGGGAAATGGGAAAAACAAAACAGGTCACCTCCATCCATCCAACCAGCAGACCGACAACGGTAGCCAAAAATACAATGAAATACAAAAATACAATTATCGTTAAAATCTCCCCTTCCAACTCTCTTCTATGACCCAATAATAACATTTGTTTGGTTATTATGACATTTTTATTTTGTTGACTCACAATTCCCCCAATACAAAATGCCCTATTTGGCCTAATACCCTGTTACCCCGATGCCCTAGCATGATTCTTCAGGATTTTTGAGGGCGCTGAATGTGGACCAAAACCCAGGATTTTAACTATCCTGGGTTTTGGTCCTTTCCCCCCCCCGCTGCGTGAAACCCCCCAGATCGCCTAAGCCAACTCACCTCTTTCCGGTCCTACGGAGCATGTGCGGCCGCTTGTCCAATCGGCACACTTGGAGCCGCTGACATCACATCATCTAAGGCTTCGTCTAAGGCCAGAGGCTCTGAGCGCGCTGGCGGCTGCATCCCCCCTCTAACATCGAGCTTGCCCACGCCGGCCATTCACAAATGCCTGGGGCGGGTACGGGGATGGGGCCCCAGCTTGCGCATGCGCCATATGACCGAGAAACAAGGTAAGCGTATGGGGCGACCTGGGGGGTTTCACACAGCGGGGTATCCTGATTTTGGATGCCCCAGGTCGAGGGATTTGTGGGTTTTGGATCCACTTTAAACTGAACTGACAGCCTTGCACGGTTGAAAAAAGAAACTCCCCAGCGCTCCTTTTCTCCATCTGCATGCATGATACTGAATCATTGTCAGCACTTACATTTGCTCCCGCATCCACTCAGAGCTAAAAGCCGGCCTAATTTTCGGACATTTTGCAGCACCCCTAAGGCTTCCTTTCCCAGCTTCCCAGCTATGCTACAGTCTGGATTTAACCAACATAACCCAACATAACAACGCATATTGGCAGGAAACCCAGCAGCACTTCCTGTTTGATGGCTACCTGCAGCTCCATTTTGAGGGTTAAATCATCCACAACAGGAGTTACAAAAAGGTCAAATAATTTTGTGTGCAGCTATTTGAATTGCCCCGGGGAGGAAGGCATATGAGCAGGGTATTGGTCTGGCTTAAAGTATAAGCCCTTTTCCAAAAATAAACTCTAGTTACAGATCATGAAAAAGCTGATTTAAAGAGAAACCCAAAGAGACCGAAACTAAAATGGGGCCATCCCACCCCCCCCCATTGGCCCCTACTTACCTTTTGGATGTCCGGCTGCTTCAGGGTCGGATCCTTACCCGTCTGTTAATAACATGTCCCATGACGATATCTCGCAGCTCAGCTAAGAGGCTGATTTATTAATAGCGACATGTAGCGACAGTTGAGCGACTGTAGCGTTATTTTCACAGCGCCCGCTAGTAGTCGCTGTGCTTGCCCGTTGTTCGGTTGTTGACAGCGACTCAGTCAGTGTGGCGTAATGTTGAATACAAGCTTACGAGTCGCTATTTGACAGGTTCCGCGCTGTATGGGTGCGCATGATAGCAACTGGCCCTAGCGACCGGCTCCCACCATATTCATCAAAAAATCATGCTCAAAAAATTCTCGCGCTGTGAAATGCATGTTTAAACTCCAGAGCGCTGGAGGCGATGTGTTAAAAGTAGTTTTTTAACCCCTAAACCACCATATTTTTGGAAACCAAAAAAAAAGTATTTTAAATAATTTAGTAATATGAATACATTAATATCAGACCTGTAATATCAATTCTGTACAATTTTTTTTGTACATTTTTTTCCCTTAAAAAAATTATCTAACATGGCAGAAGTGGTCACAGAATTTTTCACATTTAAAAAAAAAAAAAAAAAAAAAAACATTAATAACAATTAATTATTAATATTTAAAGATTGTTCCATTGAAATGCATTGGAGAGCGCCAGGTAGCGAGAGGTCATACCTGTCGCTGTTCAAGGTCGGACGCTGGCGCTATGGGCTGAGGCTGGAATAATGATGAATGAGTGGCTATATGGCGCTATCTCAGTCACTAAGCAGGATCGGCTTGATAAATGTGTGATTGTGGTGGGAAGCCGGCGTTCTCGTGGCGGGGCCCGTCATTACCGGTCGCTCACCAGTTGCTACCTGTCGCTATTCCTTCATAAATAAGGGCCTAAGTCTAGTGGGATTTCAGATGGCAAAAATCAATAAAAATACAGAGAGATCCCTCTGACCAATAATAATGTGCACTGTTGAATGTACCATAGTCGGCGTCCCACTAACCCTGATTGTCTGTCAGGGATTTCACATGGCCCCATTGCATCCCATTCATGGACACTGTGATATTGGGGGCCGCATGCAGTGCCTGATGGGATGCAAGATGGCGCCGCCCGTTGTCTTTACATGTAAATCATGCCACATTATACCATAGAACACTAGACCATACTACATCACACCATATACCTCCCAGTTCCTCATTTGAAGGGACTGTCCCTCTTTTGAGTCAGTGTCCCCCTGTCCCTCGTTGTTCTCATTTGTCCCTCTTTGAGGTGTAACATGCAGATCTGCATCAATAAATGATTCATTTGCCTATTTAAAGTGTTTATATTCTTTAGCTGTTACAATCTATCGCTTATACATCCCTCAATGAGGAGGCGTGGCTTAATTTACAAATTTGTTCCCCTTTTTCACCCTGAAAAGTTGGAAGGTATGCAGACCATATTACATCAAAGCAGACCCCTGATCTCAGTTTAGGGGCCCACTGGGAACAGAAAGTGGTTGAGGCCTCTGCGTGTGCACTGTGGGTGGTGTCCCTATAATCTAGGGTTTGTCATGAGCCCTAGGTGATAATAGTGCTGGAGGTCGGGTCTCCCTGAGCTGACAGGGCCTGAAGCAAGTGACCTGTTGCACCAATTATAATCTGGCCCTGGTTTAAAATGGACCAAAACCCAGAATTTTGACTATCCTGGGTTTTGGTCCTTCCGCCAGGGGCACCCCGATCGGGGGTGCCCCGTTATGTGGAACCCCCCAGATCTCCCACATTAACTCACCTCACCCCGGTCCTACAGTGCATGTGCGGCCACTTGTCCAATCAGCGCGCTCGGAGCCGCTGAGCTATGGACGTCTAAGCCGACGTCTTAGCACAGCGGCTCCGAGCACGCTGGCGGGCGCATCACACGCTTCCCTCTAACAGGGAGCGCGCCCCCGTGCCGGTCATTCACTGCTAAAGGGATAGCGGGGATGCGGCCGCGACCTGGGCATGCGTCATTGGACCAGGAAGTAAGGCAGGTGTAGCGGGCGACCTGGGAGAGTTCACACAGCAGGGCATCCTGATTTTGGATGCCCCGGGGGGAGGGAATGGATCTTATAGATCCCGATCGGTTTCAGTCCACTTCAAAATTTTACTATCTCTGATTACCAAACTGGAACTTTGAGCTGGTCGCCATATTTTAGTTCAGATGACACCCATAAATTCAGAGACCAAACAGGAAGTAAAGTTAGATTGAGCTACTGACGTCTTCCCATTTAGCGCCTGTTGCTTGGAAACTCATTTGCTGACTAAAAACCTTAATGGCGTATTTTCTCCTTTACTCAGCCCCCAGAATTAATGAACGCCCCCTCCCTCCAGTCACTTTATAGTTGTGTGTGTTTCTGGTAATTAGTCACTGAGAGAATTATAAAAGATGTATGAAGCGTTGGTGTGCGGCGAGGGTGGCGAGGGCGCAGTAGCGTGAAGTTGTTTGAGTTCATGATGTGCAATGTGGGGGGGGGGCAGCACTGATGAAATGAACGCAACATAAACAAGGCAAACCTGCGGGAGGTATTGTTAGGAACATACTTCAGGCTATCAAGAGCAATCATCTCGTAAAGAGGATGGTGACTAATCTATTATTCAGTAATGCATTCTTATTACTGATGGTGAAAACACGTTAGTCACCTCAATCCAAACAAAAGCTACAGCTACCATGGTGCACCCTTCCCGCTAGTTTAGTAAGTAACGGCCCAATGCGTTAGATGACTTCTGAACAGTGTTGGATTTTGGGTCTCCTGGGACTAAAGGGTTATTTCATGAAATTCATGGAGCTTTCTGTCTCATGAGTGAGAGCTAGCTGCCAAAAACCTTGGATTTTTGTAGCATACGGGCCCTTGAAGGGTTTATTTACTCAGGCGTATGGGGAGTGGGGTCTTTGTTAATGGGCTTGGGGGACCTCCCAATGTGGGCTTGCATCCAATAACTCCAAATGATTAGAAGGGCACTTACTTTATTAGCAGGACTTCAGGTACACTTGATGGTTACAGCAGGTCATACAGTCTTTATCCACAACAGTTTCATTGGCAGTTCCCATAGCCCAGCATTACATCCAGATGGACTTCAACAGGTGGTGTGCATCATCCTCATCCCATAGCAGAATACTGAGGCCTTAGCTTCCTCCATCAGCCTCTCGGGTGGAATGGCTCACCTTTCCTGTGGTCACTTGTTAGGTATGAATGTGGCTCCTCTGCTCTCTCTTACACCAGTGACTGCTGACTGATACCAGTGACTCTGCTGGCACCTTCCTCACTCCCGATTACTACAATATATTGAGGTCACTTTCTAACCCATGGCCTCCTTATATAGATTCCCCTAGACTGGCTTCTAGAACCTTCTCTAGCCTTACTCACCTTAGCCATCCAACAGCCATCTTGTGGTGATGTAGCGCAACTGCAGAACAGATATAAAGTACCACACTGAAGAACCACAAAGATAATGGCTAACTAGTTTACACCGGCCACATTTTGACTATTCTGGGTTTTGGTACTTGCCCCCAGGGCATCCTGATCGGGCAGAGGAGCCCCGCACCTGTTCTCAGGCGCCCTTGACCTGCTGAACCCGGGGCAAGTGCCTCCCTGCTCCCCCATAGCTACGTCCCTGCCATCAGGGGTGTCCCACTACGTGAAACCCCCCAGGTCGTCCGAACAAACTCACCTCTTCCTGGTCCTACCACACATACGTAGCCGCACGTCCAATCAGCGCGCTCAAATCCGCTCAAGGCCCTTCATCCGGGAGCTAGTCTAATACTAGCGGATTCAAGTGCACTGACGGCAGCCGACACTGCTACCCTCTAACAGGGAGCATGCCACGCCGGCCATCCATATATGCCTGGTGTGGGCATGGACACTGCTAGATGGAAAGCTGGATGCGGCCGCTGCTTGCGCATGCACCGTTGTACCAGGAAAGAAGGTGAGTTTATGGTTGACCTGGGGGGTTTCACACAGCAGGGTATCCCGATTCTGAATGCCCCGGGGGGGAGGGAATCCATTGGTTCGGGAATCTTAATCCTGGGCCGATCTCTGTGGGTTTTGGTCCACTTTAAAGCTTACAACAATTTTAGTTGGCCCATATTCCTTGTGCCCGGGCCCCACTGGAGAACTGACTCTTGAGCCCACCCCACATTTGGATGTGTTACCGGCCTATATTCAGGGCCCATGCACAGAAACATTATCTCACACTGTAGTGTCCCTGTGTGTGCACTTGGGATGCCACAAATAAGCTATTTATAGTTCAGGTTTTGGTGATGAAGGCCATCAAAGGGGCCCACCGGGTTTTTTCCTGGTAATCCTGTGGGCCAGCCTGAGCCTGCCCGTATTCAGACCTCCCAACTTTTCAGGGTGGGAAAGAGGGACAATTGTTAAATTAGGCCACGATCCCTCATTGAGGGACGGATGGGAGATAGGGTGTAACAGTTACAACAATAGAAAAATTTGAATAGGCAAATTAATCATTTATTGATGCAGATCTGCATATTAAGCCTCAAAGCGGGACAAATGAGAACAAGTGACAGAGGGACACAGACTCAAAAGAGGGACTGTCCCTCCAAATCAGCGACAGTTGGGAGGTATGTGTATTTACTAATGTTTGGCAAGTTCTCCACCTCAACACAAAATAGTGCAAACCTTTGTTTTTTTTGCTTTTAAATCCTGTGCACCGATTTTGGTTTTGATGAAGGGAAGTTCTTTTTGAGATAATGAGATGGGACAGCAATTTTGTCTTATTAAGTGCCAAGCTCTCTCCATCAATATTCCACCTAAGCCTTAGCAGCCAATGAGTGTAGTCTACCTGTATAGCCCTGAGAAAGGGAGGGATTATGAGGGGGGTGTAAGGGGTGTGAGCCCCGGGGCCTCCACCACTTGCCCTGCAAAGGGGGCCTCCACCAACCTTTGGGTTATGGTTTGGTTCAGGAGGCTTTTTAGTCTTTGATCTGACAGGCCACGGGGCTAGCAACAAAGCTAACGGCAGTGGGGGCCCCCCTGCAACTGGACAAGCCTTTTTCGTTTTTGCAAACCTGCAGCCAAAGCCACCACAGGTCAGGACGGAGAGTGTAGAGCAGCAAAGCCGCTCACTGCACATAAGCCACCAAGCATAGATGCTGGCAGCTCAATGCAGGGAACTGTTTTCTGTTGGACCAGCTCGGTGACTACACCCCCCACCCAGAATGGCAAAGCTGGAGTTCCCGAGCAGCACCCACCCGCACAAGGGGGGCACAAGGGACTGTAAATTGGAGGGTGCCAGACAACCACCAATCAGTTACTTGGCTGGACTATTATTTTAAAGGAAAAAATACTGTATCTGGGGCCTCCACCAGATTTTGTGCCCAGGGACCTCCACCACACTTATACGGCCCTGCCCTGATATCAACCTGCTCCTGTCCCCTCAGAAATTAACCTACACCCCAGGCAGCAATGAAGCTCCTCCATCCTACCCCAGCAATTAGTTATACACCTGACCCAGCAATCATCCTTAGGCCCCCCCACTCCTCCAGCAATCTACCTAATACCCTTCATCAACAATAAATCTTAGCCCACAGCAATTAACTTTAACCCCCCTCAGCAATCAATCTTATTCACCTCCCCTAGCAATCAAACTTGCTTCCACCCAGTATTCATCCTTTCAGCTCTTCTAGCGATCAGCCTTACCCACACCTCCCCTACTGGGTGAGTAAAACTTTCTGTATGCCCAGAGAAAACTATTAGCTGCAAGAGAGATTTTTCTGCAAGATAAAGAGTAGTTGGATGGAAGTTGAATGAAAGTACAGAAGGTTAGAGTTGAAAGAAAGAAAGGGACCACATGTAGGGGTCCCAAACCAAGACAATGAAGATAAAGAGTAGCTTAGGTACAGACACTGAGGATGGATTTAAACTGGGCAACATCCGTTTTTTCCTTTAACGGGTGTTGGTCCCGCAGACAGCTAATCAAAACAAGCATCCAGAATGCTGGAGTCCCTCCGCAAATAATCCTCACCTTCACTACAAGCCAGCACCACGATTGGCTGCTGAGCGGTCACATTAGCCATGGTCGAATCCTCGGCGTTGGCCACTGGAAAAACCTGCCCCCGTGACTATCTACTGGCCAATCGCAGGACTCCTTTCCCGGTTCAGGCTCGTAGTGAAGGTGAGGATTACGGGTGTTCTGGGAGGTTATGTGCAAGGGGGGGGGAGACTCCAACATTCTGGATGCCCCCGAGTTTGTTTTGCTTAGCTGTCTGCTGGACCAACACCCATTAAAGAAATAACGAGTGTTGGTCCGGTTTAAGAAAAGAGGAGGGGATCTTGTTGCACTAGGGGTCAACTACCCCAGCAAATGTTTTATTCCAAGGCACAACATGATGGAGGACCTAGTCTTATTGGTGATTAAGTAGCCAGATTGAATTTTATGTAGTGAGTAGTAGTGAAGTTTTAGTTTCGGGAGCACTATCAAGGTTGGCGGTGTCCAAATATCCAAAGTCAATTTCATTGGGCATCCAATGGGTGCAATGGGTGGTGTAGGTGGATAGATTGTTTACATGTGGAAAGGGGACAGCAATGGGGACCCTGGGCCTAATCCTCTCAAGCCATGGGGTGGAGACTTTAGGGAAACAAATTCATGGTTTTTCATATTCT
Organism: Gastrophryne carolinensis; assembly: GCA_027917425.1. NCBI lineage: Eukaryota > Metazoa > Chordata > Amphibia > Anura > Microhylidae > Gastrophryne > Gastrophryne carolinensis. The sequence goes on from CM051237.1 coordinate 444,529,689, forward strand.
TTTCATAAAATATACTTATTCTATTAGCCAATTCAGACTCTATCTTTCAGTAACTTATCTATGTAAGTCATGTGTGGCGCTGTTTGTCCTTGCTGAAGTTATAATATGTAAATTGAAGAGCATCTCTTTATCAAAAGACGGTCACATGTAGATGCCTGAAGTCCCAGTGGAGATGAACTGATGATGCCCTTTCCTTCATGCACAGCTCTTTATTGTAGACTCATGCTCAGCTGTCCTGGCAGTTGCTTCAGGTTTCCATGTCGGAGCACTCATACAGAGCTGTTATTGAGGACCCCTGCACGATGCTGACAGGCTCCATAATGTGCCGATAGGAGAGGGGACCAGGTCACTCTTTCATGTGTGCGCCATCTTTCTAATGGGGAGACATGCTTGCCTGTTGTTGTGTTCCTCAGCTCACATGAAAGACGCGCCAGCATCTGCCAAAACAGCTGAGGGATGAAAACAGCACGCTAAAACCCTTCTATATCTGGATGACTGCCCACGCTTACTGTACACGCTGTACATGCTCAACGTATATAAACAGATCATTCGATATTCTCTTTTATTTTCAGCCATGGGGGCTGTTGACTTATATGAGCGAGTGCACGTATGCAGGGCCGGCTCCAGGTTTATATGGGCCCTTGGGAGGCATGGTCTCAGTGGGCCCCTTTGTGTTAAATAGTTGCGTCACATCATCAAGGGACGTCCCAAATCTGGATGTCCACTAAGGATCATGATATTTGGACCAAAACTCTAGTTTTGGTCTACTTTGAAGCGCGCCAAACTCCTTTAAACCTGACCTCGAAGTCTAGACGAATCTAGATCCTCCCGATTTTGGATGCCCCTCTGTGTGACCCTCCCTTCCCTTGTTCATTACTTTCCTGGAACTGGTGAATGCACTGTGGGATCTCCAGTTTGAGTTAACGGCCAAACCAGGGGGTTCTTTCACAAACAGGGGCATCCCAAATTGAGATGCCCCTGTAAAGTGGACCAAAACTCAGGGGTGGAATTGCTTGCATAGTGGGTATGCCAGTGATCCCAGGGGGGTTCACACAGTAGGGTATCACAGATTTGGATGCTCCAGGGAGCATTAAAAGCAGAACAAAACCCAGCACTTCCTCCCCTGGAACTAAATCGAGATGCCCCAGTGTGTAACCCCGCCATTCAAGGGGTTCACCGCCGGTCATGCGCCATCGCACACCCCAAAAGCCAGCCCTGTCAATGAGCCCCCCGGAGGGTCAGGGCCCCCGGCAGCTGCCCCGCATTGCCGGTTGCTGACGCCGGCCCTGCACATATGCATTGGTGGTGGTTATCTACTTATTTGTAGAAAACGTTTCTACCTCATTAGAAAACTTTGGAATCTCACCTGGAAAACCTCTACAACTAGTAATATGTAAATTAATGTTCCTATGTACCTATTGTGTATTGAAGTGGAACGCTTACCAGGAGATTGCGAACAACAAATGCAGAAAGAGGTATGGCCATAGAGAAAACCTTTCTACTTTCATTTTCAGGACATGACTAACTATTTAGACTCCCCCACAGCTCACCATCCTCCATGTCTTCTTCCCTCCTCTTTTTGTGTCTGGCTCGCCGGGTCTTTTATGACCTCTTACTTTCCCACATTGTATTGGCCACAGGTGTCAAACTCCCTCTTGAAGGGCCGTCAAGGGGACATGTTTTGCAGGTCCCCATACAGGCACAGAGGTGGAGTAATTAGTACTCAGACAGAGCTATAGAGCCAGCCACGTGGAGATCCACAAAACATGACTTGTTGCTGGCCCTATAGGAAGGAGTTTGACATCCTTGTCAATGAAGCTGGCGGCGTTCTCAAAAGGGCAATGGGAGGTGTTAAGCTAAGGAATAACCCAAATAACCCAAAGCCCCTGCCTATACTCCCTTCTTCGGGTGTAGAACTAGAAATAGATATTGATGATTTTTTAATCATCCTGGAACACAGTTTTTTTGCTGTCCCTCTCTATAATATTGCATGGGATCAGTCATTGCATAGGTGTGGCAATGACATCATTGCCACACACAGCAGCGGCAATGAATGGAGGAGGCGGAGCTTTACAGCTGAAACAGACGCCATTATCTGATTAAAGTAGGGGCAGTAAAAATTGGCAAATGGTACTCTTTATGGGGGAAAGGAATTTAGGAGATGCTAGTTTAAAATGTGGATTGTGGTCGGCTTTAAGCAACCATGACCCACTGGACCCTATAGGACACATACTGACTGTGAGGACCGTGACCTTGACTGATGTCATTGCGTCACCAGGTACTGTTCCTTGATACAGGTCATCATAACCTTAACAGGCTTCAGGGGCCTTTTTACTACCACCAGTGAACAGAGCACTGCCAGTCCCTTAGGAATGCCACCAGCTCTGTTTGATATAGCCCGGTCCGTTAGTGGGAGTATATCGGGCCAGAAGCCAGCCCGGTAGCGTATAATATAATCAAGAAGCATGGATGAGTGGGTATGGGATAAAGATAAGTGATAAATGAAAACACAGCGCATAAACTATTTCTTTTAAATAAATTACGGTATAACATTGCTCCCATGTGCCGGACCCTTTATTCCTCCAAAAGTCCACTCACAAAAGTCAATATATAAGGCACTTGGTTTAATTTTTCTCTTTTTGTTCATGTGTGAATTGGGTTTTCATAATATCCCACGGTGCATGCACAAATTTTTCCTTTGTGACCACCACACCAATATACTCTTACCAGATGAATGTGGCAACAAGAAACTCAAATCATTTAGATGCAAGCCATTATCCAATGTTGTCTCAGCACAATTTCATTTAGAGGATAATTAGGGACTTCAATTCCGTTACTCGCTCAATTCCAAGATTAGAATAAGCATGTAGAAGCCAAACATAAAAAACAGTGCAACTCCATCAATCAATTAAAATCACGTTTTAATATCTCCAAATATTACACTTACAAAAGCAGCTGTATTCATAACTGAATCACTTAATCTGGATACAGCCGTTGGAGCCGCACGGCCAAGAGTGCTCACCTCTTATATGGTCAATCCCATTACATACAGTGAGGCCAGCCGACATCTGGTTGTTCATTAAAACGTCCAGTTTATTTGAAGTAAGGATTAAAATATTCCATATCAATAGACGATACAACAGGCATTTAAAAATATGAAAAGCGTTGACGCGTTTCGGGCAACGTGCCCTTAATCATGACTTGGGTAAAACAAGAGTGGAACATCCACTGCTCGTGGTACATGTATTCATAACTTGGTACAACAAGAGTGGAACATCCACTGCGGCCGGTCATGGCTGCGCCAATGGGTTTTCCTACTTGAATGCTTAAAAAAATGTGGTCCCCTCACCTGCTGCTTAATGCGTTTCGTTGGTGTTATAACTTTATGAAAGATATTAAAACGTGATTTTCTTTTACAGAATTTTTATTGGGGTTTGCAAAGCAAAAACACATACAGTAGTGCATTCACAAAAAATCTAGGAGCACGAGAGTTACAATATACGTTACATATTCATACAAAAGATCCAAAGCATTGTTGTCATCAATGATGTTAACCAAATATATAGGAGAGAGAGAGACATTTGCGTGAAAGCAACACGAAAAATTATTCTAAACATAATCAGTTCTAAAATAACTACAGAAAATTGCTTTGTGACCATATATAACAATCCAAGATAGGGATGAAAAACCAGAAACCATTAAGGCTATTTGAATACTCATGAAATACTATCATGGTAGCATCAAGTGGATTTGTAGGTGAGCCTAGCTGTATTTTGATAGATTGAGAAAACCTTTTTAGGGGTAAGACAGACAGACAATGGGATAACAGGATAGGAAAGAGGGAGAAAGGGGAAGTGTTGTGAGGCCGATGGGTCCAAACGGATTCAGACCATTCTATCCATGTAAGAGTCCCGGGTGAGTCACACGAACGGGCCTTCAAACTGGGAATACGGGGTCGGTCTGGCCTTTAGATACGCTTATATGGTCCAGCCATGGGGACCAAACCTCAAGAAACTGATCATATTGGTCTTTGTATATTGCAGTGAGTTTTTCATTGCACATAGTGTTTGAGACTCTGCCCTGTATCTCAGTCCAAGGCAGAGTGTGGAGTTTCCAGTTCCTCACTATCGTGAGTCTAACGGCTGAGAGGACGTGTTGGGTCAATCTCCATTGAGTCTTAGTATATTTATTAGTTCTGATCGAAAGGAGTGCTTCCCAGGGGTCTCCAATAAGTGTTAACTCCAAAATGCCTGCCAAAAGCCTATATGTCTTGTTCCAGATCTCCTGGACAAGCGGGCATTCCCACCAAATATGGAGCATCGTCCCTGTGTCCTGGCAGCCTCTGAAGCAGAGGGGGGAGGAGGAGGGGGAGAATCTGTTGACACGCTCAGGGGTGTAATACCACCTGAATAATATTTTGTAGGCATTTTCTTGGATCAAAGCGTTATACGAAATTTTGCTTGTGTTCCTTAGAATTGCCCGCCAAGCTTCCCAGTCCCTCTCAGCTCCCAGCTCCGCTTCCCATCTAAGCATGTATGTATGTTTCATTTTGGGAGGGGGGGCTGTCAGCGAAGCGTAAAGATTCGAGATCAGCCTGCCTGCAAACTGGTCCCTGATGCAGCGAAGTTCAAACTCAGTGGTTCTGTATGGGGGGGACGATTTTTTCAGGTGGGTTTGGATGTAGTGTTGCAATTGTAATGATCTAAAGGTTTCAGCAGGAGGGAACACTTCATCAAGGGCCAATTGCTGCTGGGATTTCATCCCCCAAGGGGTGCAAAAATCGTATAACAGTGTGAGTTGTTTACGCTTCCACCATTTAAATCCCATCTGGTGGGACAGACCCGGCGGAAACAGAGGATTGCCGAACACGGGGGAGGCTGGCAAGTGAGGGGAGGTGAAGAGGTGCTTTATTGTGTCCCAAATATTCAGGGAGAAATTAAGTATGCTGGAGATGGTCTTTGGTCTGGAGGATTTGGGGATCCATAGAAGCGAGGCTGGTGTCACCGGGCTGCAGTCAGCTATGTCGTTTAACACCCAGAGCGGCCTGTCCCTTGGGGCGTGAAGAAGGGTGAGTGGTGCAACCTGGGCAGCCAGATAGTATTTGTGGAGGGATGGGAAAGCCAGCCCACCCTCCTCTTTTTTACAATAAAGGATATTTCTCCTGAGACGTGGTTTGGACTTATTCCATGAGAAGGAGAGAATCTTCCGCTGGAGGATATCCAACTGGCGTCTCGGCACCGGCACAGGGAGGACCCGAAAAAGATATAAAATTTTCGGTAAATATGTCATCTTCAAAGCGGCGATCCTTCCTAACCATGATAGTCTTAAGAAACTCCACGACTGCAGTAGGGAATCTAGAGATTAAAACATCTCCGGGTAGTTGGCGCTATAGAGGTCCCCGTAATTTTTGGTCAACTTAATCCCCAGATATGGAAGTCTCTGCACCCAGGACCAAGAGAAATTTTGGACTAGTTGTTGTCTAGTGGGATCGGATAGTGAAACATCTAAGGCCATAGATTTGGAGGCGTTCAGCTTCAAGCCCGAAATTTCGCTAAAGGAGGATAGTGTGTGGATAACGTTAGGGGCCGACACATGGGGGGAGGTAAGCATAAGGAGCATATCGTCCGCGAAAAGTGAGATTTTATGGTCTCTACCACCCCATGGTATGCCCCGGATGGAGGGGTTCTGCCTAAGTTTTTCAGCCAACGGCTCAAGCGCTAATACAAAGAGTATTGGGGATAATGGGCAGCCCTGCCTAGTCCCCCTTTTTATCTGGAAGTCAGTTGAGCTATAACCCGCATATTTCACATGGGCCATGGGTTTCGAATATATGGCTGAAATCCAGGATAGTAGCCCCGGGCCAAACCCCCACCTCTGTAAGGAAAACCGGAGGTATTGCCAGGAGAGTGAGTCGAAGGCTTTCTCCACGTCCAAGGAAAGCAGGAAAGCCTCCAACCTCTGGGAGCGAGCTCCCTCCAGCAACTGAAGGATCCGCCTCACTCCGTCCCCCGCCTGTCTCTTAGGGACAAATCCCACCTGGTCCTTCCCCACCATCTCTCCTAAGAAGGTGTTTATCCTGTTAGAGATGATTCTGGTAAGGATCCTCAGGTCTAGATTCAACAAGGAGATGGGTCTATATTTCGTCCAGGATTGAAGATCCTTACCTGGTTTTGGAATCATCACAACAGAAGCCCGAAGCATTTCCGGGTCAATGGGGTTGCCCTGCTTTATATGGTTAAATACTCTTACCAACCGAGGGGCTACAATCGGGGCCAGTTTTTTATAAAATGAAGCCGTAAAACCGTCAGGTCCGGGTCTCCTGTTGGACTTAAGATCCTTAATCACTTTAAGTACCTCCTCAACCACAATATCCTCATCAACTTTCAGCCTATGGGCATCCGAGATTGGGGACATGGCAATATCTTCAAAAAAGGCCCGGATCTGAGGTTCGGTTCGGGGGGGGGGGGGGGGGGCAGACCCGTGTAGAATTCCTCCACTATATTTATCGGGTTACTGGTGATAAGGCCGGCACTGGTCTTCAGCTTAATGGGCTTCATCATGCGGGGTTGACATTTAAGTTGCGAGGCCAGCAGGGTGCCAGGTTTGTTAGCTGAGATGTAATATTTTTGTTTGGAATGGCGGTACCTCCCTTCAGCCTCCTCTGTTTGTAGGAGGTTAAGTTTGGTTCTGGCCACTTCCAAAGTGCGAAGGTTTCTAGGATTGGGGTTGGTTTTAAAATTTTTAGCCGCTAAATCATAATTTACCTGAAGTGTTTTGGACAAGGCCAGCCTCTCCTTCTTCTTCCTGGAGGCAAGACCAACAAAATAGCCCCTCATGCCCGATTTGAAGGCTCCCCAGACCATAGTAGGTGCCGTATTCGGGGTCTCGTTCAATGTGAAGTATTCTGAAGCAGCTTTGTTGGCCTCCTCCACCAGGAGTTTGGAGGAAAGAAGGGAGTCGTTAAGTAGCCAAGAGGATGGTCTAGGCTTTGTGATTAAAGAGGTACAGGATATAGACACCATGTCATGATCAGACCAGGGGATTTGATGTATGTCAGCCCGATCTATGCAAGGGATAAATGCAGAGGAGACAAAAATGTGATCAATTCTGGTGAATAGGTTGTGGGGGGCTGAGAAGTGGGTATAGTCTTTTGCGTGTGGGTGAAGGGCCCGCCATATGTCTAGTAGCTGGTAGGTGTCTAATAAATCTCCAAAGCGTTTCCCCTCACTGGCCACCTGAGAACTGGGGGGGAGGGACCGATCAAGGTGGGGATGAATCGTTAAGTTGGAGTCCCCACACACAAAGACGACTCCCCTCTGATGGTCCTTTAAGATAGAAAACAAATGTGCTAAAAACTGGATTTGTTTGGTATTAGGGGCATAATAGTTAAGGAAGGTGACCTCAATGTCTTGGAGGGTGCCCTGAAGTAACAAATATCTGCCGTCAGGGTCCGCTATCTGAGTGTGACATGTGAATGAAATTCCATTGCGGAAGGCTATGAGGACCCCTTTTTGTTTGCGTTTACTAGTAGCCTGATAGAACTGGGAGAATTTATGGTGGATCTGTTTCGGAGAGGAAGTTGGGGTGTAGTGGGTCTCCTGGAGGCAGACCACGTCTGCATGCTGGGAATCGAACAGTTTAAACGCTCTCGATCGCTTGTTAGGGGAGTTCAGGCCCTGGACATTTACAGAAACTACTTTAAGCGCCATGTGAGGTCAGATGGACGAAGGACTGTAGCAAGTGGTTGGTTGTTCGTGACCCATAGACCGGGACCATTAGGAAGTGAGGTATTGGGGTCAAGGTGAGGGGTGGGAAAGGGGTAGAGGGGAGGGGAAGTAAAGACAACAAACATGTATACTGGGGTGTATAAGACATTTTACCGTCAACCTGTGACAGGTGTGCCCGACCCCCAACCCCGCGCCGGGGGGGGGGGGGGACGGGACGGCAGGGGGCAAAGGGCCAGACCAGCGCCAACAACGTCAATAGCTGATGAAATGATTTGAATTATTGTACATAACAAAAAATACTAGATCCCTGAGGGGCCTTTAAGAGGCCTAAACATTCCAGTTAGATCCGGCAAACAAGATTGAAGTCAATAACAACTAAAAGGAGCCAGCGGCATGTGAGTATATAATACTCTAATACTTGACCTGAGGAAATAAAGGGTTAAAGAACCTAAATGGTGCAATAAAGAGCATAACATTATAAACTGTCAGACTGGAAAGTCACTGTACTCACGACCCCGTGGTAGGGTAGCGTTCAGTCCCCGAGCGGGAAAGTGTCCCGAGGTGCCGTCAGACCAGGAGCGTTGAGACGGCCCGAACTGCGAAGGGGGAGAGAAAGGAAGGAGAAGAAAGGCGAGTCCCGCCCTCGCATCACAGCCTATGGGGCATCCCACGCCTGTGTGGGAAAGGTTCTGAAGCAAAACCGGCCGCTCATACCACTCCTGCCCCCCGACGGGGTCCAAGGATGAAAAAAAAGAGGGGGTTAAATATTCAGACTGGCAGGAATTTCTGTGAAATGAGTCTCTTCAGTGCTTGAGAGCTTTGTTGTTGCTTGCGGTGTTTCGGGGACGGGGAAGGTTGTGCAGTGGCTTTCTGGCTTGTTTTCGGGGTCCTCGGGGTGGAAGGGAGTGAAGAGGGGGACACCTCAGAGTCTGGGATCTTTAGTCCCAGGCCCCTGAATTTTTCTAGAAGCTCAGGGACTGTGGAGACCTGAATTTGTTTGCCCTGATGGGAAAAAGAAAGTCTGAAGGGAAATCCCCATCTATAGCGTATGCCGTTAGCTTGGAGCGTTTGTAGATATGGTCGGAATGATCTTCTCTTGAGGATGGTCGTCTGGGAAAGATCAGTGAAGATTTGATAGATGTGGCCCTGGAAGGCCAGGGGTGCTTTCTCTCTGGATGCTTTAAGAACCGCTTCTTTCGTCTGGTAAAAGTGGAACTTAACTATAATGTCCCGAGGGGGCCCTTCCACTGGTTTCTTGGAGAGGGCCCTGTGTGCTCTGTCTAACTCCAGCCTGGCAACCGGGATTTCGGGGGTTAGCTCCTGCAGGAGGGCTATGATGGTTCCATTACCATCCTCCATAGATTCTGGGATACCCCTAAATCTTAAATTGGACCTCAGGTTCCGGTTCTCTAGTTCCTTGTTTAAGCTCTTCAACAGGGAGATCTCATCCTGGAGCCGTTCTATCTGGGAGCCCTGTTCCTCCAGGACCACAGTGGCGTCATCCATCCTGGATTCAAGCGCATCAGTTCTGCCCCCCAATTCCCTGATTTCCCTCAGCAGGGTCTGTATGTTTGGCTGTGACGGTGGTGACCTCTTCTCTCACTATTGCTCTCAATTGGGAGAGGATGTCATTATTTGTTAATGGCTGCTGTGCATCATGCTGGGAGGCCTGCTGGGAGGTGTGCTGGGAGGCATGTTGGGAGGCATGGTGGGAGGTGTGCTGGGAGGTGTGCTGGGAGGCTGGGGGGGATCTGGGCCAGCTATCAGCAGAGTCTATGGAGAGATCTTCGGCCAGACTCACCCTTTCCAGCTCCCCTCCGTCAGGCACAGCAAGGTGTTCCCTCTTCTCCTCGTCTGCTGCAGCCGCCGCCGCCGCCATTTTGACCGCCGCAGCCATGGACTTGCGGCCGTCGCTGCCGCTCTTCTTTCTCCCCGCCTGGAAGCTCATTCCGACCCGCCGCCGGTGCAGCAGGTAAACGCCGGCCGGTTGGGGGGGTTTGTGGGGTCTGATCGCCCGCTCGCGGGCTGTTAGCTGCTGTAGGGCCTCCCGACAGTGCGGAGCCGAGGGGTCAGGCATCCATTGCTCTCGGCCGCGCGTGCGCGCCTCATTAAAACGTGATTGATGGAGTTGAACTAGATGTTGCACTAGATGTTTCCTATGTTTTGTATGTTACATGCTCGATACAACAAAAAATAAAATACTTTCCCAGTAACTTTGTGCAGAGATGTACCTACACACTAAACAAACTAGGATTTTCCCAAGGATACAAAGTTTCCAGTTTCATGTTTTGACCTTGACCATTGCATCCCCCACTCCTCCCGCTTTTCAGATAGGGATGGCTGTCCACTGGAAGGTCAAGAATATCACCCGAAATTGGAGTAAACTATTGCCCGCCCAGCAAACCCTAATGGAACCTGATGGTGATGTGAATATTTTGCTTTGCCAATGGCCCCAGGACTCTTCCACACCGGGCACTATATGGATAGAGTGATTCCGAACTCGATTGTCCCATGCTCCGTACTAATTATATCTAGCCCCAGACAATGCCTTTCTTTGACACCCCTTGCTTTGTAGTTATACCTAATGTGGACCCTTTTTGCGCCATTAGTGTATATAATAGATTCGGTGTACATCTTTTACTGTCCAGTTTGTCGCATTGGCCATGCACGATAAAAAGAAAACTGATTATTGCAGTATGTGTGCATCTGTCGTGAGCAAACACGCACATTACTGTAGGCCATTCAGTTCCTATTGACTAACCTGTACGGCTTGTACATATTCTGGGAATATTCGAGGAATGTGAAGATGTAATGTGCACACTTGTAGTATGACACCAACATAACATAACTGACACCTGGCTAATACTCACTGAAAGACCATTCATGCATTCAGGAAGAGCAGCAAACGCTGGGCCCCAATGCAGCGGGAATAGGTTCCTCTGCCTGTGATCCATCATCATGGCTGGGCACAGTCTGTTCCTTTCCTGCTAGGGGTGAAAAAGTTCCTTACAGACAAATGTTATGAACGTTTTATGCATGTGTGCAAGGCTTTGTGCACATCATAAGGAAACACTTATGGATTTACTACACAAAATCGAGGCATCAGTTTTGCACGGTTGATAGCAAGCAAATTATTCTATAACGCTCCAGTGCAAAGTATTGGGTTATCCAAAAACCTTCCCTAGTCTAAATTAACCTTTAGTTTACTAGAGAATTAAACGGGTCTACTTAAAAATTCCTAATGTCCAAAATTACGGGCAGGCTGATTCATTACTAACGCCAGGTAGCGACAGATGTAGAGCGGATTTCAGAGCGCCCGCTAGTAGTCGCTGTGCTCGGCCATGGATCATTGTTTCAGAGTGCCTCAGTCACTGTCCGGCATTGATAAATATGATATGTGAGTTGCTATACTACGCTGTATGTGAGCGAACCGTAACGCCAGCTCAGTGCGACTAACTCACACCACATTTATCAGAAAAACGCCACAAACATCGCCGACGCTCAAAATCATGTAATTGTAGCCCATAGCCCCAGAGTCTGTGTGATTAAAGGCTGTTTTTGAACATGTATCCACTAGTAACAAAGCGAAAACATATGGAATTACATTGTTATAACATTGTAACATGAACACTTTAATACCAGACATGTAAGGACAATTCTGCATAAAAATATTATTAATCCAAAAAGTTTTCAAAAATGTAATTTTCTTGCCCAGAATACATGTCAGAAGGTTTGTGGGGTTTTTTTAGGGAAAAAAATTGGGATCAGGAAAGGGATTTAAGTATCGTCCATAGAAATGTATGGGAGAGCGCCAGGTAACGACGCTACATGGCGTTCGATTCATCATCGTTGCTCACCAGATTCGGCTTCATAAATGTGTAATTGTGTGACGTGTCCGGTGTTCACCTGACACTACCTGCTGCTGTACAAGCACTACCTGGCGCTATCCCTTCATGAATAAGGCCCTTAAAGAAGTACAAGCATTTTGTAACACTTTATTCCCCTGTTCTATGCCCTGTTTGGGCAATAACTAAAGAAATTTGCACGAGGACTGTGGAGTCGCTAAGCCAAAGCCCGTCTCGGACTCCTCAATTTTATCAAGCACCGCCCCCCAACTCCAGCTCTGACTCCGACTCCAGCTCCTTCATAAATAGCCAATAATTAGAAATTCATTTCCTGTAGTAAAATGGTCACATGGGGCTTTTTCGCATTGTTTTATAAGCAGTAGGGCTCCTTATATTATTATTATTATTATTATTATTATTATTATTGTTTATTTATATAGAGCCATCATCTTCCATAGCGCTTTACAAAGTAGTAATTACAGACAGGGTAGAAACATACGGTACATATACTATTTCAAATGCAGTTTTACAGAGTTGACAGTGGATATTCTGAGTACAAGATACAATAGGGGAGAGAGCCCTGCTCTTGCGAGCTTACAGTCTAAAGGAAGAGGGGTGAAGACGAGGGGGAAAGATCACAAACAGTCAGTATTGAGCTTTGTGGCATGTGCCCTTTAGAAGATTGGTTAGGCCAGATTATATGCTTGTCTGAATAAGTGAGTTTTAAGGGCGCCTTTGAAGGTTTTGAGGGTTGTGGAGTGGCGGATTGGGTGTGGGAGGGCATTCCAGAAGATTGAAGTTGCACGTGAGAAGTCCTGGAGGCGGGCGTGAGAGGAGGTGACCAGGGTGGAGGACAGGAGAAGGTCGACAGAAGAGCGGAGGCTGCGTCTTGGTTGATATTGTTGGATTAGAGATGAGATATAGGGAGGGGCCTGGTTGGAGAGAGCTTTGTATGCGAGAGTTAGAGTTTTGAACAGGACTCGCTGTGGGACTGGCAGCCAGTGTAAGGACTGGCAGAGAGGCGCACAACTGGAGGAGCGAGAGGAGAGATGGATGAGGCGATAGAACATAAAGCATTTATTGGAAAATAATTTATGAACAAATAACCTTTGAAGAGCGTGGGCAATTTGTGAACTGGCCGCAGCCCACAATGAATAGGTTCAGAATTACACATTTTTCATTTTAAATACCATAACAACAACCATATTTTTTACAACAATCAGGATCCTTGCTGTCTCCACAAACTCCATAGATTTTTTTTTTTTTTACTTGTAGGGCCTTCCACCACAAACCCTATTACCACATTTCTATACACATGCTGATTGCCTTACCTCTCCAAATATATTGGTCCCGTATTTATAGCCCATCCTCCCATCAGTCTCAAACCTTAACCATGTTCCCAATACTCAACCTACCTACACATTACCAATGCTAAACATACAATGAAATATAGAAAAATCTCTTAGATTTCACCCAGGGATGTTGCCTTATTCATGTCACATTGTTCCTTCCAGCCACCACTGCCACCTCTATTTGCCAATGGACAGCAGCTGCCAAGGATAACAGGATCATGGGGTGCATAAAGAGGGACATAGGGGCCCATGACCAGAGCATCATTTTTCCCCTCTATAGGACACTACAGTTCTGGGCACCAGTGCATAGGAAAGACATATCAGAGGGTGGGCAACTTAATTAATAAATAGAATCACCCTGAAAGATTGCCAAAGTTAGTTGTATTTACTTTGGAAAAGCGATGCCTTGGGGTAGACCTAATAACTATGTATAAATATAAAGGGGGGTGGGAGCAGCTCAATCACTATTATTTATACAAAATTATTATTATTCAGGGCCTGGGAACTAATTTACCGCCCAGTTTAACCCTCTCATCAACTAAATATCAAGCAACAAACATGTCTAGCTATGTGGAAAGACTGAGGCTGCTCCCACCCCCCTTTATTCATTTGAATTGCCATGAGCACAAGCAGGGAGGAATTCAGTCAATATGGATTCTCCCTGTGAAATGTTCTAAAGGGAGGCTGGCAGCTCTCAGATATTTGTCTGCATTGCATGTCCCAACTTCGGGGACTCAAAATTTAGAGTAGGGACCACACTAAACACAGAGTGCCTTGCCGGGGCAGTGTGGCTTCCACATGTATCTGCAGATATATGCAACCAAATCTCTGTATTTCCACATAGCTAGACATGTTTGTTGCTTGATATTTAGATGATGAGAGGGTTAAACTGGGCGGTAAATTAGTTCCCAGGCCCTGAATAATAATAATAATTTTGTATAAATAATAGTGGTTGAGCTGCTCCCACCCCCCTTTATTTATATGTATAAATATAGCCGGGGTCAATACAAAGACCATATATATACCCGCTAAGGTTAGAGGAAAGGTGCTTCTTGCACTGGCATGGGAGGGGATTCTTTACTGTAAAAGCAGTGAGACTATGGAACTCTCTTTCTGAGAAGGTAGTCATAAGGAATACACTTAAAAAGTTCAAACATGAGGGTTGATTCAGAGCCCCTTTCTCAACATTTTATTGCGTGAAAATTTTCGTTCCCGTCTATTTTCCCCCTCGTATGGTATAGCAGAGTCTTTTTTTTTCTGCCTGAGTTTTTGTTTGAAATGTTTTCATTTTTCTGTGATTTTTCGTTTGGCAGTAAGACCTCCAAAAAAACAGTGAGAAAGGGGCTTTGAATCAACCCTATGGTCTGGATGCCTTTCTTGCATGTAATAACATTACCAGCTATGGCTACTAGACCACTAATAAACAGGCTGAACTGGTTGAATAAAGATCCCTTTTCATCCTTACATATTATGTTGTCAACACTTACATTTTCTCCTGCATCCACTCAAAGTTGAATCACAGCCTTACCATTTTACTACTGGTCGTGGCCATCTTGGAACACCTAGGAGGCTTCTTTCTTTGGAAGCATCCCAACTGTGTTACTGCATGGACTTAATTGATACAACCCACAATGCAAAGCGGCAGGAAACCCAATGGCTCTTCCTATTTTCAGATTCATAGGATACCATTGAGGGGGGAAAATTGGCAGAAGTTAAAAAAAAAGGTCAATTATTTTTTAAGTGCAGTAATCTGAATTGTCCTGAATTGCATTGAATCTATAAGATTCCTGGGCCGATCGGATCCCTCCCCGCGGGGCACCCGAAATCGGGATGTCCCGAGGGGTGAAACCCCCCAGGAAGCCCACAATCCTACCTTTTCCGCGTTCCAGCGGCGCATGCGCGTCCGCCGCCGCCGCCTCCCGCGCGTCCCTCTAGCAGGGCGCGCTCCTGTGCCGGCCGTTTGTGAATGGGCGGCGCAGGTGCGCTCCCTGTAAGAGGGACGTTCGGGAGGCGGCGGACGCGCTCTGCTTGTCCGGCGCTGCCTCTCGCTTGTCTGACGGCGAGGATTGGCTGCAGCGGTCACGTGGGAGAGGGGATTTCTGGGGGGTTTCACACAGCAGCCCCGATAGGGGTGCCCCACCGAAGTGGACCAAAACCCAGGATAGTCAAAATCCTGGGTGTTGGTCCACTTTAAACACAGGAGAGGGAGGAGTAACTGGGGGCGTTACAAAAAGATTGGATTTCCTCATTTAACCTGTGGCTTTACTAATTAAACATTAACCCAATAAAGAATGAAAAAAGGCTCCTTCTTAAACTCCTATACCTGCTTGTTGATTTCCATTGACGTATGGGCCTTGATTCACAAAGAGTTGAAAAAAACTCTCATGGTAGTAAAAAATGTAATTCATGAGAAAAAAGCCTGAGAATGTCACTGTTAGTGAATCACCAGATAGGAAGACAATGCAAATCAATGGCAGCTTTTTACTATAGGTAAAAAGTTCAATACCTTTTTCAAGAGTAAAAAAGTCCAATTGACTTTCATTGTTTTCTTAGCTGGTTATTCACTAACAGTGACATTCTCAGGCTTTTTTCTCATGAATTGATTTTTTTACTACCATGAGAGTTTTTTAAACTCTTATGCCCTTATTTAAGAAGATATAGCGTCAGGTAGCGGCTGGTTAATGAGAGGTAGCGACAGGTAGCAAGCAGAATCTGTTTAGCGACTGGGATAGCGCCATGTAGCGTCTGATTCATCATTTTCACAGCCTCAGTGAACAGCGCCAGCGTTCAGCCTTGCACAGCGCCAGGTATGACCTCTCGCTACCTGTCGCTCTCCCATACATTTCAATGGATGAACCTTTTCTTCTCTTTAAACGGGGTATATAATTCTGTGACCTCTTCTGACATTGAAAAAGCAGTTTTTTCATAATTTTTTCATTTTTTATATATTTCCTCAGAAATGACATTACAGGTCTGGCATTGAAGTGTTCATGTTACAATGTTGTTACAATGTAATTCCATATGTTTTCGCTTTATTACTAGTTGATAGATGCTTGAAAACACACTTTAAACACACCGCCTCCTGCGCTCTGGGCTTCAAACAAGTATTTTTCAGCGCCAGAGATTTGTGAGGCTGTTTTTTTGCTGAATATGGTGTGAGTCGGTCGCTATGAGCAGTCGCTAACATGTGCTCCCATACAGCGCTGTACTGGTCAAATAGCGACTCATCACAATGTATTCAACATTACTGCACAGCGACTATAAAGTAGCGACCCACGGCTGAGCACAGCGACTACTAGCGGGCGCTCTGAAAATGCCTGCTACAGACGCTCATCTGTCGCTACCTGGCGCTAATGATGAATCAGCCTGCCCGTGAATCAAGGCCATGGTGTCCGGCTGCCATCTTTGCGATACGATCAGTGCTGGATTGTGGGCATGGTAAGAAACTTTTTCTTCAAACCGCTCCTCCCTCGTCTTTCCTAAGCACCAGGGAGGGTGACAGGGAAGGTTAATACATGATTGGACTTCCGCTATAATGAAGTTGCTGACACCTCCATGTTGCCTCAGTGGAAATGGAAAAAAAATCTTGTCTTTCTTGCATTCCTAAGGGAAGAAAAACTCTTTTTAATATATGACGGGGTAAAATTTCAAGCATCACATTATTTTAATGCTTCATATAAGAAAATTCCATGTTTCAGCATCATTGTCCTTTAAATCAGCGCAGTTGGCAGCTGTGAGTTCAGCTGTTGCCTAAAAATGTGGGTTTTGGCCATTTTATTTTCAAATGGATATGCAAGCTTGCAAATTGAGCCAGCGTGTGGTTCTTTCTGCTGAGGTGGGGGATTTTCTATTTAGTCACGAGAAGTCGCATTCTGTGTTACATTCGCACTCAGTAATCGCTTTCAGTTTTCCTTGTGGGAGATTTGATTTTTATGGTTAACTTCCAGGCCCTCTAGACAGGAATGTGGTTGCAGATGTCTGGAGTCCAACATTTGACATTTGCTTATGATGTGAGTGGCCTCTGCTCTGTCTAGTGTCGATTAATGATTAACGTGGGATCGTTATCCTTCTAATTGACAGACATGGGATGATAATTGCCTGATTTGGCTAATATGAGGAATTGGGGCAGGCTGATTCATTACTAACGCCAGGTATCGACAGATGAGCGTCTGTACAAAGGCGCGAAGAGCGACTGCTAGTAGACACTGTGATCGGCTATCGGGCGCTGTAACAGAGCGCCTCAGTCGCTGTAGTAACCTGGCCGGCATTGATGAATGAGATGTATGTTGGGCGTTCTAACACCAGTACAGCGTTGCAGGGAGCAAAAGGTAGCGCCAGCTCAGTGCAACCGACTCTCAGCGACTCACATCATATTCAACAAAGACACACACGGTTGAATGCGCGAATGAATGGAATCTTGCTAGGGAGTATTTAAGGTTCAGTTACTCTTACCGTTGGATGTCATGATTAAGGAATCGCTGTCCGAAACGAGTTGGCGTTAGGGCCCGTCATGTACATTTTGATGAATGCTTTGACCTGTTGGATTACTGATTTTAAATCGAGATAATAAATACTTGAAGAATTTTAAACGACTGCTGGCTGGCTTTCCTCTTTCTAGAAAGACACACACGGTGTCGGCGCTCTGGATCTGGTCGCTGTAGCATAGAGCGCCAGACGCTGTGCGATTATAGTCTGTTTCTGAACACATATCCACCAGTAACAAAGCGAAAAACACATGGAATGACATTGTTTGAACACTGTGACATTAACTCTTTAGTGCCAGACCTGTAATGACAATTCTGCATAAAAATTTAAAAAAGCAAAAAAGTTTTCAAAAATGACTCTTTCTAGGCCAGGAAAGGTCACACAATTATTGGAGAGAAAAAAAAATTAAAAACAAAAAACTGTTTAAACAGAAGAAAAGGAATTTCCATTGAAATGTATGGGAGAGTGTCAGGTAATATTGGGCGCTATGGGGTGCTATACACTGAGGCACCTGTAATGATGAATCGGATGCTACATGGCGCTGTTAGAGTCGCTCACCAGATTCGCCTTCATAAATGTGGTATTGCGTACAGCACCGGCGTTCACCAGACGCTGCCTGCCGCTACGAGACGCTACCTGCCGCTATCCCTTGATGAATAAACCCCAAAGTCGACTTTGCAGATACTCAGATCTCAGACGGGTTCAGCTGTGTTAGAAAAGTTCAATATGATATTGTTGGCGTGTTACAGGTTGGGTAAACACTTTTTGAATTGATTCTTTAGCATATGTTGCTTACAGAGGATCAAAACCCAACACCCTCACAAGAAACAGCGTTCATATGCATCTCCCCAGTAAGGTTGCCACCTGGCCCTTATTTTGCCGGAAGAGCCGGTATTTTTTACCCACTGCTTGACGTCTTTCACACCATGCCTGCTGAGGCTAGGAAAAGTATACCCGCAATTACAATAAAGACCAAGCAAAAAGAGAGGGAGACCCACACTCCCCAATAAGTGCTAAGGGTTACACTTATTACAATAACCAGTAAACAAAACAACAAATAGCGGCACTGCCGGGTCAGTGGCCGGAAAAGTAAAAAAAAAAACAACCGGGTGGCAACCCTAGTCCTCAGTGCAATTCAGATTGCTTTACATAAAATAGGTTTACCTTTGTGTAGCTTCTGCCGTGTTCCACTCCTTAATGGCATCCTATAGAGCTGCAGGTAGCCTGCAAAGAGGACATTCTGCTGGGTTTCTTGCCGCTGCGTATTGTGGGTTATGTCCAGGCAGCAGCACAGCTGTGAGGCTGGAAAAAAAAGAAGACTCCAGGGGGCTCCAAGATGGCCATGATCATTGGGCAATGTTGGGCAATATTTCAGCTTTGAGTGTATGCAGGGGCAATAGCTGACAATGATTCCGTATCATGCATGAAAATGGGACAAGTGAGTTTTGGGGAGTTCATTTTTCAAATGGGCAAAGCTGTTGGCCCTGCAGTCCCTTCGCCAGCTCCAAGTATAGACAGAATTCTACGGAACTCATTCATATGCATGGCATAGAGAGCTGATTGGAAAAAAAGCCAGAGCGTGCCCTGAGGAATACTGGCAAAGTTTGTGGGAATGCCAACATGTCTAATGGTGGCCTTGGCCTATCCTATTCCAGTTTAGACAGGTGGTTTTGTTTTGACTTTGGTTACCAACATTGGCATTGGTTTGCCCTCACCACCTCAAATTCAATAAATTATCCACATTTGTCTAAATCCAGTCTTGTATGGAACAAGTCCAAGGTGGCAGAAGATAAGGTACATACAGGGTCAACTCCAGGTTTACGTTGTTCCTTTGGCAAGAGAGTCTCAGTGGTCCCTTTGTGCTGTGTCATGTCACATGCCACGCCACATCACGTCACCCTCCAACTTTGCTGCCACTAATGGGCCTTCCTCTGCCGCTGATCAACCTCCAGTCCTAACTGCATTCTCCAGTACCACCAATTGTTCCCCAAGTCTTCTCCACTGCTGCCCATCCCCCAGTTTGCTTACCAGCAGCCAATCATCCTCTGGTCCTCGCCGACTTCTGAACTGCCATTGATCATCCTCCATTTGTTTCCAAAATGTGCCCTAGGTACGTGTACCATCTAGCTTGTACTGGATTAAAAAATTACCTAGAAAAAAATAGAATATGTAGAAAGGGCTTAGAAATTGACCAGGACTGACATCATTTGATAATCAAAAGGCCATCATTTGAAATTCAGTAAGGTTCAGGAGTGTTTTTAAGAAGAAACTTTGGCCCTTATTTATGAAGGAATAGCAACAGGTAGCGACTGGTGAGTGGCCGGTAATGACGCCACGAGAACGCCGGCTCCCCACCACAATCACACATTTATCAAGCCAATCCTGCTTAGCGACTGAGATAGCGCCATATAGCCACTCATTCATCATTATTCCAGCCTCAGCCCACAGCGCCAGCGTCCGACCTTGAACAGCGACAGGTATGACCTCTCGCTACCTGGCGCTCTCCAATGCATTTCAATGGAACAATCTTTAAATATTCATAATTAATTGTGTTTTTTTTTTTTTTAAATGGGAAAAATTCTGTGACCACTTCTGCCATGTTAGATAATTTTTTGAAGGTAAAAAAAAAAACATTTGTGCAGAATTGATATTACAGGTCCGATAGTATTGTGTTCATATTACTAAATTCTTAAAAAAAATTTTTTTTGGTTTCCAAAAATGTGGTTTGGGGGTTAAAAAACTACTTTTAACACATTGCCGCCAGCGCTCTGGGGTTTAAACATGTATTTCACAGCGCGAGGATTTTTTGAGCGTGATTTTTTGATGAATATGGTGGGAGCCGGTCGCTCTGACCAGTCGCTATCATGCGCACCCATACTTTGCGGAACCTGTCAAATAGCAACTCGTCACCCCGTATTCAGCATTACTGCACACCGACTCAGTCGCTATCAACAACCGAACAACGGCCAAGCACAGCGACTACTAGCGGGCGCTGTGAAAATACTGCTACAGTCGCTCAACTGTCGCTACCTGCCGCTATTAATGAATCGGCCTCCCAATGATAGAACAAGGGGGCACAACCTGAAGATAGTCGGAGGGAAGATCAGGAGCAATGTTAGAAAATATTATTTTGCTGAAAGAGTAGTAGATGCTTGGAACAAACTTCCAGCAGAGGTAGAAAAATAGTCAGTCGGTGAATTTAAACATGCCTGGGATAAGCACACATCTATCCTAAGATAAAGAGAACATACAGTATACACATAAGGGCAGACTAGATGGACCGTCAACCTTGTATGTTTCTATGTTTCAAAGAGGCCTAGCATTACTAAATACCAGATTGTTAGTCCGGGTCAGTGACTCAGGGGGTAATAGGGATGGAAGCCAGAGGTCAAAACTGATAGATCTATCTAGGCATTAATCCAAGTGATCTGTCAAGGCTCAAGGTCAGACACAAGACAAAGGTTGACTTGGCAGCAAAAGTTCAAACGTTTAGAGGCAAAACAAGGTTGGTGAAGGGAATTACCGAAATCAATTAACTATTCACTACGTTGGATGTTGACCAAACTGAATATAACTGTCTATAAATATCTCAGAATTTCAGCTTGGAGTGGAGGGGGATTTTTGGTGGAGCATTTCTGCTGGCTGTGGGGAGGGAGATCTCTGATGACTAGGGTGGGGGGGGTGTAAGGATTGTTGGAATTCTAACTATCACTGTATGTGCAAGGTGTGTTAGGTGAGGTAGGGCTATAACATATTTCTCATTGGAAGGAGGATAGGAAGAGGGAGGGAGAGAAGGGCAGGCTGATTCATTACTAGCGCCAGCTATCGGCAGATGAGCGTCTGTACAGAGGAGCTAAGAGTGAACGCTAGTATACATGGTCATGATTAAGGGCATGTTGCCCGAAACGCGTCAACGCCTTTCATAATTTTAAATGCCTGTTGTATCGTTTCTTGGATGGAACATTTTAATTTGAACTTCAAATAAAATTGGACGTTTTAATCTGCAAACCGGATGTCGGCTGGCCCTATTGTTGTATAGTATTGACTACATAAGAGGTGAGCGCTCTTGGCCGTGCAGCTCTCTGCGGTTTGATCCAGATCAGCAATCCAGAGCAGGCAACTGTCTTTCTATATGAACGCTAGTATACGCTGTGATCGGCTATCGGGTGCTGTAACAGAGCGCCTCAGTAGCTGTAGTAACCTGGCCGGCATTGATGAATAAGATGTATGTTGGGCACTCTAACACCAGTACAACGCTGCAGGGAGCAAGAGGTAGCCCCAGCTTATTGCGACTGACTCTCAGCGACTCACACCATATTTAACAAAAAACAGCATAGAGCCCCAGATGCTGTGTGATTAAAGGTTGTTTTTGAACACATATCCACCAGTAACAAAGCGAAAACACATGGACTGACATTGCTGTAACATTGTGACATTAATACTTTAGTGCCAGACCTGTAATGACAATTCTTCAAAAATAATATAACAAATCAAAAAAGTTTTCAAAAATGACTCTTTCTAGGCCAGGAGAGGTCACACAATTATTTGAGAGAAACAAAAAAAAATTAAAAACAAAAAACCCTGTTTAAAGTGGACCAACACCCAGGATTTTGACTATCCTGGGTCTTGGTCCACTTCGGTGGGGCACCCCGATCGGGGTGCCCCGCTGTGTGAAACCCCCCCGATCACCCTAAAAACTCACCTCTCCCCGCTCCCAGCGCAGACGGACAAGCGATTTGACAGCCGCTTGTCCGTGGCTCCTCCGCCGCCGCCTCCCGCGCGTCCCTCTTGAATAGACGGCCGGCGCGGGGGCGCGCACGCCTAGAGGGGCGCGAGGGAGGCGGCAGCTGGAAACTAAGGTAAGGGGGTTTGGGGGTTTTGGGGGGGTTTCACCCCGCGGGACATCCCGATCTCGGATGTCCCGCGGGGAGGGAGGTGATCGGCCCGGGAATCTTATAGATTCCCGGGTCGATCACCCGAGGGTGATGGTCCACTTTAAAGAGAGTAAAAGAAAACCTGGCACTCTGGAAGCTAGAGCGCCGGCGCTATACGCTGAGCTGCCTGTAATGATGAATCGGACGCTACATGGCGCTGTTAGAGTCGCTCACCAGAATCGCCTTCATAAATGTGGTATTGCGTACAGTGCCCGGCATTCACCAGACGCTGCCTGCCGCTACGAGGTGCTACCTGCCGCTATCCCTTGATGAATAAACCCCTAAGTGTCAGTTCCATGGTATAATTTATTAGTTGCCGGGGCTAGCCTTTGGGGTGTGCAGTGTTCAGGTGCACTAGAAACCTTTAGAATAGGGGCAATGCTGGGCCACCAATTATTTCAAGTGTCCCTGGCAGGGAAAAGAATCTGCAATACACAGAAGCAGCTGCAGGAGGTGACGGGGATCTGGAACTGCAGTCTTGCTCAGAGCCTCACATGGTTATTTGGGGGCTCTTTTTTTGCAGGAGGGTTATGATTAAAGTGGACCAACACCCAGGGGGGATCGGCCCGGGAATCTTATAGATCAGATCCCTCCCCGCGGGGCATCCGAAATCGGGATGCCCCGCTGTGTGAAACCCCCCAGGAAGCCCAGAAACCTTACCTTAACCCCGTTCCAACGGCGCATCCACTCACCTCACCCTGCTCCTACGCGGGCGCTCGTCCAATCAGGGCGCTCAGAGCCGCTGTGGTATGCACGTACAAGCGGCGTCCAACCACAGCGACTCTGAGCGCTGGAGGCCGCGTCTCGCGCTTCCCTCTAGCAGGGCGCGCACCCGCGCCGGCTGTTTGTGAATGGCCGGCGCGGGCACTCTCCCTTTTAGAAGGAAGCGCGAGACGCGGCCTCCAGCGCTCAGAGTCGCTGTGGTTGGACGCCGCTTGTACGTGCATACCACAGCGGCTCTGAGCGCCCTGATTGGACGAGCGCCCGCGTAGGAGCGGGGTGAGGTGCGTGTTTCGGGGCTTTCTGGGGGGTTTCACACAGCGAGGTACCCCCGATCGGGGTGCCCCACAGAAGTGGACCAAAACCCAGGATAGTGAAAATCCTGGGTGTTGGTCCATTTTAAGGAGCATACAGTATATTGTGTTAGCTTCCAAGGGGGCATCTGCTCACCTTTGCCAGTCCTGCTTTACCTTGAAGTCTTATACAGGGAGTCTAAACAAACCTAGGGCCGAAGCCATTTGTTGCCTGAAATAACTTGTGAACCTGGTATAATCTGAGGACCTACAATTAGCTGAGCTCTGACCATCGGGTCCCTTGTAACAGCAGGAGCATGTGCCGGGGGGGGGGGGGGGGGCTGCAGGATGCACCCAGCAGGATCATTGAGGAGGCTAGAAACATAAAGCGGGTCCGCAAGGGGGAAACCTGCAAGGTGCTTGAGTGCACATACTTCAGGAGGGAAACAAGAAACATGTGCAGAAGCCTGTTGGGGAGCACAAATTGCAGAGAACAGAAGACAATAAGCAAGAGCATAGCTAAGGGGGAGTAGGGGGGGGGGGGGCACTTGCCCTGGGTGCAGCAGGTGGGGGGGGGGAGCCAAAGGGGGGCCTGAGAACAGGTGGGGGTGGAATTTCGAATCTTTGCACCGGGTGTCATAAAGCCTAGCTACTCCTCTGCAATGGGTAAAGGAGAGACTTTTGAAGCCACTGAGCTGAATGGGATGTCTGGAGAGTAAGGTGAGTATATTTCTCCAGTCTACAGACTAAAAGTAAAACAAAACCTGTGATTTAGACTATGAGGCCAATTCATTAATAGCGGCAGGTAGCGACAGTTGAGCGACTGTAGCGGCATTTTCAGAGCGCCCACTAGTAGTCGCTGTGCTTGGCCGTTGTTCGGTAGTTGATAGCGACTCTGTCGGTTTGCCTTAATGTTGAATATTGGGTGAGGAGTCGCTATTTGACAGGTTCAACGCTGCATGGGAGCACATGATAGCGACTGGCCAGAGCGACCGGCTCCCACCATATTCATTAAAAAATCACGCTCAAAAAATTCTCGCGCTGTAAAATGCATGTTTAAACCCCAGAGCGCTGGCGGCGATGGGTTAAAAGTAGTTTTTTAACCCCCAAACAACCATATTTTTGTAAAACCAAAAAAAAAATTTTTTTAAATAATTTTGTAATATGAATACATTAATATCAGACCTGTAATATCAATTCTGTACAATTTTTTTTTTAATTTTTTTCCCTTAAAAAAATTTGCAGAAATGGCAGAAGTGGTCACAGAATTTTTCACATTTAAAAAAAAAAAAAAAAAAAAAAAAAAAACATTAATAACAATGAATTAATAATATTTAAAGATTGTTCCATTGAAATGCATTGGAGAGCGCCAGGTAGCGAGAGGTCATACCTGTCGCTGTTCAAGGTCGGACGCTGGCGCTGTGGGCTGAGGCTGGAATAATGATGAATGAGTGGCTATATGGCGCTATCTCAGTCGCTAAGCAGGATTGGCTTGATAAATGTGTGATTGTGGTGGGGAGCCAGCGTTCTCGTGGCGGGGCCCGTCATTACCGGCCGCTCACCAGTCGCTACCTGTCGCTATTCCTTCATAAATAAGGGCCTTTATCTGGTTTTGTTCCATGCCCCCGGGGCATCCCAAGTCCCAAACAGGAGTGTGTGCATGACATCAGAGATGCGGCAGAGCACACTCCCCATAGTAAACAATGAGAGCCTCCTGCCGAATAACATAGTTACAGCAGACGGTTCTTATTGGATGAGGGACAGCACATGCGCCATTGGAGGCTGGAAATTTGAGTTTTTATGGGCGAACTAGTGGTTTCACACAGTGGGAGAGTGGCAGTGAGAAAAGCCAGCTCCCGGCCCTGGAATCTTTTACTGAGTTTTGTTCCATTTTAAAGCAGGCTTGTCTCCCCAATCCTCCCCCCTATTCAGAATGCTCATGCACTTAAAGCGGACCAACAGTCAAAAATTACTTAAACCCACCAACACAACAAGCAGTGCTCATATGTATCCTTCTCCGGGGCAATTTGCTACACATATAAAAATAATTTACCATTTTCTAACTCGTGATGTGGTCAATTTTAAAAACAAGATGGCGGTTCATGCACTTGCAGGCCACCTGCAAATAGAAAGTGCTGCTGGGCTTCCTGTTACTGTGCATTGTTAGTTATGCCAGTTGGGAAGGAAACTCCGAAACGGCCGCTACCTT
Source organism: Gastrophryne carolinensis (assembly GCA_027917425.1). Taxonomy (NCBI): domain Eukaryota; kingdom Metazoa; phylum Chordata; class Amphibia; order Anura; family Microhylidae; genus Gastrophryne; species Gastrophryne carolinensis. The sequence continues at coordinate 444,555,254 of CM051237.1, forward strand.
TCTTTTCTAATTGCGCCAGGCTGTTGGTCTGGTTTAAACCCCACAGAGGATCCTAAAATCAGTGTGTTTCCTCACCACACCCCATGTGGAATCAGATAGGCACTGTCACATATCCGTAAGCCAGTGGGGCCATTGGTTGCTGACAGCTGTGGTGGTCAGTGGTCATACTGCAGCAGCATAGAGGAGGACTAGGTACATTTATGGCATCCAGGAAGTCCTTGACCTATTTGAAAGTCCAAATGAAAGGGAAAGTCCACTTTCAGTGGAGATTTTAAGTTTTTATTTTTGTCCCAAAATAATGTCCTCAAGTTGCTGTGTTGATCTAGTATTTTAAGTTTCTCTTGAAGCTGTATTTACTACCTGCAATATGTTGCTATTAGCAACTGTACACCAAGGGTTTTATTCATAAAGGGATAGCGGCAGGTAGCGCCTCGTAGCGGCAGGCAGCGTCTTGTGAACGCCGGGCGCTGTAGGCAAAACCACATTTATGAAAGCGAATCTGGTGAGCGACTCTAACAGCGCCATGTAGCGTACGATTCATCATTACAGGTGGGTCAGTGTATAGCGCCGGCGCTCTAGCTTCCAGAGCGGCAGGTATTACCTGTTGCTACTTGTCGCTCTCCCATACATTTCAATGGACGTTCCTTTTCTTCTGTTTAAACAGGATTTTTTTTCTCTCAAATAATTGTGTGACCTCTCCTGGCCTAGAAAAAGGCATTTCTGAAAACTTTTTAGATTTTTTTGTTTTTTTATGCAGAATTGTCATTACAGGTCTGGCACTAAAGTGTTAATGTCACAATGCTATAACAATGTCATTCCATGTGTTTTCGCTTTGTTACTGGTGGATATGTTTTCAAAAACAGACTTTAATCACACAGCGCCTGGCGCTCTCTATGCTACAGCGCCCAGCTTTAGAGCAACAACGCTGTGTGTGTGTAGTTTTTTGTTAAATATGATGTGGAGCTTCAAGTGCCAGATGCACTGAGCTGGCGCTACCTCTCGCTCCCTGGAGTGCAGTGTTACAGCGCCCAACATACATCACATTCATCAATGCCGGTCAGGTTACTAGAGTGACTGACATGCTCTGTTATAGCCCCTGATACCCGCTTACAGCGTCTACTAGCGGTCACTTTGAGCACTGCTATACAGACGCTCATCTGCCGATACCTGGCGCTAGCAATGAATGGCAGGCTGATTCATCACTAACGGCAGGTAACGACAGATGAGTGCCCGCTAGTAGTCGCTGTGCTTGGCCATGAGTCGTTACTTCATAGCGACTCAGTCGCTGTTCAGTAATGTTGAATACATTAGGAGGAGTCGCTATTTGACCAGTACAGCGCTGTATGGGAGCGCATGTTAGCGACTGCTCATAGCGACCAACTCACACCATATTCAGCAAAAAAACAGCCTCACAAATCTCTGGCGCTGAAAAATACTTGTTTGAAGCCCAGAGCGCAGGAGGCGGTGTGTTTAAAGTCTGTTTTCAAGCATCAATCAACTAGTAACAAAGCTAAAACATATGGAATTACATTGTAGCAACATTGTAACATGAACACTTTAATGGCAGACCAGTAATGTCATTTCTGAGGAAATATATAAAAAATGAAAACATTTTGAAAGTACTGCTTTTTCAATGCCAGAAGAGGTCCCAGAATTATTTGTTATTTTTTGATTAAAAAAAAAAAAACATAAACTCCGTTTAAAGAGAAGAAAAGGTTTGTCCATTGAAATGTATGGGAGAGCGCCAGGTAGCGAGAGGTCATACCTGGCGCTGTGAAAGGCTGAAAGCTGGCGCTGTTCGCTGAGGCTGTGAAAATGATGAATCAGACGCTACATGGCGCTATCCCAGTCGCAAAACAGATTCTGCTTGATAAATGTGTAATTGTGTGCCGTGTCCGGCGTTCACCAGTCGCTACCTGTCGCTACCTCTCATTAACCAGCCACTACCTGACGCTATCCCTTCTTAAATAAGGGCCTAAGTCTCTACATCTGTACACCAAGATGTTATAAGTAGAGAGATTTTAATCCTGTACACACAGAACACTGCTGATTTGAGGGAGCTCACTCAACCTTACATATGTCTAAAATCAGCATTCTGTGTGTACAGGGCTCAAATTTCTATTCTTTTAGACCTTGGTGTAAAGACTTGGTGCATAGTTGCCAATGACAACAGATTGCAGATGAAAACTGCTTTCTTTTGCTCAAAATATACTAGATGAGCTCGGCACCTTGAGGACATCATTTCCTGTTCCTATTATTATTATTATTTTTTATTTATATAGCGCCATCATCTTCTGTAGCGCTTTACAAGGTATGATTACAGACAAGGTAAAACATATAGTACAGGGAACAATACAAAATTGTTAGGGCGAGCGCTGCATGCCCGTCTTACAGCAAGTCACTTACCTCCATGGCTGCATGCAGCCGTCATCCATCTTGCAGCACTTCCCTCATGGCTGCATCCAGCTGCCGCCCTTCCCCCCATGCTTCCTCCTCACATGCTCAGGTGCGCGCACGTCTCCGTCCACTAGAGGGCGAGCGCACTGGCTTCCTGAGATTTAAAGGGCCTGTACAGCACTGATTGGTGTTGGTCATCCAATCCTGCATCCTCTTCCCCTATTTAAAGAGGCACTTCCTTCCTTCAGTGCCGGATCTTGGTCTCTCCATGCTTGTTGAAAGTCAGACATTCTTGGATTGCTCACCCGTGTACCGACCTTTGCTGCCTGCCCCGACCTCGGCTACTCACCTTTACTGCGAACCTGTGCTGCCAGCCCTGACCTCTGCCTGTACTTACTACGCCTTTTGCCTGCCACTTGTGTACCTCGCTGAACCTCGGCTGACTGTGGGACTGGGCCGCTGTTGGGGGGTAGCGACCTGGGGGTCACTCGCCGCACAAGACCAACCTGCCTTGCGGTGGGCTCTGGTGAATACTGGTGGCCCCTTAGACTCTGCTCCCCTGACACGGTACCCGCCATCGGTCCCACGGTTAAAGCGGATCCACACCTGAGTCTGCTCCAACCGGTCCGTGACAAAAATTAGATGCCACGAGGTTTAAACGGGGAGGCCGATTCATTAATAGCGCCAGGTAGCGACAGATGAGCGACTGTAGAGTGATTTTTTCAGCGCCAGCCAGTATTCGCTGTGCTTGGCCGGCGTTAGCTTGATGACAGCGACTCAGTCGGTGTGCGGTAATGTTGAATACGGGCTGGGGGGTCGCTGTTTCACAGGTCCAGCGTTGTATGTGAGCGCCTGACAACGAATGGCCAGAGCGAACGGCTAGCTTCATATTCATTAACAAATCACGCTCCGAATGTGCTGTCGCTGTCCATTCCTTGTTTAAACCCCAGAGCGCTGGCGGCGATGTGTATTAACTAGTTTTTAACCCCTAAACAACCATATTTTTTGAATGTAACATTATACATGTTTTTAGAATCATTTTGTAATATGAATACATTAATCTCAGACCTGTTAGATCAATTCTGCACAAATTTTTTTTTAATTTGCTTGTCTGAAGAAGTGAGTTTTGAGGGCATTTCAAGGGCTTGGAGTGATGGAGAGTGGCGGATTGGGTGGGGGAGTGCATTCCAGAGAAGTGGGGAGGCACGGGAGAAGTCTTGAAGGCGGGAGTGTGAGGAGGCAACCAAGGAAGAGGACAGGAGAATGTCAGAGGCAGAGCGGAGGTTGCGCTTGGGTTGGTAACGCTGGATCAGAGATGAAATGTAGGACGGGGCCTGGTTAGAGAGAGCTTTGTAGGTTAGCGTTAGAAGTTTGAACTGAACTCTATGGGAGACAGGAAACCAGTGGAGGGATTGACAGAGGGGGGCAGCACTGGAGAAGCGAGAGGAGAGGGGGATGAGGCGAGCAGCAGAGTTTAGAACAGATTGGAGGGGTGCCAGTCTGTTTGTTGGCAAATCACAGAGGAGGGTGTTGCAGTAGTCCAGTCGGGACATGACCAGGGCGTGCACTAGCATTTTAGTGGTGACAGGTGAGAGGAAGGGACGGATGCGGGAGATATTTTTGAGTTGGAGACGACAGGAGGTGGCCAGGGAGTGAATGTGAGGTGTGAACGAGGACGACCTTTAAAGAATAACACACTGATGTCTCTTCAATGGGGTCACGGGGGGAGAACTGAACATTACACTGGCTCTAACTTTTTCTAAAAAGAAATCAAAAAGTTTTCTTAGCTTGAAAGGAAAATATGAAGCATGGATGGCACCTTTAGTAATATGTTACATTCTCTGCGGCACCGGCGCCTCCATGTTCCCTTTTCCCAGCAGATTTTATGGGAAGCCATTAACATTTTTCTGGAGGTCCAAGGGGCTGTTATTGCAGCGTCTGACTTTCAGAGGCTGCATTTGATCTCAGGGTGTTATAGTTTCTATAAAAATGATTTATACCTTATCTTGACTCGGAATGGATTCAAACAGTTTACAGAAAAGTGTGGAAAGTCAGCAGAGATGTCTGGGACAGGAAGTGATGTTTGCTAACACATAATCTTCTGCATATTTTCCTGCAGATTACGCAACGCGAGAAATAGGTGCCTGGAAAGCAGGCCGCAATTTACTGCACCGCCATGTCTGCCTATGTGTCCCTGGAGAGAGCGCACTGCAACTGGGAGTTAATCGCAACTCAATTTTATTTGGCAAGATAAACTGAGGAGGGATGCGCTTCATATGAGGTGACAAGCCACATAGGGATAAAAGCCTTCCACATTTTAAAAGTGGATCAAAACTCAGGATTTTGACTATCCTGGGTTTTGGTCCTTTTCCGATTAGGGGTGCCCCGCTAGGTGAAACACCCCCGATCGCTTAGTGCAACTCACCTCTTCCCGGTCCTATGGCGCATGTGCGGCCGCTCGTCCAATCAGCTTGCTTGGAGCCGCAGATGTCACGCCATCTAAGCCGTGCCCATGCTGGCCATTCACAAATGGCTGGCGCAGGCACGCACCCTGCTAGAGGGATAGCAGGGATGTAGCTCGCGCATGCGCCATTGGACTGGGAAGCCAGGTAAGTGAACGGGGCGACCTGGGGGGTTTCACACAGCGGGGCATCCCGATTTTGGATGCCCCAGGGGGAGGGAATCGATCGGTCCGGGAATCTTATAGAATCCCGGGTCGATCGCACTGGGTTTTGGTTGACTTTTAGGGCCATCTGTGGCCCAAAAAAATAAAACAAAAATAACAGAAACTCATAAATTCCTGTTAGTTGCACTACATGGGCATCCCGTATTTGCTTCCACATTCCCTTTGACGGCTGCAGTTCCATGCCAGTAGCCTATTATTATTGTTTATTTATATAGTGCCGTCTTATTACGTAGCAATGTACAAGGTATCATTACAGAAAAAGTAAAACATACTAGATGCTGCAAAGTTTGTACCAAACATTGTGAGATCAGGAGACGATAGGAAAGAGAGCCCTGCCCTTGTGAACTTAGGCCCTTATTTAACAAGGAATAGCGTCAGGTAGCGACTGGTGAGCGGCCGGTAATGACGGGCCCCGCCACGAGAACGCCGGCTCCCCACCACAATCACACATTTATCAAGCCGATCCTGCTTAGCGACTGAGATAGCGCCAGATAGCCACTCATTCATCATTATTCCAGCCTCAACCCACAGCGCCAGCGTCCGACCTTGAACAGCGACAGGTGTGACCTCTCGCTACCTGGCGCTCTCCAATGCATTTCAATGGAACAATCTTTAAATATTCATAATTAATTGTTATTTATTTTTATTTTTTTTTAAATGTGAAAAATTCTGTGACCACTTCTGCCATTTTAAATAATTTTTTTAAGGTAAAAAAAAATTAAAAAAAAATGTACAGAATTGATATTACAGGTCTGATATTAATGTATTCATATTACAAAATTATTTTAAAAACTTTTTTTTTTTTGGCTTCCAAAAATATGGTTGTTTGGGGGTTAAAAAACTACTTTTAACCCATCGCCGCCAGCGCTCTGAGGTTTAAACATGCATTTTACAGCGCAAGAATTTTTTGAGCGTGATTTGTTAATGAATATGGTGGGAGCCGGTCGCTATGGCCAGTCGCTATCATGAGCTCCCATACAGCGCGGAACCTGTTAAATAGCGACTCCTCACCCAATACTCAACATTACGGCAAACTGACTGAGTCGCTATCAACTACCGAATAACGGCCAAGCACAGCGACTACTAGCGCTCTGAAAATGTCGCTACAGTCGCTCAACTGTCGCTACCTGCTGCTGTTAATGAATCGGCCTCCCACAGTCCATTGGATTTACCTGTATCACTTTTTTATCATGTTTTTTGCACCTTAGCGCTCCCCAGCCTATTTACTTATATCCAATCATGCATCATATTGTTTACATACATAATCTTCATTGAATAGCCTAATTTCCTAGAACTCCCCTCACTCTATTTTTTATATGTTTTTTAACCTTGTCTTGTATTGTTGATTGTTTGTTTGATCACGTTAGTGTTAATCTTTGTATCTAATAAAAATCTTTATACATTTTTACCAATTGATGGTTAGTTAATTGGTGTGCGGCCATTTATGTGGGGAGACTTTAGAACGCCATTTGGTGTATATTGTAATTCCAGTCCCACCCCTTCGGCTGTGCATACCCATATAGTGTTTCCATTGAATTTACCTGGCAACCTTAAACATCTCTACATGTCTGTCAGCCCTAGTAACTGCTGGTAGTAACATAAATGGTGCGGAAGCAGTAAAAATAAGCTGCCCGGTCTCTCACGGCTTGCCAAGTGAGGGTGTAAAGCAGATCATCCCTAAAAAAGCTACCTTTGTACCACAATGATCAAAGGAACCCTTATAGTTTTGATTGGAATCCTTTTTAAAATGCACCAAAACCTGGGATTTAAATTTCCCTTTTTTTGGTCCTTGTCCCTAGAGCACCCCGATTTGGAATGCTCTGCTGTGTGAAACCCCCAGATCACCCTAAAAACAATTTTTTCCACCGGTTCCATAGTGCAAGAGGGTGGTCTCGGTTAATCTGTGCTGTATTCAGTGCATATTAATGCACATTATTTAGTTCTGTTGGTACAGAGCATCAGAATAGAGAAAGGGGAGCAGCTGCAACCCCAGGCTCCCTGTGGTCTGCGGCACACTCTTGCCACCTGCATATCTGAATGGATGTGCACGGGAGCGAGCCTCAGCTGCAGGAAGGCTAGGGAGCCAGGAAACCTGTGCTTCCAGGGAAGGGGGTACTTTTGGTAATAGTGTCCCTGACCTCAGGGGTCCACCGGGGGATTCCTTGGTAACTGAGTGGCCCAGTCCAAGCCTGAATCCACCCCATGAGCCTTCGTGGTCTCCAGACATTCACATGAGGCTGTCAAAACAGGTTCAACAAGTACTGTTGCTGCTTAAAGTGGACCAGAACCCAGGATTTTGACCCCGATAGGGGTGCCCCGCTGTGTGAAACCCCTCAAGATCGCCACAGCCAACTCACCTTATCCCAGTCCCACAGCGCGTCTAAGAGGGCAGCATCCTCCGCTTCCCTGTAGCGATGCGCGTGCTCGTGCCAGGCATTTGTGAATGACCGGCGCAGGCACACTCCCTGTTAAAGGGGCGCAGAGGATGCGGCCGTCAGAGCTGCAGCTCTTAGACGCACCATGGGACTGGGATAAGGTGAGTTGCTGCGACAATCTGGGAGGGTTTCACACAGCGGGGCACCCCGATTGGGGTGCCCCTGGGAAAGGAACAAAACCCGGGATAGTCAAAACTTTTAACTATCCTGGGTTTTGGTCCACTTTAAGGGCTCTCAGTGCCAGCATGCAGAACATGGTATTCCTTAAACTGGACCTTCACCCTGAGTAAAAGTCTATCTTATATGTTTCCCACACCCTGTACATACAGATTGCTCACATTAAAAATCATCCTACCTGCATCTACTGCAATTTCTGAGACTTTAAACATCCAAGAGGGCGGCCTATGCAGTTTCAGGCTGCCTGCAAACAGGAAGTGTCTTCTGACTGTACCGCTCTGCATTCTGGGATTCCTGACCCCAGCTCTGCTCTGTCTGCGCAAAGCACAGCTATAACCCTGCCCCCCTGCACTTTTGCCCCCTCTGCTCTCCTCAGTATGTGATGCTACTAAGCCAAGATGGCGGCGCCCGTATCCTAAAGTGCTGAACAGAGTTGCAGGCCAGTGGGGGAGAGAATAAAAAGTAAGTGACTAAAAACATTAGATATATTCATTTTAGATGCTGAGGAATAGTTTTTTAAGGGTTTGGGCTTTTCAATAAATGATGCTGAAGGTCCGCTGTAATTGGATGTACCCCCCTCCCCTGTCCTGTAAAGGGACCCTCCAATCTCATTTGATGGGAGGGTCACTTTAAAGAGTAAAATAGGTGTGGGAATTGCCTGAGGCTGTTCTATGACTCCATTCCTGCGCAGAACTTTATTCACCACAATACTTTTCTTTTTGGGAGTTTGAAGTCTTGTTAAACGCAGATCATGAAGCCACATTTTCCCCTTGTTGGGCAGCAGATCTGTTGCCTCATATTTTATTTTCTTCTTCTGGATTGAACTGACCACTTTTCCATCACTTTAGAAATCTGTTTTTCACTTTGGAAACCATAGAAGGAGATATAAGATTCCTTCCCTTTCTGTGAGAGCCGAGTCGATAGAAGGCAGCTAATGAGATAAGTGTCTTTGTCTAGACTGGCTAATTGTCAGCCATGGGATCAAGGCTTGTTATGCTTTTCCCTTTCACATTTTTTGAGATTTATTTGAACAGCTTTAATTTGTATCGCCTGTCAGATTTCACACTTCCTATATGACAGATATTTCATTTTCCTAACAAAGTTTGTGTTTCTGGAGCTAGGGCCATCAATAACATTTATTTTGGCACCAACATGTTCTCTGTTAGACTTAGTAAAGCTTTTAGTAAACTTTATTTCCGCATCAATTGTCCAGATGATACATAATAATTTAAGTCAGACAAAGCCCAACTGGCAGCCAAAGACCAAAAATAAACAGTGGAGCAGTGACAGTGCGGATCCTACTGAGGTTTTAGTACCTGTGGATACCCATGACTTCTAGATATTTCATTTTGACATTAAGTTGGCTGTGATTTACGAGAAAAGACAATTGAACTAGATCAATAGATTTTTCCTCTCTATTTTATCCATTACTTATACATTCTGGGTGGTAACCACAGAGAAATGTCCTACTATGTCCTACTACTATGCCTGAATGTCATAGAAATGCCCAGCTTGCAGCTGAGGACCAACAATCACTAGTGAAAGTAGGACAGGGGTCTCCGCATAGGGCTTATATACATTTTAGTTTGGTGTCACGATAGTCAAGTGATATGATTTGGTATATTCATATAGGACACAACTTTAGAGTCCGGGGGAAGAACTTGCATTGTTGGCCAGTTTGAATTCTGTTTCATAAAGGTGCCATCAAGAAAAGGCAACTGACCTAACTAGGAAAAATGAGTCGTTTTGGACAGAATCGTATTCATTCTGAATTTCCAAATAATGTGCTTCTGAAACAAATCCTAAACTTTAGAAACTCATTTCAGATAAATCCTATTTAATTTTTGTAACGTTCCCTCCATCCCTGAAACAAATCACAGTCAAATTCAGAAGAATCTCATGAATCCCAGAGTGATTTGTCTAAAATGATTGGGACCCACAAAAAAAATCTCTCGGCCAGTTTAATAATCAATAATCTATAGACTTAACTCAGACCATTGTCTTCTCACTACTCTGCTATTTCAGGTATTAAATATATTTTACCAAGCATACTCAACCCCTGGCCTACTGGCCACATATGACTCAAAACAGTGGAATGCCAGGCGGGAGTAATTGAAGGTAGAATTTAGTATAGAATTCATAGTTACCAGTAGTAGGTGGTTACCAGGACTGTTTCTAGAGGAGGGTGAACAGGATAACCCTGGGCGCCAAGGCCCTTGGGGCCACCTTTATCCCAGTCATATTGTTTTCTGCAGATAGGTTAGGACCATGGTTAGTGGTGCCAGCCATATGCCAGACCCCTCATCTCCTCCTCCCACCTTGACACGCACCCCGTGTGACGTTGTCATGGGCCGGGAGCTGCAATCTGAGATGTGCGCCAGATTGGCTAACCTTGAAAAAATTATCTCCAGCTCGGTCGCCCGTAAGGCTCCGACTAAGAGAAAGCATTTGTCGCCGGCTCCGCTGGTGGAGGACCAGGAGGATGTTAATAATCTGGATTGGTCTGATTATTCCCCGCTAGAGGAAGGGGAAGTTTATGAGGATTCTGATATTTCGGACGATGAGCAGTCCTTTGGCGCTGAAGCCGAGCTTGGTGACTTGGGGAGATCCTCTGATACTCCTCACGCTCTGGCTCTGGCTCTGATGTTAGAGGTTCTGAATATTTCCCCTCCTGAGGAGGTGTCACAGCAGAAGGGTGAATTGTTTGAGGAATCCAGGCCATAATGGGCTCAGTCACGCAGAAAGGACACTGCTGGCACATATCAGTATGGAGCAGTAGCAGCACCATAGGATGGGAGTCCACACACACTCCATTCATTGCAATGGAGCGGGTGTGCCATAGTGAAGGGGGAAGAGAATAGGAGGAGGCAGAGAGAGATGAGTGACGCAATGATGCTCGACCTCGGTGATTGGTTTGTTTTGTAACACTTGAGCCAGATGGATAAGAGTAGAGATGAGCGAACTTTTGAAAAATTCGATTAGGCCGATTCGGCAAATTTTCCGGGAAAAATCTTTTCGATCTGAATTTATTCGCGGCGAATCGCTATTAAAAACAGCTATTTCTGGGCGTCCGAGAGCCTCCATAGGGTTGCAGAACGTTTTGCTTGGCTGTGACTTGCATAGGATGCATGTTGGGTTAGTGAAATACTATTGTAAAGAAGTATGACATGCAGATCAGAAGCGTCGCTATTAGATTCGCTGTCGCAGAGCGGCACGATTACAGAGCCTTGAGGTGGCATCAGCATGATGAGCCCATATATTGCCTGAAAGACACACCCAGGAGTTGGCAGCAGCATTAGGAGCCCATATATTGCCCGAAAGACACACCCAGGAGTTGGCAGCAGCATTAGGAGCCCATGTATTGCCTGAAAGACACACCCAGGAGTTGGCAGCAGCATTAGGAGCCCATATATTGCCTGAAAGACACACTCTGGACTTCGCAGCAGCATAGGGAGCCCATATATTGCCTGAAAAACACATTGGAGTTGGCAGCAGCATAGGGAGCTCATATATTGCCTGAAAAACACATTGGAGTTGGCAGCAGCATAGGGAGCCCATATATTGCCTGAAAAACACATTGGAGTTGGCAGCAACATAGGGATCTCATATATTGCCTGAAAAACACATTGGAGTTGGCAGCAGCATAGGAAGCTCATATATTGCCTGAAAGACACACCCAGGAGTTGGCAGCAGCATAGGGAGCCCATATATTGCCTGAAAGACACACCCAGGAGTTGGCAGCAGCATAGGGAGCCCATATATTGCCTGAAAAACACGTTGGAGTTGACAGCAGCATAGGGAGCTCATATATTGCCTGAAAGACACACCCAGGAGTTGGCAGCAGCATAGGGAGCCCATATATTGCCTGAAAAACACATTGGAGTTGGCAGAAGCATAGGGAGCTCATATATTGCCTGAAAGACACAACCAGGAGTTGGCAGCAGCATAGGGAGCCCATATATTGCCTGAAAAACACATTGGAGTTGGCAGCAGCATAGGGAGCTCATATATTGCCTGAAAGACACACCCAGGAGTTGGCAGCAGCAGCAGCATTAGGGGCCCGTATATTGCCTGAAAGACACACCCCGGAGTTGGCAGCAGCAGCAGCATTAGAAGCCCATATATTGCCTGAAAGACACACTCTGGACTTGGCAGCAGCATAAGGAGCTCATATATTGCCTGAAAGATACACCCAGGAGTTGGCAGCACCATTAGGAGCCCATATATTGCCTGAAAGACACACCCAGGAGTTGGCAGCAGCATTAGGAGCCCATGTATTGCCTGAAAGACACACCCAGGAGTTGGCAGCAGCATTAGGAGCCCATGTATTGCCTGAAAGACACACCCAGGAGTTGGCAGCAGCATTAGGAGCCCATATATTGCCTGAAAGACATACTCTGGACTTGGCAGCAGCATAGGGAGCCCATATATTGCCTGAAAAACACATTGTAGTTGGCAGCAACATAGGGAGCCCATATATTGCCTGAAAAACACACCCTGGAGTTGGCAGCAGCATAGGGAGCCCATATATTGTCTGAAAAACACACCCTGGAGTTGGCAGCAGCATAGGGAGCCCATATATTGCCTGAAAGACACACCCAGGAGTTGGCAGCAGCATTAGGAGCCCATATATTGCCCGAAAGACACACCCAGGAGTTGGCAGCATTATTAGGAGCTTATATATTGCCTGAAAGACACACTGGATTTGGCAGCAGCATTAGGAGCCCATATATTGCCTGACAAACACATTGGAGTTGGCAGCTGCATAGGGAGCTCATATATTGGGTGAAAGACACACCCATGAGTTGGCAGCAGCATAGGGAGCCCATATATTGCCTGAAAGACACACCCAGGAGTTGGCAGCAGCATTAGGAGCTCATATATTGCCTGAAAAACACACCCTGGAGTTGGCAGCAGCATAGGGAGCCCTTATATTGCCTGAAAGACACAGCCAGGAGTTGGCAGCAGCATTAGGAGCCCATATATTGCCTGGAAGACACATTCTGGCCTTGGCAGCAGCATAGGGAGCCCAAATATTGCCTAAAAGACACTCTGGAGTTGGCAGCAGCATTAGGAGCCCATATATTGCCTGAAAAACACACCCTGGAGTTGGCAGCAGCATAGGGAGCCTATATATTGCCTGAAAGACACACCCTGGAGTTGGCAGCAGCATGAAGAGAACATATACAGATTTTGGGCACATATATCTTATCCTAAGAATATTAATAAAAATTTAGATTAACGTAAAGCATTTCCTCAATAATTACTTGTGGTCTGATGCGGAGGAATGTCTGTAACTTGAGAGCAGCGCCTTAAATCTGTTTTGCACTATCCATATTTCTTTAGTGTTGGTCTGGCACCATGATCAATCTACTCTGATGCATCAGGCATTGGTGGGTGGAAATCTTGGCTGATCCATGCCCGATTCATTTCCACGCAGGCCAGTCTCTCAAAAAAACATTTTTCAAGCGTACTGGAGCACATTGAATTGCCCTCATCAGAGCATCACATACGCACATCTAAGAGTTTCATCACTTTGTTCCTGTTAAAGTCTTCAGGGCCTAGTTACTACTTAGAAAAAGGCCATAGCTAGTTACACACTTGCTGCTGTTATCGACAAATCCTGTTTTAAGTGTAGTGTAGTGTTTTGTCCTCCCCTCATATACGCACTAAGTATGTCAGGCAGAGAAGTGCCAGGATGGGCACAGAGAAGTTGCAGAGGCCTGAATTCATCAAGCAGAGGTTGCAGCAGACTAGGGGTGAGTGGCAGCAGGAGTCTCAGTGAGAGGCCTGATCTCCTGGTATCAGCTAGCAGTCGTGTCTTGACCAGCAACCCATCTGCCGTCATCCATTGGTTAACACGATCATCCACTTCATCACAAGTGACTTTGCGGTCATTTAGCGGTCAGCATGGTGGCAGAAGGGGAAAGTATGGAGGCAAATGTGCGCGGGGTAGACCAATTGCTGCGCGGCAGGCTACCTTCCCAGGAGGTAGTGGAAGAGGGTCCCTGGAGTCGGCGGCGGCAGCAGCAGTGAATTAGTGCGGACTGTTGGTAGGAAAATCAACTACTCGGCGATGTGGCAGTTGTTCATCAAGCATCCGCAGGAGGTTAACATGGCTATGTGAAAGATGAGTAGGCAGAAGGCGAAGTGTGGCCAAGGTCCAAATGTCGGACCCACAGCCCTGCGTCAACATTTGCAGCGTCACCATAAAGCGGCCTGGGAGAGCTTGCTCCAAAGTGGTGGTCCAGCCTGCTGCATTACCCAGTGGCACGCCGCTCTCTTTTCCAGCCAGCCAAGGCTCCACCACCTCCTGTGTGTCATACCCATCCTCTGTCGCTCCAGATGCTCCTCCTCCTCTTAATCCGAGTCAGTCAATCCGCCAGTAATCCATTGGCCAAGCCATGTCCAAGAGACAACAGTATGTGCCCACTCATCCAGCGTGCAGAAGCTAAATGTGCTCCTGTATAAGTTGCTGGTGCTGCAGTCTCTCCCTTTTGAGGTGGTGGACCTTTCAGAGAACTGATGGCTTGTGCCGAGCCGAGGTGGAGAGTCCCAAGCTGTCATTTCTTTGTGAAGAAGGCAGTACCAGCCCTGTACAATTTTGTTGAACAGAAGGTGGGCCAGTCCTTTAGCCTGTCAGTGTGTACCAAAGTGCACAGCAGTGCCTACGTCTGGAGCTGTAACTATGGTCAGGGACAATACATATCCTTTAAGGCCCACTGGGTGATTGTGGTTCCTGCACAACCACAACAGCAACTTGGACAGGTCCCTCCACGCTCCTAGGCCGTTGTGCCTGTGACAGTGCACTTGCACTTAGCAATGGTGTCACAGAAAAAAGTGCCTAATTGTTAATTACATATTAATTGTTATAATTTATCTAATTTGAACACATTTAAAATAATAACATATAACATTGTAACAATAACATATAACATAATAACAATAACATATAAAATGTATAAAAAAAAAATTTGGGTTAATTTTGTATTTTTTTTTTTTTCATTTTCTTTTTTTTTTAATATATTTTATATTTTTAAAAAATATATATTTTTTTATTTTTTTTATTTTTTTGTATTTTTTTAAAAATATTTTTTTTCATTGTCTTTTTTTTTATATTTTGTTAATTAAAAAAAAAAATAAATTTCATTTTTTATTTATTTTTTGTTTTTTTATAAATATTTTTTTTTTCGGTATTTTTATTTATTTTGTTATTTTTTTCAGTGCCTTTCCAGTCTACCATGTGTGCAGGACACGGCGGTTTCACGCTGTTCTTCACATGGTTTGCCTTCAGCCACGGAGTCACACATGGGAGAAACTGCTAAAAGTCATAAATCTCCACCAAAACTGCCAATGGGAACCATGGTGACTGACAATAGGAAGAACATCTTGTCTGCGCTGCGACAAGGAAGCCTGAGCCATGTGCCCTGTATGCCACACGTGTTTAACCTAGTTGTCAAGCGTTTTCTAAAGTCTTCCCCCCATCTGCAAGACATCCTAACAACGGGAAAGAAACTTTGCATGCACTTCAGCCACTCCTACACCGCCAAGCACACCCTTCTTGAGCTACAGCGTCAGAACAGTATCCCCTAACATAGTCTGATTTGCGCTGTTTCAACCCGTTGGAATTCCACCCTCTATATGTTGGATCGACTATACGAACAGAGAAAAGCCATCACTGATTTCTTGATGATCCAAGAGCATAGGGGGACTCCCCTGTGTAACTTCAATGTAAACCAGTGGCAGCTCATACGTGACACCTGTCGTTTGCTCAGGCGCTTTGAGTACTACAACTACTACAACTACAACTACAACACATGTTGGAAACCATGGCTGGTCAGGGCACTGGAGACATGGTGCCTACATTTCACGGCCACATGAAGCCTGTGGGAGCTGAAGTGGAGGAGGAGGAGGTGGGGCACAGAGAAGTACAGTTTAGGTTTGACAAAATGGCCATTTTATCTAGTCATCTAACAGGAGAGGAGGAGCAGGAGCAGCCAGAGTAGCTAGAGGGTTGTGAGGAAGGCGAGACAGAGGACCCAGACACACCGTGGCAGTATGCAGTGGAGATGGAGACAGGCAGTCACTTGCACAAATGGCACGATGCATGCTCACGTGCTTGCGTAGTGACCACAGAATTGTCTCCATTTGTCAGCGTGATGACTTCTGGCTCTCCGCCTTATTGGACCCTCACTACCGGCACAAAATGGGGGCATTTTGTACACCCACTGAGAGGGAGGACAAACTGACCTACTACAGAGACATTCTACGTAGTCAGTTGGCCGATGCCTATCTGCGCCATGGTCCATACTCTCGCAGGTCTGACTCAGGGGGGGGGACCTCTGCGCTCACCTTCCACTGCCATGGCTGCTGAAGGGGGGGGGTGGCAGGAGCAGCAGCAGCTCCATCAGCAGCAGCCTGAGTCTTCAGTTGCTAATGAGTAGCTTTCTTCACCCGCATAGTGAGGCTAATCATGAGCATCAGAAAGACCTGGAGCAGGCCCTGAACCAGCAGGTAGTGTCATACCTTGACATGACCATGCCAACGCACCTTGAGGACCTGCTGCACTTCTGGCCAGCCAAACTTGACTTGTGGCTGCAACTGGCAGAGTTTGCCCTGGGAAAGCTGTCCTGCCCGGCGAGTAGTGTGCCATCTGAGCGGGTGTTTAGTGTGGCGGGGGCCAGAGTCATGCCAAGGAGAACTCGTCTGTCCATGAAAAATGTGGAGAGACTCACCTTTGTGAAGATGAGCCAGCCAGGATTTCCACCCACCAATGGCTGATCCATGATAGTAGCTGATGCATGGTAGCACCTTATGCTGCTGCCAACTCCAGGGTGTGTCTTTCAGGCAATATATGGGCTCCCTATGCTGCTGCTGCCAGCTCCAATGTGTGCACTCTTAAAAGACACATGCTAGCATATTTGGGATGCCCCCCGGTTAAAGGCAATGGCTGCTGGCAATTTGACAATGTGACTTTCTTTACAAAATGCAACCAGTTAGTAGACAGGTACTCTTGAAATAGTTATGCTAGTGTTTGGGATGCCCCCTCTTCAAATACAGAGGTTGGCTCCTTTTATAGTGGAAAAGTGACTTTGATTACAAAATCCAACCAGTTAGTAGGCAGGTACTCTTGAAATATCTATGCTAGTGTTTGGGATGCTCCCTCTTCAAATACAGAGGTTGGCTCCTTTGATAGTGGAAAAGTGACTTTGATTACAAAATGCAACCAGTTAGTAGACAGGTAGTCTTGAGATATTTATGCTAGTGTTTGGGATGCCCCCTCTTCAAATACAGAGGTTGGCTCCTTTAATAGTGGAAAAGTCACTTTGATTACAAAATCCAACCAGTTAGTAGACAGGTACTCTTGAAATATTTATGCTAGTGTTTGGGATGCCCCCTCTTCAAATACAGAGGTTGGCTCCTTTGATAGTGGAAAAGTAATATTGATTGCAAAATGCAACCAGTTAATAGACAGGTAGTCTTGAAATATTTATGATAGTGTTTGGGATGCCCCCTCCTCAAATACAGAGGTTGGCTTTTTTATTGTGGTAAAGTGACTTTGATTACAAAATCCAACCAGTTAGTAGACAGGTACTCTTGAAAAAATGTATGCTAGTGTTTGGGATGCCCCCTCTTCAAATACAGAGGTTGGCTACAAAATCCAACCAGTTAATAGACAGGTAGTTTTGAAATATTAATGCTAGCACGCTTTTTAAAGAATGACACCAGGAAAAGGAAAAGCTAAATTGGCAGGTGTGTTATTAACACTAAATAGGCTTGAAAGCTGATGCAAACACTTTAAACTGTCCCTGTCTTTCTCTGTCACTGTCACAGCCTCTCTCCTTCTCTATCTGTCCCTCGCTCGGCTTCTTCTGTTCTTTGTTCTATCTATCTCTCCCTCGCTGTATCTACCTATCTGTCTGTCTGTCTATCTGTCCCTCGCTCTCTCCCTGCCTGATCTGCTCTGGCCGCAATACAGTGTCAGAATGATCTTCCGCAAAATGGCCGCCGCTTATATAGGTCTGTGACATCATCGGTAAGCCTGTCTGCTGATAGGTAGCATGTGACACCTACCCAGGATTCCTTGCCCCATGGGACATGTCCTGACATGTGGATCCACCATTTTAGATGGGCTGTATAGCAGTAAATGGAGTTTTAAGGAAGCGATTTGGGGCGATCGAATCGCGGCGATATTCGGAATCGTAGCGAATCGAATATTTCCTGAAATTTGTAACGAATTCGGGTTCGTCAGAATCGATTCGCTCATCTCTAGATAAGAGTATAGATGTCTTTGCTTTACTGCCGGGACAATCCCATTAATCTTCTAGGCTGATGTTAGGTATCACTTTGTGAGAGAGTATCCTCATCAGGGATGTCATGGGCTGGCTGGACCAGTAAAATCCCAGGCTGATCTTTAGCCCCCCAAAGAGTTTTAGAGTTAAGGAATTGAAAAATATAGAGCAGAATTCTTCCCTCTCAGTACATCTTGTCCCTCAAGTTCCCATGCTCCTTGCCTTCAGCCTCTTACTTAAAATTAGGGTGATACAGTTTAGAGATGGATATATTATGAAGGACTTCCTTCAATGTAGAAGTGGACCAAAGGACTTCTTAACCAGTTGCCAGTATAAAGCAACGTGGACTGCAATCATATCTAACAGAGTTACTTGGTTAATACACTCAGGATAAAGACATATGTCCATAAGGTTCAACCAAGGAAAGGGTTGGAGGAAAATGTTATACCTACCTGAAAAAGGAAATGTTATTTTCGAAAAATATGTCTAATTTTTTGTAGCTATCAACTGTGGTTGCTTCGACCATCTCCTTTGACAGTCCATTTCACAGATTTACAGTTCTTATGGTAGAGGGATCCTTGTCTCTGAAGATTAAATCTTTTTTTTCTTTAGACAGAGCGAGTACCACCTTGTCATTTTTAGGGGGCTTTACCTGAAATACCTTTTGATGTTTACATAAGTTTACTCTTATAACCCCCCCCCCCCATTCATCTCCTGTCAAGACTAAATAGATTTAATTCCAAAAACCCTCCATTATAACTAATATAATTTACTCTCCTTCCCAGATTTGTTGCTCTTCTTTACTCTCTTTGCAAAACCAGGGCGTCCTTTCTATTAACTGATGCCCTGAATTGAACAGCACCAGTGCCTTGTAAAAAGGCAATATTACATCCATATCCCGTGATTTCATGCCGCTTTTAATGAATGCTAATATCTTGGTGGCCTTGGAAGCAGTTGCTTGACAGATGCTGCTCAACAAGTGACTCTTCCAGCTTTACTCCTTCCGAGGACATATGTGACCTGTAAATGATTACACACCAGGTGTATGACTTTACATTTATCCACATTAAACTTCATTTGCCAAGGAGATGCCCATACACTCAACTTGTCCAATTCAGCCTGAAGCTTGCGAGCATCTTCAATGGACTGTGTAGGCTACATATCTTGGTGTCATCTGCAACAATAGAGACAATAGTGCCATTAATTTCATATTCTATATAATTTATAAACAAGGTCAATTTTAGTGGGCCCAGTACTAAACCCCAGGGTTCACCACTTACAACTGGGGATATTCTGAATTGTAATCAATAACCACATTTCTCTGCACACGCTCCTTTACCTAATATTTAATACAGTTAAAAACTGTATTTTTTATTACCATAGACCTAAATTTCCCTATAAAGCATCTAAGAGGGACAGTCAGACACATTTGCAAAATCCAGAAAAACTATATCCACAGACATCGTTCTGCCCAGACTGCTATCTATAGCCAGGACCGGCGCTAGCACAGGGTAAACCTGGGCAATTGCCAGGCCCCCTGGCATCTTCAGGGGCCCACTCAGGCTCACACTTGGTCATGGTATTATTTTACAGTGGATGCGAACCACCAAATGCCGTGTGTTGTGTGCAGACCTGCTCATGGCTGACCTCAGCAACAGGGGATGATCAGCAACATTGGGGAAGGTGCCATGGAATGGAGGGCAATTGATGGAAGCTCAGAAGGTGTTGAAAACCAGGTGACAACCGATAGCAATGATGATGTCTTTAGTGGTAGTGGAGCAAGCAGTAAGTGCTGAAGGGTGCTTGGTGGCAATAGAGGATGCAACAAGGACTAGAGGATGATTGGTGGCTATAGAGAAGGCAATATGGACTGGAGGGCGATCAGCAGTAGAAGGTGACCCACTTGTGGCAGCAGAGCTGAAAGGTGACATCACTACTTTGGGGTGCTCTAAGACTCTCCCGCCCAAGGGCCCCCACAAACCTAGAGCCGGTCCTGTCTATAGCTATAGCTATAACTATCAGTGTCTTCCCTGAGCTCCTTTTCCAGTAAGCACTTGCACCGTCTGAGCTGACCCAAGCTATCTGCATGGTCTTTGTGCAATCATTCATATGATACAACAAATGGACATCCAAATGGAATTAGTGACATCATAAACACGCTGTTTCCACAATGCCAGGAAAAGTCATGCTGAGGGGCAGCAAAAAATATGTATATTATGCTCCTATGACTTCAAGGAATCTGCAGACAGAAATGAAAACGCCCTTCTTTCTTGGTCTAATAATACTTCTATCAATTTATAAAAATTTCCATGTAACTTAAGACCAGTGAAGACCCTAAGATGAGGAGGTAAAAGGTAAAACTACAAAAGACCAAGCTTTTCTAATAAAACGGTGTCCTCGTAGCCTTTCATCTACAATATAGAAGAGCACAACATAACAGGTGAAGGGGTTGGGTCGGGGGAGGGTTCGTTCTATACCTATTTGCTTTGCTGGGGCAAATATTCAGCCAGGGATTTTGCTGGTCCCGGCCTACCAGCAGCCCATGAGTTGCTAAGCCCCACCCCCAAAGAGCTTCTCAGCTAGTCAACAACTGTTTATAAGGCTATAACTTTGCAGGAATATACCATGGCAGATGATGATAAGGACACTTTTAAAGCTTTAATATTGTAGCATATGGTGGCAGGGGTGGGTATGGTCTCCCACAGCCATGATGCTGAAACAGTAGCATTGTAAGGGCTGAATATAGGCTGAGCTGTCTCAGCTAGGTAGTACAGTGGGGATAGAAACAGGGAGATGTTTTGGAGGGGTGGGAATAAGGGGTGTTCCCCAGGCTCTAGCTGAGGTGGACTGTATGTTGGGGGCAACAATCGGCCCAGGTGGCACCCAAAGCAGTGCAGTGGATTGGTTAGTCTGCCACTGGAAAGTAGTGATACAATGGGGTTAATTCAGAGGCAGAGTAGAAAACTCATTACTTTTTCAACAACCTGATGTAAATTTTCATCTGTTGTTGAATCAGCTGTTGTTGAAGGTAGAGAATAGGGTCAATTCATGGTCGGTTAGCAGGGCTATACTTTGAGGGGCTGCAGGGAGAGAGACCACACCAGAAGGTCAGGAGGGCTTCTCAACTGTTAATCCTCCACCCTATTTTTCATATTCGTGTTGACTTGGTTTAATTTATAAAGGAGGCACCATTTGTCTGTTTCAGTTTTTTAGCTGCATCCAATTGAGTTAAAGCGGAACAAACTCTGGAATTTGACTTTCCCAGGCTTTGGCCCCTGCCCCCAGGGCATCTCAAATTGGGATGCCCCGCTGTGTAAAACCCTTCCTGTTCGCCCCTAAAAACTCACCTGTTCAGGCTGTCCAATGGCGTATGCGCAGGCTCTTGTCCAATGGAAATCGCCTGTTGTGACTATGTCATTCGGCAGACAGCTCTGTTTGGAATGAATGGCTGAATGGCTGGGGCGGGAGGGCGTGCACGACGCCGAGGATGCAGTGGATGTGGCAGCGTGCACTCCCCATAGTAAACAATGAGAGCTGCCTGCTGATTGAAGTAGTCTCAGCAGGCGACTCTCATTGAACGAGAGCCCATGCATGCGCCATTGGAGTGGGGAATGTGAGTTTTTGTATGGGTAAACTGGGAGGTTTCACACAGTGGGGCATCCTAATTTCGGGTAAAAGCCGGGGGGGGCGGCCGGCCACTGCTGGGGTTTGTACCGTTTTTAACGAATGAAAAAGTTCACTGTATGAGCCATGAAAAGACCTCATTTAAGTTTGCGCCAGGGCCCCGTTACTGAACATTATTAAGGTATTTAAGCACTGAAATCTTTGTGGAAAGTTGAAACTGGCCTGGAACTGTCTGTACTACTGCAAGGTTTGTGCTGGCTGCACCTACACCCACAAGCAGGGCCGGCAAATCTGGGCAATTGCCAGGACCCCTGGCACCTTCAGGGGCCCACTCAGGCTCACACTTGGCCGTGGTATTATTTTACAGTGGACCCGAACCATCAAATGCTGTGTGAAGACCTGCTCATGGCTGGCCTCAGCAACAGCAACAATGGAGGAGGTGGCATGGAATGGAGGGCAATTGATGGAAGCTCAAAAGGTGGCGAGAACCAGGTGACAACTGACAAGGACTGGAGGGTGATCAGCAGCAGGAGATGACACATTTGTGGCAGCGGAGCTAAAAGGTGACATCATGTGACTCCCTACTTTGGGGCCCACTAAGACTGTGTTGCCCAAGGACCCCCACAAACCTGGAGCCAGCCCTACCCACAAGCACCACACAGGGCACCTTAGGGCTTGTAAAATCCAGTACCTGCACTTCTTGTTAATACTACCCCCTGGGGTTGTGTGTGTAACTATTATATTATGTAGAGGAATCTCTGGGAACCCAGCATTGCATACCACTGTCAAAAGCTGTATGTTGCAATCTATTTATATTGTTCACATTTACATTGTATGGAGAAATTGTGTGATTTTCATGACATTTAAGCTAAATGTTTACATGAGCTAGAGGAGGATTAGCTGCTCACTAAACTTGTGCTGTTACAGCTCCGTAAATGGTAAATACGAGTTTTTCCTGCTTTGCGTGTCACCCATAGGAGCTAAAACCGATTTTAGGCTCTCAGCTCTGATATTTACAATTTCTAAGCGACCTAATCTGATGGGTAAATGGGTTTTATGGCTTTTGTCTTCACACAAAACAG
Organism: Gastrophryne carolinensis; assembly: GCA_027917425.1. Classification (NCBI taxonomy): domain Eukaryota; kingdom Metazoa; phylum Chordata; class Amphibia; order Anura; family Microhylidae; genus Gastrophryne; species Gastrophryne carolinensis. The sequence continues at coordinate 444,577,947 of CM051237.1, forward strand.
AAATCTATCAGCTCCACTAAGCTACTGTATTTTTACCATTCGACTTCATTGCTTTTGTAGGAAGACAATAGCTCTTTCTTGGGGCCTACTTGTAGAATATAATGGGACATATTGGCCTTGAATCATCAGGAGTTGAAAAATAAACTCATGGTAGTAAAAAAATCACTTCATTAGAAAAACGCCTGAGAATTTCACTGTTGCTGAATCACCAGATAGGAAGACAATGAAAGGCAATGGCACTTTTTACTCCTGAACCTTTTACTCCTTTTTACACAGTAGTGTAATTGACTTATATTGTCTTCATGGCTGGTGATTCGTCCACATTGAAATTCTCAGGCTTTTTTCTCATGAAACAAATTTTTTACTACCATAAAGTTTTTTTTCCTTGATAGCCTTGATTCATCAAGAGTAGAAAAAAATTCTCATGGTAGTAAAAAAAATATTGAAAAAAAGGCAACAAATATTCACAGATGTAAACATTCGTACATAACACCGCGCTCAGTCTTTGATTAAACTAATTATGCAAATATAGTAGAGCGCAACGTGTAACAGTCCTTATTCCAAAAAGGAGGTGATATATAACATAAATGTTGGTATAACACAGAGCACTGCCCTGAACAGAACCACAACGCGTGCACTTCACACTTCACACTGGAATGTGTATAGTTGCAATCCACCACCGATAGTGCAAATTCCTACAAGCTAACAAAGAACACAAGCCATCAATTTATTCTTAGGTAGCCCGCAATCAATTTCAAACAGGTTCCCTTTAAAGTGGACCAACACCCAGAATTTTGACTATCCTGGGTTTTGGTCCACTTCGGTGGGGCACACCGATCTGTGTGAAACCCCCCAGAAAGCCCCAAGAACTCACCTCTCCCCGCTCCCACGTGACCGCTGCAGCCAATCCCCACCGGCGGAAAAGCGAGAGGCAGCGACAGACAACAGAGCGCGCCCGCCGCCGCCTCCCGCGCGTCACTCTTACAGGGCGCGCGCCTGCGCCGGCGATTCACAAACGGCCGGCGCGGGTGCGCGTCCTGCTAGAGGGATGCGCGGGAGGCGGCGGAGGGCGCCGCTGGATCGAGGAGCAGGTAGGGATTTAGGGGTTTCTGGGGGGTTTCACACAGCGGGGCACCCCCGATCGGTGTGCCCCGGAGTCAGGGGAATCTTATAGATTCCCGGGCCGATCATGGGAGGGTGTTGGTCCACTTTAAGGCTCAAGACTCGCCAGTGATGATGGAAGACCAAGTATTAGCCAGGCACAAGCAAAACACAAAGGGAGCAAATCTAGTGTAATTCCGTATTGTCAAATATTTAATAGAATAAAAGGAAATGCACTCACAAACAGAGTTGATAAAACCGCATTGAATAAAGTTTGGAGATACGCCGGCCCTGGAATCTGACAGCCACGGGGGGACGATAATCTCAAGAAGTTGGTACCAATATGAGAAACTCTGCCGCTCACCACCGCCTGGTGGTACTAACTTCTTGAGATTATCGTCCCCCCGTGGCTGTCAGATTCCAGGGCCGGCGTACCTCCAAACTTTATTCAACGCGATTTTATCTATTCTCTTTGTGAGTGCATTTCCTTTTAATCTATTAAATGTTTGACAATACGGAATTACACTAGATTTGCTCCCTTTGTGTTTTGTTTGTGCCTGGCTAATAATTGGTCTTCCATCATCAACCATGGCCTACTGTAGCTTAAAGAAATAAATACTCTTACTTCCTATGGAGTCTCAGTCCCTCTGTTGTTGCAACGTAACCAAAAGGGTGCTAGGTGCACCAAATTTCTGGGTCCTATGTTGAACAAAGATACACAAGGATAAGGTAACTATCTCCTAATTGTGTAGCTTGCTGGCTATAGTGGGGAGTCAAATAGACCAGGACCATCCAAGGTTATCATAAAGGGTTATGCCCATTGTAATCGAGGTCCTGCTCTTCATTTTTTAATCGGACTGAATCGAGCAGTTAAAGTTTCTTTTGTTCAACAAAATTGGATTTGGTATGGGCACTGGGGTGTCCTTATTCTCTCATTGCATACATGCTCCTGCAAGCCTGAAACCCCTTATGTGACTGCTGATAGCCAATACCTGGCCTGATTTTGTATAGAGAGTGTAGTTCAGGTAAGGAGATCCTCCCCCCGTACTGCATCCAACACCCATGATTAAATATTGGTTGGCCTCGAGTGTGCACCACGCATACAGGTCTGAAAGCCTGATACTCACCATCTTAAACTCCCACTTTGCCCCACGTGACCTCTAACAGCCAATTGTGATTGCTTACGCTGCGTTGTTTGGCCAGCCAAGGCGACTGCCCGCTGCTGGTCACGTGGAGCCAGGTCCCAGCTCCTGGAAACCCAAAAGCAGGACTGTTGCTAGCTTTTAATGCCCTTGAGCAGTAGGGTCTAGATCCAAGACATAGACTTCAACCGGACCAACAGCCTGGCACAGTTGGAAAAGCAGTGACCATTTTGGAGCTTCCTCTCCCAGCATCTCAGCCATTGTCTGGATTCAACTGACATAACTGACAATGCACAGTAACAGCAAACCCAGCAGCACTTCCTGTTTGCAGGTGACTTGCACATCCAATAACCACCATTTTGTTTTTAAAATTTATAGCAAATCTGGAAAAGGGTAAAATAATTTTATGTACAGAATTCTAATTTCCCCGGGGGGGAAGCATATGAGCACTGTTTGTTGTGTTGGTCTGGTTTAAGTCATTTTTGACTGTTGGTCTGCTTTAAGATGATCAAAACATTGCAAACCTCATGGTGTATCAAACATTCACAAACACCACCATGTTCCTGTCAATCAGTTAGTCTTGATCTTTGCTTCATGAAGCCCACTGGCATCATCTAATGCATTTTAATAATGATGTAGTCTTAACTCTACAAGAGGAATATCAGGAGTGTATATAGGTGTCATAGGGCTCCAAAGCCAAGTCATAGTGGGTCCCTCTCAGTCCAACTCTCAGCATCAATAAACCCCCCCCACCCCCACACACACAACCCAGCCCTCAGCATTAAAATAAATTACCCCCACCCAGCTACTAGCTTGCAGTTAGCCAGGGGAGAAGGATCTCCATTATCTGCCACAGATATCAGATCCCTGTGCCCTGTCTACTGACCATGGAAGGAAATCAAGTTGGCGGCTTTTAAGTTCCAACCTGCTGAATATACAGCTCGAGTTCCCCACTGCACCCTGTTGACAGCCTTAATCGGCTCTGGGCAGTATGCAGTTCTGGTGCCTCAAATTATTTATTTATTTAAATTACATATATATATATATATATATATATATATATATATATATTATATAATATAATTATAGACAAGGTAACATACAGTACATAGACCATTACAAACTAGATTCTACAATGTTCAAACCAAATGTTGTGAGAATACGAGACAATAGGTTTTGCCAGGTGCTTGCGAGCATACAGTCTAAATGAGAGGGGGAGAAGACAAAGGTTTTGCAAGGTGGCAGACACAGTTTGCGGGTGTGAAATACCTTGGCGCTCTGAGCTAGATTTCGGTTGCAGCGATGGCAAACACGGGGAACAACTGGCTATCTGCTGCAATTTTGATGTGTCTTCACCGCAGTTCTATGCTATTGTCTCCACTGTGCCCACAGCCTTCTACTGCCTACACCGGGGACCCAGGTTCACTATAGTCTGCACTGGGGCCTAGTTCCTCTATTGTCTACCCTGGGGCACAGTTTTACCATTGTCTGTACTGAGGCCCAGTTCTGCAATTGTCTGTGCTGTGGTTCGATTCTGCCATTGTCTGCGCTGGGGCCCAGTTCCTCTATTGCCATCTTTGGGGCACAAACCCTTGATTGTCTGCACTGGGGCCCAGAACATCCATTCTTGTCTTGTGTATGTCTGCCCTGTGTTTTCCCCTTCCCAAGTCTGTGGCCACCAAAGGACTACCCGAGGCCTGTGTACTCTCCACCTTAAGGAGCACTGCTGAATTGGGTTGGTTATGGGTTCTCCGAGTACCAGACCTTCCTGGGTGGTCGGTGGCTTGACTCTTTGGTGGTATAGGCGGGTTGTTTTTCCTTCATCCTTTATGTTCCTAGTCCTGTATTCTGCTGTCCTGTCCATTACCCATGTCCAGATTCTCACACCGGGGAATCCCCAGGTCTCCCGAAATGTCCGACTACCTAATTTGCCTGGGCGTGACAGTATTTATTAGTGAAAAGGATTCCATGACAGCAAGTGAACTCTGGTGCCGTATTTTGCTTTCAGAAAACAAGAAATTGTGCTGAAAACCCACTTAACAGCTTGTGGCAGCTTGTCTCAGAATGTATGTGTGATGTCTCTGGAGTGTCTGGGGTGTTTGGAAAGCCTAAAAGAAAAGTTATAAAAAGCCATGGAAACCAATTTATTAGTTGTTTCTCCAATTCTAGTTATATATCTGACCTTCAAGCTCGATGTATTAGTGAAAGATGTAAAAATTACTTTAACAGACATTCTTCCTGAAAATAACATTGATTTTTATGTGGTCCGCCGCTTAAAGCTGGCACACGGAAAAGCTTGTCGAAAATGATGGGACATAAATACGGCAAACACAGCCTACGTTTGACGAATAGGCTATTTGGAGCATAGTAAATGTGGCAAACTGGTGAAAACATGGCGAATGGCCGGTAAACGCTTAAATATTTTAGCCTGTGTCTCTTGTTCTATTACATATGATGTCAAAATGCACTTTAACATTTTGAAAGATGACAATGGACACAGTGAGAAAACAATTAGCTTGTATCTTCTAGTGATGGAATCTGAAGGGTAAGAAGGTTCCTGTGTTTTACGCGTCATGAATGCACTTTGAACTGTGCTCTTAAATAAGTCCAATTGATTATAAATATTTTAATCCCTTCCATTGATCCCAGTGACCTGTTAATCTCGCTCAGGTAATCAATGTGTTTACGCAGGTTGTGGTTGCTGTTTGTAGGTCGGCACCCCCCACACAGGGCTTTGTCGCACATTGTCGCTCTCCACCTCCTGCTGACACACACACCAGATAAGAGTGACTGAAATGTACTCGATAAATACAAGATTCGGAGAAGGTGTGGGTAATGGAGGACGATGCAAACAGCATTTTATGCAGGAGCACCAAAATGGCACTTGGAAGAATCACAACACTGCACAATAAGGTCCCTCCCTCCGCATGCACTGTGGGAGTGTCAGATCCAGGTGAATATAAGGCATACTGGGGAACAATTTCTTTTTTTTATTATTTTAATTATGACATCAGCAGGTAAACAGTCATAAATAATTTGTACACATAGCTAGAAACATAGCATAGCTGTTGAAAAAAACTGAATACAAGATCACATGTGACACTTTAAGCTTATTTAAAAATATTAAACCTGTCTGGCATTAGATTAGATCAAGATTGAAGGGCGTGTGAGGGACAGGGAGCGAGGGGTACAAGGGGGGGGGGGGGGGGCTAATTTGGAATATATGGCTAATCATATAATTTATAAACTCAATCCATTCAAACCAAGTCTGAATAAATGTATTATTTGTGTTTTTGAGAGAGGATGTAAGGTCCTTCTCAACACCAGATACCAGCAGGCCTGAGGAGGAGACACCGCCTGGCGGTGGATAGAGGAAGGAAGATATGGAGACGGTGAATACTGTAAAATGTTATTATAATTCTTAGTTTTTTTTAAACTGTGTGTAATCTGCAATGCCCTCCAAAAGGGACCCATCAGCCATCTCTTTAAATTCCCGCAAATTATTCAACTCACTAGACAATTTAAAGTGGAGGGCCTGGAGATTACTAGGGTCCCGAATCTCACCCCAAAGTCTAATCATTGAGACCAGGAGAAAAATGGCGTTTCGCCATGATTGGTGTCAAGGAAGATGGACATTTTTAGGTTGAGTGGGTGTTGTAAATGTTCATGTGTATATTTGTCTATTTTGGGGCTCCTAGATGCACAATTTTGGGATCAGGATAAAATCAGGAGATTTTAATGGATAACATTGGGGGAAAACCACTAAATGTGGTGCATGTCTTCTTCGAACATTGCTTCCCCTGAGGGAGGTGCACACTGTTTTTAGAGTTGAAAATCCTTAATGTACAAACTCTTATGGAGCAGTAGGTGACACCACAGCAACTTCCTCCTGTCAGGCTGGATTGGAACTGTTGACTTATATGAGTATGTGTGTAGCTTCATTTAAAAAAAAAAAGCTTATGCTTGCCTCCATGTTGGTCCTCTTCCAGTAAAGTGATGAAGTTATGACTTTAGGGCCATCTGGGACCATCGGCACATGGGTGTTGTTTCTCATATATGTGTAGGTCAGACTTACTATCCATTTAAAAGATTGAGGTGAAGTTTTATACAATGTGGAGGTGTAGACCTTCAGGACATTCACCCCACTAATTACCTGCAGGTCAACCTGATTTGGTTAGTCTCACATTTATGGTGATCATATGGCACATGCACAGCTTCCCAGGCTTCTTTTTAACAATTTCGCTATGCATATCTAAATGGCTGGCATGTGTGTACACACAGCCCTGCGGGAAACAGCAAGGGGTTCCTGTGCATAGGTTCATTTAGTGTCCTTTGCCGCTTATTAAAGTGATTGGCAAGTCAAAAGTTAAAAAATAAATATCAGTAGCTTACCTTACATTGTAACCCTCCAGTGCTCTCCTAGGCTAGGCTGTACACTCTGTGATGTTGGGGTAGATGTTGTCTCTAGTGACTCCAGGCCTGGCCTCTGAGGGATCAGGCTGCCTCTGTGCCAAGCAGGGGCAGGTTTAATCTGGCCGTGCAGGTTTTCGCCTTCAGGGAATTTGACCTTAAGGCAGGGATTCCCTTTAACCCATCTAAACAGGCTCCTACTGAAGGGCAAAACAACTGTGTCACCGTTTCTTCTGTGGTCAGTGGAAAATGTCCCTTGCTTCCTATAAGCCGTTCTTCCCTCTGTGGCACTTCTCCCCTCTCTTTACTTTTATACCTAGGCCCCACCCAGCCCCAAACCCACCCTTAGCTCCACCTACTCCCTTCCAGATAGTGAATCCACTCGAGATAGATCCAGGCAGGGGGAGAATACTGTTACCGGCTGTCTAGCCAAACCCTGCATCCATTCCTACCTCGATTTTTCACAATTGGGTCTCACCAGCACCTGGGGCTCAGAGGGGCCGCCACCAAATCTGTGGGTGCCCCCTCCAATACCTTTTCTCTAGGAAGGGACGAGATCTCTGTCCTAGAAAACCCTTCCACCCACAGGAGCTTACCCTTCCAGTGCATCCTATCCCTTGTTTTCCCCATCTCTACAACTTCTCTTCAGCATAGAACTCCATGATACTTACAGAAGTTAATGCACACCACAAAAGGAGCTCTGGGGATGCCAGGACAGCGAAAACTTTCTGCCATGTATCACATAACCATGTACTGTGTGCCCAATCTAGGTGCACCTGGCACCTGTACAAGTAGTCCCAGTGCTGGCGCCCTTTCCACACCCCCTGTTAATACCAACACATAAAACAGAGACAGACAATGTATCTTCCTTTGAAGTCATTTATACTTAGTGGTTCCTTAAATGTTTAAAGAGGAACAACCCCCCGTGATTCTCACTCTTCTTTCTGTCTGGGAATCATGATTTGTGATGCCTCACTGTGTGAAACCCCCTGCAATCACCATAGAAAGCTCACTTTATGGCTGTCCAACTAGTCCCTGGCCAATCAGCCCTCGAGCTCCATTCATACTGCCCTTAGCTGCCCTGAGGTTGGCTAAGAGTTGTAAATGGAGCGTGTGCTGCTGGCCACACCCCTGGTCCTCCACATACCCACGCCAACCATTCACAAATGCCTTCCATGGGTTGGGATAGCGGAGGTTGGGACTAGAGATGAGCGAACTTCCTAAAAATACGATTCGGGCAATTCGCCGAATTTCTCCAAGAAATTTGGGTTCGTCCAAATGGAATCTTTGAGAATAGCTCACCTCTGCAAAACACACCGCAGGGGAGCGGTGTGCGGTGTGCATACCGTGCGGGGTGTATCTTACCTACATTCCGGCACGGTGGGAGCGGAGGAGGCCGGCCACACTGTCAGCTGTGCAAGCCGGCTTTCGCCGCGCACACTGGATCCAAGTGTGGCACTGGAACGAGGATGGTGGTGAGTTTTTTTTTCTACTCTCTGCCCTGTGAATTTCAGGAAAAATTCGGTCAGCACCAACCCCCAAAAATTTGGTTTCGCGCTGAATCCAATTTTTCCTGAAATTCGGAATGAACTTGGGTTCTGACGAACCAGTTCGCTCATTCCTAGTTGGGATACAGCATATAATAGCACCGTGGAATTGGCGCCTATGTATAAGTATTGAGGGGGGATATGGGGGGCTCACACCACAAGGGTTAGCAAATTTTGATGCCCCAGGGATGAGGACAACATTGTTCCTCTTTAAGTCCTTTGTCTGTCAGTCCATCACAAAGTCTTTATTTTGCCTCTAGTTCCTTTTCAGTAGCCCTTTGCCCCTGCCCCTAATCACCTCTATCTAAAACCTATTCTCCTGGATCATGTGCCTGCTCACAATCTGCCTTGTAGGCCGCATTTTCCTGCAGTGACCAATGACTGGAATATGAATGTTTTTATGCTTCTCAAACAAAGCCCTTTTTGCCTAAAAATATTTTCCGCTCTTGTCTATTGTGTCGGGAGGTCAGCGGCGCACATTTCAGCTTTGCGGGTGGCCCAGAGACATCACTGGCTCAATTATACATTCTACAAGCAGTGCTTGTGCAAGGGCACCCGGCGCTCCAAGCCATTGTCAATCTTGCGCCCTCTAAGTGAACCGCACGCCTTTGAAAATATGAATAAATGCGGATGGGAAATATTACCAATACCAGCGATATTTGAAGCTGTTATAAATAGAACAAGGCAAGAAATCTTTATGCAGATCTGAGGAATAATTTTTCTGCTAAAGTCATGTACAGTCCCCTCACTGAAGCACTAACATTTTCAGCATGCCCCTGGGAATTGGCATGCATATATGTACTAACTAGCGGATCAACAGACAAAAATGACTTAAACCAGACCAACAAAACAAACAGTGCTCTTATGCTCCCTCCCCAGGGCAATTCAGATTGCTGCACATAAATATGTATTTACCTTTTTCTAGCTCCTGCTGTAGTAACTATTGGAAACAAAATGGTGGCTCATGCATTTGCAGGCCACCTGCAAACAGGAAGCTCTGCTGAGTTTCCTGTTATTGTGCATTGTCAGTTATGTCAGTTGAATCCAGGCAGCAGCATGGCTGAGGTGCTGGGAAAGGAAGCTCCAAAATTGCCGCTACCTTTCTTTTCCAACTGAGCCAAGTTGGAAAAGTTCCAATGAAAGACAAAGATCTAAAGAAATGTGGGCATCCTGATTGGGGATACAAATCTCTGAGCTCAATCCCATGGAGCATGCACAGTCACCCTGTGCAAGCTCCTGGAACCTGGAAGACTTGACACAACGGTGAGAGCGAGAACACAAATAATGTATCAGGGTGTGCAGTGAGGCCCCATCTGCGGAACTAGGGTGTTTCACACAGCTATCAGCACTGGACACTCATATGTCCATGGGAGATGGGCAGATGTACTCCCACAGCTTTAAACTAGAACCACACCCCTACTCTATTCTATTCTATTCTATTCTATTCTTTTCCTATCTCTCTTATTTTCCCTTTTAACTTTTCCGATATTAACTTCCTTCCCCTATCCTACCTCTTGTCCCACAGTCTTGCTCTCTCCCCTCTAAGCAGTTTGGTACCTAATGCGAATTTTCCCTCTCTCCCCCACTCCAGGCCTTGGAGCAAGGTCCCTGGGGTTTGGGGAGGGGGGGGGGGAGATTATAAAGGGGAGGTGGGGTGGGGGGGGAGAGCAGTCGAGGTGTTGTTTTACCATTAGCAATACCGCAGGGACCTTGCTCCAGGGATCACAGAACTATCCTTAGCATATTTTGTCTAACTCGATGTTTAAGCTCTAATGTATGAACAAAAAGTATTGATTGGCAGTGTATGTTGTGCAATGCTTATTTTCGTAATAAAAACAATTGAAAGTAAACTAGAACCACACCCAAGGCTGTATTTACCATTAGGCATCTGTAGGCACATGCCTAGGGGTGCATGGTGGCTAGGGGCGCATTGTAAAAATATTGTGAACAGGGCTGGTAAGGTGCTGGGCTGGTGGTTTTTCACAGAGGCTGCTTACAGCCTGTAGTTTCGTCGACCTAAGTCTTACAAGGAAGAAAGCTTAGCAAGAAAGAACATTATCAACTCGGCCTCCGCGTGACTGCTCGTCTCTCTTTCCTTCCATCTGTCTTCACTAAACTGAAATAGGTGCTGCTGATTTTTTGTGGCAGGGGGGCAGAGGAGCAGATAATATTTCTGGCACGAAGAAATCGCGAAGATATCGAGGTTTACAGTTTCACCTCTTTCTGAAAAAAGTGGGCGTGGTCCTTGAATCTGTGATGCTGCATAAGATTCTCAGAACTTGCATAAAACACCCTGGCTGTGCTTCTCCCCTCTTTCCCTGTTGCTAGGCAAGGGAGCCTAGACCAGCACTTCCAGACACACACCCAAAGTGCATACGCACACTCCCAAAAGCCCATGTGTGCTCTCCCAAAGTGCATGCATGCCCATCAACCAGCTTTTCGGTGTCCGGGCCGGACGCAAAACTCAAACAAGGACTTCTGTCTGGAGTCCGTGTTCAAGTTTGGAATTTCAAACTCACAAAGTTCCGTACGAACCTGACCTTTGCGGTTCAGGTTCGCACATCTCTAATTGACAGGTGAGCCCAAGTAAAGCTGCCAAAAGAACGAAAGCACCAAATTGCGCAGTTCTGTGCAAGTTTTACAATTCTTATAAACTACCACATAGGTACAAGAAAACCTTTCACAAATGGGCACAGCACAAAATATATAGTAAAAATATAAATCTTTATTTTAGTGACTCTACTACATAAAAAACAAATATAGACAATATTAAAAACAATTGCACCAATAGACTTCATCACATCCATACTGGGAATATCACATCAAAAACAAAACTAAATTCATAATGTTACACATATCCTAGATACTACTCCTACCCAATACAGAAAAGATACAATAAATAAAAATGTGACTATATATATATATATATATATATATATATATATATATATATATCCAAGCATGTGCAATAAGCTATATTGAAACAAATTGATGATAGCAGCTGAACTCTCCTAATATAAAGTGCAAATACTGAAATGGCAGTGCAATACCAGCAATCAAGATAAATATAAATCCACTTTGTGATCCTACAAAACTATGATTGAATAAAATACTATTCACCTATACCTAATATTCTCACATATTTTACAAATGATACTACTAAAGTGCAATATACTTGGGAAGCAACATGAAAAATAACACAACTTAGGTCAAATTAATGAGCAAAGAGTATATGAGATACTTCCTCTATGGGAATCTGTTTATCATCTGGGGGCTGGTGCAAAACAAATAACCTCACGCGCTCCGCCACCACCTGTGGCTTCTCAGAGGTTACAATTCTTATTGCGTGTTAAGAGGGGCATGCCCAATCAGGGTGCTACTGGGTTCCAGAGGCAGCAGTGAAATGCAGCCTATAGCCATCCAAAACTGGGTACCAGGTCTTACTTTCCTATTGTCTCCTGCTTTCATAACATTTGCTTTGAACTGAGTAGCATCTAGCTTGTAGTCTCTGTAGTGTATAGAGAAGATGCCACTATATAAACAATATTAATAACATTTCATGAAAGCATAAGCATATATTGTTGTACTGTGAAGAGATTTGTGGCTGATTAAGAGCACAGACAAGTTAGTGTAGATAAATAAATAATGAGACAATTCATCGGATTAAGAAAGCAGCTAAAATCTCATTAAACCTGAAGCAAACAGGCATTTGCTGCTGGTGCCTCTAGATTCCACGAACCTTAAATCCTCCAGAGGCTTACAGTTGTGAATAAACCTACTATTCAGCCACCCCTAACCAGTGCCCACATACAGAAATGGTTGCAGTGGGCCCAGACATACATGAAGATTAATATTCAAACAGTCTTGTTTACTGATGAGTGCAGTGCAACCCTGGATGGTCCAGATGGACGGAGTAGTGAATGGCCACCATGTCCCAACAAGACTGTGACGTCAGCAAAGAGATGGATTCATGATTTGGGCCAGAATTAAGGGAAGAGTGCTTGAAGGCTCATGTAGGGCCCCTGGAGGTATGAAAATGACCACAACAAAGTATATAGAGTTTCCAACTGACCACTTTCCTCCATGGTACAGAAAGAAGAACCATGCCTTTTGTAGCTCATGCCACTGATGTATGGCTCATATACCCTTGGGAGTGACACCTGCTTTACATATAACTCTTTTAATATTGGGTGTGCATACCATTTTGTATGCCACATCAGCCATTTGTGACGGCACGCTCTCTGTTAGAGCGCAGCAGGGAATGCGGTGGCCAGCGTGCTTGGAGCCGCTGGCCTTAGACGCCGTCTTAGATGGTGAAACGTCAGCGACTCCTTGTGAGCTAATTGGACGAGCGCATGTGCCATAGGATCGGGAAGAGGTGAGTTCTGGTGATCTGGGGGGTTTCACACCTGATTGAGATACCCTGGGCGCAAGGACCAAAACCCAGGATAGTCAAAATCCTGGGTTTTGGTCCACTTTAATCCGGCCCTAGGAGCCGTTCATATTCTCTGCACGCCCCTGACACACAGGAGATTCCCCTAAACAGGCCCAATGTATTGAAGTTGATGTTTAGAAGATGCTTCTCCCGCTGTGCTGTGATTAATGTCCGTGTTCCAGCAGCATGTCTCCGTGTCAATGCTGGAGGTGTTTGTAGTGGAAGGAATTCGCGGTGGGCTCATCTTATAAACAGGCTGCTCTGTTGAAAAGACAGATTTAGAGAAGTGTTTGGCAAAAATATCAAGAAATGCTCATTTTCAATATTTGTTTGTTTGTGAGCATCTGACCAGCAGCGGTGTGCTACAGGCTAATGGAGAGATGTTGTGTGTTTTATTAAAAAAGTCTCATTTCATTCTGGGGAAGAAAGAGTGCGATTATATTCCAACGCTGTGACTAACCTAGGACTTGATTCATTAAAGAGTCATAAAATAACTCCCAAGAGATATTGCCTAACAGGAGATTTATCAATTAATCTAATGAATAGATATTCCCTAATGCAATGGAGATCTTTCCTGGCTGTTATAGGGGAAGGGGCCTCATCTGTTACATAATATTTCCAAAGTTTACAAATATTAACCATAGGATAAGCTAAATTACCTGTAAGAAAATCTTTCATTAGAGATTTTTTATGAAGGAGCTCTATTGCGGAAAAATGGTCTAATTATAACAATTGGCATAAATACGCTGGAAAATTCCCATGTAGCTTTGGTTGTTTTCTTTTACTGAAAAAAGAGTTGAGAACAGGTTTATGGAGGTACCTTAAATTTGATTGGTCTAATAGTTTTAGAATGTGTTTGCACAGGAGCGTAGCTGGGGGGGGGGGGGGGGGGGCACGTGTCCCGGGTGCAGCAAGTCAGGGGGGTGTCAAAGAGGGGTGTGAGCATATGCAGTGTAGTGGGGAAAACAGCATTACATTAATCCTATACACATTCCTGGGGTTGCTTAAAAATAGTGGGTAAGAAATATCTGGGGAATTGTCTAATTAAATGAAACTGCGGTTGCTATTCTAACTTTGAACACTAGATGGGAGTATAAGACCATAAGACCCTAAATAAAAAGAGAATTTAATTCAGACTCTTAGACTCTTGGTCTAGGTTTCCCCATTAGGATGAGCCAGGGGGCATAAGATGCATTTGGGGAATAACAGGAAACTGCTGGGATTGTTTGGAGGCTTTTTGGAGGAAAAACTGCAGGCGACATTGTATAGAGCAGAGATTTTATAAGGGGAAGCCAGAGGGACATACAGGAAGATTGTTCATAACCATTCCATGAAGGGGAAGACTGGAGTAACCTGAAACCCTATGTAAGATGCTGGTGGGACCACTATAGAGATGAGGCTCGGGTGCAGTTGGAGCGAGTAGGAAGACATGCCTGTAATACAAGCAGAGCCAAGCTGAGTTGCCGAGAGAGAGAGAGAGAGAGAGAGAGAGAGAGAGAGAGAGAGAGCGATGAGGTCTACGCAGAGAGAGTTAAGTTCCATGCAGGAAGAATGCCAGTTGTGTCCTGGCTTGGATGTGACAGGTGAGGTCTCTCTTAGGAGAAGAGAGGATTCAATGGGATCGTCAGGCCACTAGTAGGAAGCCGCTGTGCCTGTAAGGTGTGGCTCCCCCTCTCTGAGAACTTTGCTCTGTAGTGACTGTTGTTTGAGGGAGAAGCCCTCGTGTTGGGGGATGGTAGGGCCCGTATGCCTGATGAAGAGAAGTTCCCTGTGTTTTAGTCACTGGCAGCCCGACAGTCCCTCTGCTGATACCGGGCAGTTCCACATCCCAGTCTGGGATACCCCATAGACAGTCTCCAATACGACAGGGTGCTCAGTTCAAAGTGTAGTGGTGGCTGCCCGAAACCCCCTTTTGAAAAAGGCCTTCTGTTAATTGGAAAATGCAATGCTGCATGGCCCCTATGCTGATAAACAAGAGTACCTGTGTTCTATGCCTAACGGACACAAGTCTGTTTCACCCTTTCACTGAAACGTGTGCCTGTGTTTGCTTTGTTACAAGCAATGCAAGTCTTTTTGGCCTGTGAACTGTGTATTTGACCATGACGTGGATTAAAGTACCGTATTAAACCTGTGTGTTGTCTGCTGAGACACCATCTTGCCATCGGCCCGTGCTGCAGCCCCACTAACCCATACCTGTTTACTGTGGCATGGCCTAAGATAAGTTGATGAAGTGACATATGTCGGATTACAATCAAAGCTGACCCCAATAACTGTAATACAAACAACAGCGGTCCCAGTAAACCGCAAAATGGGATACCCCGGATGGCACCAAATGTCTCTCAACAATCAATCATTGAGAATCTGATCAAATCAATACAGTCATCTTTAATTCATTGATATATTAAAAGGCCACAAACACATATATAATTACAATACAACCACGAACCTTCATAAAAAAACATTTACACAAGAACCTGGCCACAGCGGAGAGCCCTCATTACAACTCCATAATTCATAATCTATATACATATGTGATAAATATAAAATGAATCCTATTTTTCTGAACTAAAGTGCTATATGCAAAAAGGTGCAAAAATTGCAGAATAAAAAGTGCTGTAAGTGCTTAATGTGCAATATGCCCGCATGTGCAAATGAACAAGATAAAACTATCTGAGACCCATAAAGTGATCAAAAGAGTCACCCCTGCTGGACCGGACATATAATCTCACCCACGCGTTCCGTGGCCGCCTACGCCACTTTCTCAAGGTGCTAAACAATGTTGTTGTCCACCACTCACCTTTTATAGTAAATGAGGGGCAGCATGACGACGCATCCACGCCCCCCAGCGCGCACAGCACGGCCCCGCCCGGCGGCCGCACACACGCCGGAAGGAATGCGGAGGCCTGACCCCAATAACTGTGGTTACAGCTGCAGCAGGGCAGCCCGGATCGGGCATTTTCATACCTGGATGGCAAAAAAGCCTGGTAACACAAGCCCCTTAAAAATAAGCATGAAATCCATGAACCCATGCTTGCACATTTTTTGTGCTATTTTATTGCATCAAGGAGTTTGATCTGAGCTCTTGTAAAATGAAAACACCATAAGAAAATTGACTTTGTATGATCTGCTTTACAGCATGTGTGATTTTAACCTTAAACTGACAGCATGGTGTGTTTAGTATTGTCTGAGTCTTTTAGAATATTTTAAGAGATTATATATTAGAATGTCATGAGTGCTGCTGATGGTATAATAGGTACTTCTAACTGAAGCCTTGATTACCAAATCTAGGACTTGTAGTTTCCGCACCACTGGCAGTCCACGTGTTGACTATGGTTGGTTTGTGTTATGATGTTGTATAGTGTAACCTCTATTCATAAAAGTAACCCTTATGGACAGTCTGTACCTTATGCGCATGGAAGTGAAAATCTCATTTCTAGTAAGTTTGTTGCCACAAAAATGTCTTCCTGTAACAAAATTCTAAGTGCTGTGGCAAACCAATAGACACAGTCCTTTTTCAGTTCACAAACCAAAATCGAAGCTGTGTTTTTCACTAGTATTAAAAGGATGTTTGTCCAGTTGTCTGGAAGTTATTAATTATCATTGTGAGACATAGGAGAGCATTTATAAATGCAATCAAAATATGATTTGCATAAAGACTGGCCTATTAACTTATTTGTGCATTCAGTTGCATTAAAATGTTCACATACAGGATCAAATTTTGTCCAAATATGCTGACATGTCCACGCATACATTGGTTTATGGATAGTGTGATAGTGTGGGTAGGACCGTGATGTTAGTGACAGCAGGTAGGAGAACCACTTTGTTCTAGCTCTGCTAGGATGCTAGTTAGGAATAACTATCCCTCCATAGGGATTAATAGTCAGAGGCAGTTAGACTTGGTAATGTCTCCTGCTGTTGTAAGTTAGTAGTTGTAGTAAGTGGGAACCCTTCATATAGCAGATGTAGATAGCTTAGTAGGCCAAACTCTTCTTCAAAGCTGAGTGGCTATGGGTACTTGCATTATAATTAAGGAAACCTCTCACTAAAGTTTGGAGCAGGAATAATGAAAGCATATGCTTGGTGTCACAGTTTTCCAAAATCTTCCTCACATGGACTAAGGGGCCAACCATCCTCAAGGCCCACCAACAGGTCATGTTTTGTGGATCTCTATTGGCTTGCTCCTTAGCTCGGCTGCTGCATAATTACTTCACCTGTGCATCACACCAGGCGATGTTGTGTGAATTAACCGTGACTGGCCCAGGGGACCACATGAATGTTAACTCAGGGGCTCAACCTTGTGAGCTCCTCCAGACTCCAAGGGCTAATTTCCCTTGCTGCTCAGTGGCTGCAGCAAGATGGAGTTTGGCCATCTTGACGGTGGCCCGTCCTCACTAGCACAGTGCTGCTGAAGATGTGGAGAGCTGGGCAGTCATCATTTTCAGCACTTCTGGTAATACAGAGGAAGCTGCCTCACACTGCAGCTGGGGAGAGACCCAGGGGGAGCTGCGTTCACTAACCATAAGTCGTCTCTTACCAGAAGAAGGGTAAAGGAACTTGAGGTATTGATTACCAATGAGTTGTCCTGGTCCATTAATGGCCCTGCTGAGTCCTCCATCTTCTTTTTTTGTGCATTATCACTAATAGGAGGGGGAAAGGTGGGGGATGTAACTTTTTAACAAAGGGGCTGGAGTGGCCCTATAATTCAAAGTTAACCGACAGCGTACCGATAAGTCCTCTTTTTACATTGCTGCTCAGTAGTTTTAACTTCACACAAGAAGAAGAATCTCTCCCACTCATGGGCGTAGCTGGCGGGGGCAGGGGGGCATGTGCCCCGGGTGCAGCAGGTTAGGGGGGTGCCAAAAGGGGGTATGAGCACAGATGGGAGGCGCCATTTCGAATCTTTGCCCTGGGTGCCAGAAAGCTGAGCTACTCTTCTGCTCCCACATTCTCTTTCTTCACAGACGATTTGAGCCTACTTTTCAAAGAGACATGCAGAAAGCTGCAGAATGGCTGTCCACAGAGCCGCGTCAGCACCCGGCAAGACGGGGCAGCTGCCGGGGGCCCCAACCCTCCAGGGGGCCCACTGACAGGACTGGCCTTTGGGGTGTGTGTGCCCACATCTTCTCGGGCTCCACACTTTGGGGCATCTCGATTTAGATTCCAGGGGAGGAAGTGCTGGGTTTTGTTCTGCTTTTAAGTTGCCCTCCCCCAAATGATTCCCTATCCCTGGAGCATCCCAATCTGTGATACCCTACTGTGTGAAACCCCCTGGGATCGCTGGCATACCCACCATGCAAGCAATACCACCCCTAAGTTTTGGTCTGCTTTACAGGGGCATCTCAATTTGGGATGCCCCTGATTGTGAAGAAACCCCCCTGGTTTGACTTTTAACTCAAACTGGAGATCCCACAGTGCATTCACCAGTTCCAGGAAAGTAATAAAAAAGGGGGGAGGGGGTCACACACAGGGGCATCCAATATCAGGAGGATCTAGATTCGTTTAGACTCCGAGGTAAGGTTTAAAAAGGTTTGGTGCGCTTCAAAGTAGACAAAAACTGGGCCAAATAGCATGATCCTTAGGGGGCATCCAGATTTGGGAGCCCACTGAGACCATGCCGCCCAAGGGCCCACATAAACCTGGAGCCGGCCCTGGCTGTCCATCATCCCAACTATTCTCTTCTGAGAGAGCAGACTGGCAGAAATAAACTGTTTGGGGGAGGGTTAGACATGTATACTGTAATTTTAGGGTCTGCCCGTGTAGTTTCTTCAAGGCAAAATGCACCCAGGTTACTTTAACTCAGGGCCAGAAGTAAGGGCATGGATAACCAGGGCCTCCCCCACGCTTGAGGACATCCACCACAATTATTCTGACCTCAAGCCAACGGGTTAATGTAAGTTAATAGGAATCAAATCTGTTTCTGTAAGTATAAAAATATTCACCTGATTCTAATCAGCTGGGCCCCGCATTTACGTAACATGTTACCTTTTTAGACTTTTCCTATCCGGCAATATCATCTAGCTGCTGGCAGGGGAAGTGAGTGGTGCGTGAGAGGCTCTGTGGGTGGTTGCAAGGCCGGGAGGGGAGAAGATCATTTTGAAACATTCCACAGATTTCAAACAAATCTGTGTGATGAGTGGGAGCTCCTTTACTATCATTTTGTGCAATTACCTTGGCAGGCAGGCAGGCGTCTTTCTCTATCAGCTCTCTCAAAGGAGCTTTAACACTTTCATAACCAGCTTTTAGTAACACTGCTATTTATTATGGTGGGCCATCATTTAATAGCAAGTTATGGCTTTTTAATAGAGAAATAAATCAACCTTACTATTGCAATTTCCCAGATGAATTGCTGTAGACTTCTACCTTAGCTGAAATTCTATAGATAAGGTAAGTTAAAGCTCAAACTCATATATTATCTGCCCTCTCTTTCAAACCAAATATTCACTCCCTGGCCACCTCCTGTTGCCTCCAACCTAAAAACACCTCATGCATCCGACCCTTCCTCTCACCTGACACCACTAAAATGCTAGTGCAGGCCCTGGTCATATCCCGACTGGACTACTGCAACATTCTTCTTTGTGGCTTACCAACTAACAGACTGGCACCCGTCCAATCTATCCTGAACACTGCTGCTCGCCTCATCCATCTCTCCTCTCGCTCCTCCAGCTCTGCGCCTCTCTGCCAATCCCTACACTGGCTGCCAGTCCCACAGCGAATCCTGTTCAAAACTCGGGCAGGCTGATTCATCACTAACGCCAGGTAGCAACAGAATAGCGTCTGTAGCAGGCATTTTCAGAGCGCCCGCTGGTAGTCGCAGTGCTCGACCGTGAGTCGCTAGTTTATAGCGACTCAGTAGCTGTGCAGTAATGTTGAATACATTGTGACGAGTCGCTATTTGACCAGTACAGCGCTGTATGGGAGCACATGTTAGCGACGGCTCATAGCGACCGACTCACACCATATTCAAGAAAAAAAGAGCCTCACACAACTCTGGCGCAGAAAAATGCTTATCTGAAGCCCAGAGCGCAGGAGGCGGTGTGTTTAAAGTGTGTTTTTCAGCATCTATCCACTAGTAACAAAGCGAAAACATATGGAATTACATTGTAACAACATTGTAACATGAGCACTTTAATGGCAGACCTGTAATGTCATTTCTGAAGAAATATATAAAAAAAAGAAAAAATTGTGAAAAAAACTGCTTTTTCAATGCCAGAAGAGGTCACAGAATTTTGATTGTGATTTTTTGAAAAAAAAAAAAAAACAAATACCCCGTTTAAAGAGAAGAAATGGTTCGTCCATTGAAATGTATGGGAGAGCGGCAGGTAGCGAGAGGTCATACCTGGCGCTGTGCAAGGCTGAACGCCGGCGCTGTTCACTGAGGCTGTGAAGATGATGAATCAGACGCTACATGGTGCTATCCCAATCGCTAAACAGATTCTGCTTGATAAATGTGTAATTGTGTGCCGTGTCCGGCGTTCACCAGTCGCTACCTCTCATTAACCACCCACTACCTGACGCTATCCCTTCTTAAATAAGGGCCTAACTCTGGCCTACAAAGAGCTCTCTTCAACCAGGCCCCTCCCTACATCTCATCTCTAATTTAACAATATCAACCTAGACGCAGCCTCCGCTCTGCTGCTGACCTTCTCTTGTCCTCCACCCTGGTCACCTCCTCTCACGCCCGCCTCCAGGACTTCTCACGTGCAAATCCAATCTTCTGGAATGCCTTCCCGCACCCAATCCGCCACTCCACAACCCTCAAAACCTTAAAAGGCGGCCTTAAAACTCACTTATTCAGACAAGCATATAATCTGGCCTAACCAATCTTCTAAAGGGCTTATGCCACAAAGCTCAATACTGACTGTCTGTGATCCTTCCCCCTCGTCTCCACCCCTCTTCCTTTAGACTGTAAGCTCCTCGGGGGCGGGGCTCTCTCCCCTATTGTATCTTGTACTCAGAATATCACACTATCAACTCTGTAAAACTGCATTCGAAATAGTATATGTACCGTATGTTTCTACCCTGTCTGTAATTACTACTTTGTACAGTGCTACGGAAGATGATGGCGCTATATAAATAAACAATAATAATAATATTATTTTTGTTTTGCTTGCTTTGCTGCCTTTAACCCCCATCAGACAGATCTAATGTTGCTCCTCTTTTGTCACTGGAGCAAGGAGTTATTTGGGCCGTTGTCCTGAAGTATACAGCCATACCTCCCAACTTCTGCAAATGTGAAAGCGGGACAAGCCATGCCCTGACCACAGCCACACCCATGCCACGCCCTGGCCACACCCCTGTCACGCCCTCCAGCTCTGATCCTCCAGCAATGGCGGCTGCCTTCACCCCTGCATGCCAGCCTGCGTAAATTTTTTTTATCCCCAACCCAGCCCCCCGCGCGCCGCCCCCCTGCACGCTCACCCGCAAGCCAGGAAGTCAGTATCATCGCGCCGACCAGTGTTTATACAGAAGACACCAGCGTCGTTGCGGCCCTGGGCACACCGCCACAGCACAGGGCGTCCCGGGACATTTGCTAACGGTCCGGGACCGCGGGATTTTGTGGAAAAATCGGGACAATCCCGGGAAAATCGGGACAGTTGGGAGGTATGATACAGCTAAAAACAAGACTGAAAGTCTAATAGAGGTCTAAGTAACTTTAGATAAGTCAGGGCTAGGGCAATTGCAGATATACATTTCCCATCCTCAATAACCAGTATAAAAAACAAACCGCCATTTCAGTGGCCAATAGATAAAAAAAATAATTATTGCCATTTAATATGGAGACATCTGGACCCTTGACCAACCTCATAAATATTGTCTTGATTAATAAACTGCCATGAATTTAAGCCAATTAGCCTGTAGACAGGAAGTATGGCTAAATCTTCACAATCCGGATCATACACTAAAGAAACATTTAGGTGGCTCTAGGCCTAACCAACATTCCAAAACTAAAATGAAGGCTTGGGATAGAGTTTGGTTTTAAAGTGGGGGGGGGATTTTTTAAAACTCTAAGAGGCCGATTCATTAATAGCGGCAGGTAGCGACAGTTGAGCGACTGTAGCAGTATTTTCACAGCGCCCGCTAGTAGTCGCTGTGCTTGGCCATTGTTCGGTGTGCAGTAATGTTGAATCAGGGGTGACGAGTCGCTATTTGACAGGTTCCGCGATGTATGGGTGCGCATGATAGTGACTGGTCAGAGCGACCGGCTCCCACCATATTCACTAAAAAATCACGCTCAAAAAATTCAAGCGCTGTGAAATGCATGTTTAAACCCCAGAGCGCTGGCAGCGATGTGTTAAAAGTAGTTTTTTACCCCCCAAACCACCATATTTTTGGAAAACAAAAAAAAAAAAAAATTTAAAGAATTTAGTAATATCAATACAATAATATCAGACCTGTAATATCAATTCTGTACAATTTTTTTTTTTTTTACCTTAAAAAAATTATGTAAAATGGCAGAAGTGGTCACAGAATTTTTCACATTTAAAAAAAAAAAAAAACATTAATAACAATTAATTATGAATATTTAAAGATTGTTCCATTGAAATGCATTGGAGAGCGCCAGGTAGCGAGAGGTCATACCTGTCGCTGTTCAAGGTCGGACGCTGGCGCTGTGGGCTGAGGCTGGAATAATGATGAATGAGTGGCTATATGGCGCTATCTCAGTCGCTAAGCAGGATTGGCTTGATAAATGTGTGATTGTGGTGGGGAGCCGGCGTTCTCGTGGCTGTGCCCGTCATTACCGGTCGCTCACCAGTAGCTATCTGTCGCTATTCCTTCATAAATAAGGGCCAAAGTGTGTAGAGCCCCATTTTATTACCCGCTTCCCTTCTAGACATTAGGGCGTGGAAGAACCCGGTGCCCATTGCCATGTACTCATCTGGAAGGACATAGGGGGTAGTACACACTGCACCATCAAATTGAGTGATTTATCCTAAAGAAATCCATAAAGTTTCAGATTCACTCTTATATTTTTTTAAACTTTTTAAAAGAAGACCTTGAGGCCTTTGTTTTAGTGTGTGTGTGTGTGTGTGTGTGTGTGGCTGGGGGGGGGGGGAACTCTTCTAGTGTAGAGTCCCATCTTATTACCTGCTTTCTTTCTGGACATGGGGTTGTGGAAGTACCCAGTGCCCATTGCCATGTACCTATGAGGAAGGCCAGAAGCCATCAGTTCAGTCTCGAAGTCCTGGGTTTTAAGTCCATAGGCCTGGTGTGCTGGTCCAGTTTCCTCAGGGGGAGGGGGTCACACATTTACAAACACACATATACAAAAGCACATTGTTCAGGTGAACTTTTTGCCATTATGGACTTTTTGCACTCCAAAAACTGCAAAAAAAGAACAGAATCGCATAATCCTGAACAAAAGATGTTTTTATTCTTGCATAATGGCTGAATCATCCCCTTTAAAGTGGATCAAAACCCAGGATTTTCACTATCCCGATTTTTGGTTCTTCCTTCTGGGGTATCCTGATTTTGGATGCCCTGACGTGTTACACCCTGCCAGTAGTCCTCTATACATATCTCACCAGCATTAACATGGTGCGGGTGCAGCCCTCCTCCATTCAGCTTCTTCAGCCTGCACCCCTCTACGGCTGTGCGTGATCACACCAGTCATTCAGTTACGTCGGCCGCAGACAGACCAGGGAATATGCAAGAGATGCCGCCAGTGGTCATGCATGCATCGTGGGCTCATTGAAAAGGTAAGAATATTAGGCGACTGGCAAGGTTTTACATAGGGGGTCATCACAAATACCAAATGGGGTGGGAAGGCCGATTCATTAATAGCGGCAGGTAGCGACAGTTGAGCGACTGTAGCGGCATTTTCAGAGCACCCGCTAGTAGTCGCTGTGCTTGGCTGTTGTTCGGTAGTTGATAGCGACTCAGTCGGTTTGCCGTAATGTTGAATATTGGGTGAGGAGTCGCTATTTGACAGGTTCCACGCTGTATGGGAGCGCATGATAGCGACTGGCCCTAGCGACCGGTTCCCACCATATTCATTAACAAATCACGCTCAAAAGATTCTCGCGCTGTAAAATGCATGTTTAAACCCCAGAGCGCTGGCGGCAATGGGTTAAAAGTCGTTTTTTAACCCCCAAACCACCATATTTTTGGAAACCAAAAGAAACAAGTTTTTAAAATAATTTTGTAATATGAATACATTAATATCAGACCTGTAATATCAATTCTGTACATTTATTATTATTATTTTTTTTTTTTAACGTAAAAAAATTATTTAAAATGGCAGAAGTGGTCACAGAATTTTTCACATTTAAAAAAAATAAATAAATAAATAATAACAATTAATTATGAATATTTAAAGATTGTTCCATTGAAATGCATACCTGTCGCTGTTCAAGGTCGGACGCTGGCGCTGTGGGCTGAGGCTGGAATAATGATGAATGAGTCGCTATATGGCGCTATCTCAGTCGCTAAGCAGGATCGGCTTGATAAATGTGTGATTGTGGTGGGGAGCCGGCGTTCTCGTGGCGGGGCCCGTCATTACCGGCCGCTCACCAGTCGCTACCTGTCGCTATCCCTTGTTAAATAAAGGCCTAAGTCCAGTTTTGGTCCACTTTAAGGCCTTTAAGGACTGCAATGATTGTGCACAACCCCTAAGCACTGTCAAATTGAGTGATTTATCCTAAAGATATCTATAAGGTTTCTGATTTAGAGTCATTCCTAAATGTATCAAATGTGGCCGAAATTTGATTTGTGATGATGAAATAATATTTTATTCTGAAAAAGTATTGATATATGTCATTTTATTTATTTTTTTAGTGTGTCTGAAGAGGCCTTTTTAACAGACCTTAAGAGCAGAGGTTAAGGAAACAAGCCTGATCATTGATGCCAAAGTCCAGGTTCGTGGGAGCTGATATGACAGACTGACTGAGGAGGGGATTTTTTTGAGTTGTCCCTATTTTTATGAGACTATTTAAGGAACTTTTTTTTTCCATTCAGAGACTTTTATCTCTGTTTGGGCCCTAATCCAATCCTACAAAGGGCAGACCAGACTTTTTATCTTAATGATCCCAGCAGGCTCCAGTGAAATGCTTAATACAATTATTTACTTATATCAATTCCATTGCATGTTTATGACTTTTCACAC
The DNA here is from genome assembly GCA_027917425.1 of Gastrophryne carolinensis. Lineage (NCBI taxonomy): Eukaryota > Metazoa > Chordata > Amphibia > Anura > Microhylidae > Gastrophryne > Gastrophryne carolinensis. The sequence goes on from CM051237.1 coordinate 444,602,685, forward strand.
AGTCAGATAACACTTGGATTGCTATAATTGGAAGCTTTATGGCCCTTTAACCAAAGATCAATGGTAAGGCCATGATAGTCTTACAGTTATTCTTATATAAAGCATCTGTAATGTATCTATATGGAACTAGAACATTCCTAGTAGTAGCTGCACAGCATTGTGCCTGCTTTATATGCTAACTGAAGAGATTTTTTTTATTACGTAGACTTATCTGATGCTTTGATGTTTTATTTGAGGTTATTTGATCACATTCAGTAGATCACTCGAGAGTCCCTTCTACACTGATGAGTGGCCCTAGAGAATGTCATGTGTACATTCCCTGGACCATAACCCTGCCACCTCCAACTTGTGTTCTTCCAGCAATGATTGCAGGGCATTTATTTTTCACTATTTCTTGCCTGAAATGCCAACATCCATCTCCTCGATTAATTCAAAAACATGACTTATCGGAGAAGGCTAATCAGCAGAGGGACAGTTTTGATGCCATGAAAAAGTCTTTACTACCAAGGCAACATCGTTAGAGATATAGGTGAGAATTCTCACTCCTTTTTTTATGAGAGAAAACTGCCATTTACTTTCATTGTTTACCTTGGGCTCGGTTTAGAGCCAGAGGAAAATTTACAACCGCTAGACAATGAAAGTCAATGGCAGTTTTCTCTATTAAAAGGAGTGAGACTTCTCACCTGGCTCTGTGTGCCATGTGCAGTAGGGTTTAAGATGCACATCTGGTAGCCACCTGGTTTATTTTGGTGGTGGCATGTTAGTCTTCTCTCATGCACCCAACCTGTGTAACCGCCACCCTTGGCCCAAAATCCAAAAATCATTACATCACATAACAGCAGCATGTGAGCCGACATATCGCTGGTTTGCTGAGGGGTGTGGGTGAGCAGCTTCGGAGGGAGGTTAGGTGTGAGTTGTGGGTTAGGGGCTGGGTAGAGGGTTCTGGTTAGCAGCTGGGTAGAAGGGCTTAGGTCATTGGGTGGATAGAGGGGTTAAGTGAGGCGGGGGGGGGGGGAGGTGGATTAGGTGATGGATTTGGGTCAGTGGGTGGGGAGGGAGGTCAGGTGAGGGGTTCAGTAAGCGTGTGGGTAGAGAGGCTAGTGCCAACTGTGGGAGTCTGGGGCCCTAATCTCTGCTCCGGTGCCCACTGTTTTGCAGCGTTGCCTGGGTCCTGGGGTCCCCTCCTGTTCTGCGGCCCCAGAAACCTGCCACCTTTGCACCGCAAAAAAACACCGGCCCTGCAAGACATAAGTTTTATTTAAAATAAAATACATGGGGTTTCTGTGCCAGTTGGAAGTTGGAGGAAAGAATTCCGTTATTATCAAGATCATAAACAAGAGAAGGATATTCCAACAACTGCCAACTTGCTCAGTTTCAGCAGACTCAAGAGCAAAATGCAAAATGCCTTTACTATTTTTTTTTACTATTGTTGGCAAAGGGCAAAAACCTACAGATAAAAAGATGCTGCAGAAGTTACAGGAGATGTGCCAAGGAAAACTTTAAACTCCACAAGTATGAGCATGAGCATGTATTCAAAGAACAGGTCTTCTGGAACTATGATGCAAAGATATTTGGGCACTAAACCAGAAGACATGTTCTGGCATTAACCAAAGGCAACATTTCCTCAGAGGAACCTAATGTCAGCTGTAAGGATGGCAGAAATGTTATGGTTTGTGGTTATTTTGCTGCATCAAGACCCGGGCTGCTGAAAATCACATCATCACATCACAGAATCCACCATCAATTCTTCATTGTACGAGAGGTGGCTTGATAGGAGGAACATTAAAATGGAGCCAGATGGTGGAGTTTGCAACATGACAATGCCCATGTAGATTTCATTTTCCAAGGAACATCCGAGAAAAAAGAATAGAACGATACTCTTATCATTTTACACCTTGTAAGGGAAATTTTTTGAAATTATTTGGTTTCCAAACACCACTTCTATGCAGTTAAAGATATATCTCAGGCCCAAATCTTCCCTTCTATCTTGTGTCACTCACTATCCCAAACTGAACATGGACAAAACAGAAATGTTTATTTTCCCACTATCCAGTTCCGCAAAATTCTCCAATATATTAATATCCCTAGCACCAATTTTAATGTCTAGGAGGCTTTTCCTCATTCAGATCCCAGATTCATTAGCTGGGTTCTGCCTTCTCCAGCTTAAACACATCTCCCACATCTAACCCTTCCGTCCCTTCTAGGACCATCATCGTTCTTCTGCTCTGATCCCTGACTTCCAATCTCATCCTCAGGATTTCAAATGTGCCTTTCTATTCTTTTGTAATGCTCCAACACAGACGGACATAGTGCATAGTACTTGTGACCCAACTTCTCAACTACACCTCCTTATCCCTAAAACTGTAAGCTTAGATGATCAGAAGGATGGGGCCCTCACTCTTACTGTAACCGTGTATCAGTGGGGGTCATGCTAATGAAACTGAACCAGAAAATGTACATGTGTACAATTTCAATCAAGTCAATTTTCCACCAAGAGAGTCACTAAGTTCATTTTCCGGGTCATTTTGGGTGTCAGGTTCAAATTGCTGTTCAAATGAGAGGTCCTGTGAAAAACACAGAGCAGATTACCATCCCCAGGAATCTACAGTACATGGTTCACATGTCGATGCAGATTCAACTTCAATTTAGCATATCTACTTACACCCTAAAATAAAAGAAGCAGATTGCGGTCTACAGAAAAATACATGGTTCATATCTCAGTGCAGATTGAAGTTCACTTTAGCCTATGCAGGGGCATAGCTAGGGGGGAGCAGAAGGGGCACTTGCTCCAGTTGCAGCAGGTGAGGGGGGCACCAAAGGGGGGCCTGAGAACAAGTGGGGGGCGCCATTTTGAATCATTGCCCCGGGTGTCAGAAAGCCTAGCTACTTCTCTGAGTATGTGGTTCATTCTGCCCTTCTCAAAGAAACGACACTGCATGCATTTTACTCCTACAGCAACTTGCATTGAATTGTGAGCCAAAATGTGCCCCTGAATCCACATAAAGGAAAAAGCAGACAGCCCTTTAGACATGCTAATTATTGTGGATGTAAACTGACTAATGCACCATCCACTTTGCTGCTACTTACTGTATGTATAACAAAATTGAAATTTGGCCCAAATTTTGTACACTGCCATGTGCTCCAGGAATTCTGCCTCCTGCTGTTAATCTGAATAAAATTGTAATGCTGTACAATTCCACCCCAAAATCTATGGCAAAATTGGTATTGCTAAAGTCTTATTTATCAAGTCGCACTGCACTGAATATTTCTTCTTTACCCTTTGAAGGCATGTCCTCCGTGTTGGCATTTCCCCGTCCTGTATACCTGATGAGGTCCAGCCTGACCCTGTCTCTATTCATGTATGCCTGCTTAGGTGTGGTGTTGTGTTGTGGCTGCACACTAGGATATGTGTGTGTGAGGCCCCCTGATTTTATTGACAATATTGTTTATTATAATATTGTTTTTTTATATAGCCGTTTGAGGGGAGGGTTTTGGAGTTTTGGGGATTTATACGGTATGCTATTTTTGTAATAATAAAGTAGTGCCATAGAAATCCACGTTTTTTGTTTTGTTTATATTGGGTTCTGGGTTTTGGCTAGTCCTAGATAGGGATCAATTGTCCCTGATTTGGAGGAACTGTCCCTCTTTTGAGTCCATTTCTCCCTGTCCCTCGTTGTTCTCATTTGGCCCTCTTTAAGTCGTAACATTTAGATCTGCATCTGAAAATGATTAAGAGGCCGATTCATTAATAGCGCCAGGTAGCGCCAGATGAGCGACTGTAGCGTGATTTTTTCAGCGCCAGCCAGTATTCGCTGTGCTTGGCCGGCGTTAGCTTGATGACAGCGACTCAGTCGGTGTGCGGTAATGTTGAATACGGGCTTAGGGGTCGCTGTTTCACAGGTTCAGCGTTGTATGTGAGCGCCTGACAACGAATGGCCAGAGCGAATGGCTAGCTTCATATTCATTAACAAATCACGCTCCGAATTTGCTGTCGCTGTCCATTCCTTGTTTAAACCCCAGAGCGCTGGCGGCGATGTGTATTAACTAGTTTTTAACCCCTAAATAACCATATTTTTTGAATGTAACATTATACATGTTTTTAGAATCATTTTGTAATATGAATACATTAATCTCAGACCTGTTAGATCAATTCTGCACAAATTTTTTTTTTTTTTTTTTTTTACTTAAAAATAAATCCTAACATTGCAGAAGTGGTCTCCGAATTTTTGACATTAAAAAAAAAAAAAAATAATAATACCAATTAATTATGATTATTTATAGATTGCTCCATTGAAATGCACTGGACATCGCCAGGGAGCGACAGCTCATACCTGGCGCTGTGAGGGAATTTGCAGCGGCGCTGTTCGGTCCAGGCGGCTTCATGATTAATGCCGCGCTAGCCGTCGCTCTCGCCGGCGTTAGCCTCATTTTGCTTGATAAATGCGTCATTGTGACCACCGCCAGGCGTACTTGAGTCGGTAGTCGCCGTTAGCTGCCGCTACCTGGCGCTCGTCAGACACTACCTGGCGCTATCACTTGATGAATAAGGGCATAAGTTGCCTATTCAAAGGCCTCGATTCAATAAAGGTAGAAAAAATTCAATTCATGAGAAAAAAACCCTGAGAAAAAGACAATGAAAGTCAATGGCAGCTTTTACTACAGTGTAGAAAGTAGTAAACAGTTCTCTACTTTTCTTAGGAGTAAAAAAGTGCCATTGACTTTCATTGGCTTTTTATCTGGTGATTCAGTAACAGTGAAATTCTCAGGCTTTTTTCTCATGAATTGAATCTTTTACTACCATGAGAATTTTTTTCTACCTTTATTGAATCGAGGCCATAGTGTTTATATTGTTGTAAATGTTACACACTATGGCCTCGATTCAATAAGAGTTGAAAAAAATTCTCATGGTAGTAAAAAATTCAATTCATGAGAAAGCCTGAGAATGTCACTGTTACTGAATTACCAGATAAAAAGACAATGCAAGTCAATGGCAGCTTTCACTACAGTGTAGAAAGGAGTGAACAGTTCTCTAGTTCTTAGGTTCTTAGGAGTAAAAAAAGTTCCATTGACTTTCATTGTTTTCCTATCTGGTGATTCACTAACAGTGACACTCTCAGACTTTTTTCTCATGAATTGAATTTTTTACTACCATGAGATTTTTTTTCAACTCTTATTGAATCGAGGCTATTGTCCTATCAATCAATCAATCAATCAATCAATCAATGAGGGTATGTGGCCTAATTTAACAAATGTCATTCTTTCCCACTCTAAAAATTAGGTATGCTTTATAACATAGGGCCACCTGCCGTTTTATTCTTTTGTATCATTAGAAGGGTGCATGATGATGTCCTTTTACTGAAAAGTTCCTCCTATTCAGATTAAAATGAAAAGGACCCTGACCCTGTACTCACATATTGCTTAATTACTTCTCTGAGTGTAACCTTTGTGTCATTTTTTAGCTCTGCAAGAGCAATGCGATGGTGCACGGATCAGCAGCAGTCGTTATAAAAGGTAATGTGCCTCATGTGCAATCAATGTGATCTCTGAGTCACCAGGTCAATTCAGAATAAAAAATGATAAACTTCTCTAACCAGAGAGCTTTCATATTGCAAGGCCGGATCAGCTATAGCTCTGCCATGTCACGGAAGAACGATATGGTTATAGCACACTGGGGTTGTCTGTTTTCAAAGTTTTGCTATGAAAATACTTGCTTGGAATTTAGGGGGTTAGAGTGCTTGTTTAGGGATTTCAAACATTCTTAAAGCTTTAAGAAATAACAGGGTTTAAGAAACATCCGTAGGCTATACAATATATAATTACTGGAAACCTTCTCATTTTCTTCCAATTCTTAGAAAGGTCCATCATCAGGATTCCATGTGCATGTGAGATGTGGCTGTTCTCACTCCCATTGCCGGGCTCTCGTGTAAACAGAGCACTTTTGCTGAGCAATTAATATGCACAGCGGACAGCTTTGATTGGACGAGCCTGCGCTTGCACCATTGGACCGGAAAGAGGTGAGTTTGAAAGAGCAACCTGGGGGGGGGGGGGGGGAATCACACACAGTCAGGATGCCCCGGGGGCACAGAAAGTCAAAATCCTGCATTTTGTTCCATTTTAAATCACACCATGCATGCCTACCTGTAACATTGTCTTCACAACTCGAGGATCATCCTTTCCAGTCTCCGTTTGTCAATCCCTCCCTCTGTGCATCGTCCATCAATTGAGGTGATAGTCCTGATAATGGTCTGTCCCTCTATTCAGAATGTATGCCTCACTCATTTAACCTTCTTATCAATCCTCTGGGCTCTCCACCTTTGTCTCTGTACCCTGAAGGAGAGCCTCATGCTAATACAGGCAGTACACTGGAAGAGAGGACATGTTCACTGCCTGGAAAGTGTAGGAATTAATACAGAACATAAAGTATGTTTTCTCTGCATTGCAAACTTTGGAAATGGAAACGTAAGGACATGTAGGGCTGCTTTTCTTTAGCGCTCCAACGCTCTGTTTACCTCTTTTGGCAAACGGCTCTCATTGACTTTAATAGGGAGCTGAGGAGGGGATGAGGCAGCTTTGAAAACAATGAGAGCCACCTGCCGAATGACATAGTCATAGCAGACAACTCTCATTGGACGAGAGCCAGCGCATGCACCATTGGAACAGAAAGAGGTAAGTGTTTATGGGTGAACTGGGGGGGTTTACACAGCGGGGCATCCCAATTCTTTTAGATTCCAGGCCGGCCACTGCTGGGTTTTGTTCTGCATTAGTAGTAATCTTAGAAGATTTGTTTTGCATAACTTGGAATTATGGGTGGGGAATTTGAGCTAGGCCTCAGTTAGCCTTCATACTATAAACTTAATCTAACTAATTTAAACCTAATCTAACTACCTTTAACATTCTCCTAAAATTGTATTTAAACATATAATGAACGTGTAGTAAAATATTAATAACACTCATCCTGTTTAACCCCCCCAAGTGTTACTACAAATAATAATTTTCCATTGCCCCTAACACAACACCTACCCATATATTACATGAAAACCTTATCAAATCTCTAAAAACTGATAATTTAATTGGCCAGTGGGTTAATAATAATTCATTACACAGAAATATGAAACATATTTAGTCTTGAGAGAAGACATCGTGGGTGGGGGGCATGAGTAACGTAAGTAATGTATTAATATATAAATGTCCAATACAAACAATAAAGGGAACAGCTTCAGAAACTGATTAGATGGTTTTTGTTAAGCTTTTATCTGTTAAAAATAATAAAGAAATAAATATATAATTTTTCTGAACCACTGGACTGATGGACATGTGTTTTGATTTTCAATTCTATTAATTATGTTTCTACGATTTGGCTATGGCAATTTTTTCAAGCTATAATGGAAAACAAGAGTAAACTATCTGTGTCCCAAGAAAAGCTCATACATGAGTTGTATTTAGGAAGTTTTTTTAAACGAGGCAGTTTAGCTGTCTTATCGGCACGCCTTATGAATCCACAATGAGTGGCCATAAAGTAGAAATATGTGATAAGTTAACTACAATGATATGTCGGGACAAACAAGCTCCCTACACACCTGCAGCTCAAATATTTACACAGGGACATTTTCTACAATGACTTTATTGTAGTCTGCATGATGTCCAATCAATTCACAGTGGCAATGGTTGCACTAACTAGTGTCAACATGTAGCCACCACTTTAGTGGGTGAAACATGAAGAACTTCTGAAACTATGTCTGCTCAAGGTGACATGACTGGACCAAAGCCTAGTATGAGCTTGTTGATGCGTCTCCAAGCCAGTAAGCCAGTGCGGCGTTCCCGGGCGTAGTAGACCGCTCTGTCCAGTAACGTTATGTTATCACCTACACCTGAGTGTCTCAGGGGATGGACAGCCTTACTGGTTAGGGCTGACGAGCCCCTGGGATCTGTTCTCCAATCCTATCCAGGATCATAGTTGCACCTATAACTCACTCCGTCCCCTCAGTGTTTCCATGGGCCAGCTATCCTTTGAATAGAGTTTAGCCCCAACCTCATTGCCCGTTATAGCTATCTGTGCTAAGGGTGTGATTTAATTCGTGCTTATCCTTCTTAGCTTATCCGACTAAGCTTTTAATCGACTATCCCAGTTTGCCGCCTGAAATGACCTCTGCCTGTCTGACCTTGAATCTGCCTGACCCTTTGGATACTTCACTACCTCTGACCTCCCGTCATATTTGTGTCACAGGCCCTTATTTAACAAGGGATAGCGACAGGTAGCGACTGGTGAGCGGCCAGTAATGACGGGCCCCGCCACGAGAACGCCGGCTCCCCACCACAATCACACATTTATCAAGGCAATCCTGCTTAGCGACTGAAATAGCGCCAGATAGCCACTCATTCATCATTATTCCAGCCTCAGCCCACAGCGCCAGCGTCCGACCTTGAACAGCGACAGGTATGACCTCTCGCTACCTGGCGCTCTCCAATGCATTTCAATGGAACAATCTTTAAATATTCATAATTAATTATTATTTTTTTATTTTTTTTTTTAAATGTGAAAAATTCTGTGACCACTTCTGCCATTTTAAATAATTTTTTTAAGGTAAAAAAAATAAAAAAATAAAAATTTACAGAATTAATATTACAGGTCTGATATTAATGTATTCATATTACAAAATTATTTTAAAAACGTGTTTTTTTTGGTTTCCAAAAATATGGTTGTTTGGGGGTTAAAAAACTACTTTTAACCCATCGCCACCAGCGATCTGGGGTTTAAACATGCATTTTACAGCGCGAGTTAATGAATATGGTGGAAGCCGGTCGCTCTGACCAGTCGCTATCATGCGCTTCCATACAGCGCGGAACCTGTCAAATAGCGACTCCTCACCCAATATTCAACATTACGGCAAACCGACTGAGTCGCTATCAACTACCGAACAACGGCCAAGCACAGCGACTACTAGCGGGCGCTCTGAAAATGCCGCTACAGTCGCTTAACTGTCGCTATCTGCCGCTGTTAATGAATCGGCCTCACAGTTTAGAATAAGCAGTAACATCCAGGTTCACTTCCTTAACTCAATGCAGACAGTAAAGTGGGGTGGGGAAGATGGGGCTTTACACTTCTCTTCCTCTGAGGACAGAGTCAGGTCTACACAAGGGGTGGGGCTTCAGTGGAGGCACACCACAAAAATTTTCAAAACACACATGGGGCTTAGGGGGACCCAGCACCTTGGGAAGTTCAGGGTGTCCTAATAAATGTTTCCACCAAGCATGGGGACTTAGCCTTTCCCTTGGGACTCTCCCAGGAATTATGTTATACTGGCGACAATGCTTGTAAAGCAACCATGGTTTGGTGTATTGGTTTGTACTACACATTCTGGGTGGTGAGTATGTCATTATTTGTTCTCAGAAATTTCTTGTTAGCAATAAGTCATTTATTGCTCAATGCGAGGGACAACCACCCAGGCAACAAATCACACAATAGTCGCCCCGTTTATTGTGACCTTTAGACTAGCATGTCCTTGCTACAATATAAACATTTAAATGTAAAGACTGATAACGAATTAAAATTAGTGTTTTTAATTGGGGGTGTATATGATCAAGGGGGGGAGATATACGGATGTATTTATGGTTGGATTCTTTGTATTCTACTGGTCCACATGGGATGGAAAAGACTTCTGGGTGTATAAGTATTAAAGTTAGGATTCACTGAGAGTGGAGAAGAGCTCTAGTTTCTGCAGGATGTAGCTAATGGCCCAGAAGAAGTAGTTCCCATCACCTTTGGTTTTATGTACGCCGTGGTTGTCCAAGGTCCCTTGTGCTCCATAGTATACAACCCTACCAAGCGTAAGGTCAAGAGTGGTGCTAGGAAAATTCCTTCCTGAACTACCAAGTTCAGGAAGGAATTTTCTTAGCACCACTCTTGACCTTACGTTTGGTAGGGTTGTATACTTGGTTGGTTGAAAGCCTTGGTTTGCTTGTGTTTTTGAGTCACTGGGACAATTATCCTTTGATGGGTATATTCTGGACTGGAGGGGTATAGTTTGGCCTAGGTGAGAAATCCAGTGAAGTGATAACATTATAGCCTGGAGGGATATATTCTGGCCTAGGCCAATTTATACCCCGGTATAGTTTGGATTGGAGGGGTATAGTTTGGACTAGGCCAATTTATACCCCGGGGTATAGTTTAGCCTAGGCCAATTTATATCCTGGGGTATACTCTAACTTGTATTAAAAAATTAAAAAATACCGCGCTATTATAACATGTATACAAGCTTCCACGTGCAAATGCTGGAGTCCTCCTCCCCAGCCAAAGGTAGAAACAGATATTTAAAACAAAAGCACAGAGCTAAAGATTATAGTCCTTCAAGAGTCTTTTGTAAAAAAAGGAAGAAGAAGGATCTTCAAAGCTTCAATATCACCCTGTGATCAATTCATCCAGTGCAAGTCCACCACCTGATAAATGTGAGGCTTACCAGAACATCCAGGACATTAAGCTTTCAATCATCAAGGGGTCTCAGATTATTATGTTAGCTCATCAACAATTTAGCATGGGATTTTCTCCCTTATATGCAATCCTCCAACTCTCCACATTCAGAATGACATAAGTTATAGATCCAAAATACATGCAGGGAGAGATGGAAAAGGACAAAATCTAGTGCAAAAACGCTAATTTAAAAACCACTTTAATCTAAAATCATTTGCACTCACATTTCCATTCATGGATAAAAGGCACATCTAGATATTACAGAGCTTTGGCGACTCTCACCGCAAGGGCTCCCAATCCACCGATATGCTCGACCAAATAAGAGCTGTTTTTGATGAAAAGAGGTGCTGCTCACCAACGCGTTTCACCCCAGGGGGGGCTTTAACCAGGTTTGCAGCAGTAAGTTATATGAGCGTTTAAATAGCTCCAAGATTTCAAGTGTCAGGAAGTGTATCAAAAACACTTCCGGGTTGCGCGCACGGCCGGTATTGCGCATGCGCCAACTACTTAGCAATAATACACCTCACCTCTCAGTCTATTTCAACTGCGCCTGCGCACACTGCTAGAGACACTGAGAGATAAAGGAAGATGGCCGCGACGATCACCGAGGTAGCACTGCACTTTTAAATATACTCTAACTTGGCCAAACTATACTCGGTTTTAATCTGGGGCAGGGTTACTTTAGCCTGCTACACCGGGTGAGACGCGAGGCAATGGTGTGGTTTAGGGGTGTGGCTTATTTACAGGCTTTTGAAAATCTTCTGGCGGGCGATGTTCATGTTTTTTAAGATTTACTTCTACTTCATCTTGGCTCGGCGAATGCTGGCGAACACTTTTGCATAACCCCATAGGAATCAATGTTAGTTAGGAAGAGATTGTCACTTTAGGTTTTTTTTAGCATCTTTAACTTATTTTCGAGTGTGTACATTACAAAGTTACAGAGTATGTGAAATACAACTAATAATAATGTTTTTCTATTACTGTTATATTTTCAAATAAACTTTTATTCTTAAGCTTTTCAAACAACCCTCCCGAGATACCCCACATATATTCTGAGATCCCTCCAATGCTGTAAAATATAGTATAAAAGTGTGTTTTCAGCAAGAATTCATGTTTTTGCTAAAGAATTCTCCAAATCACCTTTCAATATCAATACCTGTGACTTTCGTCAGCAAATTGCGGCGCAAACACAGCGAAATGCATTGCAAAAAATCTATGTTCACTGGTGTTTGCTGTAGTAAGTTTTGCTTACTCACTGGTCTGTTGTGCATCCGTACATGTGGGTATATTCAACAGTGATACCAGGGGCTTCAGGCATCAGGAAATCTCAAATCGGGATGCCACGCAAACCATCCAAATCTGGATGCCACAATGTCTCTGCCTGGTAAGCAGAGTTGCCTAGAAGGTTTAGGTTCACATTAAAAATTTAGATTTTTGGTTACTGATACCTGTGATTAAACCCTGCCTCTCTCTAAATTTTAAGACTGCTGTTATTTATTCCTGCTCCTCTTCTCCGGATCTTTAGTTAAACCAGACCAACAACCTTGCAAAGTTGGGAAAAATACTGACTTGCCCTATCTAGACGCATGATATTGAATCATTTTCAGCACTCAAATCTGAAACGCCACCTGGTCTCCTGGTAGTGGCCATATTGGAACTTCCTTTCCCAGTATCCCAACCCAGCAGCCCTTCCTCCTTGCAGGTGGCCTACAGCTCAATTGGACCCAATTTTGGTTGCAAAACTGACCACAGTAGGAGTTACAAAAAGGTAAATGATTTTTATGTGCACCAATCTGAATTTCCCTGGAGAGGTATGCATATGAGCACTGTTTCTTCTAAGGGTGTTGGTCCAGTTTAATGCCAGGAACTACCAACTCCAACCACCTACAAAGTCCAAACACCCACTTGTACACCATTACATCTGTACAATTGTATTTGTATTGCATAGCCTAGAACTGTACAATTGTAATTGTATTGTGTAGCCTAGAAGTAAGGATGAGCGGACCCATGGAAGTTCCTGCTTATTTGAAAATTAGAAATATGTTCAGTTCAGGACCCAAATCGAACTAAACTTGACCTTAAACTTTATAGAAGTTTATGGTGTAAAATGGTTTCTGCAAGAGCTATGGGTTGTATAACGCTGGAATATGCCACCAATGTGTTATAGATGCAGGTACCACCTCTGGGACCTGAATCTGTGAACAATTATTATTATAAAAAACATCAATTAAAATATGTGGCCAAATTGGAGCTTCCTTTTCCAGTATCCCAACCCAGCAGCCCTTCCTCCTTGCAGGTGGCCTGCAGCTCAATTGGACCCAATTTTGGTTGCAAAACTGACCACAGTATGAGTTACAAAAAGGTAAATGATTTGTATGTGCAGCAATCTGAATTGCCCTGGGAGGGATGCATATAAGCACTGTTTCTTCTAAGGGTGTTGGTTCAATTTAATGCCAGGAACTTCCAACTCCCACAAAGTCCAAACACCCACTTGTACACCATTACCCCTTTACAGATTCTTGGTCAACCTCTTTTGCCTAGTGGACCCACTAGTTTGCCCTGGTTGGGAGTAGAAAACAAGCTTTCCAACGGTCTTCTCCGTTCCAAGCTGGTGGCCATGGTCCAGTCTAGAATCTGCCCCACCTCACGCCTACTCCATTCATAGCAATAGAGGTGGTGGTGCTGAGGTGGGGTCATGGGGTCCGCTTCAGCATACCCCATCATTGCAGTGAATGCAGTGGGCATACTGTGGGGTGGAAACTAGACTTGATCATGGTGGCCATCTTGGACAGGACATATGGGGCGGTTGTTCTCCACTTCTGATTTTTCCTCCTGAATTTTATGCCAGTGAGATGCTGTGATGGACAAAACGGGAGTATAGCTTTTTTTTGTTTTGCCTGGACAATCCCTATAAAGTGAACCCTCAGTGGCAGCCCAATGCCAGGAAGGCTTCTGGTCCGCAGTGACCCTATTGGATTATTAGAGGAGATGTGGCTGTCGCAGAAATTTCCAGGTTCCCATTAGACGAAGCACAGCAAGGAAAATGTAAGTATGCCTCTATTGTGGGGTGCACAGGTAGCCGGAGGGTTGGGTTAGGTTTGTTTAGGGTCCCTGCACCAAGTGTCCAGGGAAAGATTTGGTAATTTGTGATGACTCGTCATATTCAAGTGAGATAGGAAGTAATAAAGTAGTTCCATACCAGGATGAAAAATCCTGGAGACATTTGTTATTGGCCTATAGTAATGTTATTGGAACCTATTGTTTTGAACTAAAAAGGTTTTGCAATGCGCAATAATAAAACTATTCCGACATGTTATCACACAAGCAATAAACTGGAAGTTATGCCCTTTCATACTGTACTTAACCCCCCTCACACCATAGCGGGCTCTTTGTTGTGCAGTAAACTCTGGCTAAGCTTTATATTACTGGGGATCGGATTAACAAAAAACACATAGTTGAGTATTCATGCCCGTGCACTTTTCTGTTTATTTTAGAATAATTTGTTATGGGGCCAAATTTCTGTGGTACAAATCTGATCCTGTCTGATTTGCTTAACAGTGGGTTGTGGTTCGTAAGCAAATGTCTGAATGCCTGCCAAGCACTAAAGCACAGGTCACTGGGAGGAAAGAGCTGAGTTTTAATCATGGAAGTCTTTTGTTGTATTAAAGAGGACCTGCACTGCAGTAAACACATAGGGGATAAAATACCAGACAGAAACAGACATAGGAAGTACAAGGTATCAGCCTGGCCCTTAAACCGGACCTTCAGCATCATTTAATGAAAAGCCCAAGCCCTTAAAAAACTATTCCCCAGCATCTAAAATTATTATATTTTAAGTTTTTAGTTACTTATTTATTATTCTTTCCCCCACCAGGGTGAAACTCTGTTCAGGACTCTAGGATACGAGCGCCGCCATCTTGATTCAGAAGCACCAAACATACTGAGGAGAGGAGAGTGGAATAAAGTATAGGGGGTGGGGTTATAGCTGTGCTTTGCACAGACAGAGCAGAGCTGGGGTCAGGGCATGGACAGCAATCCCAGAATGCAGAGCGACACAGTCAGAAGACAATTCCTGTTTGCAGGCTGCCTGCAACTCCATGTTTGCCATCTTGGATGTTTAAAGGCTCATAACATGCAGGTAGGATGATTTTTAATGTGGGCAATCTGTATGTACAGGGTGTGGGAAACATATAAGATAGGTTCCTTTTCAGGGTGAAGGACTACTTTAATGTATCCTGTAACCTAAAGTTATAACCTAACCTATCTCATAACAGGGGTACAGTTTATTCATGACAAGGGTTCAGTTCAAAATGTTCTGGGTCCCATGTTTGTAAGAACTGTAAAAAAAATTGTAATTGTATTGCATAGCCTAGAAGTATGAGCGGAAGCTCCTGCTCAGTTGAAAATTAGAAATATGTTCAGTTCAGGACCCAAACTGGACCAAACTTGACCCTAAACTTCATAGAAGTCTACAGTGTAAAATGGTTATTGCAAGAGTTATGGGTTGTATATTGCTGGAATATGCCACCAATGTGTTATAGATGCAGGTACCACCTCTGGGACCTGAATCTGTGAGCAATTATTATTATAAAAAACATCAATTAAAATATCAATGATTGATATAACAATAACTGCCCACTTTATACCCTAGGTTGTGGGTGACGAAAGGAATTACAGCAATGATTGTGTATAAAAGATTATATTGTGCACAGACTTATAATACAGGACGGTTGCTCATATGTCAAAATAACACAAAACTTACATGAAATTAGGGACTAAACAGTTACACTGACAGGATAGATATCACAAGACCAAACAATTACCTAAAGGTTTTACTATTTACAATTGCCAGTTGCCAAATAGGCCTAAAATGACCTGCTTTTAGTTACCAATACAGGGCCCTTGTGCACATGCGTCCTTACTCCTTCTTTCGTCCCCTCCCAACTGCCTAAATTTCTCCCCAAATCTTTCCAGGACACCTCACTTCCTGTTGGGAAGCACTAGCCCCTCCTTTAGCCAGCCCATCTACTAACAAAAGGATTTCATGGCCAGGCATTGACTTCATTTATATTACATAATTAAGAATCCTTTATACACCCAAAGTTATTGTGTCCACCCAACTGCAGCCAAGATGTCTGCTACCAAATTAGCATCTAAGAGGCACAATTACCATCCTACCTAGGGAAGCTATCTGGAGACCTAGTTTAGATATTTTAAACGTATATCTTTTTTATGGGAATTCTCTATTTCTTATACACCTATATCAAGAACAAAGCCCCCATAATGAGCTCCCCACCCCATAGTAGCCTAAAGTGGTCCCTGCACCCCACCTCACCCACCCAGAAGGTTAAATTAGGCTGCTTTCTCCTTGTCCCATGCTGTCTGTCAGGGGCATCATCTTTCATTCCCCAGCACTTTGCATTCCCTGATAACCCCTATAGAACTTGCTCACTTCTTCTTCGTCCCCAAAATGGATTGACTTCCAAGGGGACCCTCACAATGAAACATACATATATGGAGTTGTCATCTGCCACTGGGGAAATCCTGCAGAAGAGAGTGAGTTCACAGGTAATTATTAAAAAATATAAAGCAGGCTGAATGAAAGGTGGATGAAAGATGAAGCTCCTGACAGCCAGCATGTGGAGAGCCAATAGCAGGATAATTAACCCTTTGCATTAAATGTCACTTTAATATTGCACAAGGGGGCACCCCTCAGTTAATTATGGAACATACCTACTTTCTTCACCTGGGTGACCAAAAAATACCTTTTTAAAGGGTAAATTGTAAGGGGAATGTGTAAAAATGAAGGAGGGGTAGTGGGCAGGTCAGAGTGAGACTGGTGAAGAGGGGAGGGGTGTGAGGACAGGGTGGATGTGGTAGGTAGGTATTCCTGGACAGACGTGGAAGAAAGATTATAAAAAGTACATGAAACAAAGGGAAAACAGCAGGCTTAGTACCTTGGCACCCAGGTTACTTATCCCATGTTAGGTTCAGGGAAGTAAGGGAGCCACTGATTCTGTACCAGATGTACCCAGTGTCTGGTAAGGTTGGGTATACACTCAACTGGTGGCAGGTTGTGAGCTCCTCTAGGTTCTCATCATTCAAGACCAACTGGAAGGAAGGAATAAATCTAGGTAGAGGAAGGCCCCTGCGAACTTCCTTGCTGTCTCCTTGTGGTGATCACCCATCCATTGCTTGGGGGACCAGGAGGACCAGGCCCCCAATCCCAGTCTCTTGGGGGTAAGCCCTGAAGAGGAAGTGGAGGCGCCCACAGTTTGAGCTCCAAGGGTGGTGGCAGTCCAGGGTCCTCCTTTTATTCGGGGGCCACTAGGGGTGAGCTTGCAGGTATGGGCCCTGGGGATGCCATAGCTTCTGCAGCTAGGGACTCCACAGGGTCGGCAGCCTAGGATCCATCATGACAGAGAGAGAAGGGACGGAGCTACCCCTAGAGTCAGGCAGCATGGAGGACAGAGGTATAAAAGAGGTTATGAGGGGATGAACCAGGGTTGGGTGGCACTGTCAGAGCTGAGGAGAAGGGTGAGGGACGAGGGACGAGGGGAAAACAGGAGAGCAGAACACGGCTGTGCGGGTAGGGTAAACCTTTCCTGGACCAGGCCTACTTCGGCTGGCTCAGGCTCGCAGAGGCTCCCCTCCAAGACTCAAGGCCCACACTCAAGGCCCACCACACGGCTTGGCATGTTCAGAACTCTGAACACGAACACCCTAGGGGATTGGGGGCCACACAGGGTGGCACCCTGATTTGGGATGCCCCCAAGGGTTTTTTCCACTTTAATTTTAGTAATCAATGCCAGGCAGCAGCTGGCAGTACAAACAGGATTATGTGGATAGCACTCCATTAGTTAGACCCCATATGGAGTATTGTGTACAGTACTGTTTTTGTACAGAGGCCTGAATTCCTTCCTTACATGTAATAACCTATGCCTGCAGATATGCCAGGGATTTCAGTTTTTGTATATACAGGCTGAATTTGGTGGAGTAAGTCTTCTTTCAGCCTTACATACTATGTTATTAGGCTAAATGGCCTCACTGCAAGGCATCTAAAACTGGGATGGGCAGTAACCCAAAGGTCTGTTTAGACTTTTGTTCGACTTAAAGCAGCTCTGAATAAGAGCCTATCTTATATGTTTCCCACACCCTGTACATACAGATTGCTCACATTAAAAATCATCCTACCTGCATCTACTGCATGTTATGAGCCTTTATACATCCAAGATGGCGGCTCATGGAACATCAGGCAGCCTGCAAACAGGAAGTGCCTTCTGATGCCGCTCTGCATTCTGGAATTGCTGACCTTTTCCTGACCCCAGCTCTGCTCTATATGAGCAAAGCACAGCTATAACCTGCCCCCTTGTACTTTATCCTGCTCTCCTCTCCTCAGTAAGTGTGATGCTTCTGGGTCAAGATGGCAGCTCCCGTATCCTCAAGTCCTTAACAGAGTTGCAGCCCAGTGGGGGGAAGAAGAATAAGTAAGTGACAAAAAACATAAAATATATTAATTTAAGATGCTGGGGAATCGTTTTTTAAGGGTTTGGGTTTTTCAATAAATCATGGTGAAGGTCCAGTTTAAGGATCCCACAGCCTCCATCTAGATTATAAGCCTTCTCCCCATTTTAAGTATTGAGAAGCAAGATGGAACCTTATAGATCTACACAGAAACTTCATGGCCTTTCTAAATGCAATATTCAATTCTTAAACCTATCCTCACCCTGTAATGGTCAAAGTGACCACTCTGCTTACATTTAGGGAGATCGGGGACAAATGGTGAATCTCCTTCATGTGACACTGAATGTGAAGAGGTTTGTAGGGGAAACACTTGGTTTACCCCAACCCCTGGGTTACCAGCCATTATGCCTGGTATGTTGGGCTGATAGCCCAGGGGCAGGGGGATACACAACATTTTTTTGAATAAAACAATGGGCCAGATTTTTCGTCCCATAGACTTTAATTGTATTTGACATCCAGGAGTACAGGACCAGGAACTATCTGGCCAAGAAGGCTTTTGGCCCAGATAGCTCTCTGTCTTCACATAGTATGATATCACACCACTTGTCTTGCATCAAAGCAAAGGCGGACTGGCCATAGGGGGCACAGGGAGAATACCCGTGGACTGCACTGCTTTAACACCACTTAGGCGGGGTCTAGCCTCCAGCATGCAACACTGCTTCTTCTAATCCCACCCTCCACTTCCCTCTCCTGATACCTGGTATCATTGTAACACCCCCCAGCTCATGTTCTTCTCTCACAATGCTATAGCCTCAGGATTATTACTGTGGGGACATACCCATACCTACAATACTAAAGCTTCAATACCATCAATTATCAACCCCTGCCCATTATCTGTTCCTGTAATGCTACAGCATCAGCTGAGAAACATGCTCGTTGATCATCTTAGAAGTTCCTTGGGTCGGGACTAAGAAGCTCATGGGCTAGTGGTAAGCTTGTCAGGGCGGGTAAATTCCCACACTTATTTTTTATTCCCGGTCTGCCCCTGCATCACAGTGTACACACTTTATATTCTCATGAGATGTCATGATTAAGGACCTGTTGTCCGAAACGTGTTGGCGTTAGGGCCCATCTTGTACATATTTACTCACTTTGTGACCTGTTGGATTATTGATCTTAACCGAAGGAAATAAATGCTGGAGATTTTTACAACATTTGCTGGCTGGCTCAATACTTCTTACTTTATATTCTCACACTATGTTCCAGCAAGTGCCTATAATAGTGTCTCTACTGCCAACATTACACAACATTCTGCCGCTAGTAGCTCTTAGGCACTTTAATAGATTTTCTGTCGTTTTCTCAGAAGTCATAAGCCTCTGTCCCGTTTCCTTTTACCATCGCGATTTGGGCAATGGGGTTTCTTAATCTTCCCAGACATTTGTTTTTCCTGTATTTACCAAGCTGAAGTACAGTAAAAATAAAAATGGTTTAAAGGCATCTTGACTTTTGGATTGCCAGTGTTAACTGCTGTGACACTCTTGTAATGTGATGACCTCTAGTACACATGATGGTGGTAAACAGTGAATCACCAGCCTACAGCACACCACAGTGCTCCCTGTTCCGCTATTCTTCTTCTTCTTCTACTATGTTACATCCTAAAAGAGATGTTACAACTTCCTCAACAAACATGCAGCACTGATAACACCCTGACCGCTCACTATATGATGTCGTCCATAACAAAGGAAATCACACTAGGTATTTGCTTTGTAGGGTTGGCTCACTGACCACAGACTATTCCATTTTTTTTTTTGGTTTGTTTTTTTACACCTACGCCAGTAAAATGAAAAGGAAGCAAGTTGAGAGTTGCCGTTTATCACTGCTTCCTTTCTATTCATCTCTCGAATTAAGTTGGTAAACGCCTATTGTAAGACACACAGACCTATAGTCAGGGGCGTACATAGCCTCGAAGGGGCCCCATCAGCACAGGCTGGCCTGCACGGAGGCATGCGGATGGAGAGAGCCTTGCGGAGGAGTGGGTGAGGCGCATAGCTTGATCGGGAAATATTACACTAGCGCCGGGCGAACATTCAAAAGAGCTGGTGCAGGTAGCTTGCGCCGGGCCCCCTTGTTCCACGGGCCAGAGGGCAAGTGCCCACACTGCCTCTATGGTGTGTACACCCCTATGGAGTATGAAGGCACCCGTTGTATTCAATGGGAGCTGTCTATTCCCAGGCCATGAAAGAATTTTCTGGACATTTTTCCTTTAGGACAATTGGTGCATCTTGTATGATAAAGGTGGACACTCTAGGGCTTAGAGGAAGAGGTGGGATCACAGTTCATACTCACCCCATTGCTTACAGCTAGTTGTGGTATAAGGGTACAAAATGATATTGGTATAAGGGGACACTCTCAACCCAGTCTTTACAGATAGGTTTGGTATATGGGGACACTTTCACCCCAGTGAATACAGATAGGTTTGGTATAAGGGTACAAAATCACCCCATTAATTACAGCTAGGTTTGTTATATGGGAGTACACACTCACCCCAGTCTTTACAGCTAGGTCTGCTATAAGGGTACATAGTCACCCCATTAATTGCCGCTAGGTTTGGTATATGGGGGTACACACTCACCCCAGTCTTTACAGCTAGGCCGAGTGCACACACTGATTTCTGTCTGAAATCTGTGTTACGCTCCAACCCACATTTTACTTGGTCATAAACTTTTATGTTGGTTTGTAGATAGTCCAGGGGACGACCTCAAAGGCTCTATAATGGTCAGGCCAAAGGACTTGGCTATTTAGCCTCATGTAAGGACAGTTTATGCCAGGATATATGAAGGATTGTAAAGGCTCCAGTAGGAATTAAGAGGCTCCTTGGTTAACGCTGAAACTGGCTTACCTGTGGTCCAGTCCCACGCTGCTGAATCCTCTCCCACAGTGCTGGTATATGGCTGGCAGGTAAGCCTGTTGACAGAGGAGTAGCTAGTCTTTCTGGCACCCGGGGCAAAGATTCAAAATGGCGCCCCTCCTGTCCTCAGGCCCCCTTTGACACGCCCCTGACCTGCTGCACCCGGGGCACGTGCCCCCCCCAGCTATGCCCCTGCTGTTGAGACAATAGGGTTGTTTAGCGCCATGATATTTTTTTTCTGTTTATGAGAAAACACTTTTTATCTTTCAATCTTTTCATTGAATTTTCTTGACAATACAACATTTCAAGATCACATTGAAATCAGTAGCGTTACATGCATAGTAAAAAAGAACTGTGTCAAAGACATCAAGACAGTATACTAATTATTGTCTGAAGCCAGATGCATAATGTGGAAAGTGTCTGGTCCGACCCGAGGGGCAGGAGGCACAAAGGGGGGCCTCCCCTTCTCCATCTCCGGAGATACCTCCCGCTATCCCGAGTACAGACCAGCCATGTCATAATACACAATACATAATACAAGAATCATGTCATTCTGGTTCTAACAGCAATCAGAGGTATGGTTTTAACAAATGAAGGGGAAGGGAAGGAAAACCACAAAGGGGAGTGACTAGGGGAGGGGGAAGGAGGTAAGAGGTAAGAGTCCCTGGTCCGCCTCTCTACATATTCATCAATTCAATGCTAGCATCGATATGTTAGGGGTTGCAAATTGGATCCATGGCTCCCAAACCTCTAGGAAGTGCTCATGTTTATCATTCAAGATGCTGGTAAGTTTCACATTTATCAAGAATCCATTTAGTCTAGCTTTAACCTCCGAGATAGAAACCAAGAGAAAACACTTTTTATTTACTCAGTGCAATAGCTTTGCACATTTTTAAAATTTGGACAGATAGAAATGGGAAGGGGAGAAATCAAGATAAAAAGTGTTTTTTTTATCCAAAAAGTGTGAAAAAAATAAATGTGCACTTTGTACACAGGCCACGGTCACCCACAGCTCCGCTCCTTATAACAACACTGTGAGTGAACGATGAGCGACGTGGGAGCGGGGGGCAGGTAAGCGGAAAGTCTTGTGCTTTCTAGCACTCATTAATATGAGGTCTTAGGAAAAGTCTATGAGAGCAGAGTGGTCTTGCTGTTAATGTCCAGGCTCTACCAGGGGTCAGTGGAGGACCAGATTCTGTAAGGCAAGGTGTGGGGGGGGGGGGGGGGGTAGCCGCTGATTCCCATGCCTCTATGGCATGTACACACTTACCAGCTTCTCTACCTGACATTCTCAGTCCAGTCCTGCTACACGCATTCTGGTTTAGCAGACAGACCATGAACCACACAGCAATGTCAGAAGAAAATAAATATATGTGTTCAGGAAAAACTATAATATGCAGGAATTTGAAACAACGATGTTGCAATACTTTTGAAAAGAGGAAAATAAAATGAAGAACTTCTGTAAACAAAAAATGTTGTTGATTCATCAAAACACAAACCAATTTGCTACGAAAGCAAGACTTTTATTTTTCACAATACGCAGAAAATGTATTTCCCAACATGACATTACCAACACAGTTTTGAGCTGAAGAATTTGCTTTGTAGCATTAGACACGCAAGTTGCAAAAATGTGTGTTTCATGCTAACAGAACTGTGGCCTGACTTCTACCCCCTGCCTGCATCACAGTCAGGGCCGGATTTTGCCCCAGGGCCTCCACCGCTTGCCTTGCAAAGGGAGCCTTCACCAACCTTTGGGTTATGATCTGGTTCACAAGGCTTTTCAGTCTGACGGGCCGCGGGCCATTGGCGGCAGTGCCCCCAAACACCAGGACAAGCCTTTTTTGTTTTTGCACACCTGCAGCAAAAGCCATCACAGGGTAGGATGAAGAGTCTAGAGCAACAAAGCCACCGTCAGTAACGCTACAGTGATGGGTGCAGAGCTGTCACTGCACATAAGCCACCAAGCACAGCCGCTGGCAGCTCAATGCAGGGAACTGTTTTCTGCTGGACCAGCCGGGTGACTACACTACCCCCCACCCAGAATGGCAAAGCAGGAGTTCCTGAGCAGCACGCACCCACACAAGGGTTGCACAAGGGACTCAATCTTACGTTCCAGTAAGTAGGCGGGACAACCACCAATCAGTTACTTGGCTGGATTATTTAAAGGAAAAAAAATACAGTATCCAGGACCTCGAACAGATTTTGTTCCCAGGGGCCTCCACCACACTTAATCTGGCCCTGATCACAGTATATGAGCAACAACATTCGCCGTGTTTGAATTTGGCCATCTTCTAATTCTAACACTCCCCCCCCCCCCTTGCAGCTCTACAAAGACAGTAAGTAAACTCCATGGCCTTCTATTGCTGTACAGTAAATTGAGCTGCTTACACACTCTGGGGATGCCAAATTCCGGCCACCACAAAACTAGAGAGGAAGCTGAGGGTCACTGATATAAACCGGGGGCTGGAAATCAGTAGTGATGAAGGGGTTGAAGCTAGGTTCTACCCAGATCTTGACGATTCCGTATGGTTCACCCCAACCCAGATATCGGCAAGATCTGGGTCAAATTATCCAGGATGCCACCCTGGGAATCTCGGTCCATGTCCCTCCCCTCCTGCCACACCCCGAGCTGCATAGAGGACACCACGGACAATGAGGGTGAATTTCTTTTCTTATTTTTAAACTTTATTTTTAAAACTTTTTCCACAGGTAAGGGGCCTATTTCGCATGTTATGGCGTCAGAGCTGTTGGATTCAGAATTTGGGAGTACCAAATGCCGGCTACTGCGAACTATCTGGCAAGAAGGCTTTCAAACTAGATTTTCTCCGCTCTGGTTAATCATTGGAGATCAGCAACTACCCCTTCTGAGAAAGGTACTGTAAGTATGCTTTGATGCCATGCTTAATCCAGTCTATAGGGGGGACCCTAATTTGGAATGCTCGGCAATGTGTACTTCTACAGAAAGCCAGGGTCAACCTACATACTCACCTAGTTTCAGTATCCCCCAAATGTGCAAAGAAATGTGCAGAAAAGCCCTCTTTCCACCACTCAGTGTGGCAATACTGGCAGATCAGCAGGTTACCAGGCATGCACAAAGGTGGGGGAGCAGCAGGGGCATACCTTGAGGGGGTGCAGGGGGTGCGACCCAGAAGGTCAGGGATCATCGCTGGTCCTCCATCATACTTAATATAGTCTTCCTCACACTGCATCATTTAATAAAAGACAGCACTGCTTGTCTCTGCTAATCTAGTCTTTTTCTAGCTACATCCAATTGAGTTAAAATACAGAAAAAAAGTTTGCTGTATGGGCCATGAAAGGGCCTCATTTAATGTTTGTACCAGGGACTCATCACATTTAGTTATGCCACTGGGAAGCAGAGAGACATCTGCTCTACAGGGTGTCCTACTTTCTGCCACATTTTGCCCCAGCGAGATGCTGAAACTAGGTGAGTATTAGTAATGAGCCGGAAAGGGGAATATCTGGTTCAAGTCTGGCCGAATAATCCCAAGTATCCGGCATTCAATACTCACAAATATAGTCTATGGGAGAGAAAATTTTGTATTTTTCCTCTGTTTTTCTTTAAATCAAAAAAAGTGTTGCCCCCCCGTGCAAGCAGCCTGGCACACTAGTCATGGAGGCTAGTTGCCCTGAACCCAAAGCACAGCACAAGCCCAGTGCTCTTCCAGGGGTGCCACTGGGTAATAGGACAGGGCAACTGCCCCCCACCCTTTGAAATGGTAAAGGAGTCCTTTGCCTCTGCCACCCACACAGCGACATCCTTTGCGCTGGACCTCTGGGTCAGGGGTTACCTCTTGGTTCGGTGGGCTATTCTTCTGATGCTGGCGGTGCTGGCTTTAGCATTCTGTTGAGAAGGACAAAGGTCCCCTTTCCTTCTACATTGGCATCCTGGCAGGGTTTATACCAGGCTGCTGGGAAGGTGAGCTTTTATACTAAAGAGGGGGGACCCCTGTGGATTTCCCCCCGTTTGACTTTTAAGTTACTGGAGGGAAGGGACCAGCGACCTGCTGATGCTGATGCTGCGCCAGACCTATCTGATTAGCATAAGACCTTGCATTCATTCAGAATTGATTGCCGAGTGACATAATATATTATGATTGGCTTGCAAGCCAGTGCATGCGCTATCCACTAAGGTGTCTCACACGGGCATCCTAAAATATGATGTCCTTGTAAAGCAGGCCAAAACCCAGTTGAGTAAAGAAAAACTTCAAACTTTAAACAAGAAAACAACTGACAGGGACTGTCCTCATTGACACCTGAAATAAATGCAGAAATAATGGTCGTGAATAGAGATGGGCGAACCCGAAATGCAAAGTTCAGGTTCGTAACGAATTTTGCAAGTTTGGGTTCCCAAAGCCGAACACGGACTTCATCCAGAGATCTGTGTTCGAGTTCGGCATTTGGTCCGTACACAGAAAAATTCACCAGCTTCACCTAAGGTTGCAGTAGTAGGAAGCTCCTGTAACTCACCTGAGCCCCAATCTTCTGTCAGAGGTGGTGGCAGTGGTTCAAACTAGCCCCAGCCGGGGCCGCCAGCTCCCATGAGATAGAACACTAGTAGTGCTGCCACTTCCCTTCTGAGAGTCAGCGGACAACTTTCTGTAGCCCCAGCTAGGGCCAGTTTGAAACGCCACTGCTGTCTGAACCTGAACATTTATTCAAAGTTCGACCAAACTTGCTGAACACGAACTTTTGGGGGTTTGCCGGTCTCTAGTCCTGAACTAAGAAACTATTTCAGAATTTTCCCCCCAGTCATGGAATGTCACTGGGAGTATATATACAAGATGGAGAAGATACGTGGAAACTCTTTGGCCCGGTAAATGTTAAAATAATAGACATTTCTAGGAACAAATTGCTGGCGGGATGAACTATTTCTTTTATGATATTAAATCAGAGAAAGACTAATTCCTAGTGACAGGTTAGCATGAAGCCACTAATTTGGGCCAATTAGAAAAACGTGTGCACAGGCATTATTTAATTTATGACATCAAAGCCTCTACATGTCACCCGAAAAAAAAATAATAATAGCATATCAGATTGACTCGGCCTGAATTGTCGGGGAATAATTAGAAACACTTGAAAATGTAACAGATACTAATAGAGTGATCTCTCCACATAGTCATTTGTATCCTCATGTACTATGGATTGCAACACTGTAATGTGCCCAAAAGAATTGTGATACATTGGATGGATGGACCTTTTAACCTAGACTCTTCTCTTTCATGGATTAGCCCTGGATTCTAAAAGGCGAGAATCGTTGTGGGAGCCGCTGGCAAATGTGAGTTTTGTGGGAGCCCCCCATGGCTTCACACAGTGGGGCATCCTAGGTTTTGGGAACACCAGTCTTTTAGACTCCAGGGCCAGCTGCCAGCCTCCCTACCCTTTGAACTGTTATAGAAGTTCCTTGGCCCTTTCACCAAAAAAATGTAATTAACAAATAATTAAATTAACAATACTCACTCATCCGTGTCCCCCGCTAGACGGTGGCCTCTCTTCTGGCCCGCCTGGTCGGTGACCCCTTCCTGGTTCGACAGGCTGGTCTTCTGAACCTTGACTTTAACCCTTCCTTATACTCTCCTTCTACCAATGTCATTTTATTTTAATTTACTTGTGACCTGGCAGGGGGTCCAAGGGATTTACCCGGTCCCAAAAACATTGAGACTCTTGGACCCAGTGTTGGTCCACCTTAAAGTGGACCAACAGGCAAAAATGAATTAAATCAGACCAACACAACAAACAGTCTTCATATGCATCCCTCTCCAGAGCAATTTAGATTGCTGCGTATGAAAAAATAATTCACCCGTTTCTAATGCCTGCTGGGATACATTTTAAAAACAAGATGGCCGCTCATGGGATTTCAGGCCACCTGCAAACAGGAAGTCATGCTGGGCTTCCTGTTTCTGTGCATTTCAGTTATGCCAGTTGGGAGAGGGAGCTCCAAAATGGCTGCTACATTTATTTTTTTACTGTGCCAGGCTTTTGGTCCGGTTTAAAGCAGACCAAAAGCCATTTGTGCAGGCAAATTCCCAGTCACAGCAACTGGAGGGAGGCACATGGCAGGTGGTGTCCCTCCTTCCATTTATTCAGAAAAGGTTGCCCGGTGACACATTGAATTCTGATTGGCTGTAAACCCGCGAATTCACAGTGAGAGCATGGAGCGTAACAAGTCTTAAGACTGAGCCCCATAGCCTGCGGACCCATGCTCCTTTTACCAGTAACTACTGTGTCAGTCTGCCAACCCCTGCCTCAGTCATAGGGATTTGGACATACCTACTCAATACTGTTCACTGCCATGGGGCGGCGGCAGCTTTGGTAAGTTTCATGCAACGGGAGCGGCTGTGGGGGACAACTGGTGAGTATGACTTTAATTTTTTTGCCTGGACAGACTCTTCCAATATTAGCCAGCAAAGGTGTGGAGCTCTCACACAAAAGACAAGGCACTTAACAAACTTTAATGAATTCTGCCTTTAATACTTGTGGTTATAAAGTCAAGCGATTGCTCTGTGGAGTAGAAAACTTTTTTTTGTTTTTATTATTTTTTTTTTCTACTCTTGTGTCGATAAAAACCATTGCCAGTCACGTAGACGGAGCTGCCTAAACATTCCGTTGCGGTTACATCATGTGGATCTTGGAGCAGCTACTCTGTTAAGTGGATTAAGAAAGCACATTGTTGGGTGTTTATCATGCAATATTTACTGCCGGAGCCGTGAGTTCCTTTGTACTTGTTGCATCAGATGATTTCTCCGGCGCTCGGCACAGCAGATTAAGTGTTCCCTGCGCCGCCACAAGAAACCATATTTGACAAAGCAGCAGCACTCGCCCTGATTCGCGGCAAAGATTAACTGGTCGTGGTTATCCATTAATTATTTATAGGTCCGCCGTTCACTGTATGTACAGTGCTTATGGGAGGACGTGCAGTACTTACTTCTACATTAAAGAATGGTCAAATGAAACAGGCACGTACCATTCTGAAGGTGACCACACACACATACACATACTAATATACCCATTGGTCAACTACATAATTGGTCACATATCAAGTTGGCGAAGTTGTGATTCTGAAGAATAGGGCTGCAGGTTAGGTTCAGGCAAAGTACAGGTCCTAGATCAGGAAAGTACAACCTCAAGCATAATACTGCTCATACGCAGAATTTAAAGATTACGGACAACTTAAACCGGACCAACACCTGTTATTACATTAACGGGTGTTGGTCCCACTCTTTGCTGCTGAGAAGAAGTTCGAGGGGCATCCAGAACGCTGGAGCCCCCTGGCACCTAACTTCACAGGACGCTTAAAACACTCACCCCCTCGAGCTTCTTCTCAGCAGCAAAGAGTGGGACTAGTAACACTCATTAATGTAATAACAGGTGTTGGTCCAGTTTAAGTCACAATCAGAAGCTTATTCACTGCATACAAGAAAATCGAAAAGGATTCAAAAGTTACTA
This sequence comes from Gastrophryne carolinensis, assembly GCA_027917425.1. Classification (NCBI taxonomy): domain Eukaryota; kingdom Metazoa; phylum Chordata; class Amphibia; order Anura; family Microhylidae; genus Gastrophryne; species Gastrophryne carolinensis. Next base: position 444,630,986 of record CM051237.1, read on the forward strand.
AAGAAGTTCAATTCAAATAAATGATAGAAAAATAACAATCCCTATGGGGGGGAGGAGGTAATTGGGGGAAAGTAAAGGAAGGGGTCGAGGAAGGATCAGATGCTCATTAGGTTTACATCAAAATCTGTAGGCAGAAAATTCTGAACCCAAGGATTCCACACCTCCCTGAACAGCTCCAAAGTCCCATTGTGAATGGCAGACATTTTTTCCATGGCCATAATGCAGTTAACCTTGTTTTTAAAGGCATTGAAGCTCAAGGTGGGGGACCTCCAAGCCCTAGCTATCACCAGCTTTGCCCCTGATAGGATATAATACATCAACCGCTTTTGCAGTCTAGAACTGTGGGGCATTGGCGCATTGAGGAGAGCTACCCAAGGGTCTCTGACCACAAATCTACCACATACCTTGCTTAGAACTTTATTTATAATTTTCAAAGTACCAATGCAAGGTTACAAAGTTACGAAGATACAAATATACAAGACAAAATATTGCCCTCCAGGCAGAAGGGGTTCCCAAACTTACCCTGCGCAACAGTGAATGAACCTTCCCCATCTCAACACATACAGGACATCACGCACACACACACAAGACCTTCATTCTTGCCTGCTAACTAGGAGAATTATTCAACCCGGAGGGGGGGGGGGGGGTGAACCAAAGGGTGCTTCTAATTGCTAGTGGAGTTAGGGGTGCTAAGCCAAGCCTCCTATATCCGCTCAAATTTATTTGGGCATCATCTGGCCTGGTAGATCATCTTATATAGAATAGGTTTCCCATTTATTAGGTTTTTCCAACCTGGCAAACATGGTTTATTTGGGTGCTTCCAGTTTAGCAATATACATTTCCTTGCATAGAACATTAATAAGCACGAAAGGGTTTGTAGCAGGCCATCATCCAACATGGGTTTAACCACACTTAACAGACAGAAGGCGGCTGACTTTCTAACTGGTAGGCCTATGGAGGTAGCCATAAAATTGGTTATCTCATCCCAGAACGCCAAAATCAGCGGGCATTCCCAAATCATATGCAGTAGGGTCCTGGGCCTGGTGTTACATCTAGGACATAGATCTGACTCCATTTTTTTAAGCCTGACTGGGATCAAATAAGTCTGGTGGAGCCACTTGGCTTGGATCAGTCTATTTTTAAGTCTATGACCGGGGGGTATCATCCACTGCTTCCTCTCAATCCCCCCCCCCCCCCCCGATACAGGTCCGGAATCAGTGTCTCCCATTTACCCAGTGCTTTATCCAGAGGATCCCACCTCTGTCTGTCCATCTTTTCCTACCTCACCTCAGCCCACATCATCTTTTCCTGCTTCTGCCCTGCCCACATCTTCTGATCTCACCTCTTTCCACCTCACCTTATGTCTGTCCACCTCTTCCTGTCTCACCTCAGCCCACATCATCCTTTCCTGCCTGACCCTTGCCCGATCCCAGGTTTTGGTCTACTCTTCTGGAGCATCCAAATTTGGTATGCCCCGCTGTGTGAACCCCTCCACCCTAAAAACAAACATTTTGACTGTTCCCACCATGTAGGCATGTCCCCATTGTCCTTGTGGTCTGCGGCACACTCCCGCCTATAAGATTCCCCCAGGTCGCCTCATACACTTACCCTGTTTCCTGGTCCAACGGCGCATGAGCGAGCTGTGGCCGCATCCCCGCTATCCCTCTAGCAGGGTGCATTGCGGCTGGCAGCGCACTGATTGGATGAGTGGCCACGCATGCGCCATAGGACTGAGAAGAGATGAGCTGGCATCGGTGATCTGGGGGGTTTCACACAGTTCACACCGTTCAGGGTGCCTGTGGGGTATGGACCAAAAGCCAGGATGTTCAAAATCCTGGATTTTGGTCCAATTTAAAGTTGTCCCCAATACCCTAAGGAAAAACTATTGCCTGGAAATCGGTCTTAAAAATAAGAGCATTATACACCACACACTTGTGTGTTATATTCTTAAAATCTGTGTACAAAATGAGTATGCAAAGATATAAACTTTGCACCACATCTATATCTTTAACAAACAATTTTATTTTTATAGGGTTTTTACTTTTTTCTTTATCGTAGATTAAAATGCCCTGCTGGGCAGCCAACCTCAATCGCTCTAATAAAAACAACAGCTTGATAATATGTTGAATATAATCTTCTAATATGGTCAACATAGTTTTATATAAAACAGTTGTGTGATTGCCAACTATTGATTGGCCTCCAACAATTAGAGTTAATAAATTATCTTGAATGAGAACTTTGGACTTTATTTTTGTATGTGGAAACATAGTCTGAATTTGATACGGGTGCCAGGGTAGTTGGAATGGTCATCCTTAACTATTTGATTGCCTGAAATGGGGAAAACCAGGGGCAAGATAAAGCCATGCAGCTCTCCTCTAGACACTAGACTTCCCTAATGCGTGCACCTAACACTCAGCTATATCAGCCCCCCCCATCCAAGGCATCTGATATAATGTCCAAGGCAGGCAAGACTAATAAACTACATTGGGACAACTGGGCAATTAGACTGGCAAAAAGTAGAACTGCAAACTGAAATAATTAGGAAAAGAATCCAGGGGCCACTAACAGGTAATTCAATACCAGACATCTACATGAATCAGCATCCACAAACATACTGTAATGCTCAATCAGATGTGAATCAGAGTCAGAACTAGTGATAAGCAAGCCTGTGGAAGTGCTGCTAAAGTTCGGTTCTGGTCTCCGAATTCGACCCAAACTCGACCCAAACCCAAACCTTATTGAAGTCAATGGGAACCCGAACTTGGAGGGGGCATAAATGGCTGTAAAGGTCAAGTTACAGTAAGTTAGCAAAAATGAATGTGCATAAATATACCAAATAACTACAACTTTGTAAGCTCATCCCCAGACAATGGCAGACCAAGGTCAAAAATCACCAGAGATTTTATTGGCTCTTGGCAGTCCATGACAAGCCGGCGACATCCCTGTTGAACTGCCAAATGTGCTTGCCAGCCGGTCAATGGGTGCACTCCAAAGGTCAGTCTAAAGGATTGCAGTGACAGATTATAACCAGGGTTTCATACTGCCACTCCATAACCAGAATTCACTGGGGTCTCCCTGTGCCTCTGCTTGAAAATGTATTAGCTATAGGAAAACTTCATAGAATGATATCCTTGGGATGTGGGAAGAGGGGCTAGCGGGACATTGTGTAGTTCATTATCTTATGAAGGGTAATTAATACAAATTATTTCTGCAAATCAGATTAAAGGTTCTTGCAATATGCAGATGACTTTGTTAAGACAGAATACCATAGTACATAGATGACAGAGATCTACACTCTTATCTAAACACTCTATAAAAAAGTAAAAAAAACGGCAGTTGTTGGGATTCACAATAAAATGCATTCTGGTTAAAGGTATTTCCTAACTCACACTTATTTCCAGGAGATATTTGCTAGCTTTGTTTAAGTATTTTCTTAACTCATGAGAGATACCAATAATTCCAAAGGAAAAACAAGAAAACTACAAAAATATCCTTCAATATGCCAAGTCCATAGTTGTTATATTACCTTATATATTATAACTAGAGATGAGCGAACTTCTCAAAATTTCGATTCGGGCGATTCGCCGAATTTCTCAAAGAAATTCGGGTTTGTCCGAATCGATTTTAACGAATCGCTCATCTCTGGTGGGAGCGGGGAGGCCGGCTGCGCTGTCAGCGGGCGGCGGAAGCCGGCTTCCGCCGCCCGCTGACAGCGCAGTCAGCCTCCCCGCTCCCACTATACAGCAAACACTTACCGGCATGGTGGGAGCGGGGAGGCCGGCTGCGCTGTCAGCGGGCGGCGGAAGCCAGCTTCCGCCCCCGGCTGACAGCGCAGCCGCCCTCTTCGCTCCAACCATGCCGGCATTTTTTTTTCCATTTCACGGCTTGGTGGGAACGGGGAGGCCGCCCGCTGACAGCGCAGCCGGTCTCCCCGCTCCCACCATGCCAGCATTTTTTTTTTTATTTCAGGGAAAATTCGGTCAGCACGAACCACTAAAAAATCGGGTTCGTGCTGAATCGAATTTTCCCTGAAATTCGGAGCGAATTCAGGTTCGTTAGAACCGATTCGCTCATCCCTAATTATAACCTTGAGATTTGGATTACACTGTAAAGTTTACGCCAATAGTATCGGCCAACCTAAAGTGTACCAAAAACTGTCCTGACATTTTGGGCACCACCGTTTGGCTGATCTCAAGAATGCCGGCTGACATGACCCAGCCCGCTGGCCACATTCCCTTTTTCCCTGTAGTCTGGGAAGCTCTCCCGCCCTTAGGCTATCTGAATGGCTGGGCATGGGGGGACACCTCAGCTACAGCTACAGGGAAGCCGTGAAAGCGCCTGTGGGAGCCGCTGGTAAAGGTGAGTTTACTGATGGCCTGGGGGTTTAACACAGAAGCTCACCTCGATTTGGAATTTTATACTGCACCATACAGCTTTTGAGATGTTTTAAGAAGTGGTACAAGATTTTAACATAATTCCTAAACTGAAATGCACTATGGCATGTTTTTTTCATGCTGTCTCTTTATTGGCTACCAAACTCCTAAATAAAGCTGGAGTAGCCAAGTAGTAAAAAAATGGAACCGGAGGGAAAGCTCTTGAATGCCATGGACCTCCAGTCAAAGCAAACCCTGACCATGCGGCCTCCTTCTTCCAGCATTCCCAAACAGAGCTTGGGTAGCCATGTTGCCAAAAAATGGAGAGTGGAGGAGAATGATAATGGAGGAGATGTTCTGTAATGCCATAGGCCTCTAGTCTAAACAAACCAGAGGTCACGCAGACAAGATTTGTCTTGTCACAACCATCAAGCTTATTCCATCTGTATGCCAAGTCGCTTTAACTGAAAAATGTTCTTGTTTAAAATGCACATACCCTTAACGCAGCCTACCTAGAGATCTTGTCACCCTCTGTTGCCAGACCATATTTCTACTTTGCGGTATACATGTTCAACTGTGATTTTTGAAAGGATTTCCAGGGATTTCCAGGGATTTCCCATTAACATTAATCATATATAGTGTTTAGCAGAGTCTGGGCTTTAACTTGAAATGTCTTGTTTGTAATTTTTTTGTGTATTCTCAATATTTTTGGGTGAAATAAAAAATGGACATTTTTCAATAAAACCATATTTCGTGTAAAAGCCCTATTTCTCTCGGTTACAGTGGTACCACGTATGTATTGGTAGACACCCTTCCCTGACCAGGACACTCCCCCTCAACCTGAACAAGCGCTTTTGCTGAGAAGATTTTTAGATAAAATACAACTGCTAAGTGCACCTCAAAACAACTCTTTATCTTCGAAATCCCCCACAAAAACTATATATTCTCTGGAAGTACACACCTCAAGCTTTCTAGGTGTACCAGGCCTGTTGATGTGGGAGCAGTTTTCTGGAAGTAATCCTTCAATGAATTCTTTGGTTGCACAGGGCTTCTCGAATGAAAAGAATACAAAAACAATATGCAAACAGGAAAAAAAGTTAAATCTGAAAAAGCAAGCCCCCCCGAACATAAAAATAACCAACTTGCAAAGCTACTTTTAACCATTTTAACTGCCAGCCTACTTGAGATGTTGTCACCCTCTGTTGACAGATCATTTTTAACATATTGTTTTATGTTTAACTGTGATTTTTGCATGAATTTCCACAATACATAAAATGTATTGTATGTAATTTTCCCAGTTTTTTTTTGTTAAATAAAAAAAGATATAAAAAATTGTGTTTTTAAAAATTGTCTCATTTATTTTAAATAAAACATTTATTTTATTCAAGAAAACTATATTGCATGTGACTCATTTCTTCCAATTACAACGGTACCACATATCAGTATCCTCCATTCCTGCCCAGGATACCCCTCAAATAAAAAGAGCACTTTAAATAACATTTACAAATAAAATACAACTACTATCAACACTATAAAGGATAAAGAAGAAAAATGGCATGAGATCCCCCTCCCTAGGGGGGGTTTCCCCCTCTCCAGGGTTTCTTTAGAGCCCTTAAAAATTTAAAAATAAACAATGGCATGAGGTCCCCCCTTAAATTGAATAAAGGTGCGCACTCTTTTTTCAGTAATAAATGCAAAATCACTTTTAATTTCACATGTAGCAGCTTATTTTATATACACATAACATGACAAAATCCTCACAAAACACAGTATACAACAAAAAAAAAAAAACACAACTAAAGCATATGACACATACCCCTTATGTGCAAATCCAGCAAAATTGCAAGCTTATATATATAAAGTGCCTCAATAGTGCATATAGCAGCAAGCAGTATATAAAAATATGTATCTATCAAAAAAAATGTATTCTCTCCAGTAATATAATGCACTTGAATATATAAGCCATCTTTATTACAAAAAGATGCACACATGTAGCACTAATCAATCACAGTAGTTGAAGATAAGTCCATCCCCCAGCCCGAAGGAAAAATCTGAATTTGAGTAGGGGTGAGTTGAAAGCCCTTGATGCTTTGAGTAAAGATGATACAATAATTATTAAATCAGCGGATAAGGGGGGTGCCACCGTGATCATGGACAGATCTTTTTATGAGGGTGTAATAGAAACACAATTAAAGGAGACGGAGGTATATTGTAAACTGGATAGGGACCCTTTACCGGTTATTAAGGGATTAATTGACACTACAGTGGAGGAAGCTTACAAAGTGAATTTAATTACGAAAAAACAGAGGGATTATCTGATTATGGAATTCCCCATGACCCCTATTTTCTATATACTCCCAAAAATCCATAAAAATCTGAAAAATCCCCCGGGACGTCCTATAGTTGCTGGTACACAATCGGTGTTTCAACCATTGGCCATTTTCTTAGACAAAATATTGCAACCGAGTGTCATGTCAATTCCTTCTTTTCTCCTTGATACGGGAGATTTTCTGAATAAAATATCAAATTTAGGAGAACTCCCCCCAGACATATGGTTGTGCTCAATGGATGTAAATAGCTTGTACACATCAATCCCCCATGATTTGGGGATTGCTGTGATACGTGAAGTATTGGAAGATCTAAGATTAAATGCACAACTGACGATATTCCTAGTGAAACTATTAGAGATTGTACTTACTAAAAATTATTTTTACTACAATGGGGCCTATTATCAACAATTGCAGGGAACGGCGATGGGGTCCAATGTGGCCCCATCATATGCTAATGTATTCATGGCCTGGTTTGAGAAGAAATTTGTTTACACGCATCACCTTTATGAACAACATGTACTGTTGTGGTACCGTTTTATTGATGATGTATTCCTTGTATGGAAGGGGCCTCTAGAGGGACTCCTAGAGTTCAAAGAAGCGTTAAATGGGTACCTACCGTCAATATCCTTTACAATAGAGTATAGCGAGCAACAAGTCAATTTTTTGGATGTGAACGTGAGTTTAAAGGAAAACTACATAACAACGGATATATTTAGGAAAGAAACAGACAGGAATACATATTTACACTATAAAAGTTTCCATCCACCAGTACAAAAGAAGGGGATACGGTATGGACAATTCTTACGGTTGAGAAGAATTATTGATAACAATGATACCTTCTTGGAACAGGCCAATAAGATGGCAGAAGATTTTAAAGGTAGAGGGTATCCGGAACATCCGGTAGAAGGGGCAAAAATTAGAGCTATGGGAGTACAACGGGCAGAATTATTATTATTATTATTAAGTATAATCCAAAAAAATCGAGTGACAGAATACCGGTAGTATTGACACATAGCGTACAGGGTGAAAGTATTTGTAAAATCATTAAAAGACACTGGACAGTTTTGAGTAGTGACCCTATGTGTGAAAAAGTGTTTGCTAATTCACCTCTTTCTACATTTAGACGACCGAAAAATATAAGAGGACGTATCATTAGAGCCGATACAGAGTTAAATAAAACCAATGAAGGTAATAATCCTTTGGGATTACCTCGAGTGAAGGGAATGTATAGTTGTGGACACTGCGCACAATGCAGTTTTGTAAACAAGGGGCAATATTTCTTCCACCCGAGAACTGGGAAAAAATATGAGATTAGAGACTTCGTGAATTGTTCCTCAAGTTTTGTAATATATCTTCTAAAATGCCTGTGCGGGATGGCATATGTGGGTCAAACGACACGGGAAGTAAGACAGAGGGTGTCTGAGCACAGGAGCAGTATTAGGAGAGGGGACCCACAGTCATCTGTGGCACGACATTTTTTAAGTGCGGGTCACAATATCTCCCAATTGAGGTACTCTGTCATTGAGAAAATTAGACCAATGAAAAGGGGGGGTGATATGAAACGTAGACTTTCACAAAGGGAATTGTATTGGATATACGAATTGAAAACGTTATCACCCCTTGAGTTGAATTAGGATTGTGATTATACCTCCTATTTGTAAATAATAAGCTTATAAATATCTTTCATTGAATTGTATATTTTTTTATGCATATAAGATAGAGTATTTAGGACTACCTTGGAGGAGGGGTGGAGTGGGAGCACACTTATAGATAAGTGACATGATAAGATGTCTTCATAAGTCATAGTGTAGTATTAGGCTCTTTATTTGGTGGGAAGCATATAAATATAATTTTGTCTATGATATAGAAATAACTAATTGGACTATTTATGTTTATTTCAGGTATAATGAGAACATAGAGGAGTTAAAGTGAAGCATTTCTCCCCCATGAAGTTTGAAAATTGAGGATATAAAAACCTTCCCTGTTTCCTGTCTTGTGTATTGCCTTTGCGAGCTGTTTTTGGCTGATATCAGCAATGCAGGAGTTAATATAGGTTGTGAACAAGATAGGCTCGGGAGGAGACGGCCCCGTGCGCATGCACGCTACAGTGGAGGGCGGAAGCGCCGCCGCAGTCTGGTTGGCGGGCATGCCGGGACCGCCGACATCCGGGTAGTGGCAAGGAATGACGCGGACGGAGTGCCGCGTCATTTCCTGTCACGTGGCGCCGGGGGAGAGGTGCTAGGAGGGCTATTTAAAAGCGTGCATTTGGTCCATAATGATAGCGTACCTCTGACGAAGCGTTGTTAGAACTCGAAACGGCCGTAAGGTGTATGGTAACTATGCTTTCTATTACTGTTTAAGTGATGTATGTCTTTTTGTCTTGTTACAAATGTATTTAAACTGAGTGAGACACAGCCCCGCTGTGAGCACAGTATCTGGAGTTGTTACTGATGTAGTGCAACATAGTTTCAAAATGTAAATGGACTTATCTTCAACTACTGTGATTGATTAGTGCTACATGTGTGCATCTTTTTGTAATAAAGATGGCTTATATATTCAAGTGCATTATATTACTGGAGAGAATACATTTTTTTTGATAGATACATATTTTTATATACTGCTTGCTGCTATATGCACTATTGAGGCACTTTATATATATAAGCTTGCAATTTTGCTGGATTTGCACATAAGGGGTATGTGTCATATGCTTTAGTTGTGTTTTATGATTTTTTGTTGTGTGTTTGGTGAGGATTTTGTCATGTTATGTGTATATAAAATAAGTTGCTACATGTGAAATTAAAAGTGATTTTGCATTTATTACTGAAAAAAGAGTGCGCACCTTTATTCAATTTATGGTACATAGTTTTGGGAGGTTGGTTGAACACCTCCATTTAAAGGAGCAGCCCCGTATGTAACAGATGGGGATTTATTTCCTTGGGATTACAAGTTGTGATTCATGAGTGCTGAACCAGTTAATTAATAAATGAGGTCCCCCCTTCCCAGCATAACCAGCCTGGAGCATCAGCTATAGGGTCTTGTAGACCAGGGCGCTGTGGCCAGCCTTGGTGGCCCCTGGCCCTGGAGGCTGCAAGCCCGCACAGCCTTCACGGGCCCCCAGGCTCTTCTGCTCTCCTGGGCTTTGGGTAGGCAGGTAATAGGGGGCTGGGGGTTAATGGCAAGTCGCCCACGAGTGGCAGGTGACTTGTCAGTCCCCCCAAGCCTTGTGAACTGATATAGGGATCTCAGAGATCCCTTACTAGTTCAATGACATTTATTAAAATGTTTTTTTCTTTACTCACCTTTGCTTCTTAGCTCCAATGTCAATGTCCAGATGCTGTTGATAGTAGGGAGGGGAAGTCGACTGGGGATCAAAGTCCCCTGCCTTTCCACCCTCTCTCCACCGATCAGCACCATGACTGAGGATTGTTGGGCCAGGACCAGGATGATGTCACGGGATGACATCATCCACCCCACCCACAAAAGGCGGAGCTGAAGGCAGTGATCGCTGAAGGGGGCCTGTTTGGGGCCCTCTCCTCACCGTGGAAGAGTCCAGGGGGGTCGGGAGGGATTGTGGGAGAAGGTGAGTAAATGTAATTTTTTGTTTTTAGCAACAAGTGTCACCAGCACAAAAATGTGGGGGGGGGGGGGGGGGGGGGGGGCTCCGGAAGACAGAAGAGGCCCCAGAAGGGGGGATTGGATCCCCCTGCTTGAAGAGAAAAACCAGCCAGTTTGATCAAGGGACGGGTGATTCTATTTTTCTTTGGCAGCAAGCAGGGGGAAGTGCTAGGCCTGGGAATTTTACATGGCTGGCGATTAACGGTAGGAGATGCAACCGTTTGAAATTTACGGGCTTGGCATTTAAAGGGCTAAAGTAAAGATCGCTCAAGAACACATAGCATTTCCATTACCTAATCTGTTCAAAAACCTGTCAAAGTGCAAACAACAGGGACCATCCAGACACTGTGCATATATTTAGATGTCTAAAGCAATGCAGGGTTCCAGTAATAAATATTCTACAGTAAAAGCCCCCTGGTCCCATGAGTCAGACCTTCCTTGGACACATAAGTGTATTTACCAACTTCAAAACTGATGAAACTGTGCGCCATCGACATGATTTATAAAGATGTGATTAAACCCTTTTAGGCTCAGTTGTGTTTGGCTTTGCCACGCTGAGCGGGGTTTATTTCATGTACGTGGAAGATAATACACAGTGGTAGTGCTGATGATGAGCACATTGAGAAACAAAAATAATTAGTTTAAGTCATTTCTAAACTGCTCCTGGTCATTTAGACGATTTGCAATAATTCAAAGACATGTCAAACTGGCAGCATTAGTGGTATAAATTATTTAAATGAATAGAAACAAGTTTAAACAGAAGCTTGCATATGAAAAGCCAGGCTGATGAGAACATGAAGTCTAGCATAGATGAATATTTTATTGTCGTCACTGATGGGAAAGGGCTTGTTTTAATGGTGTACAGATGATATTCTGTTAGAAGGTTAAAACTTTTGAACCTGTTGCCCGTCCTTCATGTATGTATGCATCTGCAGACATCACTGGTTAGCAGATCTCAAAGGCGCATTGATGAGTAGAAAGCCTTGGATGGCCATTGGTGTTAATGCTTAACTGGCATGTAAGCAGACATTCAGTATTTTGTTAGCTGATTCTGAGTCACCAGTTCACTGCTACTGAACGTATTCCGCTAAGGATAATGTGCTAAAAGTCCATAAATATGTTTTTCTTTAAAGACATAAAGCAGGTTAATGAGATTCATAAAACATCCCCTAAGTCTGTATAAGAATTATCCGATTCCTATCTAACACGAAGATCTTCAATAACACCTTATGATAATCTCAACTACCTAAGCTTGAAGTCTCGTTGACATACTGGACTCCCTTCGAACCCCACATTCTCTCCCAGTCACCTCATAAATAGTGATGAGGTGGAGGGGAGACAATCTGGTTTGGAAGCCCTGTGGTTGAATAGTCCCCATTCCTGTATTGGGTACTCCCAAATGCTGGACACGATAGCTTAGGCCAGCACAACATGTGGACCCCTTATCATTTCATAGACTGTTGAAAATAAAAAAAAAATTAAAAAACAAACAAAATAGAGCTTACCTCTCAGCATCTTCCTCCTCCTGTCCACAGCTAATCTTCAGGTCTGCTGGGTTGGGGACTCCTTCATGGACTAGCGGATGCTGGTCTGCTGATGGCAGGGAGCTCTGGCTTATACAATGAAGGTGGCAGCAACCCATCCACTAGCTTTTCCCTTTTCGCATCGGATGCTGAACACAGACTTCTGGCTCATTCTGGTTCGGGTTCGCTCATCTCTACTGGCTTTTATTTTAGGAACCCCCCCCCAACTACAGCTGCAATGGGGTCAAGTGGGTTTTAAGACATTTGTTTGTCCCTCCAAATGTTTTGATCCAGGGATTCTGGTTTAACTTGGAACAAGGCTAAACATATCAATTTCAATTATTTGCCAAAAATATACAATTTGCATATCAAACATCCCCACCATTATCCTAGCAAATAAGCTGCAACAATCAAGGCTGATCTATATTTGTAACCAAGCTGACATCAGCAAAATACAATCAGCAATGTGTTCCAGGCTGCCCATTTAAGTGGATCCAAGTCATATTTGTATTCCCATGCTTATCCTATTAGATATCTTCTCTTACCACCGCCTCCTGTCAACCCTTAACTACAGTAACTCATTAAACATGGGCTGTACGTGAACATATCAGGCGTGCTATTATTCCCTCCAACTGGTATTTAATCAGTCACCGGGGAGTTGAAAGAAAAGCAGATTAATAATTATAGTATCAGTCTGTCTCTGCGCAGAAAAATAAGGCCTGTTATAAATTAGATGAACCGGTGACCTAATAAATAAGACAGGCTACTTTTAATAGGATTGCCTTGATGTTCAGAGAAGCAAGCTTTTCAAAGCATTTCTTAAAACACTTGATCACACTTTTGTTTAAAGGCAAGCTTTAATTTAAACCCTATTTTCCATTATCTTCCTTGAAGACTTTCCAAAATTATTTTATTGGAAAACTCTAGGAATCTAAAATTATTCTCCTACCATTTTTTATGGCAGTTAGGTGCTAGAACCAATGGTATAGCAAAAGGTTATGGGTTCTGGTGCTAATATATAGCTAGACCCCTTCAATAGCCTTTTCTATGTTCATTTTGCTGGTTTGCTGCTGTAGCCATAGTAACCCTTTTGTAAAAATATTGGTCTTGTTTTTTAACAAAAATAACACAAAAGATAATGTGGGTACATATAGATCCTTAATGGTCCTCTTAGGCCCAGGCATGGTTGCTAGCTCTCTATCCACTGAATCTTTTGGCTGGAATAAAGACAAGTGGGTTTATGAAATACCAACTACCAAAAAAATCGTTTGGTAGCCATAGCACTGAATCGCTGTGGAGATCCGAATCAGACCCTGCACCTGCCTGCATGCCAACACCCCACGGCTCTCCTTATGAATATTGATCTATTTTGCCAATTTTTATGATGCTAAGGGTCGCGAGTGGTGAGTGGCAAACTGGGCTATTGCCAAGGACCTCACATCCCCACAGGGCCTCCAATAGTGAGAAAGCCTGCAGCATCAAGCTTATTTTTTGGTGGTTTAGCTGAAGGTGTGCTTTTGGATGTGGATTGAAAACTACTGAGCTTTTTAGCTTTTTAGCTTTAACACACAAAAATATGCAATAAGACAAAATGTTTGTTTTTAGTTTTTGGAGTTTGGAAACCACCACATCCTATTGGGTATGCAAAAGAATTTGCAGTATTTTGTACATAGCCATAGGGTGCTGTTGTTTCCAAACTTCAACAAAATATCTTCCTTACTTTATCAGGAAAATGATGTACACTTAGAGAGCCCCTCAAAATTTGGGATAGTATTAAGGGGAAGGATAGACTGTTCTCAGATGAAGAACCATTGAAACTCATCATTGGTAATCTGAACTTTAACAATGGCTTGATAAGTGGATTCCAATGGTAGATTAGGAATGGCTTAAATACATTGTCTCATTTTTGCCCTCAAATATCACCTGAATATGCAAACAATTCAAGATAAATTGAACCCCCCAGAAAAGTACACATGTGGAATCACAAAGGTTCTCAAACAGGAGGGGTATAAAATAGAAAAAAAAATTTACTGAATTTAAATCCTATTGTCTGAAGAACCCAGTGAGATCCAGACGAACTTCAATAATTTGCAGAATTCTGTCTGAGAATCCCAAGAAGTATCCCTACATGACTGCATGGGACCAGGAACTAAACCAAGAAAACTCTCTGGAGTGGTGAGGAGAGAGGATAAGTAAGTGTTCCTGTGGATATAAAAATACTACATTAATAGAGGATAACATGAAATTATTGATTATATGGTACCTGGTTCCAGCACAAATGGCGGGGATGATTCCCGGGTCACATCCACTGTGTTTGAGGGTGTAATGTAAGAGAGGATATTTACGAGCTTAATGGATGATGCCAAGATCAGTTCCGAATAGTTTGGAAACCGTGGGTAGATTATGCGGGGGGTGGATGATGGGGAGGAAGAGAAGAGAGAGAGATGTTCTGAGATTTCCGTTTTTTTTCTTCTTTTTTTCTTTCTTCTTTTTTCTCTTGTGTTTTGCTTTTTATTTTTTTTGTTGTGTCTCTCACTACGTATGGTCTCCTTGCAGTTATGAAGGGACATGGATAATGTTGGGATTGATTTTTATAATTTTAGGTGTTAAAAGTGAAATGAATTACTGTAAATGAAGATTTACAGATTAACTGTCATTGTATTTTCATGTTCTGTTATAGAAATGTAAATGAATAAACTACAAGAGATTTTTTTCGGGTCAATTTGCGTATGTTATACTCTAACTTCAAATTAATAAAAATATTTTAAACACAGGAAAAGTATGAAACTTATCTGTAAAAAATACACCATCAAAAGGCCATGTGATTTTTTGGGAAACTTAGAACAACTTAGAACTTTGTTGCCACCCATGGGTCTCTACTGACTCCACTTATCTCAATCTCAACCAGAACGAGACACTTTTGGCTCATTTCCACGAAAGAAAAATGGTTAAATCTGAATTTGTTGGTGAAGCTGCATATTGTTTTGGTAGACTATGAATGGTTCTACTTCTGGAAATGAGCTATTACTCACCACACCTGAATCCAGGAAAGTTTAACGCTAGGCCAAAGGGAATCCCAATTTAAGGAGTACCAAGCTTAGAAGTATTTGAAAATAGTCAAACTTGAAGGCATATTAGGAAATAATGTTCACAGCCGCTGGACTACTTGGGGGTTAGATTTGGTTCCTTTTTGAAATCCTTGTCTTCTTTCCATACTAAAAAAAATACAAAAGGGGTTAAATGTAGTGATGCTCATATTACAATGCAGAATGGAGGAAATGAAGTTGACAATTTTAAAACACTGAAATACTGATTACACGTTGACTTGCTGACAGGAAATCATCTTATCATACAGAATGAAATCCTCCATTGTTCTGCCATCCATCCTGAGCTATGTGCCACGCTATGATCTGATCAAAAGGACAGAAGACTCTCTATTCATAATTGCCGTCAGACAAGGAAGAGCAGGGACATGCTGTCTGCATGCTACATAGATTCGAAAAAAAAACCCTCTGTAAATCTATTATTTCCACAGAAAAAGGCAAAATCCATTCAAAGCATTCTCATACTTTTGACGGGGGCTATTTTTTAAGAAAATTGACTTTTGATACTCCACCTTTTAACCCTCATATCAAGCATCCACACGGCATGACCACAAGAAGGTTTATAATCTAAATATAACATAAAGTACAAATCTAAAACAGTAAAACATTAAATGAATACATTTCCTCCCTAATCAAGTAGTTACTGTTTACTTTAGAAAGCATGAGGGGCTCAGTACATTGCATGGCAGTTACATAGTTCCTAAGCTTAGTAAACACTTGTCCTGGGCCCCTTCCACACTTGCCTGCTAGTTTTGTTGTAATAGAAACACTGCAACTTAACAAAAGGCAGAAAATTGTATCCTTAAAAACCTATAGACACTTTTAGATATGTGTTTTGCGCCACACATGCAAGAGTATCTCAGCCCATAGAAGTCTAAGGTCATTGTAGGTAAAACACATGTACACTACTGCACCCTATCAGCAAGGTCTCATGGCTTCCTTTGTTGCCACATGTGGGTCTCCACTGATACCACTTGTCTTTGGGTACCTGTGACCAGTCTTTCCAGCCATCAAATGGGTCTCTGCTGCGTTTCTATTTTTCAGGACCTTGCTACTCCCCCTTCTGTGACGGCCTTCCGGCACATAACTGTTGTCCGTGGTTTTTGGTTCCTTGTCACCTCTTTCTCAACCTCTGCTTGGGTCTCTGCTGCCTCCACCACTCCCCTGCCACCAGGCTCCACTGCCTTGCCTATGCCAATTGCCACCTATTCTCCTGTCACCACTGCCAGACAGCATCCAGATCTTTAAAAGCAAAAAGTACAGAGCTCAAAGTTGGTTCAAGAACATTAATATGTGATCCCACGGCGCATGCTCCACCACCATCAGGGACGCACTCCAGATGAAGTGCCAACACGCTTACCAGAACACAGTGATTAACCTTTAAAGCACAATTGAGTGCTCAACATCCACTGATCTCCAAAGTAGAAATCTTCCACAATAATCCCAATGCTCAGACTCGTTTAGAAGGATTGCATGAGAGAGGATATGGCGAAATTTTTTTGCATGCAAAGCAAAAAAAGCTGAAAATAGTGCAGTATGTCCAATCAAAGTTAAAACATTCGATTTATTAAAAATACACTCACAAACGATACATGAAAAAGGACATAGAAACAATGAGGGAGACAGCAACTTCTCACCGCCAGCCGCCCCAAAGTCTAATCAGCCTTCCAGGATCCAAATAGAATGTTCAAATAACGTCCAAACCCTCCAACGCGTTTCGTCGCCGTAGCGACTTCCGGCATCCTCTCTCATGCAATCCTTCTAAACGAGTCAGAGCATTGGGATTATTGTGGAAGATTTCTACTTTGGAGATCAGTGGATGTTGAGCACTCAATTGTGCTTTAAAGGCCAAGTTATCATTGTGTTCTGGTAAGCGTGTTGGCACTTCATCTGATGGTGGTGGAGCATGCGCCGTGGGATCACATATTAATGTTCTTGAACCAACTTTGAGCTCTGTGCTTTTTGCTTTTATATATTTAGAGAGAGACTGAAGGACTCACCGCACGTTGAGCTGTGTTTGATTTAACTGTTTCAGCGCGGTATTACTCTGTTGTTGTTTTTTGAGTATCCAGATCTTGATAAATCAGCTCGGTATTTATGGTCAAGCTCATCTTTAATTTATTGGTCCATCAGCGCTAACATGCAAGCAACGTTTTGGGGCATTGTGGAACTCCTTTGTCAGGCTTACAGCAAAAAGTGTTGACATGTTCGCACAATGCCATGTAAAGTCTATTTCTATGTTTGCACTGATGCAACAATCATGTTGCAGGTCTTCATTCAGAACATTTCTGCTACCAATGGCCCCAATCAGCTTCATGGCCGTCAGTGTTAAAGCCACTCCTATTAGCCCCTTTCTGAAGCCAGAACTTTCAGTGGGATGGTAATAAATACCTTACAGGCTGATTCATTACTAGCGCCAGCTATCGGCAGAGGAGCGTCTGTACAAAGGTGCTAAGAGCAACCATTAGAAAGCTAGTAGATGCTGTGATCAACTATCGGGCACTGTAACAGAGCATCTCATTCGCTGTAGTAACTTGGCCGGCATTGATGAATGAGATGTATGTTGGGTGCTCTAACACCAGTACAGCACTGCAGGGAGCGAAAGGTAGCATCAGCTCAGTGCGACTGACTCTCAGTGACAGACAGTCAACAAAAAAACAGACTTACAGTGTAGGCTCTCTAGATCTGGGCGCTGTAGCATAGAGCGGCAGACGCTGTGTGATTAAAGTCTGTTTTTGAACACATATCCACCAGTAACAAAGTGAAATACATGGAATGACATTGTTGTAATAATATAATAATAAAAAATAAAATAAATAAATATAAAAAAATCTAAAATGTTTTCAAAATAAGAATTTTTGCGAACATTTCAAACACTACAAAGTAGTGTAATAATCATGTCAGTGCTCACGTGTGAACTGTGCTGGAGTGTAAGTGTGATTTTTTTAATTGTGTGTCGGCCAGTTGCCTGATAAGGCAATCAGATGGAGCCTGGTCACACTTCACAAAATTGCAGTTTATGGCCTAGCTTATTGTAAATAACTCACTGGTCTGCATATCCCTGCAAATAGCCTGATTACATTAACTGAGCTGTATCGTGAAATTGTGTAATAATAAAAATCTATCAGGCTGATTCATTAATAGCGCCAGGTAGCGACAGATGAGCGACAGTAGCGTTATTTTCACAGCGCCCCCTAGTATTCTCTGTGCTTGGCCGTTGTTCGGCTGTTGACAGCGACTCAGTCGGTGTTGGTAATGTTGAATACGGGGTTATGAGTCGCTGTTTGACAGGTTCCACGCTGTATGGGATCGGCTTCATAAATGTGTGATTGCAGAGGGGAGCCGGCGTTCTCGTGGCGGTGAGCGTCATTACCGTTCGCTCACCATTCGCTACCTGGCGCTATACCTTGTTAAATAAGGGCCTATATAAACATGACAGCTAATGAGAAGAGGGGCCACCAGAACTGAATAAATCTCCCTCCTCTTTGTGGTTTCTTCAGGTAGGAATAAAATCCATGGATGACAGGTTAAAGTGTATTGGAGTGACAGAGCCTGTCACCCTGGATTTCCTCTTCCGTATATATACTGTATATATAAGGAAGGAAAAACAAGTCTGGCTGGGTATTTCTTGATGCTGAGTGTATAAGTGACCCCTCCCCCCGCCATCCAGCATATTTGTATGGAATTTTATGATTGTGCCATTTTTTGTGATAGTGCCCCTTTATGTTTTTTTTTTAAGATTTTCAATGTGCGTACAACGCCTGTGATTTTTCTGTTATTCTGCATAACATCATGTCTGATGAAGATAACTGAATTTTCTTGAAAGCTTACTTTAGAAATACTCAGGCCCTTATTTAACAAGGAATAGCGACAGGTAGCGACTGGTGAGCGGCCGGTAATGACGGGCCCCGCCACGAGAACGCCGGCTCCCCACCACAATTACACATTTATCAAGCCGATCCTGCTTAGCGACTGAGATAGCGCCATATAGCCACTCATTCATCATTATTCAAGCCTCAGCCCACAGCGCCAGCGTCCGACCTTGAACAGCGACAGGTATGACCTCTCGCTACCTGGCGCTCTCCAATGAACAATCTTTAAATATTCATAATTAATTGTTATTTATTTATTTATTTTTTTTAAATGTGAAAAATTCTGTGACCACTTCTGCCATTTTAAATAATTTTTTTAAGGTAAAAAAAAAAAAATGTACAGAATTGATATTACAGGTCTGATATTAATGTATTCATATTACAAAATTATTTTAAAAACTTGTTTTTTTGGTTTCCAAAAATATGGTTGGGGGTTAAAAAACTACTTTTAACCCATCGCCGCCAGCGCTCTGGGGTTTAAACATGCATTTTACAGCGCAAGAATTTTTTGAGCGTGATTTGTTAATAAATATGGTGGGAGCCGGTCGCTATGGCCAGTCGCTATCATGCGCTCCCATACAGCGTGGAACCGGTCAAATAGCGACTCCTCACCCAATATTCAACATTACGGCAAATCGACTGAGTTGCTATCAACTACCGAACAACGGCCAAGCACAGCGACTACTAGCGGGCGCTACCTGCCGCTATTAATGAATCGGCCTCTCAGTAAGCCTGAAAAGGAATGACCTAATTTCTTCACTTTCTACTGCTTCGAATGCCTAGCAGGGTATTACAAAAT
The DNA here is from genome assembly GCA_027917425.1 of Gastrophryne carolinensis. Taxonomy (NCBI): domain Eukaryota; kingdom Metazoa; phylum Chordata; class Amphibia; order Anura; family Microhylidae; genus Gastrophryne; species Gastrophryne carolinensis. The sequence goes on from CM051237.1 coordinate 444,650,602, forward strand.
ACTGCTTATTATCTATAGAGGATATTACAACAATGTAATAAAAGAGGAAGAGACTAGTCATCCAACAGTTGGGGCACTTATAAATATAGAAAGGTAGTCACAGAGGGCCCCATGGCACTTATATGGAATGCTCTGGATTAATGCTCGTGGTATCTAACATTAGCAAGAACGAACTTGCTGTTTTGCCGCTCACACCTTGATATTATATAAATGTACTTGTTATTTTTCGACCTTAACTGAAAATTTGTATTCAGGTGTTTTTATTGACTTAGAGAAGAAGAAAAGAAGACAACCAGGACCTTCAAACCATCACTAACATAATGGGCCTTATTTATGAAGTGCGCCATTTTTGCTGTTTTGGAGTGCCAGCATTTTTGTCTTTTTTGGTGCTGTGCTGTGGACTACAATAGCGCTAGAAATGCTAACTAAGGCCCTTATTTAAGAAGGGATAGCGTCAGGTAGCGCCTGGTTAATGAAAGGTAGCGACTGATAGTGACTGGTCAACGCCGGACACGACACGCAATTACACATTTATCAAGCAGAATCTGTTTAGCGACCTGGAATAGCGCCATGTAGCATCTGATTCATCATTTTCACAGCCTCAGCGAACAGCGCCAGCGTTCAGCCTTTCAAAGCGCCAGGTATGACCTCTCGCTACCTGGCGCTCTCCCATACATTTCAATGGACGATCCTTTTCTTCTCTTTAAACGGGTTTTTGACATTACCGGTCTGCCATTAAAGTGTTCATGTTACAATGTTGCTACAATGTAATTCCATATGTTTTCGCTTTGTTACTAGTGGATAGATGCTTGAAAACACACTTTAAACACACCGCCTCCTGCGCTCTGGGCTTCAAACAAGTATTTTTCAGCGCCAGAGATTTGTGAAGCTGTTTTTTTTCCTGAATATGGTGTGAGTCGGTCGCTATGAGCAGTCGCTAACATGCGCTCCCATACAGCGCTGTACTGGTCAAATAGCGACTCCTCACAATGTATTCAACATTACTGAACAGCGACTGAGTCGCTATAAAGTAGCGACTCACGGCCGAGCACAGTGACTACTAGCGGGCGCTCTGAAATTGCCTGCTACAGACGCTCATCTGTCGCTACCTGGCGTTAGTGATGAATCCGCCTGCCCGATTTCCCAGCTGGACTGAATAGCTCCAACGACATTATAAACTAGTGATCAGCATCCAAGTGTGCAGACATCTGGACCTGTTGGCAAAAGATAAGGAATGATGAGAGAGAAGACAAGGGGAAAGCTGGGGGGGGGGGGGGGTGTACAATGAATACCTTATTATGAAAAAATGTTACTTTCAGATACACATCTATTACATTTCTTGACTTCTCTCAAGATATCATTGTACTGCATTCCTTTCCTCCAACTCTTGGAGTGAAATACCTGAGACAGGAAATTTCTCTGAGTATCTGAAGGTAGACTACCGGGGTTTAAAGTGGATTTTGACTATCCTGGGTTTTGGTCCACTTCGGCGGGGCACCCTGATCGGGGGTGCCCCGCTGTGTGAAACCCCCCAGAAACCCCGAAAAACTCACCTCTCCCCGCTCCCACGTGACCGCCGCTGCCAATCCCCGCCGACGGACAAGCGGGAGGCAGCGAGGGACAAGAGAGTGCGCCCGCCGCTTCATACCGTGCGTCACTTTTACAGAGCGCGCGCCTGCGCCGGCCATTCACAATCAGCCAGCGCGGGTGCGCGTCCTGCTAGAGGGTACTCTAGGCGAAGGCGGGAGCCACTGGATCGCGGATAAGGTAGGGATTTAGGGGTTTCTGGGGGGTTTCACACAGGGGGGCACCCCCTATCGGGGTGTTCCACAGTCAGGGGTCTGATCGGTCCGGGAATCTTATAGATTCCCGGGCCGATCATGGGAGGGTGTTGTTCCACTTTAAGTAGCAGACTGGCTGCCGAACCACTGGGGTAATTCTGGCTGAAGTTTGGGTTGCAGAGCGAATAATTGGGGATAAGGTTTTCTAAACATTGGCCACTGGGTTGAAATACACATAAATCACACTGATGATTATATTTTGGATATTTTAAACAGTGGCTTGGGTTGTACACAGATAAGTTGGGCAGTGAGTATACTTGGATCAGCAGGGCCGTATTTGGTGTTCATGCCGCCCTAGGCCCTTCAAAAGCTGGCGTCCCCTTTTGTTGAGTTAATGTTGAGCAGGGCTGGCTCCAGGTTATGCGGGCCCTTGGGCGATAGAGTATCAGTGGGCCCCTAGCGGTGTGCTATGACTCCATACATGGTAAAAAGTTGCCTGTATGGTGAATATTGCTTAAGAATAAAAAGAAAAAAATAATAGGAGGAATGACAAAGTATAGAAGGAATGAGAGAAAGAAGGAACATAGGAATAGAAGGGATGAGAGAGACAAAGGGAAATATGATAAGTTAAATAAGAATAAAAAGAATGACAGAAAAAAAAACAAAATAAATAAATGCAAAGAAACAAAGAACGAAAGCAGAAAATGAATGACAGAAACAGAGGAAGAATAAACGGAGTGGGGGAAAAAAAGCATGTAAGACAAAGAGAAGGGATGGAAGAAAATAAGACCTGGAAGGAGAGAAAGAATAGGACTGACAGAAAAAAAACAGAATGAATAGAATAAATGACAGAAAAAAAAGAGCAAAAAAGACTTGCAAGGAGGCATTAACGTGCCAGCTTTTTTTTTTTTTCACTATGGCAGTAAAGTCAGTGCCCCCCCCCCCCTTTGCAGGTGACCATTCTAGGCACAGGCCTAGGTTTGCCTAATGGTAAATACAGCCCTGTGGATCAGGCCTCCAGCCAGGCTGTATTACATTGCATGTAAGCTTAGGATGGAGCATACTTTCACATGGATTTTGGCCCTTATTTATGAAGGAATAGCGACAGGTAGCGACAGTTGAGCGACTGTAGCGGCATTTTCAGAGCGCCCGCTAGTAGTCGCTGTGCTTGGCCGTTGTTCGGTAGTTGATAGCGACTCAGTCGGTTTGCCGTAATGTTGAATATTGGGTGAGGAGTCGCTGTTTGACCGGTTCCACGCTGTATGGGAGCGCATGATAGCGACTGGCCCTAGCGACCGGCTCCCACCATATTCATTAAAAAATCACGCTCAAAAAATTCTCGCGCTGTGAAATGCATGTTTAAACCCCAGAGCGCTGGCGGCGATGGGTTAAAAGTAGTTTTTTAACCCCCAAACAACCATATTTTTGGCAACCAAAAAAAAAACAAGTTTTTTAAATAAAGTTTTTTAGTAATATGAATACATTAATATCAGACCTGTAATATCAATTCTGTACAATTTTTAAAAAAAATTTTTTTCCCTTAAAAAAATTATCTAAAATGGCAGAAGTGGTCACAGAATTTTTCATATTTAAAAAGAAAAAAGAAATTAATAACAATTAATTATTAATATTTAAAGATTTTTCCATTGAAATGCATTGGAGCGCGCCAGGTAGCGAGAGGTCATACCTGTCAAGGTCGGACGCTGGCGCTGTGGGCTGAGGCTGGAATAATGATGAATGAGTTGCTATATGGCGCTATCTCAGTTGCTAAGCAGGATTGGCTTGATAAATGTGTGATTGTGGTGGGGAGCCGGCGTTCTCGTGGCGGGGCCCGTCATTACCGGCCGCTCACCAGTCGCTACCTGTCGCTATTCCTTCATAAATAAGGGCCTTAGTATCCCAAGCATGGCTGCCACCACTTCTGTATGGGCATAGGGAATAGGGAGGTTTGTGCTTATAGGCCGGGGAATGGGACCACCACACTTGAATGGGTGGTGTGATTATAGGGTTTGGTTGTTACCCAGAATTGATTTAACCTGCCTGAACTTTATTCTTAATGTTGTACCACCTAATGCTACTATTGTATTTAAGTTTTCAGTGCCACTACAGGGTCTACATTGTGGGGCTACTTGTCTTGGATTCAGAATAGAAAACCCGGCTTAAACATATCACACCTGGGGTTATAACATTTATGGTCTGTACTCAATAGTGTTGGAACCACCATGGCCTTTCAAACTTTTATTTTTTATGTTGTCATTACTTAGTAAGTATACTTCTTATTAAGGCAATGACTTCATAATTACTGTCACAGTGACCAGTGATGAGCCCTGTCCCTAGGTTTGTTGACTTGAGAGGTCCCACATTGCCAGTAAGTGGGAGCAGAAGAGACTTTGAGCAGTAGCTTTTGTTAAGGGCAAGTTGTACAGAGAAGTAAGCAGGGGCAGATGGTGCCAAAGATTTTATTGGCTTTGGCCAGCCCATCACCAACCCACCAGCCAGCTTAGCCCCCAATGTGCTTCTCAGTCAATCAGTGTGGTCCATAGCTGAAGCTATATCATGTCAGGGGCATATCAAAGGCAGGGCTGGATAAGAACATCCTTTAAGTAATGGTACTGAATCTTTACTATTAGGGCAGGAGAGGGCAAGGCCCCCACATCCAAAATGCTGATATAGAATTGCGGGGGCAGAATTTGAGCTGGGGTATCTTGGCAGCAGGAGAGAGGGTTAAAGCGGGGTATTACCAATCAGGCAGTGGAAGATGGTGAAGAGGGATCTGTAAATTCCAGCAAAGACTTTGGTCCTTATTTAAGAAGGGATAGCGTCAGGTAGTGGCTGGTTAATGAGAGGTAGCGACAGATAGCGACTGGTGAACGCCGGACATGGCACGCAATTACACGTTTATCAAGCAGAATCTGTTTAGCGACTGGGATAGCGCCATGTAGCGTCTGATTCATCATTTTCACAGCCTCAGCGAACAGCGCCAGCGTTCAGCCTTGCACAGCGCCAGGTATGACCTCTCGCTACCTGACGCTCTCCCATACATTTCAATGGACGATACTTTTCTTCTCTTTAAACATGTTTTTTTTTTTTTTTCTAAAAAATCACAAATAATTCTGGCATTGAAAAAGCATTTTTTTCATATTTTTTTTCATTTTTTAAATATTTCCTCAGAAATGACATTACAGGTCTGGCATTAAAGTGTTCATGTTACAATGTTGTTACAATGTAATTCCATATGTTTTCGCTTTGTTACTGGTGGATACATGTTCAAAAACAGCTTTAATCACACAGCCTCCGGCGCTCTGGGCTTCAAACAACTATTTTTCAGCGCCAGAGATTTTTGCAGCTGTTTTTTTCCTGAATATGGTGTGAGTCGGTCGCTATGAGCAGTCGCTAACATGCGCTCCCATACAGCGCTGTACTGGTCAAATAGCGACTCCTCACAATGTATTCACCATTACTGAACAGCGACTGAGTCGCTATAAAGTAGCGTCCCACGCTCATCTGTCGCTACCTGCCACTAATGATGAATCAGCCTGCCCAAGTGATGTGGGTTGCACGCTGGGTGCTACACCCAGCCCAGTTGGCCCCAAAGCAATGCAGTCCAGTGGGAATTCCCTTATCCTTTCTATGGCTAATTCATCCCTGAAAGTAAGTAGGTATATCTATAGATACCTTTTACTATCTGCAGATTTAATCTTATGTTAGTGAGACAACTTTATCACAGTCACAGGCTTGTGGTAGGGCTACTCATAAATGTGCAAGAGGAAGGTAGATTAGAAGTCAGAGCAGGTGAACAATGTTGCTTTGTTTGCTCAGCCGCCTGAAGGGTGACCTGGAATAACTTTTTTTTACCTGTCCTCTGCAGAAATTCATTTTCTCCCTTATTTACTGTATTGTGCAACCAGCTATTCCGCTATTTGTTTCCTCAATCTCAACTTGCTACATCTTCCTTCTACTTCTGACTTACAAAACAATGTGATTTTTTACAAACATAAGCTGTCAGCTTTATTTTTAGAATGTTATTGTAAAAAGCTGTAGTGGCACAACATCCACGGCTTAGAAAGAGCATGGCTGTCTAGTTTTTCTATATCTTCTAATATCATCACTGGCTATGATAAGTCCTCAATCAATACAGTAGCACACCAGCCATTTTGCTTCTTTATTTGCTACTGGAGTGTATTAAGCTAGGCTACAACTTGGTTGTGCAGTTTTTATAAAGCATTACATAGTACGAGGGTCTACCTGGTTTACTTTTGTTTGAACAATAAAGACAGCAGAAATAATAATTGGAGCCCCCTTACCCTCCCTGCAGGAACTGCACAACCGCAGAATCAAAACGCGGGCTGGAAAGATACTCCGGGATCCGTCGCACCCTGGTCACGCCCTATTCCATTATTTATCATCTGGGCGACGTCTTGCAGTCCCAGCTTGCAGAACTTCTAGGTCTAGGAAGGGTTTCTTTCCTTTGGCTGTCCGTATCCTCAACAATATCCAGGCACCATAGGACCAGGATCACGCCGGAACCGATTGGTCTTCATACTCTGACTTTATAAGAGATTATCTGTTTTTATAAGATATTATACCTTGACTTTATAAGAGATTATCCGCTTCTGTATCTCTGTCTTCGTGTTCCCCTTCCTTTGGAACAGTAACTGTAGTTATCTGTCTACTGTTTTCTTTTTGCACTGTGTATATGCCGAAAAGAATTCCTTGTTCATCTCACAATGTACTTGGCGAACAATAAATTGAATTGAATTGAATTGAATTGACTGACATTTCCAAGAAGTCTCTAGTTCTGCATAACTTTTTGCTTCAAAAACTGATGAGCCAGGAGAAGTCCCAGGGGGCACACTGATTTGGGACCAGTTGGACGTCTGCTTCTTAGGCCCCTATCCAATTCCTGCCTCCTTAGTCTCCCTCCAGCCCCCCCCCCCCCCCCCCCGCACAGGCACCAGTGGGCTATAGCCTCGGGATCATGACTGAGGGGGACATACCCACCACTGCTTATTATTTGTCCCTACATTATTAAAGCTTCAGTGCCATCAATTTAGCCATACCCATTCTCCCCTATTTATGATCTGTTTCTGCAATGCTATAGCTTCAGCGTTGGAGGCACTAAAGCTTAGATGGGCTTTTTATGCACTACTCATGTGCTGGCCAAACTGGTAAAATACAGGACTAATTATTAGTCTCTATGTATCACTGCAGAGGTTTATTCTGCTCAGAAACCATTTTGCCAAAGGTATAATATTTATGAAGCCTATGGTGGGAAAAATTGCTGAAATATTTGGCATAATGACCCCTTATTATTGTATGTTGCATGTTATTAAAAAGAAGAAGCGTGACCTTACTGTAACCACTAGCCAAACGCATCAGGACTAGAGGCTGGTAATCCAGGGCTTGGAGGCTGATTGACTAGCCTCTGACAACCACTATGCCCTTAGGCACAGGTCTTATAGAGTGTGGGTAAGGGGTTACCTGCACGCCACCCTCAGGATGCCTTGCACTCAGCTTGTTGACCCCCCTACCCTTTGAACTGGTATATCATATTGGGACCCCTTGCCATTTCGCTAATCTTTTAATACAAAAAAAATCTATAAAGTTTTACTTTGATTTACCACCAGTGTCTCCCCCCCCCCCCCCATGTCTTGCTTGAAGATCTCAAGCACTGTAAAAAAGCAGGTCAGAAACTGCTAGAGATCCTCAAGTTGCTTGAAGATTTTCCGAAGCTCCTGACTTGTTTGCTGGTCAATGGCATCTTGTGGAGTCTTTATGAAGCGGTAATCTCCACTCTGTGCACACTCCCGCGCGACCATTCAAGTGAATAGAAGGGTGTGGACATGCACAGAGCTGGAGATGCCGCTCTGTGCAGCCTCCACAGGATTGCTGTGGCCAGTGCTGGAATTGTCTGGGAATGGTGCTGTATTCACGGTGAGGTATGGCTTTTTTTTAACCCCTTACTGCCATATGACGTTCTATTTCATCACGTTAAATTGAGCTTTCCTCAATGTGTTAATTCTTGTGAAGCATTTAGAGGGTTAATAAACTTCATGAAAATGATTTAGCATATGCTGAAGGGTGCAGTTTTTTAAAGGTCCTTGTTTGGGGTTTTTCTAAGAGTCGTTCAAACTAACGTAATCACATATCTTACAGTGGCGGGTAGGGGTCACCCCATTGTCCTGCCTCAGTGCCTCAGTGCCAGGGGAGGGAGGCAGGGTTGGGGGTTACTTCCAGACTCCTTTTTTGCTTTGTCAGTTGTCTTCCCTCAACCTCCAGCACCATTTGAATGTGCCCTCACTCACCACGCTGCAGGGCCGCTCTAGTGGAGACCAGGGTTGCCCTTAGATTCCAGGCATTTAGTCTTGGGTTCTGGATGGTAGACTCTGGTGTCCACCTTGCTCAAAGAGAGACCATTGTTCCTCGCAATCAGAACTTAACCATGAATGTGATACAGCGTTTTCTCCACCATTTTATTTTTCCGGTAGACACAGGTCCCCTTCTATTATCTTTTGCCTCCCACCATGCTACTAGAAAATAGAAAAAAAAATAGATGAGCGAACAGTGTTACATGGGTCGAATATAATGTTGGCCCAGATGCAAAGCTCATCATTAGTTCTCCGATCATCTCCTTTTGGAAAGCATCCAAAGCATTTTCCACCTTTGGGAGTAAAGTATGGCGGCCTGCTATTTACTCATTTGTGGAAAATATCTCAACCTTTTTGGAGACCTTCTGCATCTCCTGGAAAAATCACCACCTTCATTAATCAGGCAGCACAGTAGAAAAAACATATTTTACTTTTCAGCAGGAGAAGGTCTCTGTTCTCATGGCTACAGTTCAGCTAAGGTAGAAAGGCTCTTCATCAAGGTGAAAAGGTTTTCTGCATTTCAATGAATAACCCCCTTAATGTTGGAAAAAGTTAGAATTTGCTTCTAGGCTAAATTTAAAATATGCATGTGAGCTCAGTGGGTTTAAAGGCTGATTTCAATAATTTAACACAGACCTGTGATGAGAGCCGGCTTCTCCGTAGGCGCAGATATCAAAGCCTGTTTGTTTCTTTATGAGAAAACAAATGCAGTGCTGGGCTGAGTGGTTTGAAACAACAAAACGCCACCATCGTCTATGCAAAGGGTTCGGAGCTGCTTCACCTCCGGGATGCCCAAGCTTTATAGGGTGAGATGAGGTTGTATTTGGCATTCACATTTTTCCATTGACAGACCAGTTTGTATTTTGACATAAGGCCATCTGCCTGTTGGTTAGGGGAGATTTATTTATATGTAGCGGTTACTTGAAATGACTTCTAATTGGAGGAGCTCTTCACATTTTTAAGGGTCTCTCTAATTTTTTAATGAATATCTGTGCAATCTTTAAAAAAAAACACATTTAAAATAAACATTTTCATCCCTTAGATGTCTTTCTGAGATAAAGAGTGCAACTCATTAAAGTGGACCTATTCTCGGATTGCTCATACATCTCTCCAGGCATACTTAAAGAGGAAGTAAAGTCTAAACAGACCTTACAGCCTCTACACTATAAAATAATGGCAACATAGAGGAGCTTCAGGAATAACTAAACTGACTATTTTTGGGGGGAGTCAAAGTGGGACACTTAGTAAAGCTGACCACTTTACAGGGTAATTGGTGTGGTGAAGGTGGTTTGTCCCAGGCTTTTGAGGAACAAATATCAGCAGCTTTCTATGCAAATTCTCTGTAAGTAAGTAGGTATAGCACAGCTTGGATATTTTCGATCCATAAATGATGTTGGTGATTGGCTTAATGCTCAGCCAATCCATACATTCCACTACCGCCATTCAGACAATAAACCCGAAGCAGTAAGTAAATTAGATAAACTAGCGAATGCACAGCAAATGTCCAGAGAACGGCCAGTGAACGATTCGTAAATTACCAGCTTAATGTACGTGGTCCCCTAAACACACCTACACCTGGAGGCAACAAGTACATAGTGACTTTCATAGATGACTATTCAAAATACACAGTGAAGTTCTTGACAAATTACGGGACTATATAATAAAGACAAGTAACAAGTTACTCTTTATTATATAGTAACAGCACAACCAAAGAAAAGTCAGTGGGCCTAGCACAAACAATAGCACACACCAAGACACAAACAATGAAGAGCCGTAAGCCCAGATAGGACACGAAGGGTCGTGGGCCCAGCTAGGACAAGAAGGGTCGTGGGCCCAGCTAAGACAAGAAGGGTCGTGGGCCCAGCTAGGACAAGAAGGGTCGTGGGCCCAGCTAGGACAAGAAGGGCATGAACCCCAATTCAGAATACTAGAAGGCCTAAGAGCCCATTGCAAGATTCAGGAAGGCCCCTGGGCCCCAACAACAGCTATGAGGTATTGCAGATGGTTGGAGAGCACAACCAGACTTCAGGAAGACAAAGCAATGATTCAGCATAGAGTCAGTGCCAAGCACATGCATTTATATAAACCACCACAGCATATTGAATGCCAGGTGAGGTTAAACAAGGCAGCTCTAGAGAAGAGAAGAACCATACTCGCTGGTTCAAGACCCCATTCATGACAGTCCTCACATTACCCCCACCTCTAAAATGCAGATTCCAGATGCCTTTTTGGAATTTTTTGCACCCCAACCCTCTTTAGTTACAACAGAGCCTGAGCAGAGCTTATGTGCTAGTAGGACTCCAGAATTCCCTCCAGGGTCAAAGTTTAAGGCAAACATTTCATTACAGGCAGAATCCAGAAAACAGTGCACAGGGGAATTGGAATATTCATGACAGTGCCCATGGTGACCGAGACCTTCATGGCACCACCCAGGGGGACTGGGACATTCACGGCAGTGCCCAGGGGGGCCGGGATCTTCATGACAGCGCACAGGGTTCTTTTTTGGATTTTGGCTCTTGAGAACGAAATCCTGCCATCCACCTGGAAAAACTGATGGTAGATTGCCAGGATAAGCTTCTTATAGTGAGGAGGGGGAACAAAAATATACCTGTCTGTGGGAGCTGTGGAACTGTCAGAGTATATAGCAACAAATGCACTTGCAGACATCTTGTGTCTTAGACCAGACTTGCACACCCTAGGAACCCTGATATAGATGACATGCAGACAATGGAGGGTTTGGGCCCCAAAGTTGGCAATGGGGGAGCTCCTTTTGCCAAAGGTCTGCATGTAAATCTAGCCGTTTGCCGAGCATTATATATACAAACGACTCTGATTGGGGCGAGAGCTCACGCATGAACAGTGAGACTTGGGGAAAGATGAGTTTGTCTGGGTGTCCTGGGACCTTTCACACAGCAGGGGAACCCAATTCAGGGCCCCACAAGGACAAAGGTATAGCAAGGGGTTGGAGAGCACAGCCACACCACTCCAGCAGACACACAACAATACCACCACAGCAAACAGCACAGTGGCTAGAGCAGTTGACTCTGAGCGATGACAGATGGTGGATAACCAGTGCAAGATCCCATTCATGCCAGTCCTCGCAGTTACCATTAGCAACAGCATGACTTTTGTCGAAGACAATGTGATGACAACAGAGGAAGTTAGAACAGAAAAGAAAACTGACACTGATCAGCCATCGGACTCGATACTACAAAGTTAACAAGAAATTAGTCTGTTTTTTTAGAAAAAAATACTAAAGTTGTCTCAATTGTCTTCTCTCATAAAGTGAAAAAAAATGTCTAAAGTAAAAAAAAATGTAAACTGAAATTTACAATTGTAAAACATTTGTGTGATTCGGCAAACTCTAGTTTTTACTACTCTTTTGAACAAATTATTCTCAGCACATCTCCTTATGTTTTTTTTTTTACCCAAAAAGACAGGTTAGCAACTGCCAGCATGTTTTATTTCTCAGTGTAAACGAGTGTGGAATTAACTTTATATATTTTATGACTGTTTTAATTTAAAACTGCCGACACCCCAGACAGAGCACCAAACTTGACCCAAAGGCTAAAGTGGCTGGTGAGTTGCCAGGACCAGACTGGTGCACTAGCCTGGTAATCTGGAAGGAGGGGACCATGATTTGTTTTTATTTTAATTGAAACAGTAAAAATAAATAAAGAGTTAACTCCAGTAGGTCTACAGGAATAACTCTGCGCAATTGCAATAGCTGTTTTTTTTTACTTTGATACATTTCACAAGTCACCCAGTCACCTTTCCCAATAGGCGATGTTGAATTCACACATGTGGGATAAACAACAAAAATTGGAGAAAGAAAACAGCATGTCCGGTTGCCTTGATCTATAACTCAAAACATCTCTTTATTAGTTAATTTAATATTTTTTAATTACTGTTTTAATCAAATGTTAAAGCCTTTTGACTACATTTTAGAAATGTTTGCTGTTGGCTGATAGAGCCTTGACGCCTTTTCCCAGGGTGTCCCAGGTCGCCAGCCCCCCCACCCTCCGGCCACTGCTACACTCACCTGCGAGTAGGGGGAACAAAATATATACCTGTCTGTGGGAACTGTGGAACTGTCATAGCAACAAATGCACTTGCAGACATCTTGTGGCTTAGACCAGACTTGCACACCCTAGGAATCCTGATATAGATGGGTTTGATCATTCTGTCATGCCCAGGCATAGGACTAGGAACAATATGGACGGAGGACTAGCACCCTGACTCCACCACCAAAGAGGCAATCTGATGACCATGTGGGGCGTGGGAGGAGAGCACAAAACCAACCCAGCTCTTCAGCAGCGCTCCTAGAGGTGGAGGGTACACAGGCCCCGGATAGTCCTTTGGTGGTCCCAGACTTGGGGGGTGGAGAAACACTCGGTAGACGAACACAAGGCAAAAATGGATGGTTGGGGCCCCAATGCAGACAATGGAGGGTTTGGGCTCCAAAGTTGGCAATGGCGGAGCTCCTTTTGCCAAAGGTCTGCATGTAAACCTAGCCATTTGCCGAGCATTATATATACAAACGACTCTGATTGGGGCGAGAGCCCGCACATGAACAGTGAGACCTGGGGAAAGATGAGTTTGTCTGGGTGTCCTGGGGCCTTTCACACAGCAGGGGAACCCAATTCAGCATGCCCCCGGGGCACGGAACAAAACCGAGCATACTCAAAACACTGGGTTTTGTTCCACTTTAATTTACCTATCTTATCTATTTTTTTATTTTATTAATGTCTTCTGGTTAATAAAACCTATCCGCAACATAATTTCCTCAACGTTCCAGCTTTACAGCATTTTTCTTTTATAATCTTTGGGGCAGTACTGTATATATCAGCTAATAAACACCAACAATAAAATTGCGGCATACAATGGCCGCTTTGTGTTACACGTAAAGATAATCTTTTTAACAGTTAGATTTCTGTTGGTACAGGTGACACTTTACATAACGCTATGCACAGTCCAAGCCTGGAGGTTAGGGTTTGAATTGTTATCTCATATTTCATAAGACTGCACAATATTATAATAAAACTCTGTGAGGTCTTTGTGTGAAGCCTTTGATGTTAATTTATGATGTTATTGCTTTGTAAGCAGGGAGTGTTACGGGCCACCACGTTACCCCTGATTATGTAGTAACAGATGGATTTTTATTTGATAAGGAAAAGGATCATTATGAAGACAAAGCCCGATTGTAAAATCCTTGTGGAAGACAAGTCCTCCTACCCTTCATTTAAAGCAGAACCTCAGTTAAACATGACTTGGAGTCTGCGTACACCTCATTCTCAGAGCATCCAGATTTGTGATGCACACACACACAAAGAATATGCCTGAAAACTAAAAAACTGGAATGGACATCCCAAGTCAGAATGCAGGGGTGGGTGGCAGACCCTTCAGGATAAACGATCTTCTGTGTGTTGTGATTGGTATGCAGTGATCAAAATATACCTGCTACAACAACAATTACTGTAGCATAGTATGTTGGACCTTAAAGCTGACCTTCAATCAAAATGACTAGATGCCTCCTGATCCCTCCAGCAGAGGTCCATCCCAGTTTGGCTCTATGTGGGGTGTTTAAAAATGGTGGACCCAATTTGAAAGTAGAATGTTACAATGACAATCACAGTTTAATGACTTATCAATAGGAATCAGCGAACCCGTGAAACTGGACCTTTCAGCATGAAAAGCCCAAACCCTTAAAAAACTTTTCCACAGCATTTAAAAATGATATATTTTACATTTTTAGTCGCTTACCTATTATTCTTTCCCCCGCTGGGCTTCAACTCTGTTTAGGACTCTAGGATAAGGGCGCCGCCATCTTACCCCAGAACTGAGGAGAGGGGTAAAAAGTGCAGGGGGTGGGATTATAGCTGTGCTTTGCACAGACAGAATAGGGCTGGGATCAAGAAAAGGACAGCAATCCCAGAATGCAGAGTGGCAAAGTCATTTCCTGTCTCCAGGCAGCCTAAGACTCAAAGAGCCACCATCTTGGAAGTTAAAAGGCACAAAAAATGCAGTAGGTGCTGGTAGGAGGATTTTTTGTGTGGGCAATCTGTATGTATGGGGTGGGGGGAACATACAGTTTAGGCTCTTATTCAGGGTAAAAGGTCTGGTTGACGTTTGGGTTCGGCAAGTTCGGGGGCCTGCAGAGGGTACAGCAGGAAGCGCTTCTGTATGACAATCCTGGTCAGTCGGCGGCAGCGTTCAGTTCAAATGGTCCACAGCAGGGGCCACAGAAAGATGCCTGTTGCTCCCATGAGTGATGAAACTCCTAGTGACGACTTACCTGAGCCGAAGTGGCTGAAGTTCATGTTCAGGTTTGGTAACCCAAACTTGCAAATTTCACTACGAACCCGAACTTTGCGGTTTGGGTTCACTCAGCCCATTTCCTCATATTATCGGTAACAACAATAGATTTTCTTTTAAATTGAGGGATCAATGCCAAAACTCCTTAGAAATTTACACTGCACAACCATTGTGGAGTCAGTATTTCTGAACTAGACTGATTGACCTATATATGGTGGAGATCTGCAATTTCAAAAAAATTTCTGGTATGTGTTTTTATTATATTTGGTGGTGAATACATGGTTTGTTTTTCTGCATCACCGGCATGTGATGATTATTTTGCTGCACTAGAGAAACCAAGAAGACTAAGACCTCCTGGGAACAGTTATTTATTTGCAATCTTTCTGAACTACAGAACGCAAAGAGCCTCGTTTTGCGGGGTTCGCATTATACAAATCCTTTCAAGTGGCTAGAGATACATTCATGGTGGTTTGTTGTTTCAGAGATATAGTGGTTTCAAACTGGGTCCATCTCTTTCACTCTGTAATTATTCTCTAACACAACATTGATTTCAGTGACTAGAACATTGATTGACCAAATAAAAAAGGAAAGCCTTTGCCAAGTCTAAATGCACTGACAAAGAAAGTGAATTCTAAAATATAAAGCCATTGAGGATGTTTGTGTTGTACATGCTGGTATCTTTCACTGAGAATAACCATCTACATATGGAATCAAGGATAAATATTTATGCTCTGAAAGAAAGCCAGTAATTGATATTCAACTTGCATGCCAAAATGTATGTTTTTCATGCCAAAACCTCTCCTCTCTTCCAAGAGTTTTTCTTTCGCTAAAGTCCCACAGAGCATAAAGAAGAGGAAATACATTTGATCGGAAATGATCTCAACCTCTGCATTTTCTAGCTGCATCTTCAAAGATGTAACTGTATAAATTTCTGTTAGGACAAGTTAAGAAGGAGCCGTGGATGAAGAGCCAGGAGGGCCAGCTGTGTCCTCTACATCATTAGCGCATCTCTGGGAGAAGAAGGCGTCATTGGAGCTGCTTCTAGCGCAGCTGTCAGATCTGCATTTCCTAGAGAAGCTCAGACAAACTCTTTCTTATTTCAGGTCATTTTTGAAGAAGAAGGAGAAATACATGGCATTGCTGTTTTTGTCTAAAGGAAATATGAAATTGTAATTAAGCGCAAGAAATGGCAATCACCTCTCAAGCAGAAAGATGGAAAATGACTTAATTTCCTAGGTGAGAGACAAATATTGTGTGTAGGAAGGGTACCCATGGAAATACACTGAACAGGGCACTCGGCCATGGCAATTAACACACACAGCAAAAGCTCTCAATGTAAAGATTCCAACTTGCAAACCAGTTAAAAATAACCTACTCTCATAAATGCATGTATTTGCTAGCTAGGTACTTTTTGATGGATGCCATGGTGGGGGCATCTCTTTGGGGCTCAATTAAATACAAACTTTGCTTATATTTGAATATTTTAGGTGAAGGGTAGAATTTAGATAGACCCACTAATAGACCAGGCCTGTCTTAACCAGAGCTGGTGGTAGTTTTTATGGGCTAGCAGGGTTCCTTTCACTTGTGCCAGTGAACCTGAACACCTGAAATAGACAGACTGGGGCCACAACAGAGCTCACCGGAAACCCCTGCCATGAGCCTGTGCTGGATAGCATACTTCAAAGCATAATTCCAAACATGAGGGGGCCAGTATTTCATAAATTATTATGAATCTATTGTGCAAAAAAACAATTATTGGAACCTGGAAATCATAATCCAAACATACAAGAGTCTTCTGAAGCTCTGGAGAACTCGTAGTTTGGTAACAGACTGGGTCCACTGGCACCAAAACCAGCTTCCTGTGACTCCGATGGGAAGTTAGCTTGCCACTGTCAAGAGGGGAAGATTGAGGCTCATCCCATAGGAATAAACCTATGTGGCTAAACAAAAAGTTTAGGGGGGCATAAAACAAAAAAAGGCAGCAGTTAAGGGCAGCAAAGCTGAAAATGGAAAGATGGATCGCCAAAGAAAGTAAAATTAACCCCAAAATGTTCTGTAGCTCCATAAGCAGTAAAAGATACAAACCAGAGGGTGTAGGATACCTATAAAAGAATGTGACATGCCAGGTGAAATGCAGAGCAATAATGGTAAGTGAATGTGTATTTTGAATAGTCATCTAAAGTCACTATGTACCTGCTGCCTCCTGTTGTAGGTTTAGGGGACCACATATACCACTGTGAACTAGGTCAAGTGGTCTTGAAGCTCCATTCTCACTGACTTTAGGAAGTGTTTCTCTTGTAGCTTTGGATTTGATGTAACATTCACACCTAACAGTCACTGGACAACGGGATACTGTTAGATCCTTTGTCAGATTTCTCTTTTGTAGTTCTTGCATGTATTCTAAGGGTCTATGACCTAAACACCTGTGCCACATGTATATACAGTCATTGGGCCTGATGCAGAGCCTCCTCTGAACTGCCCTTAAAAGCTTCCGATTGTCCGGGTCTCCCGTTTGAATCGTGGCTCAAATGTGATGCAGAGCCTCCGTCGGAATGGCTCCCTAACTGATCCGTCAATTTCACTTTACTCGGAAAGCTTTTTTTGCTCTCTCGGGTGCCTTCAATTTGATCGGGGCTCCCGGTCACGTTCACACGGGCGGCCCGTTTTTCCCTGATTTTTCCTGCCTTTTTGAACGTACCTGCTTGGTTTCCGTCGTATTTGACCTTCCATTTTGGTGGTTTTAGCAAGTATACTTACATCTCCATGGCTCTTCAGTTGCCAATCTGGCTACACGCAAGCGCACATCCCGCAAACTCCATTGGAATATGCATATGGCCACAAATGCAAATTTGAGCCAATTTTTTTTTTTGGTTGCTTTTTTTGGTGGGGGTTTCCTTGTCCATAATGCATACCTAAATCATCTAGTAGCTCCTTCTCCCTTGTCCTTAATGCATACTTTTATTTATTTATTTTTTTTTCTTTTTATTGTCCCATATCTAAACCTTTGGTGTGTAATGTAAATGTGTGCTGATGTTGTGTGATGGTACTTTTGCAGGAAACACAACTCTCGAAATCTTATTAATTATTTATTAGTATTTTTTTTTGGTGTTTTTGTATTAAAACTTTTTTTTTTAAAACGATAAAAAACATATTTACATTTGGTTTCACAAATAAAAAAAATAGGCCTCGGGGTCTGTAGCCTGTGTTCTTTGATCTGTGAATGAAAAACAACATTACTTTAGCATTTTTTTTTTTGTTTTGTTTTTTGATTGTTTGTGCACTTATTAAATGGGGCCTTCTGCGTGTTTTAATGAAAAGGCCAAACTCTTCAGAAACGTTGCCCCAGCATCTTAAACTAATATATATTAATTTTGTAGTCAATAAATTATTATTCTTTCCCCCACTGGGCTGCAACTCAGTTCAGGAATTTAGGATATGTGCAACGCCATGTTGACTCTGAAGCATCACACTTACTGAGGAGAGGAGAGTGGGATAAGGTACAGGGGATGGGTTATAGCTGTGCTTTGCTCACACAGAGCCGAGATGTGCTATGGAAAAGGTTGGTAACATGATTTGTAAGGTGGACAATCTGTATGTACAGGATGTGGGAACTATATAAGCTAGCCTCTTATTTATAGTTAAGGTCCGCTTTAATGGCTTTTTTGGATACATTTTGATGGAACTGTTAATTTTTTTTTTTTTTAAATGGAATTGTTTGCTCATTTACTTTAGTTTAAATAAACACCACTTACAAGGTTTAGGCCGCACATTGCGTCGGGGGCGGAGTCTCCCTTCATACTCCCTCTGTGGCAGTTGGGAATCTGTATGAATGACAAACACACTGATATTAGAGACTGTTGTTCTTTCATTAATATAATATTATGTTAGGCTTCTAGGTATCAATCTACTCACCTTCCCCAGCAACCTCTTCCTCCTCGCCCCCTTCCTCACTCATCCCTTGGGATGTTCCAGCGACGTCTGAATCTACAACAATAGGGCACATGAGTATCTGTATTTAATGCATGACTTACCACATATCTAACTATATTTCCCTTACCGGAGTCAGGTTGAGGCTCTGTTCTGCTCGACTCCCTGCCGTCAGATTGCCCCCTCCCCTGCATGCTGAGGTCCAGCGGCTCCTCCGAGTCACTTACAGAGGAGGGGGTGGCCGTTGACCCTGGCGGTGGGCCACCTACACCTTCACCTGTTTCGCCCAACACTGGGCTGCGTGTCCTGGTCCGGGTGGGGCGGAACCGCAAATTCCATTCATGGGCTGAAATACAAACACAATCATTAAACCACGCCCAGGCGATGCCAGGGTTAGAGGTGCATTGACATTTTCTACACTTACATGGGAAATGTGTTGCGAAGTACCGCCTCACCCGGGGCTTATGTCTTCTTTTTAAATCAGACCAGTGTTGGGCGATCTGGGTGAAGGTATAGGTGGTTTGGGATCTTCTTTCAATCGCGTCCACCACCTCCAGGGCCAACGTCCGCTTGTCATAATCTGACGGCAGGAAGTCGTAGCGATTCCTCAGCATCATCTGTTAGAAAAAGAGACAAGGACACACCATTAATCCACAAAATACATTAACAAGTTTCCTGGCCTAAATCAAGTCACTTTATTAACCTCTTGCTGCCTCACATTGCCCTAGTTCTGCTCTCTGCATGTAGGCTAGTTTGTAGCTGCGTACATGGGTTAAACTAAGGTGGGCTGGTCTGTAACGTGACAAACTAAGTTGTTTCAGACTATTCTTGCGTTTTTTTCTTTTTTTATTACAAGGAATGTGTGCGCGCACATAAACGCACGCTCGCTCGCATACTCACATCCATGATGAGCTCGTCCTGCTCCGTTGTAAAGACGGCGGGGGACATCTTGGCTTCTTTTTCAAATTCTAGCTCTGACGTTCCCCCGCGGTGACGTGCGTGCGCGCAGGCGCGCAACCGCAGTTGTAAAAATATTTAAAGTTCAAGGCACTCCGCTTGGTGTGGGATACCATATCAATATGGGCAGACCTAAAGGGAGCACAAAGAGCCAGCCGCACACATGCCTCATCCTAAATAAAACACAAAAGCAGGCACAAGACACATGTAGAACATGCACCAACTAAAACGGTGGGGACTCCACAGACACAGGCACATTCCCCAAAACGCAGGAGCAAGGAGACATTAACCCATTCTCAACCACCGGCCCAAAAACCACACACGACTCCCCAGATAGCCAACCATCTATTTCAAGTGATGCAGGGGACAACACACACCCATGTGGGCGATAACCACGCCGTGGGTCCCTAACAGGCCGTTTTGGATAAGCACAAAGCATGGCTGTTGCCAATGCTGTTTGGGTACATTATGGTGTTCTGTTCATCGAGATACTGAACAAATCAAGCGGACAGTTGTGGACCTGAAATCATATAGTTGGCCAAAAATGGACATGCGCCGGCAGCAGAGGTAAAGCCCAAATGCATTTAGAGTCGCTTTGTGACCAGCATGTAACACTTATTAGGTGTGATTTAATCTTCCCCAGCCTGCAGACAGGGGGTGGTTTCAAGAAAATACATTGGCCACAAGGTCAGCACGGATTGTGTGTGCTGGCCCACTTGGTGTACCAGTGTAAGGAGGGGTCTGCTCGTCAGAAATAGGGAAAGGTTCTGCACCCAGGTCAGTATATCGAGCAATCCTGCTTCTAATGGCAAGTTTGTGCAGGACCCCACAAGCAATAATTATTTTGATAACCTTGCCAGGCTGATACTGAAGAGAACCCCCACTCTGATCCAGACATCGGAAACGCATCTTTCACAACCCAAAGGCACGTTCCACCACAGAGCGAGACCTCCTATGGGCTGTGTTGTAGCGCTCCTGTGCCTGGGAAGATGGGTGCAGGATGGGTGTGAGCAGCCATGGTAACAAGGGATAGCCTGAGTCACCTGCAAAAATACCAAAGACAAACATAAGGTGGATGCCTAAAAAAAGGTTTAGGTGTGCATAGAAACATTAGTACACAGGGACAAATAGGTGAGCTAGGTAGGGTGGGAGGAATTGACATTTTTACTGAGCCTACAAACACATGCAACCTGTACACTCCTTAAAAATGTCTGCGTAATGCTACTGAGATAAGAGGGCCAGAACATAAGCCAATAGTGGAGAATACTTTCACCCATTAATTAAACCAAAAACCTTTTCAAGTTTCCAGGAAAGGTCTCACAGATTAGTGGGGTAGTGGCAAATCCACATTCAAACCTGGGGGCCAAGAAATACAACTTTAATACACATACCCAGTAACCATCCTCCAGAAATATCTCCAGATTGAAACCGTTGATAGAGGCTGGAGTTCCTCAAAATGTGCGCATCATGCGTGGACCCAGGAAAGCCAGCAAACAGACTGAAAAATTGAAGATCAGGGCCCACCACTGCCTGAACATTGATGGAATGGCCCATCTTCCTGTTCCTGCACCAAGCAAAACACAAGTGTAATTAGTGTGAGCCATAAAAAATGTGTGATAACCAGAAAAAAAGCAGACCCAAACCACATACCTGAACAGATATTCCTGGTCCGCAGGGGGGATGAGCGAGACATGTGTGCAATCGATTGCACCAAGGACGTTGGGCATGTCGGCTATGTTATAAAAGCCCAACTTAACCGCATTCCAGGCTTCCCCTGTTTGAGGGAAAAAAATGTAATTCTGTGCCAGGGTAGCCATGCCATCCAAAAACTTGGTTAGGCTGCGACTCAGCGTAGACTGGGACATCCCCAGGGAGAAGGCACCCAGTCTCTGGAACGAGCCGTTCGCCAAAAATTGCAGGCAGCCAACCAATTTGCAATTGCATGCCCCTTTCTTGTGGTGGGGGCTAACCATGGCCGCAGCTCGCTATACAAGGCATGGAGAGAAACACGGTTAAGGCGAGTGAGCTCGAATAGGTCAACGTCACTCATGCCATCGATGTCCAAAGGCGTGCGCTGCAGCCTGGTTTCTGCCATACTCAGAACTACCAGACGGCGTAGCTGGCGCCTTTGATGTTGGCCCACAGAGGAATGCATTCCCAAATAGCACGGAGCTCCAATACGGCTGGTCAGACTTGCCGTAAGTGAAGGCTCGGCGGCCCCGTTTTATTAGGCTGATTTCAATCGGAAACCAAGGCTCTGCATCACTGAAAAAAACGGGCCAATTAACGAGGCGTCCGTTTTCCCGGGAAACAGCCTCGTGCGAGCCGACAATCGGAAAGGCGGCTGAGCGCACACCTGAGCGCATAAACGCACACTAAAATCAACGTAGCACCCTTTCTTGACCCGATCAAAGCCCAAAACCAACGGGAAAATGCACGGGATAGCTGAACGGGGAGGCTCTGCACCAAGCCAATTGTGTTTATAGGTGCATAGTCTCATTTTTTCCTTCACTGCATTGAGGTGATATAGAAGGTCATCCAGCTTGACACTTGCTATCATCTGCTTGCTGTCCAGAATAGACACTTGTCACCTTGGAATTTTACAGTAGGTCTTTTGTCTGTCAGACACTTCACAGGTAAGTGTCCTCCTTCTAGATCAGGAACATAAAGCACATTTGTAACTGGTATAGCTAAATTGTGTCCTGCATTATTGGGGCATGTATTTTACTTCCATCTGCAAGATAAATAGACTCTTTGTTATTCAGATTGAGTTCTGTGAAAAAGCTTTTATCCATCGTCATGTGACTGGTTGCTCTTGAGTCAATGTACCAAGCTTGAAACGTATGGTTGCCTGTCACTTTAAGTGTGGCATTCCAATTCCCTTCACCTGGATCAGAAATAGTGGCTTCGACATTCTGTTTAGTATAGTAGGGACACTTTCTCATTTGCTCTGCTTTTCATATAGTACAGTCTCTCTTTTTATATGTCCCTATTTGTGGCACCTAAAGCACACCCTGGTTTACTTCCTGTGTAACCTTGTGTCTGTAGCTTTAAGAGTGGTTCTGGTGTCAGTTTCTGTGAAGTCATGTGCAAGCTTCTTTCTTCACTGATACTCATCTATGATCCTGGTCTTTACAAAAGCTCGTGTCAGATCTGTCTCAGGCCTTGTCTCCAGCACATTGGTCAGTGCAGTGTATGTGTTAGGTGAGCTGCACAACAACATGGCTGCAGCGTGACTGTCTGTTATATTCTCACCAACTGATCTGAGCTGTGTGATCACCTCCAGAATGGCATTTATATGCTCCTGAATGTCCTGCTCTCTGCTAAGCCTCATTTTTTAAAATGTCCTCGACAGAAACAACTTGCTGTTTAAACTGTATCTCTCATGCAGTGTTTCAGTACATCCCACATATTTGTCTCTGTATTCTCACTGCTTATGTGAATAAGCTGATCATCTTCTACTAGTAAGATTATGATGGCCCCTGTCTGTCTCTTTTTTTTTGTCCCAGTCTTAATTATTGTCCTGTGGCCTCTTTGTAGTGATAACCTCCCACAAGTCATTTCTGGATAATAGCATTTTCACTTCTATAGCTGATAATTATCATTGTTCAGCTTGGCCACTGAGAGTTTAAGCTCTGAGCTGCTGACCATTCTCTCTCCTTTATATACAAGAACAGTTTTACTTGCATACAGCAGATGTGGAGGTTTCTTTATGCTGATCTCTGCATCAGCCGAGCTGTCTCCCATTTGGGACTTTGCTCTGCCTGGGCCACGCCTGGTCACTGTGCTTTATCCGGCCTCTGGGGCTTCATTCCCATAACCTGTTGCAGAGTGAGAGTGCTGGGTGCTGCAGAGTCAAATCCAGATAGACATTTGTTGCGTAACAGGAACTGGCTTTACTGGAACATAAGCGGAATAAGATGTTGCACAGTATCTTCACCATTCCTTTCTAAACACATGCTGTACCATATGAAAAATGTGTTTGCATTCACGTTTGTGGCCCAGTAGACTTTGATATGGTGTGTGTTTGCAGCCCAGACGCACAAGACAGGATTTTTTGTTGAGGTGCTTTCCTCTCTGCCACATTGAAGAGGTGTGAAAGGGGACATAGAGGTGCCATTGTTGATTTTCGTTTGTAGTACTACAGCGTCTGCCGCAAATGCAAAAATGCATGCAGTACCAGAATGTGGGGTAAATGTACTTATAATAATAATAGTAATAATAAAAAACAAAACTGTAATACATTTCCAGTTCAGCATGTTTTTAATCAAATAAAATCATATAATAGTATTAACAGAAATCACTGCATGAGGATTAAAACACGACAGTGATGCCCGAATTCCTGAAACCAGCCAAGTTAATGAAAGTGCTGTACGGCATTTTAAGAGCTCAGATTGTTTTCATTTTTTTTCGCGCTCTAATGAAATCTGTGGAACACTTCTAAGCTCCAGAAATGTAATTATTCCACACATATGTTTTCAGACTCTGCCAAGCACACAGACATGTGTTCCGCATCAATGACGGCTCTTTGGTGTTGCGTGAAGTTATATAACATCATCTCCGTAATATCCATTAACCAGATCATTTATCCCCCCCCACACACCCGCAAGATTTTGGGTAATGTTTGAAAAATAAAATCATATTTTTAAGGAAAGTCTGCAATACATTAGAGATGAATGATGTGCCCGCTGAGGGGAGATGTATGGGCAGATAGAGACTAATTGCTTTGACTGTGGAAAGAACAGAATCCATTTTTAACTCTAGTTATGCTTTTGGTATAAACTGAACTTAGTGTGATGTGGCTTAGAGGGAGAGAGAACCGGGAATTTCCAGACTTTCATACCAGGATACATATTTATTTTGTTTCCATGTGTCCTAATATCCCACCATAGCTCTTAACATGCACAATCAATCTAAAATAAAACATCCCAATGTAATCAATATTCTCTGAGAAAATTACACCTGGTGACCAGATTTAAAGTAAACCCACATGCCCTCTAGGACAGCCCTCCTTCCTGCACCCTAAAGCTCCACCTCCTAGTCCCCTATTTGGCCTACTCACCTGTTCCAGCCCTGTTCTCCATGGTCTTCATATTTGTGAAATTTAAAGCAGTCCTAAAGTCTGTTTTAGGTCACCTGAAAAAAAAAATGTAAATGCTTAATAAAATATAATAAGTATAATTGGTAATTATGCAAACAACTGTATGCTTATCAATGACCATTGCCTCGTTATGTGTCCTCCAGGTCCCCAAACTGTTAGTGCCATCGCTACCATCTTGCTTTGAATGAATCATTAGTAGTAGTTCCAGTGGCAACCTTCTCCCCTGTCTGGGCTCTGTTCCCCCAGCTGCCCGAGCAGTGAGGGACCTGCAGGCACTAGTGTGTGTGTGTGTGTGTGTGTGTGTGTGTGTGTGTGTGTGTGTGTGCGCTACTTCCACCTCCCGGTTACACCTTCCTTTTTCTGCCCAACTTCTGGAGAGTTGAGATGCAGCAGATGGGGTGCAGCTGAGAGCTGAGGTTTGGGGGGGGGGGTGATAACCGCTTCTCATTGGCCCAAGGATTGAATATTCTACACTCCATAGATGTGAAAACGAAATAACAAGGAGAGCAGCAAAGCCATAAAGCAAAGGCTACATCTAAAGGCAAAACCCAAACCTACATTGTGGCAGTAAGTATTCTGTAGAATTTTGGCACGGCCTTAAAATCTGACCTTTGGTCAACTTTAAAACTAAGAAATTATTTAAAAACCTGTTACACCAAGTTAAAGACTCTGGGCCCTAAAAGAAATTTAGCTCCTTTGTGTGGGGTGGGATGTACAGTCATACTCTGTCCCTACCTACATTGTTTTCAACATCGTGTCGCTTTCTAGGGTTGTGGACTGATATAGGAATGGGAAAATGTAATTATGGGTGGGGCTTGAGCGCAACAGTTCATCAACCCCCCAAAAGTCCCCCAACAGGTAAAACTACAACACCATGAGCTTGTGCCAATATATGTGCCATTGACCCAATACCCCTATCATAGGGAACCCAAATTTTCCTCCGGGCTTGGGGTATTTATTACTCAGTTGGGTTAAGGACCTAAACATTTCCCAGGCCTACAAATTTTAAATCTACCACCAGGTGAAGCCCCATGGTGACAGGTTATTTAGGGCACAGCATATAATGGTGGATGAAGAATTAGAAGGGGGAGGAATGTTTCAATGGATAAGAAGGTCCATGTGTTACAAACCAGCAGTGAAAAATGATGTGGTGCAACACTGCAGGAGTTAATGATACTAAAGCTCAATGTGTAAAACTGGATTGCAAGTAAGAAGTCTTGCAAGTAAGAAGGGGAGTTTGAGGGTATGGTACTAGAAGAAAATATTGATGTTGGAGGCTGAGACATTGCTAGTGATTCCACACATGACTAGACTGTCAATCTTCTAGGTTTTACTCTCTTTCGGAAAGACAGAGCAAATAGGACAGGGGATGGAGTGTCTCTCTATGTAAAACAATCCAAACAAATATATTCTATGTTGGTAGAAGTGTAGGGTGATGTAAACAATGTTAAATTAAATTCAGGTGTAATCCCGCCCTTTTTTTCCACCCTTATCCTTTAGACTGTAAGCTCGCAAGGCCAAGGCTCTCTTTCCTGTTGTCTCCTCTTCCCAGAACTTTGTAGCATCTAGTTTGTAATGTCGCTGTACAGTATGTTTTACCTTGTCTGTAATTTTACCTTGTACAGAGCTATGGAAGAAGATGGCGCTATATAAATAAACAAAAACAATATTAATCTATGGACCCCCCAACATAACTGAGGAAATAGAGGCTCAGCTGCATTAACAAATAGAGTGAGCTGCACATGCTGGTACAGTGGTGATAATGGGAGATTATTTACTACCCAGGTATTGACTGGAGCTATAGTTTTGTTACAACTGCAAGGGCAAGAACATTCCTCAGCTTGCAAGATGACTATATGTAGAGGCACCTACTAGGGGTGAGGCTCTTTTAGATCTGGTAATATCAAAAGATGTTGACCTTGTAGGGACTGTAACAGTCCATGAAAACTTTGGTAACAGTGACCACAATATAATTGTGTTTAACATAAACTCAAAATATTTTCTGTCTGGGGAGCACAAACACTCAATTTTAAGAAGGTCAATATCCACAGGTTTAGATCTACAGCGCACTCCAAAAAACTCGCCGGGGCTGTAGATGCAACTCGTCGGCGTCTTCCGAGATTGACAGACTTTTACCTTTTCACAACAGAATTCCTTAACCAACACCTACGGGGCTCTCTCTCTAGCCCTCCATCCAGGTCCTTCTTCAGGCATCCCAAAACCCTTGCACGCTGAAGCCGCATGTTCTCCTGGACCCCTTACCAGTTCACCCCAAGTGCAGTGAAAAATAAGATGCCACACAAAAATCTGTAATGTTCTAACTAGCACTGGGCGGCATCCTCTTCTAACATGTCACACGCCGTTCTCCATTGGCTCTTTGGGGCTCTTCAGCATCCCCTCCACCCTCCTCTTGGGGTTGCGCCACCACCTGGATAACAGGGGCAACCAGGACCCCCTTCATCCATCCTCGGGTCAAGGGAGACGCATTTCATACTAAGAGACATGGCCTCCATGGAATCACCCCACATGACTACCCATGTCACAGGAGAAGAGGGGCATGGATAGGTTTTCCTCTGTAAAATGCCTCTATGCCCCTCCCTTTCTGTGACAAATTAGTCAGGTGGGGGAGATTCCATAGAGGCCCCATCTCTAGTATAAAAGGTGCTCCTTGGTGGCTCAGTATGGAGTCCCTGGCCAGGAATCGGGATGGAAGGAGGGGGACCTTTGTTCCCCTCCAGCCTAATGGCAGCAGAGATGTCCTGCCGCCATTAATTCAACTGATCCTGCACTGGACACAGGATGGGAAAAGGAAAGTATAAGTTAATTAAGCCTAATGAAATAATTTTTTCTCTCCTCCTCTCTCTCCCCCTCCCTCCCTTTTCATCGTCTCCCACCCTCCTCCCACCCTCCTTTTTTGGCCCTCAGATCATCACATCTCACAAAAAAAACTTTGAACTGGTAAGGAGTCCCATGGACCCCTCTATCAGTTGGAGCCGATGAGCTCAGAAGAATAGTAACTAGAGATGAGCGAACTTTTGAAAAATTCGATTCGACTGAATAATATTATATACAGATGTAAAGCAACAAGGTCCTAATAAACTAGTGATATTATTAAATGTACATAACTATACAAGATATATACAAATAAGAATGTCCCCAATATGTATCTAACTAGTGTAAACATAACCTACTATCAAATGAATGCACTAAACAAGGACAAGGCTTATGCTGCACAAGAAATAAACCCAAATAGCCATAAATGCGAATAAGTAGATCAAAACATATAATAACAAGTGTCGGCAACAAACAGGAAAGTATATCTCACGTATACTGGGCCACCATAGGTATGTAGATAAAGGTCAGTAATGGTAAAAAAAAACACCCGCGCATGCAGCTCCCATGCTGCTTCAAGGGTAAGGGTGCAACTTCTACTAAAGGAGCCCAAAAATTGGATGAATCACACCCTGGAGTTACAAGCAGCAGGAGCACAAACATTGCTTTATAGAGACACTGGAGTTGGCTGCAGGAGCCCAAAAATTGGATGAATCACACCCTGGAGTTGCAAGCAGCAGCAGCAGCCCAAACATAGCTTGAAAGGGACACTGGAGTTGGCAGCAGGAGCCCAAAAATTGGATAAAACACACCCTGGAGTTGCAAGCAGCAGCAGCAGCAGGAGCCCAAACATAGCTTGAAAGAGACACTGGAGTTGGCAGCAGGAGCCCAAAAATTGGATGAATCACACCTTGGAGTTGCAAGCAGCAGCAGCAGGAGCCCAAACACAGCTTGAAAGAGACACTGGAGTTGGCAGCAGGTGCCCAAAAATTGTATGAATCACACCCTGGAGTTGCAAGCAGCAGCAGCAGGAGTCCAAAATTGCCAGAAAGACACACCCTGGAGTTGGCAGCACCATGAAGAGAACATATACAGATTTTCGGCACATA
The DNA here is from genome assembly GCA_027917425.1 of Gastrophryne carolinensis. Taxonomy (NCBI): domain Eukaryota; kingdom Metazoa; phylum Chordata; class Amphibia; order Anura; family Microhylidae; genus Gastrophryne; species Gastrophryne carolinensis. Next base: position 444,678,992 of record CM051237.1, read on the forward strand.
TATCTTATCCGAAGAATATTAATAAAAAGTAAGAGTAACGTAAAGCATTTTCTCAATAATTACTTGTGGTCTGATGCGGAGGAATGTCTGTAACTGGAGAGCAGCACCTTAAATCTGTTTTGCACGATCCATATTTCTTTAGTGTTGGTCTGGCCCCATCATCAATCTACTCTAATGCATCAGGCATTGGTGGGTGGAAATCTTGGCTGATCCATGCCCGATTCATTTCCACGCAGGCCAGTCTCTCAAAAAAAAACATGGAGAGTGACAGATTAGTAACATATTAGTAACATAGTAACATATTAGTAACATAGTAACATATAAGACCTCATTTCATCAAGCAGAGGTCTCTGCAGAATAGGGGTGAGTGGCAGCAGGAGTCTCAGTGAGAGGCCTGATCTCCCAGGATCATCTAGCGGTCATGTTTTGAACAGCAACCCATCTGCCGTCATCCATTGGTTAACACGATCATCCACTGCATCACAAGTGACATCTGACACCCCCAGTCAACTGTCTGTTGTATGTTATGCTTTGGGTTCAGCTCCACTATTCAGTGAGGACGATCTGATAATCAGAAAAATCAGCAGCTACTGGCCAGCCAAGAAGTGGAGGAGACACTTGCCGCTTCTTCCACTAGGCGGGCAAGTAGTGATAAGGAGAGTGTCGTGGGAGGAGGTGTTGCAAGCGTTTTGGCTCCTTAAGCAGACACTGTTGAGGAACCTGAGGAGGGCATCAGTGAGTTTTGAGGGCACTTTTAAAGGCTTGGAGTGATGACAGATTTATGCTGGTGGCAGAAGGGGAAAGTATGGAGGCAAATGTGCTCGGGGTAGACCACTCGCGCGGCAGGCTATCTTCCCAGGAGGTAATGGAAGAGGGTCCCTGGAGCTGGCGGCGGCAGCAGCATCAGTGAATTAGTGCGGACTGTTGGTAGGAGAAATCAGCTACAAGCCCATGTTGCAGTCTTTCATCAAGCATCCGCAGGAGGTTAACATGGCTATGTGAAAGATGTGTAGGCAGAAGGTGAAGTGTGGCCAGGGTCCCAATGTTGGACCCACAGCCCTGTGTCAACATTTGCAGCGTCACCATAAAGCGGCCTGGGAGAGTTGGCTCCAAAGTGGTGGTCCAGCCTGCTGCATTACCCAGTGGCACACCGCTCTCTGTTCCAGCCAGCCAAGGCTCCACCACCTCCTGTGTGTCATACCTATCCTCTGTCGCTCCAGATGCTCCTCCTCCTCTTAATCCGAGTCAGTCATTCTGCCAGCAATCCAACGTGCAGAAGCTAAATGTGCTCCTGTATAAGTTGCTGGTGCTGCAGTCCCTCCCTTTTGAGTTGGTGGACCTTTCAGAGAACTGATGGCTTGTGTCGAACCGAGGTGGAGAGTCCCATGCTGTCATTTCTTTGCGAAGAAGGCAGTACCAGCCCTGTACAATTTTGTTGAACAGAAGGTGGGGCAGTCCTTTAGCCTGTTAGTGTGTACCAAAGTGCACAGCAGTGCCTACGTCTGGAGCTGTAACTATGGTCAGGGACAATAAATATCCTTTTAGGACCACTGGGTGATTGTGGTTCCTGCACAACCACAAAAGCAACTTGGACAGGTCCCTCTGCTGTGGCCTCCACGCTCCTAGGCCTTTGTGCCTGTGACAGTGCACTTGCACTTAGCAATGGTGTCACAGAGAAAAGTGGCAATATGTCAATTACATATTATTAATAGTTAACATTTATCTTATTTGAACATATTTATAATAATAACATATAATAACATATAACATAGCAACAATAACATATAACATAATAACAGTAACATATAAAATGTATCAACATTTTTTTTTATTGGTTAATTTTGTATTGTTTTTAATTTTAACATTTTTTATTTTTTTTTTTTTATATTTTGTATTTTTTAGAAATATATATATATATATATATATATATATATATATATATTTTTTTTTTTTTTTTTTATATATATATATTTTTTTTCCATTGCCTTTTAATATTTTGTTAATTTTTGTACAAATGTATTTTTTCATTTTTTTTTCTAAATATTTATTTTTTTCTCTTTTTTTTAAATTTTTGTTTTTTTTTCCCAGTGCCCTTCCAGCCTACCATGTGTGCAGGACACGGCGGTTTCACGCTGTTCTTCACATGGTTTGCCTTGCGCAACAGAGTCACACATGGGAGGAACTGCTAAAAAACTCATTACATGAAATCATGGCTTACTCCACGAAAACTGCAAATGGGACCCATGGTGACTGACACTGGGAAGCACATCTTGTCTGCGCTGCGACAAGGAGGCCTGAGCCATGCGTCCTGCCATGGCACACGTGTTCACTCTAGTTGTCAAGCGTTTTCTGAAGTCTTCCCCCCATCTGAAAGACATCCTAACAACGGGAAGGAAACTTTGCATGTACTTCAGGCACTCCTACACCGCCAAGCACACCCTTCTTGAGGTTCAGCGTCAGAACGGTATCCCCCAACATAGTCTGATTTGCGATGTTTCCACCCGTTGGAATTCCACCCTCCATATGCAGGATTGACTATAGGAACAGAGAAAAGCCATCACGTATTTCTTGATGATCCAAACGGATAGGGGGACTCCCCTGTGTAACTTCAATGTAAACCAGTGGCAGCTCATACGTGACACCTGTCGTTTGCTCAGGCCCTTTGAGGAAGTTACTTTATTAGTCAGTTGCCAGGACTATTAGATGAACAATGAGATTCCACTGCTTCATGTACTACAACACATGTTGGAAACCATGGCTGGTCAGGGCACTAGAGACATGGCGCATACATTTCACAGCCACATGAAGCCTGTAGGGGCTGAAGTGGAGGAGGAGGGGGGGGGGTGGAGCACAGCGAAGCACAGTTTAGGTTTGACAAAATGACCATTTTATCTAGTCATCTGACAGGAGAGGAGGAGCAGGAGCAGCCAGAGGAGCTAGAGGGTTGTGAGGAGGACTCAGACACACCGTGGCAGTTTGCAGTGGAGATGGAGACAGGTAGTCCCTCCGAATCACTTGCACAAATGGCACGATGCATGCTCACGTGCTTGCGTAGTGACCACAGAATTGTCTCCATTTGTCAGCGGGATGACTTCTGGCTGTCCACCTTATTGGACCCTCGCTTCTGGCACAAAATGGGGGGACAAACGGACCTACTACAGAGACATCCTACGTCAGTTGGGTGATGTCTATCTGCGCCATGGTCCATACTCTCGCAGGTCTGACTCGGGGGGACCTCTGCGCTCACCTTCCACTGTCATGGCTGCCGGGGGGGTAGCAGCAGCAGCAGCTCCATCAGCAGCAGCCTCAGTCTTCAGTCGCTAATGAGTAGCTTTCTACACCCGCATAGTGAGTCTACTCATGAGCAGCAGGAAGACCTGGAGCAGGACCTGAACCAGCAGGTCATGTCATACCTTGACATGACCATGCCAACACACCTTGAGGATCCGCTGGACTTCTGGGAAGCCAAACTTGACTTGTGGTCGCAACTAGCAGAGTTTGCCCTGGAAAAGCTGTCCTGCCCGGCCAGTAGTTGATTTAGATGGCAACTGGGCTGCTCTATATTATGCTGCAAAATGGCAAATTTACCTCACAATATAAGCTATTGCCCCTCAGATTTACACAGGGCCTGCTCTATATAATGCTGCAAAATGGCAAATTTACCACACTATATAAGCTAATGCCCCTCAGATTTACACAGGGGCTGCTCTATATTATGCTGCAAAATGGCAAATTTACCTCACAAATTTAAGTTATTGCCCCTCAGATTTACACAGGGCCTGCTCTATATTATGCTGCAAAATGGCAAATTTACCTCACAGTATAAGCTATTGCCCCTCAGATTTACACAGGGCCTGCTCTATATTATGCTGCAAAATGGCAAATTTACCTCACAGTATAAGCTATTGCCCCTCAGATTGACACAGGAGCTGCTCTATATAATGCTACAAAACCAAGAGCGGATTTAACTCACACAATATAACCTATTTCTCAGGTTTATATAGGGACTGCTCTATGTAATGGTGCAAAACCATGGCTTTACCTACAATATAAACTATTGCTGCTCCATATAATGGTGCAAAACAGGGCAAATGTATTGTCCAATATAAACTATTGCTGCTCTGATTTACACAGGAGGGCCACTCTAAAGAATGGTGCAACATGGCGAATTTAGCTCACAATATAACATAGATTGCAAAATTAGATTTTCAGACAGGGCCTGCTCTATAAAATGGCAATTTTACCTCACAATATAAACTATTGCTCCTCAGATTTACACAGGGATTTAGGTTGATATATAATAGTGCAAAACAGCGAATTAACCTCACAATACTGTATAAACTATTGCTCCTCAGATTTACACAGTGGGCTTCTCTATATAATGGTGCAAAATGACGAATTTACCTCACTATATAATCTATTACAGCTCTATATAAAAAAAAATAAAAAAAATGGCCTGTAGAAGCTTATTTAGTATAACAGATAGGGTGACATGTGCTGGTTTGGGATGGCCATTTGGGCTAGTGTTTTGACAGCAGGACAAAAACCAATTTAAAATGCAATAGCTTAATAAAACTGAGGCTGAACAAGCTTATTTAGTATAAAAGATAGGGTGACGTGCTGGTTTGGGATGCCCATGTGGGCTGGTGTTTTGACTGCAGGACAAAAACCAATTCAAAATGCAATACTTTGATTCAGCTGAGGAAGGATCAACAAGCGTATTTAGTATAGCAGATAGACTGCCTAGTGCAGGTTTGGGATGCCCTGCGGCCTGGTGTTTTTTTGTTAAAGGCAGACCAAAAACCAATTCAAAATGCAATACTTTGATTCAGCTGAGGAAGGATCAACAAGCGTATTTAGTATAACAGATAGGCTGCCTAATGCAGGTTTGGGATGCCCTGCAGCCTGGTGTTTTTTTGTTAAAGGCAGACCAAAAACCAATTCAAAATGCAATACTTTGATTCAGCCGAGAAAGGATCAACAAGCGTATTTAGTATAACAGATAGGTTGCCTAGTGCAGGTTTGGGATGCCCTGTGGCCTGGTGTTTTTTATGTTAAAGGCAGACCAAAAACCAATTCAAAATGCAATACTTTGATTCAGCTGAGGAAGGATCAACAAGCGTATTTAGTATAACAGATAGAGTGCCTAGTGCAGGTTTGGGATGCCCTGCGGCCTGGTGTTTTTTTGTTAAAGGCAGACCAAAAACCAATACAAAATGCAATACTTTGATTCAGCTGAGGAAGGATCAACAAGCGTATTTAGTATAACAGATAGGCTGCCTAATGCAGGTTTGGGATGCCCTGCAGCCTGGTGTTTTTTTTGTTAAAGGCAGACCAAAAACCAATTCAAAATGCAATACTTTGATTCAGCCGAGAAAGGGTCAACAAGCGTATTTAGTATAACAGATAGGATGCCTAGTGCAGGTTTGGGATGCCCTGCAGCCTGGTGTTTTTTTTTGTTAAAGGCAGACCAAAAACCAATTCAAAATGCAATACTTTGATTCAGCTGAGGAAGGATCAACAAGCGTATTTAGTATAACAGATAGGCTGCCTAATGCAGGTTTGGGATGCCCTGCGGCCTGGTGTTTTTTTTGTTAAAGGCAGACCAAAAACCAATTCAAAATGCAATACTTGATTCAGCTGAGGAAGGATCAACAAGCGTATTTAGTATAACAGATAGGTTGCCTAATGCAGGTTTGGGATGCCCTGCGGCCTGGTGTTTTTTTTTGTTAAAGGCAGACCAAAAACCAATTCAACATGCAAAACTTTGATTCAGCTGAGGAAGGATCAACAAGCGTATTTAGTATAACAGATAGGCTGCCTAGTGCAGGTTTGGGATGCCCTGCGGCCTGGTGTTTTTTTGTTAAAGGCAGACCAAAAACCAATTCAAAATGCAATACTTTGATTCAGCTGAGGAAGGATCAACAAGCGTATTTAGTATAACAGATAGGCTGCCTAGTGCAGGTTTGGGATGCCCTGCGGCCTGGTGTTTTTTTTGTTAAAGGCAGACCAAAAACCAATTCAAAATGCAATACTTGATTCAGCTGAGGAAGGATCAACAAGCGTATTTAGTATAACAGATAGGTTGCCTAATGCAGGTTTGGGATGCCCTGCGGCCTGGTGTTTTTTTTGTTAAAGGCAGACCAAAAACCAATTCAACATGCAAAACTTTGATTCAGCTGAGGAAGGATCAACAAGCGTATTTAGTATAACAGATAGGCTGCCTAATGCAGGTTTGGGATGCCCTGCGGCCTGGTGTTTTTTTTGTTAAAGGCAGACCAAAAACCAATTCAAAATGCAATACTTTGATTCAGCGGAGGAAGGATCAACAAGCGTATTTAGTATAACAGATAGGCTGCCTAATTCAGGTTTGGGATGCCCTGCGGCCTCGTGTTTTTTTTGTTAAAGGCAGACCAAAAACCAATTCAAAATGCAATACTTTGATTCAGCTGAGGAAGGATCAACAAGCGCATTTAGTATAACAGATAGGCTGCTTAGTGCAGGTTTGGGATGCCCTGCGGCCTGGTGTTTTTTTGTTAAAGGCAGACCAAAAACCAATTCAAAATGCAATACTTTGATTCAGCTGAGGAAGGATCAACAAGCGTATTTAGTATAACAAATAGGCTGCCTAATGCAGGTTTGGGATGCCCTGCGGCCTGATGTTTTTTTGGTTAAAGGCAGACCAAAAACCAATTCAAAATGCAATACTTTGATTCAGCTGAGGAAGGATCAACAAGCGTATTTAGTATAACAGATAGGCTGCCTAATGCAGGTTTGGGATACCCAGGTTGGCTGGTGTTTTTTTGGTTAAAGGCAGACCAAAAAATATTTAAACTAATCCAGTTATATATTATGATAAATGCTTGTGTGTAACAGATAGGGTTAAATAAGCCACTGCATAGATGGCATGCACAGTGGCAAGGCAGATTTACAGCACAAAGAACTGAAATTGAATTGAAAACTGATTTGGCTAATGAAAAAAAAAAAAATTCACTGTCACTTCTAAGCTGTCCCTGGCTGGATGGTTCCGGTTTTTCCCTATCTTTCCATGGCTCTGTCTACCTCTCTGTCTGCCTCTCTGACTCTCTCTACCTATCTCTAACTCTCTGTCCCTGTCTCTAACTAGCTGTGCTCTGGTCGCAATGCAAGGCTGAAATGCGCACAAGCAAGATGGCCGCCGCTTTATATAGTACGGTGATGTCACCGGGCTTCCTGGCTGCTGATTGGCTGCATGTGACTTACCCATGATACCTTGCCCCAGGGGGTATGTCTGGACATGTTCATCCACCATTTTAGAATGCCTGTAATTGAAATAAATGGAGTTTAAAGGAAAACTTCGATCGGTCAAATCGCGGGGAAATTCGGATTCGTTCAGAATCTAATTCTCCATGAAATTCGGAACGATTCCGAGTTGGTCCGGATCGATTCGCTCATCCCTAATAGTAACTATTAATGCTACTTTATGCTAGAAAAGCATCTAACCGTCTTCTGAAGTTGTCAGCTGTTGAAGCTGTGACAAGCTTCTGTGGGAGGTTATTCCACAGATTTATAGTTCTTATGGTAAAAAATGATTGTTGCCTGCAGAGACTGAATCTTTTTTCCAGGCAGTGAGTGCCTGAGGACCATTTCTTTAGAGAGGATTTTACCTGAAATAGTGTTTTCCCTTATTTTTTGTATTGCCCATTTATATATTAATACAAGTTAACCTTTCCATAACTAAGATCCTTCATTCATCTTATTAGTTTGGTGGCTCTCTTCTGCACCTGTACCAAAATCAAAGTGTCCTTTCTATGAATGGGTTCCCAGAACTGGACGGCATATTCCAGATGAGGGCGCACCAGTGCCTTGTAAAGAGGCACAATTACATCCCTATCCCATGGTTTCATGCCTATTTTAATACATGATCTTGGTTACCTTGGAAGCAGCTGCTTGGCATCGCATGCTGTTATTTAGCCTGTGATCTACCAGTACCCCCACATCCTTCTCAACTAGTTTTCTCAACCAGGTTTACTCCCCCGAGGACATATGTGGTCTTCAGGTTATTAGAACCCAAGTGCATCACTTTACATTGCCCCATCATGAACTTCATTTGCCAAGTAGATGCCCAGACACTCAAAGTGTTTAAGTCAGCCTGAAGCTTGTGAACATCTTCTGCACTGTGCCACATATATTTGTGTCATCTGCAAACATACAGACAGTGCTCATAATGCCATAATCTATATCATTTATAAACAAGTTGAATAACAGAGGGCCCAGCATTCAGGCACAAATATACAATTTGCCCTACAGGTGGCTACTCAAGGCACACACCTAGGGATGCCTAATGAGTAATACGGCCCTTGGCCAAGGGATAAGGTGAGAATAGGTAGATCGTCAATTTTGGCTATAAATAGGCTTTGGCAAACGATCATGAAGATACATGGAAATAAAACAAATCCCATCCAAGTTTTAGTTATGTAACAAACTGTAAAAATATCTTTGATTAGTCGCTATTCATGTATCTCATGGAAGATTGCAGTTTATCGTACTGACTCAAATAACTTGGCAGCAAAAGACCATCACCAACACGTTCATTTTGGAGTTCTGAGAAGCACTGGCATCCAAGAAGCCAGACCTTGTTTAAAATATCGGCCAATCAGAAGATTCCCTTTCACCCGACACTGAAAGGCGGCCTTTTAATAAGCAATAATTCTGGTTTTGCTCGAATGGAAAAACATTTGGCTTGGCGCCTATTACAATAAAGTTTTGGGATGTACTTTTGGGAAGTGCAATTTATGACTACACATAGGATGACCTCAGTAACTGAAGCAATGTGTTTTTTTTATATTTTAATAGTGGCTTTGAGAATATAAACATCCCTTAAAGTATTTTTTTCCCATTATGGAGTTATCACAGCTGGAAATTTTCCATTTAAAAAATGCTGAATTATGTAGTATGTGAACAATATTCTGTTACATGCGGAGATGGAAAAATCTGCAACATGTCAGCTCGCAGATGTTTAAATGGCCGAGTGTATCCGACCGCCTGTCCACAGCGCAGAGGCGACCTGAGTCGAGATTTTATGGCCACACGTGCTAGTGAGGGTTTGGAAGTATTTACCAATAAACAAGCTGTGCGGTGTTCAACTGGATTAAACCTAATCTGAGATATTGTTATGGAGTCAGTGCCAGATCTGGTAGGATTGTGCGCCATGGATGCTGAATTTTAGTTAAAGGGCATCAATCCCCATCAATGGAATTTTTGAAAGTCTATATTTTTTTGTGCCAAAAGATGTCCTCAGGGTGTTGAGTTTATCTAGTTTTTAATTTTTTAGAAAATGTGTGTTTTATGGAAGCAATTTTCAATATCTGTAATCTGATGCCACTGGCAACGTACACCAAGAAGAGAGTAGTGAGCCCTGTACACATAGAACACTGCTGCACCCTTACACATGCCAAACAGCAGTGTTCTGTGTGTACATGACTCACATCTCTCTTCTTGGTCTACAGACATGGTATACGTTACCAATGGCAATAGATTGCAGGTAGTGAAAACTGATTCAATAAAACACACCTAATATAAGAATAAAAGTAAAACTCAAGTAAACTCAAAGTAAAAAAATAAAAGTCAACTCAGCATCATTTGTGCACACAAAATATACACTTTCAAAAATTCCATTGACGGGGACTTACTCTTTAAGTGAGGAATCCAATAGGGTATCTTTATATTTGGGCAAGTTCTAGCACCATCACATAGGGGGAGACAGGCAGGACATGATGCAAGTCACTGTATGAGTTAAGCAGGAAAAAGCACTCCCTCTGGCACTATGATCTATTCTGCATCACTGTGTACAGTTCATTCTGAATCACACTGTATGATCCCCATACCATAGTGTGTACTAGTGTACAAGCTGGGTGGCCCCTTTCCCCTTGATCTATAGGACACTTTGTCCATGGTATAATGCATACGAATTTCAAATTTATCTTACCACAGAACAGTTTTCCATTTTCCTCAGCTTTTGTCTGCAGGAGCTGGCAGAATTTCAGGACTATGTTGATATAGGGCTTCTTATTTGCATGGTACAGCTTTTACTTTTTTGGGGGGAGATTTCACGGTGAACTGTGTCACAGACAATGATTTCAGGAAGTGTTTCTGAACCCAAGCAGTGCTTTGCATCACTGATGTTTGATGCCTGTTTTGAATGCAGTGCTGCTTGAGAGCCTATAGATCTAAGGGCATAGGGATTTCTCCAGATCCTTTGAGTCTTTGCATTTTACATTGAGGAACATTTTTCAGAAATTGTTCCATAGCTATAGATTATATATAGATATAGATAAATTATGGACAGGACCAAAGGAGCTCTGGGGACAAATTATAGGCAGGGCCAAAGGAGCTCCAGGGCCTCCACCATTTTCTATGTCAATGGGGCCTCCACCATTTGTTCATGGTGGTCATCGGGAGGCAGAGGCAGTAAAGATGCCAGTGGCAGCATGCCTGTATCAGTAAAACAGTAAAAATGATCCTAGCAGTGAAGGTAGGTGAGGATCTCCTGCTTACAGCCCCAGAAATGGCTTCCCCTGCACACTAGCAAGATCGGCGTGGGTAAGGCCTCTTCTAGCCTGTGGTTCAGGCATGGAGTGTGCAGGGGGCCAGGAATGTGGACTCCCTGGGGCAGAACAAAAATATTGGTAGCAAGCTAGCAGCACCTCTTCAGCCAGAGGGAGGAGGCCCTGGTCAGCAGTGGTGAGGATTGGAGCCAAGGATGACTGCTAAGTACAAAACCGGAGGAGGCAAAGTGGTTTGGTGGTCGGGGCAGCAGGATTCCCGAGATGGGCGCAGACTGAGTGACAGGTGTCAGGTGACCCAGTGGCAGACATGTTCAAAGTGGGGGTGACAGTGGTTTGCGCAGGACTATTAATTTAAAGGAGAAAAAAATGTTCTAGGAGCTTTCACCAAATTGTCTTCCCAAGATCAAGGACACTTATCATATGGCCCTGGTCAGATTGGTGAACCTCTGACAATATATGTTACTGAGAAACTATTCTTCTGACATGCTCTTTTTATACATAGTCATGTGTCTTCTTCATTAGCAGCATTATTTTTCTAGTTTTTTGTTAGCTCTGTCCCAACTTTTTTGAGATGTGTTGCTGCCATTTATTGTTAATGTTTTTTCAAGTGAAAATGTCTTCTACAGTATGTTCCCTTGCGAATACAATGTGGATATATGAGATTTACAGATCATTGCATTCTTGTTTTCTTTACGTTTTAAACAGCGGACAGCTTTTTTTAAAATTGGGGTTGTAGAATTCTTTTTGAGAAGAATGGAATGATGGGAATGGTCTATCTATCCTAGTAAGGGATCAATTCTATATAAATAGGTAGATCAGTTAAAGTCTGTTCAGTAAAGAAAATATATATATACTCACCTCCTGGTCCCCCGCAGCTCCATGCACCTCTGGCATACCTTCCAACTTTTCAGAGTGGGAAAGAGGGACAATTGGCAAATTTAGCCACGCCCCCTCATTTATTGAAGGATAGGAAATAGGATGTAACATTTACAACAATCTAAACACTTTGAATAGGCAAATTAATAGATTACTGATGCAGATCTGCATATTACACCTCAAAGAAGGACAGAGAAGAACAATGATGGACAGGGGGTTATTATTATTATTATTATTGTGTATTTATATAGCGCCATCATTTTCCGTAGCACTGTACAAAGTAGTAAGTACAGACAGGGTAGAAACATACAGTACATAGACTATTACAAATGCAGTGTTACAGAGTTTACAATGGACTTAAATCAGGGACAGTCAGGAGGTATGACCTCTGATGTCTTCATGTCTTCCATCCTCCAGGCGGTGTCCATCCAGATTTTACACCCCCTTATTCGGCCACTCCATTTGCAATAGAGAAAGTACGCACTTTCATTCCATTGCCTTGGCATGCCTTTCCATTGCAAAGAATAGAGCCGGCATGTTACGGGTGTAAATAAACTGATGGAGAGCCTTTGGCACTTAGGGCAGGAATTGCTTTTTTCCGCCATCGGTAAGTGTTAAGCCTCCAGAGCTGCTCAAAGGAACTACAGGGGATAGGTAAGTATACATATTTTTTTTACTTGCCTGGAAAATCCCTTTAATGTCCCTGTGCAGGCATTCTCACATTATATGTAAAAACCTTATGTATTCTAAGCAAAGCCACTTTTATTACATACATTTCTGAGCCAATTCTGAGCTGGGAAGGACGTGTCATTTCACAGCTTTTTGAATCATTTATGCATTCTACTGTGGTCAGAGACAGCTGTGGGTCCACTATGGCTTCACATGCTTGATCACCCGGAGAGCTTAAAGGGACATAAGGGTTGATTCAGAGCCCCTTTCTCACCTTTTTGTCTGCGTGAATATTTCCATTCTCGTTCATTTTTTCCCCTCGTCTGATTCAGCAAAGCCTTTTTTCTGCGAGAACTTTAGTGTGAAATGTTTTCATTTTTGCTTGATTTTTCGTTTGGTAGCAAGACCTCCATAAAAATGATGAGAAAGGGGCTCTGAATCAACCCTATAGTGGTTGTTAGTCCCATTTTTTGCATGGTCCTGGCAGAATAAAATTGAAAGGAGGGAAAACTTTAGAGCCCTGCTACGATTTCTAGCGGGCACTGCTGGAAATATAGGGAAGGCACATGGGACAGGCTGCATAATTATTGCCATTGAGTTTACAGTCCCTTTACAGTGGACCAGTCTCTTTAGAGTGGATTTTGACTATCCTGGGTTTTGGTCGGTCCTTGTCCCTGGGGCACACTGGTTCAGGATGCCCTGTAGTGTGAAACCCCCCAGATTGCCCAGTAAACTCAATTTTCCCTGGCACTATGGTGCATGCACAGGCCAAGTCTGCCGAGAAGAGCTGACCACGCCAGCAGCTGCATCCCCGCTACCAGGGGCGCACTAGCCATATAATGCCTGGTGGGCTGCACTGCTTTGGGGCCATTTAGGCCACATTCAATCTTTGCCCCCTTAGTCTCCCTCTCAGCCCCCTGTACCCAGCCCCACTGTACCCACAAGCCAAGGAACCTCAGCCCCCTATGCTATAGCCCTGGCATCCTCTTTGGGGGTGGAAGGCCTCAGCAAGGATGTCTCGGACCTGCTAGGGGCTGGTAAATGCCTCCGTTGATTTTTGGCTCCAATCCACCACTGCCTGTTGCCTTCTAACAGGGTGTGTGCCCATGCCGGCAATTCACAAATGCCTGAAGGTGTAGCAGACAGTGTCCACAATGCACACATGTGCCGTTGGATTGGGGAGAAGGTGAGTTTTGCAGATGACTCGGGGGGTTTCACACATCAAGGCATCTCAAATCTGGATGCCCGGGGAGGGGAAATCAGGTGCTTTTGGGGAACATTAAAGAGGAACAACACTACAAATATTTGTGTCCCTCTTTAGGGCATCTGATTGCTGGATGCCCCACATCACACCCCAGCCAGGGAAGCTTGTTCCCTGATACCATTACTCCTCTACTTCACCTATGCGCTGGTGGGCACACAATCCAGTGGCCGACAGGAGCTATCACAGCAAAAAAGTCAGTATAGGGTCAGGGGGATAGGGCTTCATTGCTAAATATGTGGTGCCCCCAACACCCCGAAAGCTGATTTAAGGGGCACACCATTTAAATCTTTAAAACATGTACTATGTATTTACCATGCACGTAAGTGCGTTACTCACATGTCCTGCTCGCTTCCTATAACGTAATGTCTGGTACATGGCAGACAGCGATCCCAACAAAGTCTCCAGCATTACCATCAGCAAGTCATACATCCAAAGTTCAAGAACGCATGGGACAGGTTTTAGGATGTAACCAGATGGAGACAGTAGGAATTAGAAGGATTTGCTCTCAAATAATTAAATTAGTGTAATCAGCCGCAGCCAATAAAAACATTCTCGGATCAATTTCAAAATATTAGTCAGGAGCAGTAACTTTATAATAATGAGCTTCCTGTGAAGGATACAATGGTGGTCTGCTCCAGAATCCCACCACTTCACAGAAGGTTTTAGGTTACTGGGAAGAGAAGCTTGAGACTACTCACAACAGGTTGGAAGTATTTTGTGGTTATTTTTCAAATCTTCTAGCACACAGTTCTGGCAGTCTGCTGCTATTTTGGCTGTGGACATTTTTTTTTCTTTCTGAACTTTTTGGAATTATTTTATTTTATTTTGATTTCCTTTATGGAGACAAAATTAGGAATCCTCACTTATAAAATACACACTTGCCATGGTACCACTAGAAGTGGGTCATACAACCTAAAATATGTAAAGAAACAAACAAATTTGCATGTATAATTATAGACTAGAGCTTATTCACAAATGGCTTGTGCAGACGTGCACTGTAGTGCGGCTGTGGCCCATGTATGTGCCATTGGATTGGGGATCGGGTAGGTTTATTGGGGACTCTGGGAATTTCACACAGTGGGCACCAGGAATTGCCATGCCCCAAGGAAATGGAATCAGACGGAGACTCAAAATATTCAAAAGCCACCAAATACAGGTTTTGGTTGACTTTAAACCAGACCAACACCCTTACAGGAAACAGAGCTCAGTATGCATATCTCCCCAGGGCCATTAAGATAAAAATTTAGTTTTTTGTAACTCATGCTGTGGTCAACTTTACCACCAATTGCAGCAATCCTATGGAGCTGTAGGTACCTGCAAAGAGGAAGGAAGTGCTGCTGTTTTTTTGCTGAAGTGCATTGTGTGTTGTGCTAGTTAAATCCAGGCAGCAGTGTGGCTAAGAAAATGAAGTCTCTGAGATGGCTGTGACCAGCAGAAAGTCGGTGAGATGATGTTTTATCTTTGAATGGATGCAGTAGCAAATGTAAGTGCTGACAATGCTTCAGTATCATGCATGCAGATGGGGCAAGTGAGCTTTGTGGAGTTTTTCTTTCAACTGTGCAAGGCTGTTTGTCCGGTTATGAAGGATAGACAAGCCAGTTGTAAAAATAAGGCAGCAAGATGCTCATCTGAAGCCTGTCCCTTGCACCACTCCTCTTTCCTGCAGTGCACTGTAAATGCTGTAGATGGTCGCCTCTTCTTTCCTTTCCAATTTGTTCAAGACCATGCTCCATGCAGGAAGCACCAGGTGATGGTGGTGGGTGTGCAACCAGATTTGAAGGTGTCATGGAGGAATGGAATGAAAAGGAGAGGCAAATGTTGGAGCCCTGATACAGTATCTACATTGTGCTGGGCCTTAGCTGAGCTCCTTAATGCCTTATTAATGTCCCTTTAATGAGAGCTTTTATTTTAATATACAAGCAGTCCTTAGGGGCGGACCAGACAAAAAGTAGCTTCTGCAATTTTCAGAATGCCACAAATTAATGTTTAATAGGAACTTAAATTGTTCTTTAGTTGTTGTATGCATTAAAATCCTAGGTGGCAGAGACCTGGTATCCATCAATAATCAATCAACGATAATCAGTCCACAAAGCCACCTAAATTCACGATAGTTCCCTCATCATATAAGGACATGAGTGGCTTTTGGTCATGATAGTCCAAATGTTCCCATGAAAACCCACCGCCACAGGGGATCTTCAAGGAGACAGTGGTTGCCAACACACTTATGCACTTACCAGGCTCAAAAAAATAAAGTATTCCATGAGCTCTGTCCCCAGTGTCTTTGGTCATCAGTTGAGGCTATCACATTGCCAGGACAAAACATGGGGAAGTGTAGATCAGGGGAGTGGCTAGGAGGGAGCAGGGCGGACCCCAGGTGCAGCAGGTCAGAGGGGTGTCAAAGGGGAGCCTAAGAACAGGTGGGGGGCTCCGGGGGCCAGAAAGCCTAGCTACTCCTCTGGGATAGATATGTCAGTCTTAAAAGAATGATACATGCTATAGCATTGTAATTGCAGATATTGTAGCAGGGAAAGTATGTATCCAATTGATGTGAGGCTTTAGCATTGCAGGACAGAACATGTGGTGCGTTGTCTTGACTACGGGAGTACAGGGGTGCCAGGTGCAGGGCGGGAAAGGTAGAGGGGACTTGGGAGGTCCACTGAGAATGTGCTTCTTATGGCCTTTTGGCCCTGAGTTATCCCTCAAGGATTAAACGGTGGTCTATGGCACTGCAGCACAGGAGACCATGACTACATTTTTTGGTATGCTCCGACTCACACACTGTTTGGCTGTCCTTCAGGCTACTGACCCTTCCGATAATGTCACTTGCCTCTGCTCCATCCAACGTATTTCGTCACAGCTGACTTCTTCTTGTGGGAAACAGGATCACACTCTCTAAAGTGCTTCTATAGGGATGTGTTAATTTTATTCAGTGGGAGTGAGGTCCTAACAATGTATTTGTAGAGTCAGGTGCCAACAAGGAAGTAACTGATGAGGATGCTTCATTTATTTACGTCTGGTAATCTCACAAAGGTTTTTGGAGCTGCTGTCCGCTTGATGATATAACATAGTGGGGGAGTTTTTAATGAGAACATCTAAAATATCATTGATAAAGCCTGGTAATGGGTTTATATGACAGTGAGTCATTTTAAAGGCCAGTTTTGAAGGCCACCTCTGTTCTCAAGAAAAAAAAAACACCTATACTTACTTAATCTTTAACAGTTCTGTGTTGTAAAATTCTACGAGTCTTCTGTATTATTTACTCAGACTCACATTGAATTCCCCCGGCAGCTAAAGAGCACCACCACGCTGACAGTCACAAGGGGGCAGGCCAGGACTTTTATGACATTAGGTGCCTTTGATGTAAATCCAGCCACGACTCAATATTCATTTTTTAGGGAAAGTGTTTCTATAAGCAGCATTTTTCTCTGTGATTAGACTGTACCTTTAACGCATCAGCTAAAGGCATTTTTGAAGCCCAGTTCCCCAGTTAGTCGTACATGTGACACTTTAAACCAGATACCTCAATGACTCCCTGAGTCTGATGAAATTGATTGCGGGCTGCAATTTTCGGTCATAGCTGAGCCAGGCATTTCTAAAGCTCCTTGGCTCCGATCCGAGCTGTCACCACATCTCTCAAAGGGTTGAATTTGACATGGGAACTTAATGTAAGGAATTAAGGAAGCTAAATGTGTTTACATCGTATAAGCAAGTCCCAACCTTTTAAGATTACACAGATGGGATTATTATTTTTCTTTTGCAGTGATTATATAGCAAACTTGACATGCAATCCCTGTTTCCAGTGACTTGAACTAGTGAAATATAAATCGCTCTGTGTCTGCAAGAAAAATAATTTAACTCCTAAAGACCAGCAAAGACCTTCCAAGGAGTGGTACAAAGATGGGAATGGAGTCTTAAGAACAAGGACGGAACTGCTTTATTAGGTTCGACAGGTCAGACTCGCCAAGCAAGCCAGTGGAGGAGCTTTTGGCCAGTGAGGGGATGTTCAACAACTGGTAATTTATTCAGAATCCTACAAAAAGTAAAAAGTTGAAAAGTTAAAAAGTTATTGTAATATTGTAGTATATGCAGTGTCAGATTGGCCCACAATAGAATAAGTGGATGTGTGGGTCTCAAACACTTAAAGAGGAACATCAGGGTTGATTAAAACCTCCCCTAAGTCTCACCGATCTGCTGCCCCCCTCCGGTTTTACCTTAGAGCACTATTTACTCACCTTGCCAAGGGATCCATCTTCTAGGTCCCTCAGTTTCTTCCGACGGGCAGCGCCATCTTGCATCCCATCTGCCTGCCCAGTGCCCATATATGGGATGCAATGGGGCCGTCCAAAAATTCTGTGAGACTTCACTGAGCTGCGAGATTGAGACATTGGGACATTGACGGCTAAGGCCATGCTTATCATTAACAGATGGCTAAACGGACGGGGGGGGGGGTGAGGATCAGTCCCTGAAGCAGCTGGATGTTGCCGCAGC
Source organism: Gastrophryne carolinensis (assembly GCA_027917425.1). Lineage (NCBI taxonomy): Eukaryota > Metazoa > Chordata > Amphibia > Anura > Microhylidae > Gastrophryne > Gastrophryne carolinensis. Next base: position 444,696,836 of record CM051237.1, read on the forward strand.
AGGCAGCGGTGAAATCCAAAAGGTAAGTAGGGGCTGAGGGGGGGGGGGGATCGTCCCCTTTTTATGTCCAATCTTCTTCCTTAAAGCGGACCAACCACATCCTATGCAAGGTTACATAAAAAAGCATGTATCAACTTCCTTTAGTGCCCTGGTAATGAATTGGACAAAAATACAAACGATTTTGGCTTCAATGGAAAAATTGGGGGGAAATTAAGGGAAAATGAAATATTCTTTTGGCTCTTATCTTCCTTCTCACGCTCAGGCTCTAATTGCATGGTATTGCAAGGAGGGGGGGGGGGGCTTAAACAGCGAGTTTAGATCAATTGTATCCTGTCAGAAACCAATGCCATACAATGGCAAACCTGGGGAAAACAACATTTAAAAGCACTGTAACTGGAATACCAAGCAGCCTGAGAGTTGATTTGGGGAGTTTTGGTCCGTTTTAAAGTGGACCAACACCCACCCCTGATCGGCCTGGGAATCTATAAGATTCCCGGGCCGATCAGCTCCCTCCCAGTGGGGCATCCAAAATCGGGATGCCCCGCTGTGTGAAACCCCCCAGAAAGCCCCTAAAAGCGTACCTTTTAGGCGACGGATAGCAGGGCGCGCTCCCGCGCCGGATGTTTGTGAATGACCGGCGCGAGCGCACGCCCTGTAAGAGGGACGCACGAGAGGCAGCGATGGCGGCTTATCCGTCACTTGTCCGTCGCCTAAAAGGTAAGATTTTAGGGGCTTTCTGGGGGGTTTCACACCCCCTATCGGGGTGCCCCGCGGAAGTGGACCAACACCCAGGACAGTGAAAATCCTGGGTGTTGGTCCACTTTAACCAAGGCCACCATCAGGGCAGTACAGGAAGTCCAATACTAACACTGCCTAAAGTCTCCTGTAAATTACTTATGTTATCCAAGTAATAAACAACACATTCTATATTGTGCCACAACATAAATTGGGCTGTGTTGCATTTGTGACCCCAGGGGTAACGTGGGACTGTGCCACATAGAAGGAACGCCCTTGGTGTGGTTGATCACTGCTGTTTTTAATAAGGGTTAGCAATAGTGATAAGCTGAACAGTCTACTCGATACGGAGGCTGTTTGGCTAAATCTGTAAGGCTATTCAGGTTTTTTACAAACCTAAAAGTCCCCAGGGCCGGCAGATTCACTATCCACTGGGCATCCCAATTTGTGTGAAATTCCCCAAGATCAGATCAAGGCTGCAACCCCCAATTTCTTTGGCTGTTGCATGCTCCAGCATCAAGCCATTCTGGTAGGCTGGGGGTGGGAGAGCATGTCAGTAAATATAAATAGATGGACACTCCCCTCGCTTGCTGTGTCAAGCTCTGTTGTTGCAGCTGATATATTGGCGATCACAGGAGGTTTTCAAAACAGGATGCCCCAGGGAAATGGACCAAAACCCAGACACACACTAATGTTCTTCCACCTTGGCGCCCCCCTTGGGAACAGTGTAAAATGAGACATTTCAAGCTATCTCCAAATTCCTGTTTTTAATGTACCTGCCTTATATATTCTATATATAGCCAAACTTGCTCAACCCTCCTCCTCAAGGGCCACCAACAGGTCAGGATTTGCAGATCTCCACACTCATGCACAGGTGACGTCATTAGTGATCAGACAGAACATAGATAAAGACTAAGGACTAATTATGCCACCTGTGGATCAGTGGGGAGATCTGCAAAACCTGACCTGTTGGTGAAGGTGGAGGATTGAGCACCAATGTTCCAAGCAAAGACAATTTCATCAATTTAATTTCTGGGCCGTGGCTGAGCAGGTAAGGGCATGTTGTGGTGCAGCTTGATCAGTCTTGGGCATGCACTGCTGTGGTCAGAGACAGCTGTGGGACCACTGTGACTATTCAGGCTTGCTTTCACTAACAGCATCAAGGGACAGAGTGGCAGTTAGACCAATTTTTTGTGTGGTGTTGGAGGCATGAAATTGAATGGAGGGGCCCTTCTACTGCTTCTACCCTGTGCTGCAGGAAATAAAGGAGAGGTACATGGGAAAGGTATTGTGTGAGCTGCTTTCTGCCTTTTTACTGCTGGTTGGGTTTACAGTCCCTTAAGCCGGACCTTCACCCTGAATAAGAGCTTATCTTATACGTTTCTTCCACTCTGTACATACAGATTTCCCACATAACAGCCTCTCTCATGTATGTCATAGTAGTTCAGGTGCAGCAGATACCTTCTACTGCCAGCCTTAGGTAAAGCTCATGCAAGAATGGGTACATGTGGCAATAATTTTTAGTAGAATTCCTCAAGTTTACCTTGGCTTTAGTCCTATTTAAGAAAAAAACTCAGGAATCATTAGGATCGAAATCTCAACTCTAAAGGAAAAGTCAACTTGTGCGCTCATAGATCTCAATGAGAGTGCTCCGTATACAGGCCATGACATGGGGGATGCACCCATAGGCAATCCGGCTCTTAGACAAAAGGGGACTTTTTAACTTAGCTAATGGTCCCAGATACCCCGAACCATCTTCACTTAACTCCTTCTGTCACCCTCTCTCCCGCAGTCAGGGGAGACATGGCGCACAATAGGGTCGATTCAAAGAAACATGTAACAGCTTTGATTTGGGTGCCGATCATCCTATTTTTCCCGTACGCTCGTGCGTTCGTATGAACTTGCGAGTGATTCTATTAGCAAATACGTTTCTATCCTAAAATATACGTCCGTTCGTATGGCAGTTCGGGAATCAGACCTATGTCAGTTTCCATCCTGAATTTTCCGTTTCATTTCTCAGGTTGCAACATTGGTTTTGCCCTTTTTCCTTTTTTGTCTGGACGTAAATCCTTCTGATCTTGCGGCTGCGCACTACAAACTTACCTCATTAAAGTGCATTCTAAATATTTGGTCTTTTATTTTTCTTTATTTCATTCATTTTGTAGTAACCAACCATTAATGAATGCATTTGCATAAGTAAATCTTACTTTGTTTAATTTTTAGTTAACTTGCATTTTTTACTTGTGGATTAAATTTTAATATTTTGGCTTCAAATGGTACAACTTAAAATTTTGGGTGTGGTTACCCACACCCTCTACATACAGATTTGCTCTCAAAAATTAAAAAACACCCAGCAACTTCAGCATGTTATGAGCCTAAAAACAGCCAAGATGGCGGCTCAGGTATTCTCGGGCAGCCTGCAAACAGAAAGGGCCTTGTGACTGTGTTGCTCTGCATTCTTTGATTTCTGACCTTTCCGTGCCCCCAGCTCTGCTGTGTCTGTGCAAAATACAGCAGTAACCCACATCCTGCACTTTATCCCGCTCTCCTCTCCTCAGTAAGTGTGATGCATCTGACCAAAGATGTGCTTAAATAATTAAACAAAGCAAAGGTAAACAACTACACCAATAAATGCAATCTAAAAATATTATTCTAGTACATCAATTTAAAAATAAATAACAAAGGACATAAGTTTCTTTAATTAACGCAAATATATGGATGTATTGCAAAATAAAGGTTTACATGCAAAGGGCTAATTAAGGTCCACATTAAAATGCTTTTATAAGGCATACATGAATCAGGTATGCATTGCCATACAATTTATGGCCTCGGCCATGCTGATACATGCAGTTCATTGGAGCTCAAGACGCGCAGACTCCTCCACATAGCCAAAAAACCTGTTCAAGAACAGCAATCCGACTGCTAAAAGGTGTCGGCAGTGGCTTTCTTTTAAAACGTATTTAGAGGTTTGAAAACTGTTCTCTGAATCACACGTAAACACATCCGATTATCCTAAGTTTTACGTTTTGATCCTAAGTTTTAGCATTTGATCCTAAGTTTTACGTTTTGATCCTAAAATTTAGGAACGAACTTCCGATGATCGTAAGAGCATATACGCATTCGTACGTAGGCTCGTGCGAGTCGGAAATGGCCAAAAAAACAGGAAAAAATGACTAACACCCACCCAAACTTACGATTCTCGATCCGAAATCAATTAACTTTTGCTCTTTGAATCGAGGGGAATCTCTCAGCTCTCTTCTCAGGTCTCCTTCCTTCCTCTGCAGTTTCCGTGCTTCGCCCAGTCTTTCCTTATATACCCCTACCAGGAGGCCCTCTTTGCCCAGCTTTGGGGCCTTTTGAATAAAGGGGAATCTGCCTACCCTATGATGGACATTCCTATATCTACTGCTGGGGATCCCAGAGAATGCTGGGCCAAAATACTGGATGACATAGCATGCTACATACCTGCCTGTGTATGTCTTCTCCACCAGCCACAAACCACCCAGCTCAACGTGTGAACTCTCCCCCAATGGGGTATGTCCCTTTCTCCCAAACCTGTCTCTACCAAACTAACTGTCCTTGTCTCAACCTATCCTGTTCTGTCTATGGGGAGACAAAGCCTCCTGACTCTACTAGCATTACCCACCTTACTACCCTTACCAGTTCACAGACAGTTAAAAAAGAACAAAAATACAGTTTTAGAACAATAAAAATAACTCACTGTTAAACTCACTGTAAATATCTTCATCTTCCCCCTGCTGTGCAGCATCCTCTCTGCAGTTCCACCGGGCGAGGCTAGCTGGTCTAGTGGGAAGCCGCTTTTGTAGGTACCACGCTGGCATCTGTAATGAGGGAGTACACAGGCTCCCCTCTTCACTCCTTGGCTTCCCACCAAGCTGAGGCTGGGACACTGGGCAGAGAGACCTTTATTCCACAAAGGAGGAGCCTCTATGGAACCCCCCATGTGACTTATCAAACTGGGGAGGAGGGACATGAATGGAAATTCCAGGGGAATTTCCCTTCACGTCCCCCCTCTCCAGTAACATCAGGATTGGGGGAGTAGTATGCCTGATAATTTGACCTAGAACTTGCCAGTCTCTGGGATTGGGTCGAATCATCAAGATGCAGGTTGAATCTAGATCCTAAGTCCATCACTAGTCCGCTCATGCCCTTTGGTATATTTGTTTTGGGGCCTACCCAGGTGGACTTTTCCTTTGAAGGAGATGTCTTCCAGCTTCTATCACTCTAAATATAGATTGACAAGAAAATATCTCCATTATCTACAGAAGGAATGTTATCACAAAAATTATCTACAGTTAAAAAGCTGTAAAACAAAAAATAATAGATGGCAAGTGGAAGGCTTATTTATACTACGCAACCTGCATTAAAATAATTCCACCAAGGTATGTTTTGTCTATTACTGGAAGAAGGAAAAACAAGGTAACAGGTTTTAGAACGTACCTCTCACGCCCAGACGAATAACTTAGCCGGACATTCAAGGTGTGTGGGAAACTCCTGCTTTACTGTCTGGGGACAAAGGAAGCTGCGTAGCTGACTATGAACAGAAGGACAAAGGACAGGCAACCAGCTTGCGGCACCAAAGAGGCAAGCTGCGTGGTTGGTCCAGTACTCGGAGATCCCATAATCCACCCAGTTCTTCAGCAGAGCTCCTAAAGGTGGAGTTGCCCAGACACTGGGTAGTCCCTTGGTGGTCGCATAGTTGGGAAAGGAGAACACAGGGCAGACGTACACAAGATATGAACAAATGAATTGGGCCCCACTGCAGGCTGTGACAGAGCTGGGCCCCAGTGAAGGCTGTGGAGAAGCTGGGCCCAGCACAGGCTATGACGGAGCTGTGCCCCAGTGCAGACTAACCTACAACAAAGGACCGTAAGCCCAAGACACATGGCTAGACACTGGAAGGGCTGCAGGCCCTAATATAGACAAGGGCAAAACTGTGGTGAACAACCCAGCACAAACAGCAAATACAAAGACACAAACTATGAAGGGCTGTGAGCGCCAGTACAGATGAGCCAGTCCTAACAGTACCTTTCAGCTTGTTTCCTGAGCCAGCCTGTGCTGGAATAGCAGATTATTGCTAATGCAATTCTGGTGTATGTAGATGCTTTTGCTCATCATGCAATGGGGGAAATATTAGAGTTTTTATTACTACTTTTTTATTGCTATATTTTATTACTACTTTTATTACATGAGGACTAGCTCATAGGACTGACTGCTAGAGTTTAGCTGTTTTCCTCTGTAAAAGAATGGTGCAAAAACCTGATACTCCTGTTACTATTTCTTTCAGTAGAGCAAAACCAACTTGTTCTGATTAAGGGATGAGCGAACTTCTAAAAGTTTGGGCACCTTACCTCAGCCCTGCGATCCCGGTCCTGGTGGTGATGTTCAGTTCAAACGGTCCTCGACAGGGGCCACAAGAAAGATGGCCACCGCTCCCATGAGTGAGGACACGGCCAACTGGCACTAGGAGAGTCCTCACTCATGGGAGTGGTGGCCATCTTTCTGTGGTCCAGGCCGAGGACCGTTTGAAAGGAATGCCTCCTGGACCTGAATTCCGAGGCGGGGAGCTAAGTTTTACAGCAGTTCCCTGTTTCTGCATCCTTTAGATATAGCAGCCCATCAACCTGCTTTTCTATGTTCGGGTCTGGCTGAAGTCCGTGTTCGGGTTTGGGAACCTGAACTCACAAAGTTTGGTAAGAACCCAGCAATATTTCTGATTTGTTTTTTCACATTGGATATGTAACACTTGGTAAAAATAGTAAAAAGGTAAAATAATATTTGACCCAAATCCAAAGAGCAACACTGCTTTTCAGCTTTCTAAATTGGGTAAAAAGGTCCACAGACCATGAATAATTCCACACTAGAAATTCCACATCACAAAAAATATACTGGTGCTTTTTCACCAATTCTAATTTTAGAGGATAAGCAAAGTTGAGACTTGAGATATACAATGTAATCTAAACATGTTCAATGTAAACTGTTTATACATTTACACATTTATCAAGAAAAATGTAAATAAAATATATTATGGCAGTTGCTTTAGATTTGTTCTTGGTTCTCAAGTTAGTCTATTCCACAGAGATATCAAGATCCATGGTTAGCATGCAATGCTCAGGGGATAGGCCATAGAACCTACTTCACATGCCAAGAACGTAACTACTGCTAGATCAGTCTGGCTCTGTCTGATTCCTGTTTGTCAGGATGGCAGATGCCAGCACTTAATAAAAAAACGCCATGTACGTTATATTCACTTTAACTTAAACCAGATCAATTGCCTTGGACAGTTGAAAAAAACTCTACAAAACTCAAAGGGGACTAACAGTCAAAAATGACTTAGACCAGACCAACACAACAAAAAGTGCTCATCTGCATCCAACTCCAGGGCTATTTAGATTGCTGCACATAAAAAAAAATTTACCTTTTACCCAACGCCTACTGGGATAAAAATTAAAAACAAGATGGCCGCTCATGGGCTTGCAGACCACCTACAAACCGGAAGTCATGCTGGGCTTCTTGTTATTGTGCATTTTAGTTATGTCGGTTGGGAGAGGAAGCTCCAAAATGGCTGCTACATTTCTTTTCCAACTGTGCCAGGCTGTTGGTCCGGTTTAACCTAAATCCTTGTCAGCTGCCTCACCAAATTCTTCTCCTGGTCGCAGCCATCTTGGATCTTGCCAGCATCCCAGTCATGCTGCTGGCTAGACTTAACCAATATAACCGAGAATGCACAGCGACCGGAAACTCAGGGCCACTTCCCATTTGCAGGTCATTGGTAGATCCATAGGACGCCATTGAGAGGAGAAACTCAACCACAGCAGGAGTTACAAAAAGTTAAATACATTTTTTATGTGCAACAATCTGTATTGCCCTGGGGAGGGATGCCTATGAGCACTGTTTCCTGTAAGGGTGTTGGTCCATTTTAAAGCAGAAAATTCTGCAAATTTTCATCAAAACAGATGAAAGGACCAGGACATGGTAAAGGTTAATCAGACGCGTTTTGGACCAGGGTCCTTAACCATAAAAGGACTCAGAATTGAAATGTGTCCTATTAATCCTCACCATCTCTCAGGTCCTTCATAGGTTATGCTGGATTTTATTTGCACAAATGCTTGTGTAGATGCTTTTGGGTGAATACAATAAACATGGACATTTTATATTGAGAAGAGCAGGCACTTACCTTCCCTTTTCATACCCAGATAATCCAGTGACAATGAGGGACCTGAAGCTGCAGCACAAACTTCTTCCCACTGGAGGAAGTACCAGTTGTATCAGTATGTGCTGTTGTTTCCAGTTCTAAACTCATTGTGGCTTGACCTGGACATGGTGAGTACAACTGACTGAAGAACAGTTGGGTGGCAGGAGATGGTGTTATGCCTAGTATGGACCTACACCCTCTTTGGGACAGAGATTCCACAGGGTGGGAAGGTCCGCTTTAAACTTTGAGTTTCCACTTCAATTTCTATTTTTTTTTTTATAGAAGTAAATAACACAGCATCGTTTCTGTACCTGCCTGAGGCCTATTTACTAGCACACCGTCAATGCAAGCCAAAATGCATTTAATCAAATGACCGCAGCGACTGGCGTCAGGAGAATGCAACCCAATCTATGTGTGGCCTGGGGCTCTGCCACCTTTTCATACACACCACCAGGAACTTTTAATGGAAGATTTAAAGCTCCTCCTGAAACGCTTTAGCTCAATCAAAGACAAATCATGGCATGGCAGTGCCGCCTGGAAGCCACTCAGCTGTTATACAACCGGTGAGTCAGATTTACTGGGAAAAAGATCTGTGCTGTAAGTTGAATCATGATGTCGAAATCTTTCAAACTCGAAGTGAGTGTGGGATAGATCTGCCAAGAAAAGAGTCAGGGCTGACTAATGTTTCTGCTCTTCCGCTCCAACCTGTGGGAGAGAAAAGAAACTCTGTACACTTGAAAAGACTTTAAACTCATTCTACAATCAACCTGGCTTAACTTCCACAAAGATTTAATTTGGTGGAGGCATTTTACTGACCGGAGGTTAGGGGAGTGATTAAAGGGAAACTCCTTGTACAGGAAGAACTAATGATGAATTTTGAAGGGACTAGGCCGAGGGGTTCCATTTTCCAGATGCATCAAGTCACCTGGGTGGTACGTGTGGGTTGTCACTAGTGTTGGGTACCAGGTTACCAAACATGGACTCAAGTCCTTGTTTAAGTTCAGCGTTCGACCCGAGCATGAAAAAGCTTGTTGATGGTCTGTTGAGCTCCCCATCAACCCAGCTCACCTACAGTATGCAGAATGTGCAGCAGGAAGTGCTGCTGTAACTCACCTGTCCTATCAAATAGGCTACGGGCAGGGCCACATAAATATGGCACTGTTATTATTATTGTTATTATAGTTAATTTCCACCATCTTTTTCCGTAGCACTTTACAAGGTATAATTACAGACAAGGCAAAACGTACTGTACAGGGACCTATACAGACTAGATGCTACAAAGTTCAAGCCAAATATAGTGAGAACAGGAGACAATAGAAAAGAGGAGCCTGCCCTTGCAAGCTTACAGTCTCAAGGATAGGACTGTAGTGTCTACGTCTACTAGGACTGTCCTCACTTATAGGAGTGACGACCATCTTTCTGTGGCCCTGACCACAGTAACGCCGACTACCGACCAGGGGCCAGATCGGGGCTTAGGTGAGTTACAGCAGCGCTTCCTGCTGCACACTCTGCACCCCACCCCCCTTGACAGGGGGCCCTCCTTTGCCAGGGTGGGTGAGGAGTGGTGGGGGGTAGAATCGGACCCTAGAGGCAGAATCATTCCCCAAAGTTCTGCTCCCCATTGATTTCAATAGGGTTCGTGGTCAGGTGCCCGAATCTGAACTTTTATTCAAAGTTCATACGAACATGCTGAACCCGAACCTTGGGGGGTTTGCCCAACAGTAGTTGTCACTAAAACCTAAAACCCTGTTAGAAACACCCAAGATAGCCATTTAAAGTGGATCAATCACCAGGGTTTTCACTATGCTGGTGAGTGGTAGTGACAAGCCGAAGCTGGGACAATCCTCTTCTGAAGACCACCAGCCTAATAGTCCCCAGCATCCGGCATCCAGTCCCCCTAAATGCCCCATACAATAGCTCCAGCCACCAAAACGAATAAACTGGCCCTGGTCCAGAGGCTGTCATCTTCCTGATGCCAAAGAGCTGCTATTGAAGCCGACCGGTCAATATCTGTAGTGAGGGGGAAACATGTCCCCCCTCCTCTATCCTTGGCGCCCGGCCAAGCTACATCCTACCCTCTGGAGCAGGGAGGCTTTTGTTTCACGAGGAGGAGCCTCTGTAGAATCTGCCACATGTGACTAATGGCATCACTGGAGGGGGGGCATGGAGGGGAATTCCAGTAACGTCATTAGTCACATTCATAGTTTTTATTACCTTTCGGAGCAGTTTTATACTTCAGACTTGTGTACAGTACAGATGGTAGCAGATCAGGTTGAGGTAAAGATCAGCCTGCTGCCGCTCTGAGTATCACCTGATAGACTCTCAAGTACCACTGGTTGTTAACCCCTGGACTGTGCCCTATATAAGCTAGGCCACAAATAAGCTTGAAGAGCAAAGGGATAGCTAGCCAAAGAAAGTGCTTCATAAAGGTATTCAAATATTCCAAGGAGCTCTATCATAAAATCCATCCATACAAAATGTATATAACATGCTGGATAGTCAGAGGAGGAGGTTTCATCAACAACTCTCTTCGTGGCACTTTTAAGGAGTGGAGGCAGCGGTGGAGTGGCCATAGGGAGACCCAGGAGAATTCCAGTGGACCACAATGCTTTAGGACCAGCTGGACTGCTGTTTCCAACACCTGCATACAATCCCTGCCTCGCTCCAGTACTCCTTAGCCAATAAATCGCAGATCATGGTCCACCCTCAGTGTTACAGCAATCATGGTTGTCGGGCCATACCCATGAAGAGACTGGACTTCCGCTTTTTATGTGATAGAGAAAAACAGCTAAACTCATCCTCCTGCAACCTTGATCCCTTGCATACCTGTTTTTTTTAATAAGGTGGGTCTTCAAGTGGCCTTTGAATGATTAAAGTCCCTGTCTAAGCTTAAAAAAAGTCTATATTCATCTTTTGTACCCCACCGCTTTGATGTTACCAGTTAGTTTAAACAAGTGAATACCTTCCTACTGCGTTGGACAGACGTGGCAGTGCCCATCAGCCTGGCTTCACAATCACTTACACACCTACTCCACTCATTGCAATGGAGGGGGTGTGCCAAGGCAGGGCATGCAACTCCCTTGAAGCAGTGAGCTGCAAAACATGCCGGACCAGGCAGCCTTAGATTGTCTAAATTCACTGGATCACTGGATTTCAAAACCTCTATTTCGACTATACTCGGCGGTAGCATGTTTATTTAAACATTCACTTTCTTGAGCATGGTATTTTCTGTTTCTGTGTATTTATTCATTTTTGGGAATTAACAATACCCCAGTGCTTTTGCATATATCCAGCCAGCTGTTGCATTCCCGTTCTTTAATTTTAAATGTTTGTGTTATATATTGGGTTTATGATTTATTTAGTGGTCATTCATTAGGTTTTATTGATGTCAAAACTGGTAGAGGAGTTCCTGTCACAACATGTAGCAAAACCAATGGCCTACTTTCACTACATTGATGACATCTTTGATCATCTGGTCTGACAGTGAGGTATAGACCTGATATATGTTTTACGAGAACTAAAACAGCTACAGCATTTACCAACCAAGATCAAACACCAAAATGTGTTTTGAAGAACAGAATGTCCACCAAAAACTCATAGACTGGCCTAATTTTAGATGCCAATTCCTTTTAGATGCCATCTAAAATACAGTAAAATATAAATTAAAGATTAGGCAATAGAGACTTACTCACTTGTAAACCTATTTATACAAAGGCACTCTGGCCCCTCTTTGGTGGTTGTCAATATGTCCCTATATTGACAACCACCAATACTCCAAAAACTAAATGTGAGAGGTCCCGTTGGATTTCTTAGAGGGCGACACCACACACCCCTACAATAATTGAGAACAGTTGGGTATTAGACATATACAGTATATTATCTATTAAACCTAGACATTGAAAATATACTAATTAATGAGGCATCGTGGCTCTTGAGGCATCTGATTTACTAAAATACTATAAAAACTCCTTTCCGACCTAAAAATCATAAACTTTTATGAAAATGCTTTCGAGCCTTTAACATTATAATTATGTCTCTACCACTCAAGTAAGTTAGAAATGCACTCGGACAGTTGTATACATTGTGGACAGGCGGGGGCGGAACTATTACATTGTTTGGGGACTAGTCAATTATATTCCATTGAACGGTCAGTATTTGGTACCATATAAATTAATGGTATTCGAATTGAAAGGGGTACATAAAGACCTTTAGTAGTTGTCTCTGAAATAAGGTGATCTCACAAGCTTGGATTCAAGCCCCTTCTGTCATTTCTTAGAGAAATTACAACAGTACCTTAAATTCGATCGGGTGGTTGTGGCCTCTAAAAAAAGACAAGAAAATATAGATTTTCTTTATTGCATGGCAAAGCTTGATTGCTAATATGTGAGTACAGTGGCCCAACTGGGATTTTGTCCTGGGGGGTCAAGTTGGGGAAGAAGGCTGGCAGAGGTGTGGCACCTTGTGAGAAGCATATCTGTAAACTTTTGAAGACAAGAAGGAGGGGGGAAAGGATAAGCGCACGCCAACATTTTTTGCAATTAAACCACACCCCTGGTAACGCCCATGCCTCACCTATAACTAGAGGCATAACTAAACGTTTCAGGGCCCTGGTGCGAACATTAAATGGGGCTCTTTCAAGGCTCATACAGTATAATGTTTTCTTTCTTTTTCTGACTTTTTCTGCATTTAGCTAGTCTAACCCCTAACTCCACGAGGACCTGGAGCTCCATAGTACCCTTGTAGACAGCACCCATTGATATATTAAGCTGTGCTGAGTATAGCTTTTATTTACCCTTGTAGACAGATCATGTAAGGTAAAAAGTATCTACTGTTGGGCTCAAAAATGGCAGAAGGATGTGCATGTTAGGCGCATCTTAGCTTTCAACAGGCCAAGACCTCTGTGTGAGGGAGGGGTCCTGGTCCACAGGGTGCTTAAAGATTTTAGGGCCCACTGATTACTATCCCAAATCGGGATGCCCCCTATGTGAAATGCCTAGTATGCTCACCTTGCCAAGATGCATGTGCAGTCTGTGCTGACATCTCTGGCTTCCCTTTGGGTGATGGCCACACCCACACCAGGAATTTCTAATTGGTTGGCATGGTTTTACACGGCCAAAAGGGGAGCAACCAGCTGTTCATTCTCTATTCAGCTTTACTAAGCCACTCTTATATCAGCTTTGTTAGACTGGCTTACTAAAGCTGAATGGAACGCAAGGCACTGATTGGAGGAGAGCATGTGCATGTGCCATGGGAAAACTGACAAGCTAAACATTATTAGAATGAAATGTCCCACTAGAGAGAGACAAAATCACAAGGATATTGAAAGTCCTGGTGATTGTTCTTCTTTACCCCGTCCTCGCCTGCTACCTGTGCAAAGATACCTACCTATTTCTCTTGGTGCTTTTTGGAGGGGGACCTGGAAATGGTTGCACATTGGGTGAGGTGTATTTACAGTTATTTGCATTGCACTGCATTGTGGGTCAGTCTCTAAGTACTTACCTCCACTTCCAGATCCTTGTCAGTCTTCTGCTGCTGATTGCCCTCTGGTACTTGTTGTCCCTGCCTGGTCCTCCAGTTTTTCCCCTCCTACTCTGCAGCTGCTGAGCCTTCAAAGAGGCAGGTCAGTTGTCAGGGGGGGTGTTAGGTGAGGGAAAGAGGATAGTGACAGGGGGTGGAGGGGTTAGACGAGCGGTAGAGGACATTGGCTGGGGTAAAGTGGTTAGGTGAGTGGTAGTGGACAGAGGCAATAGGTGGAGGGGCTAGGTGATCGGTAGAGGACAGTGGCAGGTGTGAAAGGTTTAGGTGAGCAGTGGAGGACAGCAGAACTGGGGGGAAGGGTTTGGGGTGTGGTAGAGGGCAGTGGCAGGGGATGGGAGCAGTTGCAAGGGGTAGAGGGCAGCGGCGGGGGTTGTGAGGTGAGGTAGGTGGAGGAGGAGAGCGGTAGAGGAGGGAGGGTTAGGTGAGTGATAGAGGACAGTAACAGGAGGAGGCAGGGTTAGATGAGAGGTGGAAAATGGGTGGAGGGGTTAAGTGAGTGGTGGTGTACAGCAGCAGGGCTGAAAGTGGCAGAGGGTGAGCGGTAGAGGACAGCGTCAGGAGTGGAGGGGTTAGGTAAGCAGTAGAGGAAAGCGGTAGGGGGTGGAGGGGGTTAGGTGAGTGGTGGAGGACAGCAGCATGTGGTGGAGGGGTTAGGTGAGTGGTAGAGGACAGTGGCAGGGAGTGGATGGGTTAGGTGAGCAGTAGAGGACAGGGGTAGGGGATGGAGGGGTTAAGTATGTGGTGGAGGACAGCAGCATGGGGTGTAGGGGTTAAGTAAGTAGTGGAGGACAGCAGCAAGGTGTGGAGGGGTTAGGTGAGTGGTAGAGGACAGTGGCAGGAGGTAGAGGGGTTAGGTGAGCAGTAAAGGACAGGGGTGGGTGGTGGAGGGGTTAAGTATGTGGTGGAGGACAGCAGCATGGGGTGTAGGGGTTAAGTAAGTGGTGGAGGACAGCAACATGGGGTGGGGGGGTTAGGTGATTGGTAGAGAACAGCAGCAGGGGGTGGAGTGGTTAGGTGAGTGGTAGAGGACAGTGGCAGGGGGTGGAGGGGTTAGGTGTGAAGTAGAGGACAGGGGTAGCGGCTGGAGAGGTTAAGTAAGTGTTGGAGAACAGCAGCATGGGGTGGAGGGGTTAGGTGATGATTTGCATAGCTCCGTCTGCTGCAAAGATTGATGGGTAATGCTATTTTTCCCCGTTTTGGGTACTGTGTAAATACTTTCCATTTTAGGAAAGCCCCTCTTTTCCTTTACCTTTGAGTAGAGTTTTTTGGGTCTCTTTAGCTCCCCCCTATAAAAAGCCTAACATGGGTCTCTCCACATAGTGGCTCGTGACTCTGTTTCAGATTAAATGCTGTTATTATAACTAGAGATGAGCGAACTTTTGAAAAATTCGATTCGACTGATTCACAGAATTTTCCGACAAAAATCGTTTCGACCTGAATTTATTCGCGACGAATCGCTATTAAAAACGGCTATTTCTGAGCCTCCTAGAGCCTCAATAGGGTTGTAAACCATTCTGCCTTGCTGTAACACGCATAGGATGCGTGCTGGGTTAGTTAAATAATACTTTTAATAAATATCACATGCAGATCAGAGGCATCGCTAATAGAATCGCAGAGCGGCACAATTGCAGAGAGTTGAAGTGGCATCACTATGAGGGGCAGGAGCCCAAACATTGCTTTAAAGAGACACTGGAGTTGGCAGCAGCAGGAGCCCAAAAATTGGATGAATCACACCCTGGAGTTGGCAGCAGCAGCAGCAGCAGGAGCCCAAACATTACTTTAAAGAGACACTGGGGTTGGCTTCAGAAGCCCAGAAATTGGATGATTCACACCCTGGAGTTGGCAGGAGTTGGCAGCAGCAGCAGCAGCAACAGGAGCCCGAACATTACTTTAAAGAGACACTGGGGTTGGCTTCAGGAGCACAAAAATTGGATGAATCACACCCTGGAGTTGGCAGCAGCAGCAGCGCAAACATTACTTTAAAGAGACACTGGGGTTGGCTTCAGGAGCCCAAAAATTGGATGATTCACACCCTGGAGTTGGCAGCAGCAGGAGCCCAAATATTACTTTAAAGAGACCCTGGGGTTGGCTTCAGGAGCCCAAAAATTGGATGATTCACACCCTGGAGTTGGCAGCAGCAGGAGCCCAAATATTACTTTAAAGAGACCCTGGGGTTGGCTTCAGGAGCCCAAAAATTGGATGAATCACACCCTGGAGTTGGCAGCAGCAGCAGGAGCCCAAACATTACTTTAAAGAGACACTGGGGTTGGCTTCAGTAGCCCAAAAATTGGATGAATCACACCCTGGAGTTGGTAGCAGCAGCAGCAGGAGCCCAAATATTACTTTAAAGAGACCCTGGGGTTGGCTTCAGGAGCCCAAAAATTGGATGAATCACACCCTGGAGTTGGCCGGAGTTGGCAGCAGCAGCAGCAACAGGAGCCAAAACATTACTTTAAAGAGACACTGGAGTTGGCTTCAGGAGCCCAAAAATTGGATGAATCACACCCTGGAGTTGGCAGCAGCAGCAGCAGGAGCCCAAACATTACTTTAAAGAGACACTGGGGTTGGCTTCAGGAGCCCAAAAATTGGATGATTCACACCCTGGAGTTGGCAGCAGCAGCAGCAGGAGCCCAAATATTACTTTAAAGAGACCCTGGGGTTGGCTTCAGGAGCCCAAAAATTGGATGAATCACACCCTGGAGTTGGCAGCAGGAGCCCAAATATTACTTTAAAGAGACCCTGGGGTTGGCTTCAGGAGCCCAAAAATTGGATGATTCACACCCTGGAGTTGGCAGTAGCAGCAGGAGCCCAAACATTACTTTAAAGAGACACTGGGGTTGGCTTCAGTAGCCCAAAAATTGGATGAATCACACCCTGGAGTTGGCAGCAGCAGCAGCAGCAGGAGCCCAAATATTACTTTAAAGAGACCCTGGGGTTGGCTTCAGTAGCCCAAAAATTGGATGAATCACACCCTGGAGTTGGCAGCAGCAGCAGCAGGAGCCAAAACATTACTTTAAAGAGACACTGGAGTTGGCTTCAGGAGCCCAAAAATTGGATGATTCACACCCTGGAGTTGGCAGCAGCAGCAGGAGCCCAAATATTACTTTAAAGAGACCCTGGGGTTGGCTTCAGGAGCCCAAAAATTGGATGAATCACACCCTGGAGTTGGCAGCAGCAGGAGCCCAAACATAACTTTAAAGAGACACTGGGGTTGGCTTCAGTAGCCCAAAAATTGGATGAATCACACCCTGGAGTTGGCAGCAGCAGCAGCAGGAGCCCAAACATTACTTTAAAGAGACCCTGGGGTTGGCTTCAGGAGCCCAAAAATTGGATGAATCACACCCTGGAGTTGGCAGCAGCAGCAGCAGGAGCCAAAACATTACTTTAAAGAGACACTGGAGTTGGCTTCAGGAGCCCAAAAATTGGATGAATCACACCCTGGAGTTGGTAGCAGCAGCAGCAGAAGCCCAAATATTACTTTAAAGAGACCCTGGGGTTGGCTTCAGGAGCCCAAAAATTGGATGAATCACACCCTGGAGTTGGCAGCAGCAGCAGGAGCCCAAACATTACTTTAAAGAGACACTGGGGTTGGCTTCAGGAGCCCAAAAATTGGATGAATCACACCCTGGAGTTGGCAGCAGCAGCAGCCCAAACATTACTTTAAAGAGACACTGGGGTTGGCTTCAGGAGCCCAAAAATTGGATGATTCACACCCTGGAGTTGGCAGCAGCAGCAGCAGGAGCCCAAATATTACTTTAAAGAGACCCTGGGGTTGGCTTCAGGAGCCAAAAAATTGGATGAATCACACCCTGGAGTTGGCAGCAGCAGCAGCAGGAGCCCAAACATTACTTTAAAGAGACACTGGGGTTGGCTTCAGGAGCCCAAAAATTGGATGAATCACACCCTGGAGTTGGCAGCAGCAGCAGCAGGAGCCCAAATATTACTTTAAAGAGAACCTGGGGTTGGCTTCAGGAGCCCAAAAATTGGATGAATCACACCCTGGAGTTGGCAGCAGCAGCAGCAGGAGCCCAAATATTACTTTAAAGAGACACTGGAGTTAGCTTCAGGAGCCCAAAAATTGGATGATTCACACCCTGGAGTTGGCATCAGCAGGAGCCCAAAAATTGGCCTAAAGACATAAATATGTTTTGCACCATTTGGAAAGTGTAAAACGTGGCACCATGCTGAATCTAGTCGCATGCATCAGGCATTGGTGGGTGGAAATCCTGGCTGATCCATCCCTGATTCATTTTGACAAAGGTGAGTCTCTCCACATTTTTAGTTGACAGACGAGTTCTCCTCGCTGTAACTATGGCCCCCGCCGCACTAAACACCCGCTCAGATGGCACGCTACTTGCTGGGCAGGACAGCTTTTCCAGGGCAAACTCTGCTAGTTGCGGCCACAAATCAAGTTTGGCTGCCCAGAAGTCCAGCGGATCCTCAAGGTGTGTTGGCATGGTCATGTCAAAGTATGACATGACCTGCTGGTTCAGGTCCTGCTCCAGGTCTTCCTGCTGCTCATGAGTAGCCTCACTATGGTGTAGAAAGCTACTCATTAGCGACTGAAGACTGAGGCTGCTGCTGCTGATGGAGCTGCTGCTGCTGCTCCTGCCAACCCCCCCAGCGGCCATGGCAGTGGAAGGTGAGCGCAGAGGTCCCCTCGAGTCAGACCTGCGAGAGTATGGACCATGGCGCAGATAGGCATTGGCCAACTGCCTACGTAGAATGTCTTTGTAGTAGTTCAGTTTGTCCTCCCTCTCGGTGGGTTTAAAAAATGCCCCCATTTTGTGCCGGAAGCGAGGGTCCAATAAGGTGGACAGCCAGAAGTCATCCCGCCAACAGATGGAAACAATTCTGGGGTCACTACGCAAGCACGTGAGCATGCTTCCTGCCATTTGTGCAAGTGACTCGGATGGACTACCTGTCTCCATCTCCACTGCATACTGCCACGATGTGCCAGGGTCCTCTGTCTCGCCTTCCTCAAAAACCTCTAGCTCCTCTGGCTGCTCCTGCTCCTCCTCTCCTGTCCGCTGACTAGATAAACCAGCCATTTCGCCAAGCCTAAACTGTGTTTCGCTGGGCAACTCCTCCTCCTCCTCTTCCTCCTCCTCCTCCAGTTCAGCTCCAACGGGGTTCATGTGGCCGTAAGATGTAAACGCCATGTCTCCAGTGCCCTGACCAGCCATGGTTTTCAACATGTGCTGTAGTACATGAAGCAGTGGAATCACGTCGTTCTTCCCGTAATCCTGCCGACTGACAAATAAAGTGGCTTCCTCAAAGGGCCTGAGCAAACGGCAGGTGTCACGTATGAACTGCCACTGGTTGACATTGAAGTTACACAGGGGAGTCCCCCTATCTGCTTGGATCATCAGGAAATCCATGATGGCTTTTCTCTGTTCATATAATCGGTCCAACATGTGAAGGGTGGAATTCCAACGGGTGGAAACATCGCAAATCAGACTATGTTGGGGGATACCATTCTGACGCTGTAGCTCAAGAAGGGTGTGTTTGGCGGTGTATGAGTGGCTGAAGTGCATGCAAAGTTTCCTTGAAGTTGTTAGGATGTCTTGCAGATGGGGGGAACACTTAAGAAACCGCTTGACAACCAAATTGAAGACGTGAGCCATGCAGGGGGCATGGGTCAGGCTTCCTTGGCGCAGCGCAGACAAAATGTTCTTCCCATTGTCGGTAACCATGATTCCCATTTTAAGTTTTCTTGGAGTAAGCCATGTTTGGATTTCCTGATGAATACATTTAAGCAGTTCCTCCCCTGTGTGACTCCGTTCGCCAAGACAAACCATGTGAAGCACTGCGTGACACCTCCGTGCCCTGCACACATGGTAGACTGGAGGGGCACTGAGACTTGAGCCTACAGTGGAGGGTGAGGAGATGGCGGAGGATGAGGAGGCCGAGTCGCACGGTGTCACAGGCACAACGGGCAGGGAGCGCGGAGGCCGAAGCGGCGTGACCTGTCCAAGTTGCTGCTGCTGCTGCAAAGGGACCACATTCACCCAGTGGGCCGTAAACGACATGTACTGTCCCTGACCGTAGTTACAGCTCCAGATGTCGGCGCTGCCATGCACTTTGCTACACACCGACAGGTTCAAGGACTGGCCCACCTTCTGTTCAACAAAAGTGTGCAGCGCTGGTACTGCCTTCTTGGCAAAGAAATGACGGCTTGGGACTCTCCACCTCGGCTCGGCACAAGCCATCAGTTCTCTGAAAGGTGCAGATTCCACCACCTGAAAAGGGAGCGACTGCAGCACCAGCAACTTGGACAGGAGCACATTCAGCTTCTGCGCCGTAGGATGAGTGGGCGCATACTGCTGTCTCTTGGACATGGCTTCGCTGATGGATTGCTGGCGGGATGCATGACTTGGAGGAGGAGGAGGAGGAGGAGCAGGAGCGACAGAGGATGGGTATGACGCACAGCTGCCTTCGGCTGAGGTGCTGGAGCCTTGGCTGGCAGAAATTGGGAGCGGCGTGCCACTTGGTGAGGAAGCAGACTGGACCACCCCTTGGGAGCCTCGGTTCTCCCAGGTCGCTTTATGGTGACGCATCATATGTTGACGCAGGGCCGTGGTGCCAACATTTGGACCCTGGCCACGCTTCACCTTTTGCCTACATATCTTGCATGTGGCCATGTTACCCTCCTGCGGATGCTTCAGGAAAAACTGCCACACTGCCGAGTAGCTACTTTTCCCACCCCCTGGCCTCACTGATTCACTGCTGCTGTTGCCAACTCCAGGAACCCCTGCTCCACTACCTCCCGATAAGGTAGACTGCCGCACAGCAGGTGCTCTACCCCGGCCCCGGCCCCGGCCGGCTCCAGCCTTTGGAATTGTGCCCCCATGCTGACTGCTACCACCTTGCTGCCTCAGCTGCTGACTCCGGGGCAACCTGCGCACCTCTTCTCCTGATGATGACGATGAAGCCCCTTCATCACCCGGCTCCCAAGTGCGATCGGCTTCATCGTCATCATCATTATCACCGAGTTGTGGCTGTACGTCACTGATGTTCGTGGATTCGTCAACAGTGTCTGGCGCAGGAGCTGGAACGCTCGCAGCACCCACGACACTGTCCACATCACTATTTGTCTGCCTAGCTAAAGAAGCCACCTCCATTTCTTGGCTGGGCAGTAGCTGCTGACTGTCCTCTATCTGATGGTCCTCCTCACTAAAGAGTGGAGCTAAACCCAAAGCATAGGATACGTCGCTGGGGGAGGGAACGGCGTAGGACAGAGGCAATGGGAGGAAAGGGACTGCTCTCGGGGCATGCCAACTCAGGGTTGTGTCAGAGGAACCTACCGACCCTAGACTGGGGGTCTCAGACGTAAGTTGTGATGATGTTGTTGATGAGCGCATCAACCAATCTACCACGGCAGATGCGTTACTGGTGGAGACCCGACCGCTAGCAGATACTGGCAGATTAGGTCTCTCAGCGTGACTCCTGCTGCTACTGGCCCCCAGTCTGCTGCGAGCTCTGCCTGCGGAATCTTGGCCTCTGCCACTCCTCTTTTCACTTCCAGGCACTTGTCTGCCCGACATAGTCTAACTGGCATGGTAGTAGGTGATATTTTAAGAACCCCCAGGCAGCGGTGGGTCTATATGAAACAGAATATAATGCACACCAAAAGTGAGCAGTAACACTCAGCCTCCAACAGGCCTGCCTAGTGTAAATAAGAGAGCTGCTTAGTGTAAATAAAGAGGGGTATGCTATGTTACAGAATGGGATGCCCCAACAGCCAGCAGTGCACCTGGCAGCAGTACTACTATGCACAGCAAAAGTGTCTTTATCAGGCCTAATTTCTATTAGAATAAGTGCAAATGGTTATGGTATTAAATAGAGGCTGGTGTAGTCACAGAATGGGATGCCCCAAAAACCAGAGAGCACCTGGCAGCACTAATACTATGCACAGCAAAGGTGTCTTTATCAGGCCTAATTTCTATTAGAATAAGTGCAAATGGTTATGGTATTAAATAGAGGCTGGTGTAGTCACAGAATGGGATGCCCCAAAAACCAGAGAGCACCTGGCAGCACTAATACTATGCACAGCAAAAGTGTCTTTATCAGGCCTAATTTCTATTAGAATAAGTGCAAATGGTTATGGTATTAAATAGAGGCTGGTGTAGTCACAGAATGGGATGCCCCAAAAACCAGAGAGCACCTGGCAGCAGTAAGACTATGCACAGCAAAAGTGTCTTTATCAGGCCCAATTTCTATTAGAATAAGTGCAAATGGTTATGGTATTAAAGTGGACCAACACCCAGGATTTTGACTATCCTGGGTTTTGGTCCACTTCGGCGGGGCACCCCGATCGGGGGTGCCCTGCTGTGTGAAACCCCCCAGGAACCCCAAAAAACTCACCTCTCCCCGCTCCCACGTGAACGCCGCAGCCAATCCCCGCCAACGTCCAGGCGGGGGACAGGAACGTCCAAGCCGCTTCCGCCGCCTCCCGCGCGTCACTCTCTGCGCGCGCGCGCCCCCGCCGGCCATTCACAGAGGGCCGGCGCGGGCGCGCGCAAGTCTGGAGGGGCGCGCGTGAGGCGGCGGAAGCGGCGGCGGATCAGGTAAGATCTTTTTGGGGTTTCTGGGGGGTTTCACCCCGCGGGACATCCCGATCTCGGATGTCCCGCGGGGTGGGAGGTGATCGGCCCGGGAATCTTATAGATTTCCGGGCCGATCACCCCTGGGTGTTGGTCCACTTTAAATAGAGGCTGGTGTAGTCACAGAATGGGATGCCCCAAAAACCAGAGAGCACCTGGCAGCAGTAAGACTATGCACAGCAAAAGTGTCTTTATCAGGCCTAATTTCTATTAGAATAAGTGCAAATGGTTATGGTATTAAATAGAGGCTGGTGTAGTCACAGAATGGGATGCCCCAAAAACCAGAGAGCACCTGGCAGCAGTAAGACTATGCACAGCAAAAGTGTCTTTATCAGGCCTAATTTCTATTAGAATAAGTGCAAATGGTTATGGTATTAAATAGAGGCTGGTGTAGTCACAGAATGGGATGCCCCAAAAACCAGAGAGCACCTGGCAGCAGTAAGACTATGCACAGCAAAAGTGTCTTTATCAGGCCTAATTTCTATTAGAATAAGTGCAAATGGTTATGGTATTAAATAGAGGCTGGTGTAGTCACAGAATGGGATGCCCCAAAAACCAGAGAGCACCTGGCAGCAGTAAGACTATGCACAGCAAAAGTGTTTTTATCAGGCCTAATTTCTATTAGAATAAGTGCAAATGGTTATGGTATTAAATAGAGGCTGGTGTAGTCACGGAATGGGATGCCCCAAAAACCAGAAAGCACCTGGCAGCAGTAAGACTATGCACAGCAAAAGTGTCTTTATCAGGCCTAATTTCTATTAGAATAAGTGCAAATTGTTATGGTATTAAATAGAGGCTGGTGTAGTCACAGAATGGGATGCCCCAAAAACCAGAGAGCACCTGGCAGCAGTAAGACTATGCACAGCAAAAGTGTCTTTATCAGGCCTAATTTCTATTAGAATAAGTGCAAATGGTTATGGTATTAAATAGAGGCTGGTGTAGTCACAGAATGGGATGCCCCAAAAACCAGAGAGCACCTGGCAGCAGTGAGACTATGCACAGCAAGTGTGTTTATCAGGCCAAATTTCTATTAGAATAAGTGCAAATGGTTATGGTATTAAATAGAGGCTGGTGTAGTCACAGAATGGGATGCCTCACAGCAGACTTGAGATCAGTTCAGTATATATGCACAGTTAGTGTATAAGCAGCCTGAAAACGCTAACAAAGCCAGTCAGCCAGCCAGTAACAAAAAAAAAAAATCTCCCTGTGACTGCCTCCGATTTTTCCTAACTTTCCCTGCTTTTCGCTGACTTTCTGTCTGTCTCCTGCCTGTCTCCTGCCTGTCTCCAGCCTGTCCCTGTCTGTCCCTGTCTGTCTAACTGTCTCTCCCTGCCTACAGCAGCGTCCTGTCTCTCACGAATGCAATAGAGAAATGAGGAAAAGCAAGATGTCCGCCGACTTAAATAGCGCTGTGACGTCACCGGGCTTGCTGGCTGCTGATAGGCTGCATGTGACTGTCCCAGCTTGCACTGGCGCGGGGTTGATGTCTGGACATGTCCCGTCCGCCATCTTAGAATGCCTGTAATGTAAATGAATGGATGTTAAAGGAAAACTTCGAGCGATCGAATCGCGGGGAAATTCGGATTCGATCCGAATCGAATTTTTCATGAAATTTGGATCGAATCCGGGTTCGTCCGGATTGATTCGCTCATCCCTAATTATAACTGATAAGACTGAGCTGTGTGTAACTGAATGCATCATCACTGAAAAAAAAAAACAGGGGGCGCTGCTGCATTGTCAAAAAGCCATCTGGCCACCTTAGTGTTTTTATGAATATTGGGCTGTTTTTGGACACCGGGCTGGGGAATAGAAGGTGATAACATAAACTTCCTTTATGGGTATAGAATCACTTTAAACTGCTTTCTTTATTTGGCCAAAGCTGAAGCAAATGCGCGTCTTTCCCCTCATCCTTACCTGATCCCTTTGGAATCTGGGAGGTGTAGTCACAAGAAGTCGTCACACTCACAACAATAAGCGGAACGCTGTGTTCTCTGCGGTTGGTGAGGCCGTTTGGTGAAGCAGCGCGCAGGGGGGAGCGTGGAGGGAACCTGTATAGAGGACCTGTGGTTTGACATTTGCATCTGATGTCCTGTGACAAGCGATGGTGCGCGCTCCTCGCGCACTCTGCACGCTGCAATGACGGCCGTGGTTTTGCTGCTCTTGTAGCACAATGTAAATGAGTTTGTAATTTGCTGAAAATACATAAAGAACATGATCTGCTCCTGCCTGTGACACCGGATATAACTGACTTCAAATATTCAAACCCTCCCCATGACATTACTGAGCCCGAGCCCGAGCTCTCTCTCATATAAAACATCTGATTGCACAGCATAGATTTTGCTATGTGGATGGAACATTCCGCTGAACCTTTCATTTCCGGAAGATTGCTCTATTTTTATGTATTACAGCTGTTTCTATCGGGTGCTATATTTTTATACCATGCAATAGACCTTAGCTACATGCTAACCCACCTGACACCTATTAGGCCAATATAATCCTTACTACACTCGTTAAAGAGGAACAAAACTCAGGCTCTAAGCAGACGAGCGGCGCCACCATCCGCATTCCCTGCCCAGGGCTGTATTTACCATTAGGCAACCCTAGGCACGTGCCTAGGGTGGCAACCTGGAAGGGGGGGAGGGCACTGCCCTTACTACTGTTGTAAAGAAGAGAAATTAAAACTCCCATAGCCAGGACATTAATGCCTCCTGACAAGCAACCCCCCCCCCAGCCACAGAAGGATGCAGAATGTATGTGAGTGAAGGGGGGTGCAATAGGTTGAACACAGGCCAGAGCATCTCCCCTCCACTGGTGTGACCATGTGACTCCTGTATGTCAGAATGTAGTAAAAGATGGAACATACTTGCCGCTTTCTGTGCATTGTACATGCCTTTGTGCCCTCCTCCACACACATTCTCTGCATCTAGCTCATTGCACCCTTTCTCCCTACACACTGGACCGTGACCTAACTTAAAAAAAGGGAGCACAGGCACTTAAAGTGAATAGGGCACCATGAACACCAAATACGACCCTGTCCCTGCCCCCCTTGCAGCCATGGCACTCGCACACGGCTAGAGGTGAGTGGGGATGTGGCCGGAGGGCTCCAGGAGAAGGTGAGTGAAACCGGTGATCAGGGGGGTTTCACACAGCGAGGCATCCTTATTTAGGATGCCCCAAGGGGTGGAACTCGGACAGAACTTAGACGGCCCTTGAGTCTTTAAAGTGGACTGAAACCGAGTAGGATCTATAAGATTCCCGGGCCAATCCATTCCCTCCCCCCGTGGCATCCAAAATCAGGATGCCCTGCTGTGTGAAACTCCCCAGGACGCCCGCTACACTTACCTTACTTCCCGGTCCAACGACGCATGCGCGTGCCGCGACCGCATCCCCACTATCTCTCTAGTGAGATTCACACAAGCCTGTTAGAGGGAAGCTTGTGATGCGGCCGCCAGCGTGCTCGGATTTGCTGTGCTAAGACGTCGGTTTAGACGCTCATAGCTCAGCGGCTCCAAGTGCGCTGATTGGACGAGCGGCTACACATGCGCCGTAGGACCAGGAAGAGATGAGTTGATGTGGGAGATCTGGGGGGTTTCACAAGGACAAAAAAAGCTGATTGGAGGAGAGATGCATCTGTACCCTGTGATCGCCGGCAGGGCATGTATAACGGGCAACCGGCGGGGTTTCACACAACAGGGCATCCCAAATCAGGATGCCCCCAAGGGAAGGGACCAAAACCCAGGACTTGTTTGCATGACACAGTGAGACAAGCTTAAAGTGGAACAGAAGTCATGAGTCAGAAAAACTCCTGGACCTCAAGATTGGCAGTCTAAAAGACACCAGGGTCAGCTGCTAGGTCACTGGTAAACTCACCTATCCCGGCAGCTTCCACAGTGCTTCTGCTGCCCTTGGCCATATCTCTTTCTTGTCCTGCAAAGGGGGCCTCCACCACTTGTCCTGCAAAGGGGGCCTCCACCAACCTTATGGTCTGGTGCAGGAGGCTTTCAATCTTTGGTCTGATGGGCCGCAGGACCAGCAACAAAACTTTCAGTGGCAGTGGGGCGAGCCTTTCTTTGTTTTTGCAAACCTGCAGCCAAAGCCACCACAGGGCAGGACGGAGAGTCTAGAGCAGCAAAGCTTCCGCCAGCAACACTACAGTGATAGGTGAGTGCAGAGCTGTCAATCAGTGGCCACCAAGCACAGCCGCTGGCAGCTCGATGCAGGGGACTGTTTTCTGCTGGACCAGCTATGTGACAACACTACCCCCCCCCCAGAATAGCAAAGCAGGAGTTCCCGAGCAGCACGCACCCGCACAAGGGTGGCACATGGGACTCGATCTGAGGTTCTAGCAAGTGGATGGGGGCCAGACAACCACCAATCAGTTACTTGGCTGGACTATTATTTTAAAGCAAAAAAATACTGTATCAGATTTTGTGCCCAGGAGCCTCCACCACACTTACCGTAATCCAGCCCTGCCTGTAGCTGGGGATAGGCTGGGGATGGGAGCTCTTCCCAGACTAGAGGGAAACTTAGGCCTGGATCATATCAGCCAGCATTCTTGAGATCAGTCAATCAGCAATCTCTAAATTGGCAGGTGGGCATGGGCTCGGCGGTAGAAAAACCCATTTTTCCTTTAGTACCAGGCCACCATGAGGTCCCCGGGCGGAGAGGGTGTGTGGCGTAGCCCCATATGGATTTTGTGCCTCTCCATTGAATCACTACATGGTCTGGTCAGTAAATATATTCACATTTTGTTCATCATCTATTTCTTTAGAACATTTAAAGCTCTCAAAAACCATCATATGATCAGAGCCGGCGCCAGCCAAGGGCATACCTGGGCAATTGCCAGGGGCCCTGGCATCTTTAGGGGCCCACTCAGGCTCATACTTGGCCATGGTATTATTTTATAGTGGTCTGCTCATGGCTGACCTCAGCAACAGGGGATGATCAGCAACATTGGAAAGATGGCCTGGAATGGAGGGCAAGCGAAAGAAAGCACTAAGAACTAGAGGATAATTGGTGGCTATAGGGAAGGCAATAAGGACTAGAGGGCTATTGGTAGCTATAGGGAAGGCATTAAGGACTGAAGGGCGATCAGTAGCAGAAGATGACCCATTCGTGACAGCGGAGATGAAAGGTGACATCATGTGACACACTACTTTGGGGCCCACTAAGACTCTCCTGCCCAAAAAACTTGAGCAGGCCCTGCATATGATCATTACTAAGAAAACAGTAACAACAATAAAGAACAGTAATAATAGTTGTCTGAACATTTCCTCCACCTTCCGTTATGTCTTTAATGGAGATTCTTGCCTTTGATGTGCCTGGTACAGTTAATTCCCTGGGATTGCGTTACATTTACACATAGATCCCCATAATTACCACTTTAGCTGACACGGTTCTATCAGCTTGACGGAAATCATTGGAAATTGCAGAACGTTGCAGCTATTCAGCCTCCCCGGGCTGAGCGGCCCTGTCTGTGAGTCAATGACTCCCTCTGCTGAACGCTCAGCATTCCTTCACTTTTGTTCAGGCTGCTGAATCATTTCCCCCTGATCTTTCATTAGCTGTGTGTTACACTCACCAACGTGTGGAGCTCTTCCAGTTAATGTCCTTTGTGCAATAAAAACAGGGACGTAAATTGTGCATCAGGTGGTTGATTCAGCAACATGTGCAAAAAGGACACCTAAAGGGAAAGTCCTCAAATGTGCTCAAAGTGCTCAAAATGCTGAGCTTATCTAGTATTTTTTTAGTTGTTTTCCTATGTTATAAAATGTATGTTTCATGGAAGCAGTTTTCACTACCTGCAATCTGTTGCTATTGCCAACCGTACACCAAGTATGTACACCGAGATGAGAGAAGAGACCCCTTTACACACAGAACATTGCTACTATGGCCGTTGCTGAGGTGAAGCAGCTCACTCAACCCTACACATGTCCAACAGCAGGGTTACTTCCAGGGCCGGCGTCAGCACCCGGCAAGCCCAGTCAGCTGCTGAGGCCCCCACCTCCCGGGAGGGCCTACTTACAGCTGGTACAAAACTGAAAAAAAAGACATTTTCTCCCCTGCGGTCTCGATCCCTCCTGCCAGTTGTCCTCTTTCCCGATGGCCGTCGCCATCGGCAAGAGCCGTCTGTACTGTATTGTGACTCCGTGGGGCCCGCTCTCCGATTGGACAACCTGACATCCCACTGAGATCACTCGTAGCCGGACAGATTTCTAGCCCCGTCCACTGGCTCTCCCTAGCAGGCAGGGACTCGGGCGCGTTGCTTGGTTACCAAGCACACTACCCCGACGGCGACGGCGGGGGATGGCCAGGACACTTCTGGGCCTCGGCATGGCCCCGGGGGTGAGTATTTTGATGCGTTTTTTTGTATTCTTTACCTAAAATTATGGATTACCTTATATATTTATGTATGGGACTATTCTAAATACTACTAATTCTTAGCATGCCATCATTATGACGTCAGGCGGGATTTTACTTTCTTTCTGCTCTATTTAACCCCCTCACATGATGGCAATCTGTTTACTAGCTGGCCCTGAGGAAGGGGGACCCCGATCCCCCAAAACCTGGCTGGGACCATTTCATGCACTAACTCCTTTGTGATCATCATTGTATCCTAATATAATCGAACCTTACATTTAATGAGAAGCGGTGTGCTGGTTATTTGACACTCAAAGAGTGGAAAAGGAGAACAATGAGGGACAGGGGGATATGGAATCCATAGAGGGACAGTCCCTCCAAATCAGGGACACTTGGGAGGTATGCAAAAGTGACTGCATGATAAAGAAGCGCGTCCTTCCACAATTGCCAGGAACTGCAGATTTACCAGCAT
This sequence comes from Gastrophryne carolinensis, assembly GCA_027917425.1. NCBI lineage: Eukaryota > Metazoa > Chordata > Amphibia > Anura > Microhylidae > Gastrophryne > Gastrophryne carolinensis. The sequence goes on from CM051237.1 coordinate 444,725,763, forward strand.
CTCGTCTGTAATTATTTTTTTTTTTTATATTCATGACAAGTTAATTATCTGCGCTGCCCATAGGCTTCTGTGGGCTTTGTTATGCCTACATTGCCCGCCAAAACACACCGTAATGCAGCGTATAGATGGGAACAGGTGGTGGAGATCCTAAAAACTGTTTATTTTTACCTTTAAAATAACAGTCCAGCCAAGTAACTGATTGGTGGTTGTCTGGCACCTGGCTACTTACTGGAACATCAGATCGAGTCCCTTGTTCGTGCTCGGGAACTCCTGATTTGCCATTCTGGGTGGGGGGTGTAGTTGCCCAGCTGGTCAAGCAGAAAACAGTTCCCTGCATTGAGCTGCTAGCGGCTGTGCATGGTGGCTTATGTGCAGTGACAGCTCTGTACGCACCCATCACTGTAGCGTTGCTGGCGGCAGCTTTGCTGCTCTAGTCTCTCCGTCCTGCCCTGTGGTGGCTTTGGCTGCAGGTTTGTAAAAACAAAAAAGGCTCGCCCAGACGCCAGGGGTCCCCACTGCCGCCAATAGCTTTGTAGCTGGCCCCTCGTCCGGTCAGACCAAAGACTGAAAAGCCTCCTGGACCAGACAACAACCCAAAGGTTGGTGGAGGCCCCCTTTGCAGGGCAAGTGGTGGAGGCCCCAGTGTGCGCTCCTTGCGCCCCACTTATAAGAAGAAGAAGCACAATTCACTTCCTGCTTTTATTGCTATGGAGTCTTCCTATCGCTCATTATCTGACCCTGCAATGCTAGAGCCTCAGAATACACTCATTGACTGGTTGGAAGACACAAACAGGGTCGGGGCTCAGCAGATCATAGGCCGATGATAGGCTGGTCAGGGCCAGTAAAATCCTTTGGACTACATCCTTCCTTGCTGGTGACATTACTACTATTAACACATACATCCCAAGTGTCCCTGATTTGGAGGGACTGTCTCTCTTTTGAGTCCATGTCCCCCTGTGCCTTGTTGTTCTCCTTTGTCCCTCTTTTAGGTGTAACATGCAGATCTGATTCATTTGCCTATTCAAAATGTTTCTATTGTTGTAACTGTTTGTCAGTAACCGCTTACCTGGACCCCGTTTCAGCGCCGTCTCCAGACGGCCGGCCACAGCTGTCTCTGTGTGGCAGCCGCGCCGAGCGGTGCCGAGCACGGCCGCTCTCCTCCCTCTCCCCTGCGTCACAGCCTCTCGTGCTCACGCACGCGCACGAGCACGTGACTCTTTTGTCCTCCGGCGGCGCTGTACACAGCGCGCCCGCCGGAGGCTGTGATAGGGCCAATGAGCCCAAGGTTCTTGGTTGGGCCAATGAGCCCAAGTGCAGGGGTTTTGGGCCATGAGCCCAGGGGAGGTTCTGGGCTATACGCCCTTCCTTAGTGTATAGCCAATTAGCTGCTTAGTCCTAAGTGCACCAATCACACACACCTTCCCTTTGTAGTCTGTCCCTATAAAGGTTCTCCCCGTCAGTTACCCGGTGCCTGTGATAGCGTCTTGTACCTTGCTTTGTCTTGTGATTGTTCCGTGGTTGATTTTCGTTGCCGACCCCTGCCTGAACCGACCATTGTTTGTCTGATCTCCGTTGCCGACCCCTGCCTGAATTGACCAATCTCTATCTGAACTCTTTTGCCGACCCCTGTCTGAATCGACCATTCTCCATCTGATCTCTGTTGCCGACCTCTGCTTTGTATCCTGACCTCGAGCTGCCTCATCCCTCTGTACCACTGCGATCTCTGACTTCCCGGTCACGACCTCTGTCCTGTCTTTGGACTTCCGCTATACTCGCTCTTAGTCATTGGTTCTTCAGACCTCCAACCAGTAAGCTCTCATCCTTTGAGCCATTGAAGTCCTGGGGGCAACCAATCCCGGGTGTCAGGCCCGTGGGACACCCGCCTTCAGAGTAAGCCCACAACCCCCAATCTCTGCTGCTAGCTTCACCTTTAGACAAGCCCCCGTTTGCCGGGACGCTTTATACGCCTCACCGGACACGGTTGCCCCCAGGACTTAATAGCACAAAGGATGTGAGCTTACAGGGGTTGAAGGCAGATGAACCAGAGGCCAGACTGGGCAATGTCGGGTAAGTACTGGAAACAGTTCGGGTGTTTCGGAAATAGGTAATACTGGAAGCAATTCGGGTACTCAGGAGAATTCAAGCAAAGTCAGACGTCAAGCCAGGGGTCACAACAGGAGGTCAGAGAGCTGCGCAGTACAAAGGGATGAGACGAAGACGTGGTCGAGATTCAAGCAGATGGTCAATAACGATATAAACAGGCAATCACAGGAAATATAACAAGCCAGCTAAACGCTATCACTGGCACTGACACACTGAAGAGGTAATCCCTTTATAGGACTGAACCCGGCTGGACTGGACAGGGAGGCAGTGACTGTGATTGGTGCACTTTGGATCTGTGTGCTGATTGGTGCACTTCGGATCTGTGGTTTGATTGGTGTACTTAGAGAGCTCTGGGCTGATTGCCCCAGCTGAACTCCAAAGGCATACTGCCCAGAACTGCACCTCCTAGGTTTAGCTCTTTTAAACAGCCTCCAGTGGCCACTCTGTGTATAGCACCACCGGAGGACATAAGCTGACTGTACTCGCGCGCAAGCACGAGTAGAATGACAGTGGACGAGGGAGGAGGGCGCGCTCGGCGACACACGCGCCGCTAGAGCTGGCATCTGAGGCAGAAGCGGCTGCTGGGCAGGAGAAACCCCAGCCAGTTGCCTAGGGACACCACGGGCATGGGCTGAAGGCAAGTCATTCATGACACCGGGCAGGCGTATTCTGCGTCCCGGCAAGCGGGGGCTCCTACAGGTGAAGCTGGCTGCGGATAATGGGGGTTGAGGGCTTACCTGGAGGGCTGGAATTATCACAGGCCAAAAAAGAAATGGATGACCTGGTACAGCAAATGCAGGCTATGGCCACTGCCATTAATCAACTAGCCCAAAGAGTGGCCACTCAAGAATCCAGGCAGACTCCTGCATCCTCTGTACCACCTCACATATCGGAGCCGAAGGTCCCGCTACCGGAGAAATTTTTTGGAGACCGAGCCAAATTCTCCAGTTTCAAAAAACTTTATTTTAAGTTGAGGCCCGTATCCTCGGGCACCGAGACCCAGCGAGTAGGTTTGATAATTTCTCTTCTACAAGGAGATCCTCAGTCTTGGGCCTTTAGTTTGCCTTCCCATGATGCTGCTCTACATTCTGTTACGGCCTTCTTCTTAGCTATGGGAGTTTTGTATGCTGACCCGGACCAGCAATCTACGGCCGAAAACAGGCTTCGGTCCTTGAAGCAAGGGCGGAACACGGCTGAAGATTACAGTGCTGAGTTCCGCCGTTGGGCTGTAGAGTCCAGGTGGAATGACCCTGCTTTGTGTAACCAATACCGGGTGGGCCTGTCAGAGAGCATCAAGGATGCGCTTGTAAATTTTCCTCCACCGTCGGACCTAGACCAACTTATGCAGGTCACCATTAAGATCCGACGCCTTAGGGAGAGAGCTAGGGAGAGAGCTAGGGCCCCAAGTCTCTCAAACCCTTTCATGACCCTAACCCACCGGCTTCCCGTAGGGAAAATTTACCTTCCACCTCTCAAGAGGAACCCATGCAGCTAGGGAGAACCCGCCTTTCCCAGGATGAGAAGCAGCGAAGGCGCTCCATGGTGTTATGTCTTTATTGTGGGAACACGGGACATTTCGCTAGGTCCTGTCCTAACAAGGGAGGCTCGGTGGGAAACTTCCACACCTAGATCAGGGGGAGAGTGCTGATCTAGGTGAGTCTGTTTGCTACTCTCGCCTGAATAAAATGCTAATCCCTGTAGACCTTTCCTGGGGCTCCTCCAAGCAGTCAGTTTCCGCTTTTATTGACAGTGGAGCTGCGGGCAACTTTCTGGATAGGAGCATGATCTCCATTTTGGGAATCCCTTTGGTACCCCTTGGGAAATCGCTGCAGGTTCTGGCCATTAATGGGAAGGCCATACAGGGGGGTCCGGTCAATACTAAGACCCCACCTCTTAATCTAGTCGTTGGGTTCTCCCACTCAAAGTTCATAGAATTTTTTGTTTTTGATTGCCCTGAGAGAGTTATTTCGGGATACCCTTGGCTACAAGAGTCATTGCTTCTCCACTGCCCTCAGAAGTTTCCAAATGCTGCCCCAGGGGTTACCTCAGCCGTACGCGGATTGGGCTGACGTTTTCTCTGAGCGGTCTGCTGACACTCTTCCCCCACATCGGGCCTATGACTGCCCCATTGACTTGCTCCCTGGGACTATTCCTCCTAGAGGGAAAATTTATAACCTTACCCGGCCTGAGGAGTAAGCAATGAGGGATTACATCTCCGAGAATTTGAGCAAGGGGTTTATCCGCCCTTCAACGTCGCCTGCGGGGGCTGGCTTCTTTTTTGTGGAAAAGAAGGATGGTGGTTTGAGGCCTTGTATAGACTACAGGGCCCCGAACAAGATTACTGTAAAAGACCGGTATCCCCTTCCCTTGATTGGGGATTTATTCAATCAACTTATTGGTGCTCGGATTTTTTCCAAGTTAGATTTAAGGGGGGCCTACAACTTGATTCGTATTCGGCAAGGTAATGAGTGGAAGACGGCATTTAATGTTAAAGATGGCCATTATGAATATCTGGTCATGCCCTTTGGCCTTTGTAACGCTCCAGCCATCTTCCAAGACTTTGTGAATGATGTGTTCCGAGACTATTTGGATAGATTCGTAGTCATTTATGTAGACGATATTCTCATTTTTTCTAACTCTCTGTCTGAGCATAGACGTCATGTAAAGATGGTTCTGCAAAAATTAAGGGAAACAATTTGTATGCCAAGATCTCTAAATGTATGTTCAAGGTCACCACTGTCCCCTTCTTGGGGTATGTGATTTCTAACCAGGGTCTGGAGATGGATGCGGAGAAGGTTTCGGCAGTGCGGGATTGGGTTCAACCCAAAACATTGAAAGAACTACAGCGTTTCTTAGGATTCGCAAACTTCTACCGATGCTTTATCAGGGGCCTTTCCCATGTTGTGACACCTCTTACTAACCTTACCCGTAAGGACGCCTTTACTGCAAACTGGTCTCCATCTGTCTGTGAGGCCTTCCTGACTTTAAAACGGGCCTTCACCTCGGTGCCTGTGTTAGTTCATCCTGATGTAAATAAGCCTTTTATCATTGAAATTGATGCTTCCGAGTTGGGTGTGGGGGCAGTTTTATCACAATACTCTGGTCATTCTGAGCATCTACATCCTTGCGCTTACTTTTCGCGGAAATTTAGCACCGTGGAGCAAAACTACGATGTAGGAAACAGAGAATTATTGGCAGTTAAACTGGCCTTTGACGAATGGCGTCACTGGTTGGAGGGTTCATTGCAGACGGTCTATACTGATCAGAAAAACCTCGAGTACATCAGTTCAGCTAAGAGACTGAACTCTCGTCCGGCACGTTGGGCATTGTTTTTCTCGCGGTTTAATTTCATAATCACATTTAAGCCAGGAGTTAAAAATACTAAGGCGGATGCCCTGTCCCGCATGTTCGGGGAATGCAAAGATAAGGGTGATATGGGTGAACCAATTTTGCTTTTGGGCTGTGTGGTGGGGGCATTGCTTCCTGATCTTTCTAATACCCTGGCGCCATTTCAGAATGAATCTCCTGTAGAGGTGTCAGTTTGTTCCGCCGCATCTGCGCTCTGATGTAATCCGCGAATTTCATGATGCTAAAACTGCTGGTCATCTGGGAAATCGTAAGACGTTTATTTTAGCCCGACGCCATGTATGGTGGCCTACTATGCGGCGCGATATATCTACCTTTATCGATGCATGTACTGTTTGCGCGTGAAGTAAATGGGTACACAAGGCCCCTAGTGGGTGTTTGGTTCCATTAGAGATTCCTAAAGAACCATGGACTCATATCTCTATGGTCTTCATATTTGATTTGCCACCATCACATGGTAACACTGTGATTTGGGTGGTCGTTGACCGTTTTAGTAAGATGGCACATTTTATTCCATTGCCTAAACTACCGTCGGCTCCTGAGCTTTCGCGATTATTTATCTCGCATATTTTTCGTATCCATGGCATAACGTCTGATATAATTTCCGATCGGGGTGTACAATTTACTTCGCGTTTTTGGAAGAATTTCTGTTCGCGGTTGGGGATTCAGATATCTTTGTCGTCGGCGTACCATCCCCAGACCAATGGGCAGACTGAAAGAACTAATCAAAGTCTGGAACAGTACTTAAGGTGTTACATTTCTGACACTCAAGAGCAATGGTCAGAATTCATTGGTTTTGCAGAATTCGCGTACAATAATGCGCCAAGTGAAAGTACTAAGGTGTCCCCATTCTTCTGCAACTTGGGGAAAAATCCCAGAGGTTCTTCCCTCTCGGGGTCACCTTCCGATTTACCGGCATTGGAAGAGTGGCTCCAAAAACGGAAAGACATTTGGGCCCGCGTCCAGGAGACTTTGAAAACTACTGTTTTAAGATATAAAAGATTCGCCGACCGCCGCAGGTCCCAGGAGCCCGCCCTTCAGGTTGGGGACCTTGTTTGGGTTTCCACTAAGAACATTGCTCTCCGGCAACCTTCCAGTAAGTTGGGTCCCAAGTTTATTGGGCCTTTTCCCATTATTCGGAAGTTGAACAATGTAACCTTTAAGGTCCAACTTCCTCAAACTATGAGAATCCCAAACTCCTTTCATGTGTCGCTGCTAAAACCAGCTAAGAATGTACAACTTTCATCCCCATCACCAATCCTAGTGGATAATGAACCGGAATATGAGGTTAACAAGATTTTAGACTCGCGTAAGATCCGTAACTCATTACAATATTTGGTTGACTGGGTTGGTTACGGTCCTGAGGAGAGGTGCTGGGTTGCTGCGAAAGACGTGCACGCTAGGATTCTTGTTGAAAGATTCCATCGTGACAATCCAGGGAAACCTGGTAAGGGTCCGGAGGCCCCTCATGAAGGGGGGGGTAGTGTCAGTAACCGTTTACCCTTCCAGCGCCGTCTCCAGGCTGGCCACAGCTGTCTCTGTGCGGCGACCTCCAACCAGTAAGCTCTCATCCTTTGAGCCATTGAAGTCCTGGGGGCAACCGATCCCGGGCAGGCATATTCTGCGTCCCGGCAAGCGGGGGCTCCTACAGGTGAAGCTGGCTGCGGAGATTGGGGGTTGAGGGCTTACCTGGAGGGCTGGAGTTACCCGAGTGTGACACTGTTAAACCCTATATCCTATCCATCCCTCAATGAGGGGGCGTGGCTTAATTTAACAATTGTCCCTCTTTCTCACCCTATAAGTTGGAAGGTGTGATGGGTGGAAACCATGGGTAAAACTACAAGTAGGAACCATTAGAGCCCTGTCAGTGGAATAGGCCCCTGATAGTGATAGAAACCTTAAATAGTTTTAGTTAAACCTTGTTAGATGCATCTCTTGGGATCATTGCATCATGAAACCACATGATGGGAGTGTTGTCTAAGGAATGGACCTGACTAACATTTTAATGGTCTGGAGTTCCCCTTTAGGTTGGTAAATAGAGACTTAGCCAGGTGGCATTGGCAACATTACCTGCCCTGCCATTGGTTGAGGCTCGCAACTTAGTTGTAGTAGCAACAATACAGAGGTTATAAAAGAGAGAGACCAACCCCTCCAGTGTGTTCTTATGTTCTTAAGTTTGGAGCTTGTCATGAGGGGAAGTGTTTCAATGTAGTGGAGGAGCTGAGAGACAGCCATGGAGGAAACCAATGGAATGTACTGTTTGCTGTAACCTATGGATTATGCCTGTATTGAACTTTGCTGTTTTACCATGGATGAAAGCCTATCAATAAAGACCATGTTGAGTTCACGTAAGAGTGTCATCAATGGAGACCAGTAAGTGCACCTCCACCCACACATGCCATACCAACATGGGATGCCCTACCCTAGGTCCAAGAACCCCCCTCACTCCCCAGAGCGCGTGCCCACGGCCAGGCACGCGCCCGCTACACATGGACTCTAGATTTCCATATTCTGTGTGATGATGATAGAGCTAAAAATGTTCCTATGTTCCCTGGGCTGTTCGGCCGTATAGAAACTCGAGGTTCCCTGCTGGTCCCTTACTTTTATTTCTAAACCTACGCTATGATGCCAAGCTGAAGTTCCAGTGCAAGCTGGCCAGACACCTGCTGTGATGAGCTGATGGGCCCCGTCCACCTCTGCTGAGAGACTTCATCACACTACCTGCACCTGGTTTGACGTCAGGAGATTTCTGGAAATGGCCAGACTGCGCTGAGTGATCTGCAGCACTTCATTTTTTTTCTAAGCAGCCATTTCAGACAACAATATGTCTTTGGTTTTACAAACGTGGAGCAGGATAATGTGCTCCGGGGGACAGACACAATGGCCCTCTGTACAAATTAAAATAGGTTGTATTTTTTTTTTGTTTAAAGACAACTTGGCCAAAATGAAAATCCTGCATTTAAATTGCCCCCCCCCCCCAACCAACAATGGGGGTTATTAATGAAGGAATAGCACCACGTAGCGCCAGGCAGCGTCTGGTGAACACCGGGCGATGTACGCAAAACCACATTTATGAAGGCGATTCTGGTGAGTGACTGTAACAGCGCCATGTAGCGTCCGATGTATTATTACAAGCGGCTCAGCGTATAGCGCCGGCGCTTAAGCTTCCAGAGCTCCAGGTATTACCTTTCGCTCAGTGTCGCTCTCCCATACATTTCAATGCTCGTTCATTTGCTTGTGTTTAAGCAGCATGTTTGACAAATTTGATTTTTTTTCTTGCTGAAATCATTGTGTGACCTCTCCTGGCTGCAATCAAACACTTTTAGAAACTTTTTTGACTTTTTATATTTTTATGCAGAATTGTCATTACAGGTCTGGCACTAAAGTGTTATTGTCACAATGTTACAACAATGTCATTCCATGTGTTTTCGCTGGTAGATATGTGTTCAAAAACAGACTTTAATCACACAGCGTCTGGCGCTCTATGCTACAGCGGCCAGATTTAGAGCGCCAACGCTGTGTGTGTGTGTCCTTTTTTGATAAGTATTCTATCAAAAAGGGTATAAGCGTACTCTGCCTGAGGAAGTGACGTCACGTCACGAAACGCGTTGCAGGGCCTTTGTTTGGGGGTTCCAGTGGTGATATGCACTTAGCACTTTATGGATGAGTAAGTTACTGAGTGGTGTATTTGATTTTGTGATTTGTACCTACCTCATATTTCTAGTGTTATTTACACGGCTTAGCCCAATTATACTTGATTTTGATGCACTTTGAAAGCACCTGACACTTTTTTGTATTTGTGTACATATACAGTATAGATTATTATTTTATAGATTTTAGAGTCCCCCACTGGCATACATTAAGATAAACTCCCCCCCCCTTCCCTCTATTTTTTGACGACAGTGTGCATATATGTGTTAAATGTATTTTAAAGTAAATCTTTTTAATATGTCTTAGTATGTGATTTGGATCATTAAATAAACTTATTATGTACTATATATAATAGAGTGCCATTGTCAGTCTCTGGTTTTATCCCTCTCTTAGGGGAGTTGGGGAACCCCTTTTGTATTTGTATTACCCTTTAGTTTTTGGGTTATACCAGAGCAGGGCACCTGTGTATTACAGTATTTACTATTTGGTGTCCCGTCCACATCCTTTTGTCAGTTAAATACATCACATTCATCAACGCGGGCCAGGTTACTACAGCGACTGAGGCACTATGTTACAGCGACTGAGGCGCTATGTTACAGCGCCCGATACCCGCTTACTAGCGGCCACTCTAAGTGCCGCTATACAGACGCTCAACTGCCGATACCTGGCGTTAGTAATGAATCAGCCTCCACAACTTTAAGTTCAATTATGGGTTTTTTTGTACCTATTTAGCTTTAATTTTGCTTCATAGTGCTCCCCTGTTGGCTGCTTATGAAAGTTTCATTGAAGTCCCTGTCCAGGCAAACCCCCCCCCCCCCCCTGCTGTTGTGAGCCAATCATGTCGCTGGATTCCAAGCGGGGGAGAAAGGTTAAGATAAGGTTTACGGGCGCCCTGGGGGGTCATGTGTGGGGGGGCTCCAGCATTCCCAGACTGTCATTTTAGCGGCGGCACCAGTGGCCACCAACACCCTCGCCGCGGAGGTCCATTTTGCCTCCCCATGATCCTGAGTTGTCCCTGGCATTCTTTCAGCTGCCACACAGACCGCCCACAGAGCAGCATCCTATGCTCTGTGCACCCTGTGCAAGGTAAGCTGCTGTGTATATTCCAAGTATGTCACACACCCCGCTTCCACTATTCATGACATATGGGTTATGGTCCAGTAGAGGGCGAACTTCTGCAGGGATGAAAGCAAAAAAGAAGCCCCTCCCGGTCCATAAATACCTGGGACCTCCCACACATTCCCCAATTCCTTCTCTGCAGGACGGCGAGCAAGTCAGAAGATGTCTGCTTCTCTTCCTTGCAGGTAAGCCGGGCTTATGCCCGGCCATTTTTTGCCCTATCTCTGCCCGGACCTTTATACATTAAGCCCAATATTAGCCTCTCAGCCTTGGCTGCAGGTCCGGGTGAGGGTAGGAATCACCTTAATAGGTGTTCAGGGAGCCATGCTCCCCCGTGAGACCCCATATAAAGGGATAGGTGGAATCCGGGTTGGTGATCCCGGTTTGGGATGCCCTGTCCCTAACTGCATATATATATATCACTTACACCATATTTGGTACGGGATTATCCCCCTTCCGAGTCCCTCTGTTAACCCTCCAGTGGGGGGGGGCGTCTTTTCCTCTTTATTTATAGAGTGAATGTGTGTGTGTGTGTTTGGTGCAGCACTTTACTGGCTGGTCGCCATTTTTCACTTCTGCTGAGGGGAGCTTCTTCCCCTCATGCTGCGGCATTAAGGGGCGGGGTCGGGTGCTCGCGCGTTGCCACGGCCGCCCCCCCTTCTGGTTTGGAGCCAATTGCGGAGCCCAGCCCGCGGCTGGGAACCGCGCTGCTGGTTGTGTTAGTAGGGGGGGCAGGGCCAGGCGCGGCGCGCGATCCGCGCTGGCCCGCCCCTTCTTCCTCTTCCTCTGAGCTGATAAGTGGTGGCAGCCATCGTACAGAGCACGTGAGTGGCACGGATGCCAGCCTGTCGGGCTGGGGAGGTTTCTGGAAAGATCATCAGTTCCAGGGGTTGTGGGGTCCTCAGGAGTCTCACAACCCCAACAATGTCTTGGAGCTCAGAGTTATCCGCTTGGTTCTGTCGTGTCTGACGCTTCACCTACAAGGTTTACCGGTTCAGGTTCGATCAGACAATCGTACGGCGGTAGCTTACATCAATCACCAAGGAGGGACTCGCAGCAGGAGTGCCCTCAGGGAAGTTTCTCTGATTCTGACATGGGCGGAGAGCAATGTTCCTTGCATCTCGGCAGTATACATTCCGGGAGTGGAGAACACGGAGGCGGACTCCCTGAGCAGGGGATTCTCTCGCCGAGGGGAATGGTCTCTCAACCACAGGGTGTTTCGGGCCCTGTGTCACAAGTGGGGGACTCCGGAGGTGGATCTCTTTGCCTCTCAGCACAATCACAAGCTCCCAACCTTTGTATCTCTGTCTCAGGATCCTCTGGCCCTGGCAGTGGATGCCTTGTCCCTTGCCTGGAGGGATCTGGGGTTTCTGTACCTGTTTCCCCCCTTCTCCGTGGTGGGCAAGGTAGTGCGCAAGCTGGCTCTAGAGGGGGCACCAGCAATTCTGGTGGCCCCAAGGTGGCCAAGACAGGTTTGGTTCGCAGACCTCATAAGACTGGCGGTAGAGCAGAACAGGCTGCCCCTGTCTCCGGATCTGATCTCTCAGGGTCAACTACGTTACCCCAATTTACAAACGCTTGCTTTGACGGCGTGGCTGCTGAAACCTTCATCCTGAGGGAGGAAGGTTTGTCTGAGGCGGTTATTCAAGCCTTGATTAGAGCTAGGAAGAGGTCTTCCTCTACCATTTACTATAGGACTTGGCGGTCCTATATTGACTGGTGTGAGGCTAGGGCCTTACCTTGCAGGGTATTTTTGATTCCTAGGATTTTGGAGTTTCTACAACATGGTTTGGATCTGGGGTTCCAGCTCAGTACTTTGAAGGGTCAGGTTTTTGCCCTGGCTGTCTTTTTTCAAAGGTCTTTTGCTTTACATCATCTGGTCAAGACTTTTTTCCAAGGGCCCCCTAGAAAGCCTTTGGTTCCCGTTTGGGACCTAAATTTGGTTCTTTCAGCCCTCCAGGGGCCTCCCTTTGAATCGATGCAGGATGTGGCTCTTTCTGTGCTCACTCAAAAGGTTGCCTTTTTGGTGGCTATTACCTCTGTTCGGCGTGTCTCTGAGTTGGCGGCTCTGTCTATTCAGGCCCCTTACTTTGAGAGACACCAGGATAAGGTGGTTTTTCGCTTTAAACCAGATTTCCTTCCTAAGGTGGTTTCTGCCTTCCATCTCAATCAGGATGTAGTTCTCCCTTCCTTGTGTCCTAAGCCTAGCAATGACAAGGAGAGGGTTTTGCACTCTTTGGATGTGGTTCGTTGTGTGAAGTACTATTTGATTGCTACTTCTCCTTTTCGTAAGACGGACGTTCGTGGTGCCTTCTGGGCCCAGAAAGGGTTTGGCGCCTGCCAAGTCTACCATTAGTAAATGGATACGCCAGGCCATTGTTGGGGCCTATTCTGCTAAGGGGAGGGTTCCTCCTTTTAAGATCACTGCTCATTCTACTCGTGCTGTTGGGGCTTCCTGGGCTTTTCAGCACCAGGCTTCTGTTGAACAAGTTTGTAAGGCTGCTACTTGGTCTTCCGTTCATACTTTTGCAAAGGTTGATGTGCGGGCCTCAGCGGATGCTGTTTTTGGCCGCAAGGTTCTGCAAGCTGCAGGGGTTTAAATTGGTGCATTTTTTGCTGTGTTTGGATCCCCGCCCATGACGGACACTGCTATTGGATGTCCCATATGTCATGAATAGTGGAAGCGGGGTGTGTGACATACTTGGAATAATACCATTTTGTGATTACTCACCTTTAAAATGGGTATTATAAGTATGTCACACACCCCGCTTCATCCCGCCCTTTAGTATTCTGGATCCTTTATATGGTGAACCTTTTATTGTTAAGAATGTTTTATTAGTTCTTCCTGGTCCCCTTACTGCTGTCATATACTGGGGAATGTGTGGGAGGTCCCAGGTATTTATGGACCGGGAGGGGCTTCTTTTTTGCTTTCATCTCTGCAGAAGTTCACCCTCTACTGGACCATAACCCATATGTCATGAATAGTGGAAGCGGGGTGTGTGACATACTTATAATACCCATTTTACAGGTGAGTAATCACAAAATGGTATTTTTTTTAACCTTTTGAATTAAAAATACCTTTATTAGTTTTCCTGGCACTGGGCAAACTAATTATCACAGGTTTTTGAGATTGATTTCAGTGATCTAAACACAATCTAATAATAAAATAGTAATAATAATAATAATAAAAACAGTGATCTGAGACACAATAACATCCACAAGCTTAATTGGAAAACAATAAATGACATCTATATAACACTTCAATCCAATTTGCATAATAATTTGGATGCAGTGTAAACGCAAAATGGCCCATGGAGACACCCCCCTGGCATCCTTGTCATCATTTGGGATGTCCATTTGGCTGACACCACACCCTGGACATTATTTTGGATGCTCGTTCACTTAAAACTCCTAAATCAAGCAAAATATTTATCCTTCTGTGTCACTGTGTGAGGAGCAGTGCATGTCCTTTTGATGAGCCCTATTGGCTGCCAATCTCTCTGTAGTGCGGATCCCTTGATTTTACAGCTCAGTTTATTCTTGGCTTGCTGCTAGGCAGGAGCAGACTGGCCACAGGGAGACATGGGCCCGGTGGGCCGCACTGCTTTCAGGTAGTCTGGGCTGCTATCTTTACCTACACTCCCCTCCAATACCAGCCCCCCATCCCCTTCACTACTCTATCCCCTCATTCTAGCAACCCCAACCCATGTCCTCACCCTAATGATGTAGCTGTCATGAATGACTTACCTTCAGTCCGTGCCCGTAGTGCCCGGCAGCCGCTTCCGCCTCAGGCGCCGAGTGCGCCCTCCTCCCTCTTCCACTGTCATTCGGCTCATGCTTGCGTGCTACAGCTTGCGTCAGCTTATGTCCCTCGGCGGCGCTGCACACAGTGTGGCCGCTGGAGGCTGTTTAAAGGAGCCAATCCTAGGAGGTCCAGTTCTGGCCAGTACACCTTTAACGTTCAGATGGGGCAATCAGCCCAGAGGTCTCTAAGTGCAACCAATCAACCCACAGATCCGAAGTGCACCACTCACAGTCACTGCCTCCTTGTCCAATCCGGTCGGGTTCAGTCCTATAAAGGGATTACCATTTCAGTGTGTCAGTGCCTGTGATAGGGTTTAGCTGGCTTTGTTATACGCCTGTGATTTCCTGTACATATCGTTATTGACCATTTGCTTGAATCTCGACCATGTCTCTGTCTTATCCCTTTGTACCGCGCAGCTCTCTGACTTCCTGGTGTGACCCTTGGCTTCACGTCTGACTTCGCTTGATTTCTCCTGAGCACCCAAACTGTTTCCAGTACTTACCTGTTTCTGAAGCACCTGAACTGTTTCCAGTACTTACCTACTTCGCCCAGTCTGACCTTCAGTTTATCTGTCTTGACTCCCCGTGAGCCTACAATCTTTGAGCCATCAAGTCCTGGGGGCAACCGTGTCCGGCGAGGCGTATATAGCATCCCGGAAAACGGGAGCTTGTCTATAGGTGAAGCCGGCTTTGGAGGGGGGTGATTGGGGGTTGCAGGCTCACAAGGAAGACAGGTATTCTCGGGGTCTGACAGTAGCCTCAGTCTTGACGCACACTGGTTGACTTGCCAGGAAGCAGAAGAGATGCCACTGGCTGGTAAATTCCCAGGCTGATTTCACCAGCCAGTGGCTAGGGGAGAGGCAGAGTCTCCAGAGTCTCCGCCACTGCAGTTACTTTGGCTGAAGAACCATTTTAACTTACACAAGATTCCTTATTACTTACTAAGGAAATATAATACTATCCTCTGTTGCAGGGTTTCCCAAACGTTTTAGATGGATAACCACATTTAGCGATTATCTCAAGAGCCACCCCGCCACCACCATTACAATTCCCCCGGAGGGTGGAGGTCTGCTTTGAAAATGAACTTTTCTGTATGTTCTCCACATAAGCCAATGGCACAAGCATTTAGCCAGTGTTTGCCAGTAATATCCCAAGATGCTCATTGAATTGAAGCAGTAATTTGCCCGCAATGCCTCATGTCCCCTCACTTTTTACCAGTGGTGGCTTTGAGTAATGCTGGTTGGGAAACCCTGTTCTATTGAATATCATCATTTTTATTTTATTGTGAACTTCAGACATTAACCAAAAATGGCACAGGGTCAACTCAACTTGACAACAACCGATTTAAAGTTTTGGTCTTTGCCCCCGGGGCATCGCGATCAGGGGTGCCCTGATGTGTGAAACCCCCCGTGTCGCCTGATCTCACATCCCCTTCCCCAGTCCTGCAGCGCATGTGCAGCCCTCTCATCCAATAAGAGCGCTTGGATCCACTTGAGCCCCTTCGTCCAGGAGCTTGTTTAATGCGAGCGGATCCAAACACACTGGCGGCCACATCCCCTGCTCAGCTGCTCAGCCTTCCATGCCCTGGGTTACCCCAGCCCCTATGCCAGGGCACCATATTTTTAGCAATAATAAAACATATGGTAGTAAATTCCTACATGGCTTTTCCAGTGAAAAGAAAAACAAGGCCTGGATGGGCAGAGCACATTTTACCTTTACCCTGCCTAGAGCAGGAGTAATGTGTATCTGTGAGAACATGTGACTCTCACATACATTACGCACTTGTGATTTTTTCAAGTGCATGTTTTGCGATTTCACAAATACCACATTTATTCGCATTGCTGAATTGCACAAACCTTAAAAAGAAAATAATGTGCACCAAAGACAGGCCATGATAAATAATTCAATAACGACTGTTGTTGCATTAAGCCCCATATGTGGTTAAAAGTTGTATATAACCAAGAAAAAAGGCTGTTGCTATTTTGGATGTTTCTATGTTCAGTGTCTTAGTTGGCAAAGACACAAAACACTTCCTCACCCAATTTTAAGAGTTGCTCAGCAGATCTTGAATCAGCCGTTATATAATTCATAAAGTCTTATGTGAATTTAATTTTGTTTTCACTATGACCTTCATTATTACTGGCCTATTCTCATTTAGAAATAAACCACAAGGTGTCCTGTTTTTTCTTTGTTTGGTTAAGAGACCATAGTCCCCCCCAATGAAGCATAACCAACACAACACTACCACCATTCATTTATGAGAATTGTCCACAACACTTATGCAAATACATTTCAGAGCATTTAAAGTGGACCAAAACCCAGGATTTTGTCTATCCTGGGATTTCGTTCTTGCCCCCGGGGCACCCCGATCAGGGATGCCCCGCTGTGTGAAATCCCCCAGGTCGCCCTATTAACCCAGGGGGCCACAGAAGCCAAAAAGGATTTTGCTGTTACTTGTAGTTGGTTGGCAGGTAAAAAAGCAGCCAGGGAATGGGTTGTAGCTGCTTGCAAGAGCCAATCAACATAGGCAATTGCCCACCATACACAAGGGTCAGTGTTTCATCCGAAATCTAAAATACAACAGTTTTATATTATCGGGCACATAAGCAAGGCCATTGGATAGGCAACTTTTAGAGCAGAACAAACATGACAATTATGGGGGTTATTTAAAAAGGGATAGCGCCAGGTAGCGCCTCGTAGCAGCAGGCAGCGTCTGGTGAACGCCGGGCGCTATAGCCAAAACCACATTTATGAAAGACGAATCTTGTGAGGACCTCTAACAGCGCCCTGTAGCGTCACATGTATTAATCCAGGTGGCTCAGCGTATAGCGCCGGCGCTCTAGGCTCAGGAGCACCATGTGGTACCTGTTGCTCTGTAGCACTCTCCTATACATTTCAATGGGGCTTCATTAGTTGTGTATAAACAGCGTGTTTGCCAATTTTTTTTTTTTTTTTGCTCCAATCATTGTGTGACCTCTCCTGGCTGCAAACGAACACTTTTAGAAACTTTTTTGACTTTTTATATTTTTATGCAGAATTGTATTTACAGGTCTGGCACTAAAGTGTTATTGTCCCAGTGTTAAAACAATGTAATTCCATGTGTTTTTGCTTTGTTAGTGGTGGACATATGTTCTAAAACAGACTTTAATCACACAGCACCTGGTGCTCTATGCTATAGTGCCCAGCTTTAGAGCGCCTACGCTCTGTGTGTGTAGTGTTTTGTTAAATATGGTGTGGAGAGCCGTGTGTCAGACGCACTAAACTGGCGCTACCTCTCGCTCCCTGCATCGCTGTACTGTTGTTACAGCGCCCAACACACATCATATTCATCAATGCCGGGCAGGTTACTAGAGCGACTGAGATGTTCTGTTACAGAGCCCGATACCCTCTTACAGCGTCTACTAGCGGTCGCTCTGAGCGCTGCAATACAGATGCTCATCTGGCAATACCTGGCGCTAGTAGGTGTCACAATCACGTCTCATAACATGGGACAAGTAAATATTGGTGTCAATGAGGCCCAAACAAGGACCGAATATGTATAGTCCTAATAGAAACGACCAGTGCATTGCGTATCTGTCTATGAGTCTTTGATCATTGTATCTGCTTTTCTATAGCCATTTGACACTCTAGGGCAATTATTAGTTCCTTCTTGTAGAAATGTCACCTTTAGTCCTTTTCTTTATGTTCACATGTCTCTTAAACATTTGCATTTCTCACATTCCCCAAGTCTATCACTTCTCTTTTCTAATTTTAGGCTAGAAATCAAAACCTGTACTGCAGCTTCAATCCTGCTGAAAAAAAACATTGCATAACTATCCATCATCTTGAAGTCAGAATTTAGTAAATTAAAGTTTTCAGTTACAGAGACAGCAAAAACGACAGCAACATTGGTGGTTAAAGGGAAAGTCCAGGCAGCAAAGGGGTAGTCTAGGCAATGGCAACATGGCAAGAGGGTCGCCTGAAGCCTGCCGTCAGGGCCGGATTAAGCGTGGTGGAGGTCCCTGGGCACAAAATCTGGTGGAGGCCCTAGATACAGTATTTTTTTTCCTTGCCAAGTAACTGATTGGTAGTTATCTGGCACCTGCCCACTTCCTGGAACATCAGATCAAGTCCCCTGTGCGGGTGCGTCCTGCTTTGCCATTCTGGGTGGGGGGTATAGTCGCCCAGCTGGTCCAGCAGAAAACAGTTCCCTGCATGGAGCTGCCAGCGGCTGTGCTTGGTGGCTTATGTGCGGTGAGTGGCCGCTGACTGACAGCTCTGCACGCACCCATCATTGTAGCGTTGCTGGCGGTGGCTTTGCTGCTCTAGACTCTGTGCCATGCCCTATGGTGGCTTTGGTTTCGTTGCTGGCCTGTCAGACCAAAGACCGAAAAGCCTCCTGGACCAGACCATAACCCAAAGGGTGGTGGAGGCCCCCTTTGCAGGGAAAGTGGTGGAGGCCCCAGGGCTCCCGCCCCTTGCGCCCCCCACGCATAATCCGGCCCTGCCTGCCCTCATGTGTCTCTCCTCCATTCCAGATGGTTTAGCAGGGCTCTCCTTTTACTCCTCATGTAGTTGAATGATTCAACTCCCAGTATGAATGAGCCAGGCAAGTGCAACCACTGTGGCTTGCCTTTCTCAATCACACTAGAAGCATTGAGAGAGAAGGGTGACCGTGCGACCACACGATCACGTGGTGCGACCACACGACCATGCAAAGTGCCCACACGACCACTCAACTTTAACGCTATTCTTTAATAGAGCTGAATTTATAGTCGGGATCAGTGTCTTGTTAGGAGTCCTCCAGTGCATATTTTCCTCCAGAATTTCTCTGTATTTGGCGGCGCACAGTGTAGCGGTGCCTTGCAAAGGCAATTTGCTCACCTATTCCCAGCTAGTGACTCTGCTTACCTGTTCACATTCTACTCTGTTCCAAGCCTGTGGCTTAGACTTCCCTGTCCCTGGCCAGCACCTCTATCTCTGTTCCAAGCCTGTGGCTTAGACTTCCCTGTCCTTGGCCAGCACCTCTATCTCTGTTCCAAGCCTGTGGCTTAGACTTCCCTGTCCCTGGCCAGCACCTCTATCTCTGTTCCAAGCCTGTGGCTTAGACTTCCCTGTCCCTGGCCAGCACCTCTATCTCTGTTCCAAGCCTGTGGCTTAGACTTCCCTGTCCCTGGCCAGCACCTCTATCTCTGTTCCAATCCTGTGGCTTATACTTCCCTGTCCCTGGCCAGCACCTCTATCTCTGTTCCAAGCCTGTGGCTTAGACTTCCCTGTCCCTGGCCAGCACCTCTATCTCTGTTCCAAGCCTGTGGCTTAGACTTCCCTGCCCCTGGCCAGCACCTCTATCTCTGTTCCAAGCCTGTGGCTTAGACTTCCCTGTCCCTGGCCAGCACCTCTATCTCTGTTCCAAGCCTGTGGCTTAGACTTCCCTGTCCCTGGCCAGCACCTCTATCTCTGTTCCAAGCCTGTGGCTTATACTTCCCTGTCCCTGGCCAGCACCTCTACCTCTGGTCCAAGCCTGTGGATTAGACTTCCCTGTCCCTGGCCAGCACCTCTACCTCTGTTCCAAGCCTGTGGCTTAGACTTCCCTGTCCCTGGCCAGCACCTCTACCTCTGTTCCAAGCCTGTGGCTTAGACTTCCCTGTCCCTGGCCAGCACCTTAGTTATGCCACTGCTGTGGGTATTTGTTTCCCAAAAGCCTGTAAATAAGCCAAACCCCAAGGCCACACCCAACCACGCTTATCAAAACTAATTTAAGCTATCCCATACTGGGGCCCCCCAAAATGGTCAATTTACTCCAGGGAGGAGTTAGCCTGTTATCTGAGAGCCATCTCTGATGTCTCAATTCCTAAAAACGAAAATTCCTTGAGTGCGAGTGACCTAATTCGTCTGAGTCTGAGAGTCCTCTTAGATAAGTTTTAGTTGGCCTTTAGTATAGTATCTAGTATCTTAATTTAGTGTAAGTAAGGTATGCACTCAGCTTTTAATACAGCCCAAATCTTAGCATTAATTCTGTTTCTGTAAAATATTTGCTGCGCACAGGCCTCAGCGCTTTTTTCATTTCCTTTTATGCAGAATTTCGAAAAACAGGAACTATTGTCAGCTTGTACCTTTTGGTTACTTAGATTACAGACTGAGATAGAGACATTGTCATACACACTCATGGACACTACTGTGCTAAAGTGTTAGGGGAAAAAAAGGTAACAAGTGGAAATGCTGTTTATAGTTTATTTTTATCAATTAATCAAATGCAAAGTGAATTAACAGAATAAAAATCCAAGCAATATTTTGTGTAAGACTTTGCTTGCCAAACCGCATCAATTCTTTTATGTACTCATGCACACAGTTAGGGATTTTGCAGGTGTATAGTCCGATGTATGAATAACTAATAATAACAAACTGGTGATAATGATCATCATTGTTACCTATAGGTTGAAACAGAGCCATTAAAGAGATCCTATACCCAAAAAGGATGTTTATGTTTATATTTAAATGAGCACTATCGTGAAATTGTGTAATATTAAAAATCCATATAAACACATTGGCTAATGAGAGGAGGGGTCACTTATACACCCAAACTGAAAAAAAATTCCCACCAAACTTGTGGTTTTCTTCTCCTGGTAGGAATAAAATCCATGGGTGACAGTGGTGACAGAACCTGTCACCCGATTTCCTCTATCTTCCATTAATAAAATAAAAATTAAACCTGGCTGGATATTTCTTGATGTGGGGTGTATAAGTGACCCCTCCTCCCACCATCCAGCATATTTATATGGATTTTTATTATTGGCCCATTTTTTCGCGATAGTGCTTTAAGTTTATCACCTTCTATCCCCAGCCCAGTGCCCCAAAACGTTTTTTGTCTCTTTTTTTATAAAAAAAGCCCTTGCCCGATATTCATAAAAACACTAACAGGAAGAATTATTATGTCGGAATGACCGTCATATGCTAAGTCTTTCAGTAAACAGCTAAACTGCCACATAATGGCAGTTTAGTTTGTAGTGCTTTAGATTACAGTTATTATAACTGTTGAGCTGTGTTTAACTGAATGTTTCATTGCTGGAAAGCACCAGGGAGCAATATAGCCGACCATTTGAACAGGGATTGCACCCAGTTCATGTTTTTATGAATAATGGGCAAAGGCTTTAGTAAAAAAAAAAAAAAGAAACATAGGCTGTTTTGGGGCACTGAGCTGCGGATGGAAGGTGACAACATGAACTTCATTCTGAGTATATCACAAGTGATAAATAAACAGAATGTTTAGTGGGCTTGAAACTGGGTGAGGAACAGACAAACTGCAACAAACGCAGAGTTCATAAACCATGGCAAGACTGAGCACAGCAACAAGACACAGTTAAGACAAGTTAAGCTGTGTCATCCCCAAGCAGACTGGGGTGGTTTCGGGTGTTGTTTCAGCTCTTTTGAAGAAGCACAAAGATACAGGAAAATGTTAGTGCTGTAGACCAGAGGTTGCAAACTGATGGTATTAGTATCTCTGGTGGTACTTGAGGTCCTATCAGGTGGAACTTGACAAGGCTGCAGGCTTACCTGTACCCCAATCTGATCTGTTGCCATTTATACTTTACTCAAACCTATTTTACATCATAAATAAAAAAAATGCCTCATTTTATTGTGTGATTCATACACATTCAATAGTGTTAAAGGGCCACTCCAACCCCTCTGTTAAATATGAACATGCCCCCTCCTATTAGCACTAAAGCACATGTAATCGAGCAAATAAAAAAAGACACTCACCTTTTCCCGGAATCCTGAGGCTAAGTCGGTGGTGCAGCATCGATCAGCATCTGCCATTTTCTTGGCAGATGTCAGCCTCTCGTGCCGGCACTCTTTGCATCGCGCTGGCGGGGGTATGTTAATATTTAACACATGGGCTGGAGTGATCCTTTAAATGGTTTTGTGTGTTTTGAAAGCAGAAGAAAACCTCCCTTGGAACCTAAATTGAGATGCCTCGTTGTGTGGAACCCCACCATTCAAGTAGTTGGGCACCAGCTGTGGCGGAGCCCTCCCAGTCCGCCGCCGGTCAAGCACCGTCGCACACCCCAAAGGCCGGCCCTGTCAGTGGGCCCCCCAAAAGAGTGGGAGCACCCAGCAGCTGCCCCGCCTTGCTGGGTGCTGACGCCGGCCCTGACCATGGTGCACCCATTCACTGTTCAAAGAAGTAAAGCCAGAAGTTGTCTTCGTGGAAAAATTGCAACTAAAATATACATGAAAACAGGTGAACAGAGGAGCAGAAAAATAGAAGCAGATGATCTGGACTGATGAGTGAAAATCGTCTGTGGCCTGGGGGTGCTTGCTAAAACCCCTTCCACTCTGCAGGTTGGCTACCTAGCTATATTATTCCCAGGGTTGCCTAATGGGTATTTTACGGCCCTGCCCACTCTGGCCACACTTGTCCCAACTTCTTATTGTAGCGCCAACATTTTACTGTGCTGTGCAAAGCTTATCCCAGAAATGTTCATCTTTGTATTTTAAATAAAGCTCTGTGTACCCAGCATGTACCTGGACATGAACAGGATCAGTGGAAAACTTAAAAATCATAGGAGTGATCATGACCAATTGTTATGCCTAACTTCATGACAGGGACCCTTTTAGCATTGCTTTAAATACACAATCCGCAAGGAGGGAGGATGCCTTCGTTTCCACTTACCATTAAAACTGGATGGAATGCCAATGATTAATAACGGATTTAATTTCCATTCTTCTATTGTATGCTAACGATGTGTTCTCCATTCACAGAAATGCAAAACAACTGTTATTTATAGACTTTGCTGATTCAATTCGCCCCCTCGGTCTGTTTGGGAAATGAGCAGAACACTGGCTGGCATTAACGTGCCTCCAATCATTCAATTGTCTCAAATATTCTTCCCAGGAGGCAAACTGACACCAACAAAAAACATTGTGTTGCCTAACAAAGGCTCGTTTCCTCCACCGCCTATAATAAGTGCGCGCTGAATATGTGCGCGTCCTGGTGCAAGCGCTCAGGAAGCCATCATGGACTGGACACGGAGCTATACATAGATAGTGTTATTATTATTAGTAAGGCTTAGTCAGGCTTATGTGGACGCATGCTGTGGAAAAAACCGTGGGAAAAATAAGTGAATGACCAATTGAATGCCAGAGCTAAGAAATAAATCAGGGTTTACCAAGCTATTTTCATCGAGTAACTTCTCCTAGGTTTCCAGTTATCTAAAGTCCCACCCAATACTGACTTCGCTGGGAGTGTGTTGGTCAGCTTTAAACAGGACCTCTTCCGCATTTGCTCAACATGGCCCAATGCAGCAAACTCATTTGTAAGCAATGCAGGATCCCAAGCAGCTTTTTGACTTGGCCACCTAGCGCATTAGACGAGCACCAATGTACAGCATTTTGGGATGACAGTATAACTGGTGGGAGAGCATACTGGGCCAGGCGGGGTAACAGATCGCCAGGGCTGGATTGAGCACCTACTTCGGGCCCCAGCAGCTCATCTCCCCCTCCCCCCATTATTATCACCAAGGGATGAACTTGGACGCATGGACTGTTGCATCACTTCATCATTGATGAATTAGTGGAGGAGGAAGACAGAGAGAAGAGACAGACTTGAAGAAGGAGATTATGAGGACTGAAATCGACAGGGTCTTGAACAGGCAATGTGCGGCCTGTCACTGCTCCAAGTCTGCTGCTCGCCCTTGCTGAGTCACCTTCGCTTTGTGTGTGTCTGTTGTATTTATGTGCATTTTCTGTGGGCTCTCTGTTTTGTGCTTTTCACAGGTGTTTGGAATTCCCTCCTCTGTTTCCTCTATAGGCATAGGCCACCTCTAGACTGGATCATTGCACCTCATTGTCTTAAGTGAGCTACTGATCTTCAGCCCTCTGTACTCATGTTCCTCTGTTTGTACTGGGGTCCATGCCCTTCATTGTCTGAACTGGGGCCCACATGCTCTGTTGTCTGTACTGGGGCCCATTCACTAGCCACCCAGCTAGCTCTGGTCCACTTTGCTTGTCTACTTCACCACTTCCATGTCTACTCCGCTGTTTAGCTTTTAGCCTCTGTTTTCTCTTCCCAAGTCAGCCACCATGGACTGACCTTGGCCTAGTGTACCCTCCACCATCACAAGCTCTGCTGAAGACGCAGGGTGGTTATGGGCTCTCCATTGAGAGAGAGATGGACACAAGAGAGGTAAAGGAGCAAAAGGCACAGAAGAGGGAAAAAAGAGACAGGAGAGAGACAAACACAAGAGATAGTTATAGATAAAGGGGATAAAGGAGAGAGAAACGTAGAAAGAAGCATGAAAAAATGCAACACAGAGAGATTTTGAGAGACCTAAATAGGGGAGACACAATCACGAGAGAGACACAGTGAGCAGACAGAGACAGAAACAGGAGAGGAATCGAAAACAGAAGAGAGAGAGAGATCGAGAGAAAGAATGTTCAAAACAGGAGAGAAAGAGAAACAGGCGAAAGGGGCAAAGGAAATGGACTTAGAGAGAGAGACAGGGAGAAAAATACTGGACAAGACATAAAAACACTGGTGTTGAATCACCCTGTAGGTAGACGATGAATGACAATTACACTTTTTACTCAAAAAATTGAAGTGCACCTGGTGCTGAATAACCTGAGAAAGCTGTACTTTACTCAGTGCAACAGTTTGTCTGCAGTGTTTCATGCTCCCCTTTTTACCCCTTTACCCCTAGGGGAACACTACTACTGTGGAAGTATCAAAAACCAGGCTCACACATTTGGGTGCTCAATAAGGGATTTATGTGGGAATTGTCCAGTAAAATATAATACGTAGTGCTATTTCCAATTTGGTCACTAGATAGGAGCATAAGATCACAAATAGATCACTAAATTTAATTCAGACTCCACTAAAGACCCCTTTAGTGTGAGTCAGGTGGCATAAGATACATTTGAAGAAACAACAGTAAACTGCTGTGATTGGTTTGGTGCTTTTTGGAGGGAAAATGACAGGCAACATTGTATTGAACAGAGATTTTATAAGGGGAAGTCAGAGGGACATACAGAGAGATCGTCCATAACCATGCTAAGGGGAACACTGGAGAAGTCCTTGTGTTGGGGAACAATCTGGGGCTCAGATGCTATGGAGTTGGGGCTCTCTTTGTGTTTTACTCCCTGGCAGCCTCTGCTGATGCCTGGGCCATCTTGCATCCCATCTGATAATGGTTTGGGATCCTGGTCATGACTTTAGCCTTGTCTCTCCCCTCTTGCAGGGGAGGGGCAGCGAAGACCAGGCCTGCCAACAGACTCCCCATTCCTGAACCTACACAGTTATCCTGTGTTTCAGGAATCACCTGCTCCAGAGACCCTGTGCTCCTGTACTTACCTGTTCCAGTTCTTATCTGCTCCAGAGATCTTGTAGTTCAGGACTCACCTTCAGGACTCTCTCTGTTCCAGCTATTTCCAGGCTCCACAGCTACTGACACTCCAGCTTATCTTGCTGTAATACCCTCCCTGTTGCTTTTTCAGGAGGTCTTCAGGGTCCAAATTATTAGAAGGGAGGCGCTGTAGGCAAGGGAAGTGAAAGAAGAAATTCCCCTTCCTTTCAGTGATCAAAACAAAGAGACAGCCTGGGACTGCCAGGCAAATTATATTTTTGATGTTTTTTTTTTGTTTGGTCAATCCTTTGACCAGTTTAGAGAATTTTAAATAAATAAGTTGGCCGTATTTACGAGATTTCCAAATTAAGGATGCCCCACAGTGTGAACCCCCCTGATTTACCTCGATCCCACAGCTGCAGCTAAGCTTAGCTGCACTCCACAGCACCCTGAAAGGTCTGTACCCCCTCCGGCCTGCGAGGCCCTGCTGGGCACAGCAAATGTATAATGTGGAGATGCTGCCCTCACATGCCCTGTGGAATCAGGGTGAGTATACATAATAAAACCAAGGGATTTCACTGCAAAATCGGGATGCCCTTTAGGAGCGAAGGATTTAATCTTCTAATCTTTAAGACTATAGTCAAGGTTTTGTTGCGCTTTTCAATTTTACTTAAATCTGACTATACAATTATAATATTCTCCCACAAGTTTTCATGTCACTCCTCATACATTTAGGGCTAGTATCACCAGTGAAACCCAAGATATTGGAAGCACTGGCCCAAAATCCCAAGCAGCAATCATTTTCCATTGGTATAATGACAGACAATCATTTGTCTATCAGGCCAGCGTCGCGGTGCCGTCTCCCAGGCTGATAACATGTTATTGTCTAAAAGGAATTTGGTAATCGTTATGGAACAGCTGTTTTCCTTCCTTGCGGACTTTGGCTAATTTTTGGCCTCATTATTAATGAAAGACAAAAGTGAAGTCCTAAACGTAGAGCTGTCAGATTTCATGTGTGACCTCTACTCTGCAGTTACGTATTCCATTGACGTGACATATCGACCACTTAGGAATAAAGCTGATGATATTTCCATTAAATTTGTGCAATCCTTTAAAACACTTATTAAAATAATGGAGCGTGAACTCACAGCTACACACAGATCCAACAATTTGTAATAGGCTGATCAAGATAGGGAAAAGAGGAAAAAATGGATGAGGAAGAATTTCTAATCCAGAGAGTTAATGTGGTCCACAGCTGTAGGATCGTTTCTCCGCTTCTGCTTCCGTTCCATGGAACTTGCTTCTGCATGCCATCCGAGATTAACCAGTTCTCCCATTCTTAAAGTGCCCAAATATTTCAAAATATGCATTGAACAGGCTGATTTACTGTGCCTTCCTGTTAAATAGTAGATGAGAATTCCTGTTCCTGGGTGCATCTCAATCAATTAAATAATCATTGGAAAAAAAAGTGGTCATGATGGGGCAGTAGTGGAGTTAATTCCATTAGATGCATTTATTTATTTACTAAAGTGGTACTGTAACGGTAGTTATCAGGCTCAGCTTTAATTGTAATCCAAAATATGTTACGGTGTCAACTTATCCTAGGCAATGTCACTGCACACAGGTATGGTAGCTGAGGGTAAGGGTTAATGGGCCCGAAGTATGTGGAGCTGACAAGATGGTATCACAGCAGACAGACACTAAAGGGCAAGCAAGATAAATGAAAGCATCAGCTTGTTTTACTGTTGCAGGGCCATGAAAAAAGTTTATTGCTTTAATCCACGTCACAGTCAAAAACACAGGTCATAAGCCAAATAAACTTGCATCCCTTTGTAGAAAACCAACACAGGCACAACTGCTTCGTAAGGATGTTTCAATGAAAGAGTTAAACAGCTTTGTGTCTATCAAGCTTAGAACACAGGTACTCTTATTTAAAAGAACATTTCATTGAAAGGGTTCATCAAGCTTTTGTCCGTCAGGCATAGAACACAGGTACTCTTACTTATTAGAACGTTTCAGCTTAGGGTCTAATCAGTTGTATTTCCCAATTAACAGTGGGCCTTCTTCCAGAGGGGGATTTGGGTGACCACCATCCCACTATGGGATATCCCAGACTGGGATGCAAGATGGCCCAGGCATCAGCAGAGGCTGCCAGGGAGTAAAACACAAAGAGAGCCCCAACTCCATAGCATCTGAGCCCCAGATTGTTCCCCAACACAAGGGCTTCTCCAGTGTTCCCCTTAGCATGGTTATAAGCTGGAGTGTCAGTAGCTGTGGAGCCTGGAAATAGCTGGAACAGAGTGAGTCCTGAAGGTGAGTCCTGAACTACAAGATCTCTGGAGCAGATAAGAACTGGAACAGGTAAGTACAGGAGCACAGGGTCTCTGGAGCAGGTGATTCCTGAAACACAGGATAACTGTAGGTTCAGGAATGGGGAGTCTGTTGGCAGGCCTGGTCTTCGCTGCCCCTCCCCTGCAAGGGGGGAGAGACAAGGCTAAAGTCATGACCAGGATCCCAAACCATTATCAGATGCAGGTGACACGGAGCAAGGTATCACCAGATGAAGCCAAGGTCGGTGCCAGAGTGTGTAGTCAGCCAAGTTTTAGGCTGAGTCAGAGTAGGAAGTCAATCAGGCCGAGGTCAGAACAGAAGTGGGTAGTCAGAGCAAAAGTCGAAAGTTGATCCAGAACCAGGAACTAGGAGCTAGGAAGGAATATTACTGATGCCTCAGGCATCCTTAAATGCACAATTTGGCATGAAAAACATCTGTGCACACACAATGTTGAGTTGGCAATTCGCAATGCTTGAGTGAGCATCCTAGGTGCCTGTTGCGCACGTTAGCATACACACATCTGCACATGCGAATGTGCACGCATGTGTGCACACATGTAAAATGTCGTTGCACTTGTGTGGGAACCCAGGAGGAGGAAGATGGAGAATGGCCATGATCTTGCTCCAACAATTCCTGATGTTCTCTGATATCGATCAATAGGAGAGACCAATAATATAACTCCCTCATACAGCCTGTCAGGTAACGTCTGGGTCATGTGATCCAACTAACAATCGAGCAACTATGATCACGCAGCCCACTTTCCCAAAGCACCATCCGTTCGCCCGCCTAGCGGGTCTACCGGGCCCAGCAAGGCCCCGGACACACAGATTCTTGGCAAAGGCAAAAAGTTTGTTCAAGTTAAATATAGCTTTAAGCACACTAGACAGTGATTACAAACATTTGGTTATGATGGAATGAATACAAATGTCATTTTGAGAAATGGGTTACAGGTTACAGTGAGTTACACACAGAGATACAACAGTCACATGTAACATGGGCTCCCACATGGAAATGAGTGGCCAGCTTATTGATGGGCACCTCCAGCACGCATGCGATGTGACCTCCTCCCAGAAAGTGAGAACCGCTGGCACAGGGTTATCCCCCTTTATGCTTCAGGACCATCTCGCCCCACTCCCTTCTGTGGGGCAGACTGTTCCCTCCCCCATTGGGGAACCTTCTTTAGAATCTAAAACCTTTTAGGGGTTATAACTTTGCACAGGGGGGTCATATGGCTCTAGATATGGCACCAAAACGATTGGGCTGGATGCCGGGCATCCTATGAGCCCAAAGATGGAGTCCCTGGATGGGTCAGAACCTGAGATCCCCATTTCTTTAGATTGCCATGGTCGCATGGCCAGAGAATCGTACGCCTACGTGTGGTTTTGTGGGCATATGTTGATTCTGTATCTGGCCAGCTCTGGTTCAATTTGTGTTGGTGCCAGATGTCTGAGGCACTGGTGTTTAATGAGAGGGAACTATCTCCAGGGGGTTGCCTC